>JARHVA010000357.1:3670000-4312500 GCA_037957365.1 Torreya grandis | reverse complement strand
TAATTATTGTATGCATGAGATCTATATAATAGACTCATGGGTTGTATTGTAAAGTGTGCTAGATAGCCATTGTGCTTGTAGAGAGAGCAAGAGTAGCTCCTCCTAGTTCCAAAGGGGTGTCGAGTGTGTATGATCAAGGAGAGTTATAGGTTATGCAAGTTTTGGTAGAAGATCCACTGGGGTACTGATTGAAGAATCATAAGGACTTGGTGAGGTAAGGATAAGGGTTCTTCAGGGTGTAGAGATATCTATGTGGTAAGTAAGATTGGTTGATTTGCAGGTGTTTATGTGTGCAAGGTCTAAGGTGGATTAGTAGGATAACAAGGTCAAAGGAGATAAGCAACACGGCAAGGAGAAAGATTAGGGAGATCTACTTGGAGTACTATTGTGTACTTGGTGTACTAGCAGCATTGTTACTGATTGGTGGAGGTGAACAACAACTCTGTGTTTGAGTTGATTGTTGTGACCGTAATTGAGAGATTGAACTATTGAAGGAGAATTACAGGTGAACCCTAGAAGTGTGGGAGCTCTAGAGGTGTGGGAAGAAGAAGTGTGGCATCTTATTTATTATATTTTCTTCTGATTGAGTATTAATACAATTGGGTATTGTCTCTCATATTCTGTGTTGTTTCATATTTCTAGTTACTTATCATTCTGGTTAAATTCTGTGTTTAGTTGCTAATACAAAGGTAATCAAGTGTGCCCTTAGTGGGCAGTAGGATCCTAACAGTTGGTATCAGAGTAGGTGGACCAGGTTGGTACCAATCTTGATAAGTGGTATCAAAGCGTGGTTAAGTACACTAACAGGTGGTCAGAGCGTGTTAAGTGTTTTGTTGATTACAGGTCACTCTCAGGGGTTTCAGATTGAGTGGGAGTATAGCAATGGTAGAAGAAAGTAAGCTACGAATGGAGAAACTGAATAGCACAAATGGTTAGATTGATGGAAAGAAAGAGCAGGTAAAGAAAGATTGTTGGTTGGTAGCAAATCAACATGAAGAAGTAGATGTTGCAGGTGTTGTTGCATAGGTTTCTCTAGATAAAGTAGAATCTTGGATTATAGATTCTGTTGCCTTTTTCCATGCAGCCCAAAATAGAGCATCTTTTCATGGGTATGTCCAGGGAGACTTTGGAAAGATTTATTTAGGGGGTGGTGAGCCTTGTTAGATTGTTGGTGAAGGGGAAGTGAAGTTGAAATTGCAGACGGATAACACATGGGTGTTGAAGGAGGTCATGCAAGTCCTAGTCTTGGAGATGAGTCTAATTTCTTTAGGAAAGTTGGGTGATGAGAGATGCATAGTAACTCTCACAATAGATGCGATTAAATTAGATGGTGGTAAGAAAGTAGGTATCCTTTATCTATCTACTTATATTAATGATTCACCTTCTATTGTGGAGATGTGGCTTTGTAGGCTTGGTCACATGTGTAAGAAGGGAATGCATGTTCTTAAGTAGAAGATAGATGTTTTTGATAAACTTAACAACTGGAAAGCCTTGGTGTTCATGGAGGAGATGATAGACAGAGATCAGGTAAGGGGACTAGATTATTTTGATCAGGGCTATGTTAATTTGGACAGGGTTTTGATCCAAGGTGAGCTCACAGGTAAAAAGTCATCACTCACAGGAAAACACAGTTACTAGCATCGATCAGGGGGAACTGACATCAAACAGATAGTTATCAACGTCGGTCATGTGTAAACTAGCAGATTTGATGGTGTCGGGCAGCTAGAGATTGGCGTTGATCAGTGGAAACTGATGTCGGTAGTCAGGGTCAATCGCAAGGAACCAACGTTGGTCAGGTGCAGATTAGGAGATGGATGAGATCGGTCACTAGAACGGATGTTGGGCTGATAGCAAGCTGTCAAGGAGTCTCAAATGCCCATGTGGAGGACTAAAAGTGTAAGTGAGCCTCATATTCATTGTTCACCTTCTTTATACTACTTTTTGCTCACTGATGGTCAAGAACCAGGAAGACGTGAAGAGGCAATGCAGGTAGAATCCAGGAAATAGTGGGAGCATGGCATGAATTCTTTAGAAGAGAACCAAGCAGGAGATTTGGTAGAGTTTATAGCTGGGATAAAAGCACTGATAGATGAATGGATTCCTAGGTTAGAGAAGACAGTGGATGGACACGTGAGATGGAAGGCCAAGGTATATGGTCTTGAGGAAGCTGCAGGACAGTGGTACAGGTTTTGACAGGTGGATGACAAAGTAGGGCTTTTGTTAATGTCAGTGTAACTATTGTGTTTAACTTTACCAGGTTGGATGATGATTGCAACATTATCCTATTACTGTTGTGTGGTTTCTTGTTGTAGAGTTACACATGCAGGGAGTTTCTGAGCTAAAGGTAAAGTTAGTTCAGAGGTATGTCATGAATAATTTGGGAGTAGTGAAATTCTTTGGCATAAGAGACATGGAAGATCACAGGTTGATTTTGTCTCCAGTGGGAGCTGATGTGAAGAAGGTGTTAGCAGGGTTCAATACGCAGGATGCAGAACTAGTAAGCACACCAAGGGTTGGACACTTCAAGCTGAGCTTAGAATAGTGTTCGAAATCACATGGGGTCTGGTGTAAACCTAAGTTTTCCCAAGCAGTGGGAGTTGTCAAAGAGTTTGGAGCCAATTCATGGAAGAAGTACTGGAGGGTAGTTTAGTGGATTCTCAGGTATTTGAGAGGGACTAGCAGTAGGGATTCATGCTACGCAGGGTCAAGGTCTTCACTACATGGAGTTGTAGGTTTGGATGTGGCAGGTTATTTGGATGACAAGAGGTGCATCATAGGCTATGTGGTGGTTGGTCTTCAAGATTTAACTTGAAGAGGGATACAAGCTAGGAAATAAATTAGATGAAGGTACAGGTGCAGCTATTTATCTCCAAGTGAGAGATTTTTAGGTTGTGGAGCTAAAAGCTTCACCAAGATGCGAACAGGAGGGGTTGTTGAAGTGTCATAGACACTGGCGTCGGTCAGGCCAACTGATGTCAATCACAAGTGGATAGGAAGCTACCGACATCAGTCAGGATCAACTGATGTCGGTCATCTCCAGGTAGATAGGGACCGACGTCGATCGCCTGTGCAGTTCCAGAACTGTGAGTTCATGAATAGTTTGTTAATGAACTAGTTGTTTTCATGTTAAAAGGCTAATTATAGTCTTGTGTTGTGGATCTAATTATTGTAATTAAGAAAGTCTAATTATTGTATGCATGAGATCTATATAATAGACTCATGGGCTATATTTTAAAGTGTGTTAGATAGCCATTATGCTTATAGAGAGAGCAAGAGTAGCTCCTCCTAGTTCCAAAGGGGTGCCGAGTGTGTATGATCAAGAAGAGTTTTAGATTGTGCAAGTTCTGGTAGAAGATCCACCGAGGTACTGATTGAAGAATCATAAGGACTTGGTGAGGCAAGGACAAGGGTTCTTTAGGGTGTAGAGATATCTACATGGTAAGTAAGATCGGTTGATTTGCAGGTGTTTGTGTGTGCAAGGTCTAAGGTGGATCAGCAGGTTAACAAGGTCAAAGGAGATGGGTAACATGGCAAGGAGCAAGATCAGGGAGATCTACTTGGAGTATGATTGTGTACTTGGTGTACTGGCAGTGTTGTTACTGACTGGTGGAGGTGAACAACAACTCTATGTTTGAGTTGATTGTTGTGACCGTAATTGAGAGAGTGAACTGTTGAAGGAGAATTACAGGTGAACCCTAGAATTTTGGGGGCTCTAGAGGTGTGGGAAGAAGTGTGGCATCTTCTTTATTGTATTTTCTTCTAATTGAGTATTAATACAATTGGGTATTGTCTCTCATATTCTGTGTTGTTTCATATTTCTAGTTACTTATCATTCTAGTTAAATTCCGTGTTTAGTTGCTAATACAAAGGTAATCAAGTGTGCCCTTAGTGGGCAATAGGATCCTAAAAACTTGAACAAATTTGACTCCTATTAGGGTGATATCTAGGCAGCTAACAACTACTTTGATTCAATTTTATCTATCCTTAGATCAAAACAACATGTTTGAGAAACTATAGATTACTTTCTTTACACCATATATTTACATTCCTAGATTTGTTTTGCTTTCTTTTACCATTTATCATTTGTTTTACTACCCTTTTTATAGACACCTAAGTCTATTTCTAATTTCATTTACTTTTTCCATTATTGAGTGAGGTTGGGTTATTACTTCTCACTCACCAATGTTGATTTCCCTTTTATGCACTATTTTCCATTGATGGTTAAGTAAGGATTGTTACTGGTCACTCATCAATGTTATTTTACCATTTTGTTTTTTCTTGCCCATCTTTGTTTAATTAAGGATTGTTACTACTTTCACAATGATGTTTTATTACCATCCTCTTTAACATGTATCCTTGGGTTGACTTGGTGAGTTTGCCTTTCTTACTTAAGGTTTACTTGTTTGAGTTTTTTGGTCTTTAGTAGCCTTGGATTTTTGGTTACCCAAATTACTCTTTTTTTAGACTTGGTTATTTGGTATAACATAACACTTGTCACCCCAACTTGCCATATTCCCAAATACATCCCATCCACATAGCACTAGTTATCTTGGCTTTCCTATGTTTGTTTGTTTTTTCTCTTTAGTTTTGTATTCTTGGGTTTGTTGAAAATAGTCCCTGCACCCTACATAATCAAAACTAATAACACAATAGATAATCATCCAATGATAAAGTTAAGCCAAGGTATGAATCACATTTAATTTTTAGTTATTTCCCTTTTAGTCATTTACTTTCATTTATTTTTGCTTTAAAATATAAATTTTTTTAGCCTTAGTATTGCGTGTTACTATGTTCTTTTTCAAAGCACCATCCCCTATTGTACTTGAGTGAAACATGATGAGATTTATGTGGGGTGTATGTATACACATAATATTTTCAACTTTTATCAAATATTGATGCTTTATATTTTCCAAGAACCCATCGATATTTAATATCTCTGAGTGCATGCCCTAAGGGGTGTACCAAGAAAGGGGTGGGTAGAATATTGGTGCTTCATATGATTATTGTCCATTATTTCCACTTCTTACCAACCCAACCAACTCTTAAAAACTAGTCCATAAGCTTTTACTCCTTATTTTCATACTCCTTCAATATTTTTCCATTTTACATCCTTCTTTTCCTTACCTTATGCCCTTTTTGATAGTCAGTTGTGCTAGGTCAACTGAGATAACCTTGTACTATTTTGGGTAAAATTAATTTAGGTTCTAGGTTGGATCTTAGCTAACCTAGCCCATGACCTAGTGAATTTTTGTCTTTAATTGTACTAGGTTGACTGGGTCAAAAATATCAGACAAAAATTTTAGAAGGGCTTAGGGCTAAATTTTCCTACATATACAAGATCATTTCATCATTATTACATAATAAATCAAGATTTATTATTTGCTTATGCTTCTTTACAATATGTTCTTCTACCACTCTACTTGAAGAATCTTAGCTTAGGGTTTTTACTTGGAGAATCTAGTCTTTTGGACTAGTCTTGGATGCTTTGGCCTTTCTTAGTGATCCTTACAAACCACAACAACCTTTTTCAAAGCTTATTTGTCCAAGGGAGATATTGAGTCTCGATGGGTTCATCATTTAGGTAAGTATTCTCTAACTTTACTCCTCTCTTTAGTAGATATAAGTAGCATAAGTATTGGCTTTGAATAATATTACTCTTCTTCTTCCATGTATTAGGGTCTTGCTCATAGATAACTTAATTGAGATTCTCCTATGCATGTTTTGTTTGTTTCTAACCCCCACTCCACAAGCTTTAGTGAGAATTATATTATATTTTATTTACTTATTATTAGTTTAGTGAGATATCAAAACATAGGACTCACTTAGGGTTATTTCATGATTGTGATTGAATAGAGGCTTTGGAATCCTCCCTAACATAGTGTATTATGTAAGAGATCCCCTAATCAAGTCTACAAGATCCTCATATTGGTCATGTTCCCAATTATCTAATGTGTCCCTAATGGGAACTGTATGGTATGATCTATCTTCTTCAAGTTAGGATTAATTGATAGACATGATGCATTTATGATTACATCCACCATTTATATTTAAGTAGCTCTATTGTTTACAAATCAAGATCCAATCAATTAGATTCTTCATCTCACAATTGGCTAATATATGTCATCCATTTACACACTAAATAAGGGCATTATGTTCTCTTTAAATAAAGAGTGTTAAAAATCATTTGACTAGCTTAAATAATATCTTGCCAACCCACCTATTTTACTGCCACCCATGCCAAACAAGCCATTAATTTACATATTGGAAATAGAGAATGATTTGGGGGTATTTTTGGCACAAAACAATGAATAAGGAAAATATCATGTCATGTATCATTTTATTCAAACATTGGTCGCATATAAACATAATTATACACTGATTGAAAAAACCCTATTATTATATGTTGAAAAACAAGACCATTGTTATTGCCAAAGTAGATCCACTCAATTATCTACTTTCCAAATCAAATTTATATGGTTTCATGGAAAAATGGATCATGATATTGAGTGAGTTCAAAATTTAATATGTCAATCACAAGGCCATTAAAGGGAAAGTACTTTTAGATCAAATTGTAGAAGCTCCTCTTCAAGATACTCAACCTCTTACATTTGGATTTATAGATGAGGCCATTATGACCACTAAAGAAGTAAAAGCACCTATAGAGGTAAAACAATATAATATGCACTTTGATGGATCATTTACAACTCATATATCAGGTGTTAGAGTATTTTTTATGATGCCATAAGGGGATCTCATTCCCAAGTCCTTTCATATTGGGTTTCCCTATACCAATAACATGGTAGAGTATGAATCATTCATTATAGGGATTCATAAATAAGTACAATGAAACATTAAACATTTATTGGTGTATGGTGATTCTTAGTTAATCATAAATCAAGTCATGAACTAGTACCAAACCAAAGATGAGAATTTAGTACCATATAAATATATGGTCAATAATCTCAAGCAGTATATTTCCAACATCCAATTTGAAATAATAACTCAAGCCAAAAACAAAATAGTTGATGTCATGGCAACTATTAGAGCCATTATTCATATCACAAATAGAGCAATGTATTATTAATTTCTTGTTGAACATCTCTTAGCGCTAGCCCACAAACAATCAATCATTGAGACGGTTTGTGACATTTTTTCTCCCATGTCTCCCTAGTACTCAGACATATATCCCTATCTTCAAGAACAAATTATGCCTCCTAATTTATCATGTAAAAAACAAAAATCCTTCACCCACAAATCCTCTCACTAAACCCTACTTGGGCTAACCTTGTATTGTAGAAGCTATGATAGAACTTTATTTCATTGTTTACCTTAGATATCATCTAGAGTAATGTTAAGGTAAGTCCACTAAAGAGTGTGTGAAACCCACATGAGTGAGGCAATCTTATCCAAAAATTTATTATATACTAGTTATTACTAGCCAAATATGTAAGTAGACATAGTTCCATATGTGAAGAGGTGTGTCAAGTGTCAGAAGCATGCCAATCTAATTCATGTTATATCTAAGACACTCAAACTATTGACAATGCCATGGGAATTATCAATGTGGGGACTCAAACTCATAGGGAAGATAAATCCCACATCCTAATATAGCCATAAACACATCTTGAATACTACTGAATACTTCACTAAATGGGTGGAAGTCATTCCTCTCACTTATGTAACTGGTAAGAAAATATCCAAGTTCATATTCAACCACCTCATCTGTCATTATGACATCCCCTCAGACATTATATCTAATAATGGTAGATCATTTAAAAACAAATATGTAAAATAACTTTGTGTCCAATACCACATCAAACAACATTTATCTACCACCTATTACTTGTAAGGAAATGACCAAGCTAAGGCTTCTAATAAAACCATTATCAATATCCTAAAGAATATTATCAATGATGTTTGTCGTAATTGGCACTTTTAAATATTCAACACCATCTAGGCATACCATACCACATTGCATACTTTAATAGGAGATACACCCTATTCACTTGTTTACAGCACTAAAACCATTCTTGTTGTTGAGGTCAAGTTTCCTTCTCTCTAAATTTCATTGCAGTATATCATCAATGATGAAGACTACAGAGTAGATTGCTTGTAGGAGCTAGACCTACTTAATGGAAAATGATTATCCACATTGAATAATTTTTAAGAATGTATAACTCATTAAAGGGTCAATACAATAGGCATGTTAAGCATCATGAATTTGAGCTTGGTGAACTGGAGTTAAAATTAAACCAAAAGAAAGTAAATGGTGAAACAAAGAAAAAAGGAAAGTTCCAACCAAATTGGTTAGGACCCTATGTGGTTATTTCTAACTATGGTTCTAGTGCATACAAGATCACCACACCATAGGGAGATGAACTTGATGACCCAATGAACATAATGCATCTCAAATATTTTTATGCTTGAAGGTCTCAAATTATTATCTACAAGGATCATTAAGTTATGCCACATTATACCCATTCTTTGTACTATGCACCATATTTTTCTATCATGCCATTAACCCTTCATTAATCACTTATTTGTACCTAACTCCACCTATCACATTTAGACTCAGTTCTAATTCATTTTTAATTTAGGCATGTTCATTGGTTGATGATAGATTAAGTTCTAATATTTGTTTCAAAATTAAAAGTTTAAATTATAGTATATGAAAGTAGTATGATAGTGGTCCTATAAATTTCATCCTTCATTTATTTTTAGATTCCCACCTTGTGCTACTAATTATAATTTCCCATGGTCAAATTAATGCCACTGACCCTTTTCCATTATTTCCTAATTATAACTACCTATGGGAAAATTAGGAACAACCCCTTTATCATGTATTGCCACATAACCTTGCCATCACTATTGCCATTTACATATGCCTAAAACTTACTAGTACTTAGTCAGATGCCTTTTATGTAGGCATAACTATAGTGACTTGAGGTCCTACGAGACTATGTAGGAAACACTTGATTCACATTAAGGTCATCTTAGTCACCCCTTAGTGATTCTCTCATCATTTTGTGAGTTGGATCATCCTATATCTCATGATTCTTAATCAATTAGAAATGCCTATAAAATTCCAAAAACACTTGAAATAGTTAAAAAAAACCCTAAACATTTGTAAAAGACCTAAGAAAATCCTAAAAATCCTAAAATCATGAAAATTAGCTTAGAATTTTGATGTGAGATATAAAGTCATCAAAATTTTATAGGATGGACCATCTTATCTATTCAGCTTCATTTCTAAACCACCTTAGTCTTTTTCCTTCCATTTTTTAGATAATTACACCAACCTAAGGTTCACAAAGATTATGTAGGTAGCACTTGGATACATGGGGTATTTTAGGTTAGTTCATCCACCTTCCTTAATTTTTTTACCACTTCTTTGCCTTAAGGATCTTGGGACTCCTAACTATTTTAAAAGTAACCACTTGTCATTTAGTTTACCCATCTTTATTGGCCTTAGCTGTATGCTCTCTCTATTTTACAAATTCATGTTGTGAGCATTATGCATTCAAATTTGAGGCATTAATGCCACTTGGCTCTTATTACACTCACTATTTTGAAATTAATTTCTATTTGAATTCTCTCGCTATTTTGTGAGTAACCATTCCCTACTCTCTTACCATTTTGTGAGTTCATTCTCATTATAAGCTTTAGATGTAGTAAACACTATGAATTGCCAATTTAATTCATTAGTAGATACTCATCTCTTGAATTTTAGTGTGGTTTTAGCCTAAACCATACTCTCATGCTTGCATGATTTATTTATGTTGGCATTTCATAACTATGAGCATCACCCCCCTCTTTTCTTATGCACTCTCCATTTTACGAGACCATTCTTATTTCTTCTACAAGTTAGTCATGTTTTCTTATCATTCATTTTCTTCTATCCCATATCCTTGGAGAACTACATTTGGCTTGAAGTTCACATTGGATCTTGTGTTCATGGAACTATGTAGGCAACATCCACTTGCACAGTGCATCTAGAGTTAGCTCGGCTACCCCTTCATTTTCTTCTATCCCCCCCCTGCATTTTGTTTGTTTTATTTCATAATCTCCTATAGCCTAGGGGCAATGTTATTTTTTCCATCTTGTTTTTGTAATTGTCTCCTATAGCTTAGGGGCAATGTTTTCCATCTTATTTGTGTAATTATCTCATATAGCCTAGGGGCATTGTTCTTTTTTTCATCTTGTTTGTCATTATCTCCTATAGCTTAGGGGCAATGTTTTCCATCTTGTTTGTGTCATTATTTCCTATAGTCTAGGGGTAATGTTTTTCATCTTGTTTATGTCATTGTTTACCTATATCCTAGGGGAGACCATTTGTCTTTTGTTCCTATGTTATTTTACTTATGTCATTACTACCTAGCTTAGGGGTCACCCTATTTCCAAGAGTAATACCTATATTACACATGCACAAATAATTTATAATTTGTTTATACTAACATTTTGACTAACCATTATTTGTGTGTTGCTATTTATTTACCTTAGATTGTTTATTTTTGTGTGCTTAGATTAGTTTGTTTACTGTATTTTTCTTTGCTTTGAATTATTTAGTTGTTTTGATTATTTAGTTTTCTTTGTTTATAGTTTTATTTATTTTATTTATTTATTCATTTAATTATTTTTGTTTATTATTGTTTTATCTTTTTTTTTTTTTTTTTAATAATTTATTGGTGTCTTATTGTTTGTGTATGTTGTTTATGTTTGTCTGTATAACCTTATTTGTTTGTGTTTTGTTTGTTTATTTCATTATTGTTTTTTTGTTTCATCTTTATCTTTGCATTTTTGTTTCTCGATTGCCATAAGATTAATACACTGTATTTACACTTTAGTCTTGATTATCCATATCATGTACTTATGTTGTGATTTTTTGTATTTAGTCTCACACTTGATTTATTTAATTATATTTACATCTTGGTATTTGATTATTTATTCTTATTCTTAGGTTGTTTATAATTTCATTTAGATTAAGTTTTTCATGCTTAGGGTATATTTTGTTATTTTAGTTATTTCTAACTATAATGCATAATATCACAAGCTAAAACAAATACGTGCATACATAGTCTACCATAGCAATGCAATGGTAATAATTCTTTGATATATCAAACTAGTCAACTACTCAAACACATGTTTGAATCCATGAGTAATAAACAAAGATAAAAATGAATTTATTATGTGTTTATAAAGACATGCATTTCTGAATAAACATATATATATATATATATATATATATATATATATATATATATATATATATATATATATATATATGTCATACAACATAATTAGATAATAACCAACATAATAACATCTCATAAGCATGGCATGATTAATAAATGAATAGAGCATGCATAAGCATAAACATCAACAATATTAAACATCCATAATGATAATCAATGCTCAACATGAGATAAATAAGATAAAAACATAAGCATGACATCATATATATATCAAGAATATCATATACATGTACATCAGCCTCGAAGGACCCAAAACTAAATGTCAATGTATCTCAAATTTTATATACATAGTGGATGTATACATATCATAATGGTGTCTAAAAATACATCAATATATTGATAAAATGAATACAATACCATATGCCACAACTATGCCAAAAATTCCAAGGTTCATGTGCTCAACCATGGTTTTATGTGTCCATGGGACCTATGGCTAAAGGAGGCCCTAGTGGCCCTGGTGGTGGTGGTTTTAGCTGATGAACAGACTAATCTGAGGCACCTATAATATGATCCTTGAATTAAGACTAACTAGATCTACTAACAATCCTCTGTGCATCCCAGATCTCAAAATTAATAATCTATTGATCTCTGGGCATGGTAGAATCATAGGCTCACCTATAGTATGATGCATCTTCCTTTACTCAAAGTCACTCCTTAACCATATGAGATAAATTGACATGTGTAATAGCTCCCCAAAATAAATCTTGCTTCTACTTAAGCCTATCAATAGTGTCTAATGCTTGATATCACTCACTAATGGTTTGATCTCTCTATCATGAGTTGGCCCTATAACTTCACCAATGTGTCTATCTCAACCTTTAATTGGGATATATCTAATTGAAGCATTTCCATATCATCATATCTCATATATAAGGTGATCTATAAATTAGCCACCTACCACTATAAATTTATGACCTCTCACACTTGAGCAATGATCTTATGCTCTAGCATACCATTATTTCTACCCATTATAGTTATGCTAAAAGGCCTTACCTATCCTAGATCTACTTGTGTGTCCAAAGGCCATACCTGGCCTAAACCAACCTATGTCACTATAACAACTATCATGTTAGGATATAACACCATCAAATCTAGACTACCATCTCCATCTTCATCCCCATCATCTCTATCTCAATCTCAATATCCTCCACTATCTCCTCCATCTATGCCATCATCATCATCATCATCCCTAGCCTCACCATCACTATCCCACTAGGTGATGTTGATACCACTCATTATCTCGACCTCCATCTCCTTGATATTCATGGGTACTTGTCCCTTATCGATACTAGAACTATCAGTCTCAATGGTCATACATGTATGCACCAATGTATGTAAGCTGGAGTGACCCTGACATATGAATTTCCTCTTGAATAAGCCTAGGAAACCTATGTTACAATGATATAACTAGTTTCAACCTCATTTCTCAAGATCATAGGAGTATCTAAACTGATCTCTCATATAACATGGGCAAACCATCTTGACCCCTTAAAAACATCTTATGTGTGTCCAAACTACTTGAGTACCTGATCAAGGTGATATTCATCTATAATATGGGATTGTATCCTAGTCATAAAGCATCTAGTAGTCATAAAATCCATGTACCATACATACCTAAACCATTTTAGTTGATGTGTTAAGTATGGCCTCTAAATGAAAATCTGTGGTGTCATATCATTGAACATCCAATGATAAAATGAGATATCCCCCTGTGACCATGCCTATCTATTCCTATTTGAGCCCAATAATATGCTACTAGTTCCTCTATATCTCATACTCTTCACATCCTTACTAGTCACTCAATTGAGATTTAATCCCATCTTTAGACCATTAGAATATTGCAAGCCTCGATGCTATATCTACCTTGGTACACTATCATATGCAGATCTCTATAGAATTGTGTCAGGATAGCTAACCCCTAAGGAAAATGTGTAGAATACTCAATCATGTTCCTTACTACACCTCCAATGCCCATATGGAAATATCGACCACTCTTATCAAGAAGCATAATGTCACTAACAATGGCCACGAGGATAACAACCTCCTTATCAATGAGAGATGGTGTTAATGGATTCCTAATAGGTAAATTATCTAGTTGAATGTTTATACAGGTCTAATTTAGATCTATATCAACCTTCCCCTAAAACATGGGATACCTTAATAGCTACACAAATCATCAATAATTATCTATTGCTACATTGGTGGTGTCCATAATAGTCATTATCTATGCATAGGTAACTTGAGGATACACCAAGTATCCTCAAGTGTAATATTAGTCTCCCTAATAGGCAAGTGAAATGTGGATATATCTCTGTGATAATGCTTAGCTAGCATGCTCAAGTATGCTTGTTTAACCTAGATGACTGGCATCCATGCTATGTCATGAAGATCCAACATATATAAGAAATCAACCTTGTCCTTTGTCTAGATCTATAGAGTTCATAAATAATGCGACCATGGCTTTTGTCATGTAAAGATAACTAATCACTTTTGAAATCAATGAAAAGCTAGTGTCAACTTAACTAAATGAAACTACTTGAGCCTAAACCTAGCCTACTAAGCCTACTTAACCCTCTTCTAGAGGTTGGACCCCTTTTAGGTCCTCAAAACAATTATTTTTGGCTTTTAGGGTGAAGCTACTATTTTTTAAAGAGAAAAGCCACTGTTTAGCCAATATGGCACATTTTTTGGTGATGTCACTATTTTCATTTTCATGAAAATGGTGACTTCACCTCAAAATGGGTGACATCATCATTTCTTTGATTTCCACCTAGTTTTGGCATTATTACTATTTCTAAGAATGATGACTTCACATGAAGTCACCATTTTCCCTTGTGAATTTGTTATTTGCCCTAAAACACAAATGATGACTTCACCATTTTTTGACCTAAACCATGCAATAAATGCTAAAAATTGACATTAATGACATAATTAAAGTTACTCGTGGCCCATCATGTGGTGGTTGCATGTGTTCCTCAGCTCCTCTGAAATGTGATGTCGAGATCCTCTATGGCCCATTTTTCTCATCTGAATATTAGGAAACCAAAGCTAAAATTCTTAATATGCTATGGTGAAAATGAATTATTTTTCACCTTAGGGGTGAATATATATCTAAAATTTTGGATTTTTACCCTTTAAGAACTATAGTTCATTTTGCACACGTAAATAAGTGTATTTTTCATATCCTTAGTCCATTTTATACACCATTTTATCTTATGTGCCTTATTATTTGATCGTATAGTAACCAAATTATCTTTTTAGGCCTCTTTTAAGACCTATTTAACAACACTATTTTTCTACCTATATCCTATGTTTATTCGAATGTGCATCTTTTAACTCACATTTAGGATAGAAATGTGTTATTATCTTTTGCCAAATCATCATAAATTTATTTTATGTATTTTTCACATAAGCTACCCTTGTCAATTTACCATGTTATGACAAAAAAAAAATTGATTGATCAATGATATATTCTACATTTTTTTAGGCAAACTCATTTTAAATCATGTGATTTGAATGTACAAATGATTATAACCACCTTTGGGAAAATCATTCTACTTTTGACCAATTTAATGATTATCATGACCTATGGGCAAATCATTATTTTTCATCCCATGCTAATGATTATAACCACCTTTGGGAAAATAATTCTTTTTTCCACTCCACCCACCCTACCAAGGCAAATGCCTACATTAATTATTATAACCACCTTTGATAAAATAACTACTTTACATTTCATTACCGATTATAATCACCTTTGAGAAAATTAGTATTTATCCCACCACCATACTAGGGCAACTATCTGTGTCACTACTTATAATTGCCTTTAGGTAAACCAATGTCACACCCATTATTATTGATTATAACTAGCTTTGGGAAAATGAGTGATGCTTTTTCCATTACTGTATATAACCACCTTTGGGTAACTCAGTAATCCCCCCCCCCATTACCACTAGTTAATTCATTTTCTTCTTTTTTAGGGAATATATGATTATTCTATTTTGCCACCTACTCTTTCGAGGGGACATCAAGGGCTTATCGATCACCCTTTGGGGCATGAACTATTCAGATTAATGACTTCTTCATTATTTCAAAAGATTTTATTATGCATGTTTCTTATAATGCTTTCTCAAATAGGATCAAACTATAGATGCTTAGTTTTATCCACTTTCATTCTTAAACTAAGATTCAATTTAATTTATATAAAATGACACAATTTAAGCCTAAAAATCACTTTAAATCTCAAATTAATTTTCATAAGGGATTTAATTACCCAAAAATATGATGAGGCTAGTTTACTTGGTGTATTACCCTATATGCACTAACAACTTAGTTTGGTTTCATCCCTAGTCAAATTATGACTAGTAATTTGACACTTTTAACATGTCAAACTATTAATTCATAACATTTAAAATAATTACCAAAATCCAAAAAATAATAATCAAGATAAATTACATTGTAAATATTAATTAACTTGCCTAAAAAAAATCCAAATCAAATTAGTGAATTTCATTGATTAAAAAAGGAATTTTAAGCCAAATATGAAGTCAAAGGTCAAAGGAGATAATAAAGTGATTTATTATTTCCTAAATATTCCAAAAAATATAAATCATAACCTCATAAATATATAAAGTGATTTATCATGCCTCAAAAATATTTGAAATTGAGGTGTCAAAATTTCATGAGTGCTTTGACCCAACCCAGGGTTAGCCTGACTCAACTAGGTTATTTTAGACTCAACCTAACCTCCCTAGGGTTAGAGTTTGTTATTTGAGATATAAATACAAGTTCCCACACCATATTCCAATTATATTTTGTGTGAGGTTATTCTTCTATAATACCATCAATAAGCCATTAAGAGTAGTGTTATAATGCCCATTTTATGCCAAGCTTTACACATAGCCATAAGTGACCATTGGAGAAGTGATACCACCATGGAAAAGCATTATTAGAAGATTATAATTATCATAGACTATGAATGAAAAACATTATACCAATAAGTAAGCATCAAATTTGACAAAGGAAGTAAATTAATTGTGTTTTTTTAATCTCTATTTTGTGATCTTGTTTATTATGTTATGTTATCCCTAGTTCTTAGGCAAGAGTGTTTAGTCCTAGTGTATTTTTATGCCTAATTTTTGTCATTTGGACTAAAAAGGGACTAACCTACATTTTGTGTACTCTTCAAACTCTTAAGATACATAAAAAATAGGATTAGGTGAATGTGATTCTTAAAGAATTAAATAATGAGTTATCAAGATTCCATTACTCATCTAAAAACACCTATTAAAATCATGTGAGTTGATTATTATTGGCCAAATTTATTAAAAGATGCACATACATAGGTAAAAATCTAAAATAATTTTACCTTCTTTATATGCAAGTATAAATTGGTATCCCTACCCCTGTGCTTGATACAAATTAATCAACCCTTTTCCCAATGGGGTTTAGACTTCATTGAGATGACAAATCCATCATCAAGAACCAAACATAAATGGATCTTTATGGAAATTGACCACTTCACCAAGTACACTAAGGTAATAGCACTCAAGTAGACCAATGAGGCTTCTATTCTATATTTATATAAAATCCTTATAGTAAGATTTGGTGTTCCAACCACTATTATTTCTGACAATGCAATGGATTTTCTTGGAGCCAAAATAAGTGAGTGGGTGGTCAAGTATAACATTCATCTAAGTACTTACTCATTCACATCATTAAGTAAACCATGGAGGATAACCAATGATCTTGTCATATAAAACTTAAAAAAACCCTCTGGGTAGATTTAATAGCATTAAAAAGGGTGCTAGGGAATTCACCTTTCATTCTAGTATATGGGATGAAAGTGAGGTTACCTACATCTCTTAAGTTGCCTTCACTAGATCTATCCCATCAACTAGAGTTGCATGAGAGTGATCCCATGATATTAAGGTTAGATGAGTTAATGGAGCTTGAATAAATAAGAGTAAAATCCATGCACACTATGGAGATTCAATAGGTGTAGACAAGGGAACATTCAAAAAAAATATATTACCATAAGCTTTGATGAAGGAGACTTAGTACTCAAATGGGAAATATATAGGAAAAATATAAGAAGCATAAAAAGTTTTTTGCTATATAGAGTAGCCCATATACCAAAACCAATTGTAAACAAGCTAACACCTTCCAAATCACAAACCCAAGTAGAGAGGTGTTGCCCATCCCTATCAATGAGATTCATCTCAAGCACTATCTCTATTAATCATGTATATTTTGTAAATAGTAGATTAAAGGTTTTAATTTTCTTAAGTTCCATATGCACATGTTATTGTTTATATTAGTTTCATTTCCTCTAAGTGCTTGTGCATAATGCCCTGCTTAATTTAGATTTCCCTTCTTCTAAGTGCCATTTAACATAGTTGTTTACTTTGATTATTCTTTTTGAAGGTATCTTGGTTTATTTTAATGTTAGATATATTATCACAATTGATTTCATGAAGGATAAATGATCAAATAGATCCATATGATTCTATAACCAATGGATTGCTTCAACACTACTGATCCCCACTTAGCAAGAAAGTGGCCCATAAAGGTCACCAAAGTGTTGACTCTTAAAGTCATCAAATTCTATGTAAAGCTTGTAAGACCTTTTAGAAGGATTTCATGCTTGTGTAACATCAAATTTCTCAAGCATAAGCTACACACAGATGTTTTCCCACCAGCCCAAAGTTAGTTGTTGACATAGATATGCATATCAACTAAATACCAATTTGTGCCTATGAATAACTCTTAATGCATTCCATGTTCATAATATCTCCATGGTATGTCCATTACATGGAACTATTGGTGCACAAGTATAACATGCATTCCTAGACTTTGGGATACATAGGATAAAGTGTGAATCACATATTTTTCATGTATGTCACTCCTTTCACACACCAATATAAGCTCTTAGATGAATGACACAAATTTACAAAACTACAAAAAGGAACAAAAAGGAACTAAGTCCAGGAGGAATTAAGGCATTGCACATTTTTTATAAGTTTACCCTATGTGTTATGATATGAGTTCACAACCTCCCTATACAATTATGCCATTATGCTTTAATGCTTATCCTCCCATGTAACCTTCTATGTGCACTATTTGTGCAAGATGCATTCAAATTTTAAGTCATGTATAGGGAAAACATGAAGTAAACATGCAATTAGATATTTAAGTGAATTTAGGAATTCAGAGTGCTAAAGAAAAATAGGCATAAACCATGCACAAAGAACAACCAAGATTATAGGAATCATGAAAGGTGTGTACTCCTCTTCAGTGTAGACTCTCCATGCACAACCTTATGTGTGTGGCTAATGAAAAATCAACAAATTCTAAATAATGTAGGATTTAGTGCACACATAATACACAATATAAATGCACACATAAATCCACTATACACACAAAGATAGCATGGTCAAATCTAAATAAAGCTTGTGCCATTTTCATGTTAGTGAATAAATCTAGGTGGATTGACAGGTGCAAAGGTGGTAGCTGGGATCAATTAGACATCAAAAGAATTTGAGTTAGGGTATAATTAAAATCAAATGTGATGGGTAGGTGGATAAAACATTCACACATGTCTCCTCTGATTATAGAAGCATACTCATGTCCTTGATGCACTTGTAAATCATATAAACATCCAAGAATGACCTTCCAATTAATTATATGATTATATTGTCAACCCAAATTTAATGAACATGGTTTAGAATATATATTATGTATGAGACTAGTTCTCTTGAATTCTAAGTGCCAACTTTTGAATTCAAGTTTCCTATCTACCATCTCAAGTGATGAATTAAGTATATAAGCCCTAATTTTCATTTTGAAGAGCATCCTTCTCTTTGGTATAATAAATATATTCCCATTTGAGCTTGTAATATTAGCTTAGTCCTTACAATTAATAAGAACTAAATTTTATTTCTTCATACTTTAAAACTTGTGTGGACTAACATTTTTTGATCCTTATCTATGGATGTTCATCCCTCTCATTATTATCCTCCCTTTGTAATTCTACATAGAATCAGAATCCTCTATGGTCACATGATTTATATAAATTGGTATACATAGTCATTATCTATGGACCATTTTTCCCCCTCTTAATTTTGTATTGTGTTCCCATACCTCCACATGAAACACTTATGTAGTTGGTATCTAGTTGAAAACTATGTGCATTTAATCCCTTAGTTTTATTATGTTGTCAAACAGGTGAGGTGTTCTCTCTATTCTTGGTGCATCATTATTTTAAATTTTATAAACTCTCTCACACCCTCTCTCCTTTTTCCTTTTTCCAAATTACGTATATCATTAGCCTTAGATTTCCCTTCTTCTCTTTGTAGCTCTGTGTGCTAGTCCTAAACTAGGTGAAATTGGATTAGAAAGAATCCAACCTTCTTCAAAGTTTCATCCCAAGGATCAAAATATTCCCATACCTTAGGGGATTATACTATTATTACATTGAAGCATCAAACGACTCTAAATCAATTAGGTCTAAAGTTTTTGATGCAAAAGTGTTGCATGGTTGTATGCACATGAGAATCATTCTCAATATGGGTGAATGTTTCAAGTGATAATAGTTTTATTTGGGTGTGATAGGCCATAATATTGGCAAAATAGGTTTCACAAACACACACACACACACACACACACACACACACACACACACACACACACACACACACACACACACACAGATACACACACACACACAAACAAACAAAAATGCCACCTACTTTATCATACATTTACCCAATCTTCGTAGTAGATCGATGACTTTATAAGGGTCTTGAGGAATGAGTAACATGTTATGAGAAGCTATGATCATTTTATTTTTCATGAATATTATCCTTCATGTGATGATATTTATACTTCACTAATTAGACCAAGTTATGCTTGTTAGGGCTAGGTTATCTAGGTCCTTGATGTCAAAAACTCTTAGTCTTGCCAAACTAATTATATTATCATGTTTCCAATTAAGACTAAGGTTAATGCACAAAGTTTGGGGATAGAAAAAGGGCCCATTTTTATAAAAAAATCAATTATTTAAAAAGGGTGAGTGGCATTTTAAAAATGACACACACCCCTTTTAAAATAAAAAATAAAGCATAATTTGAAATGGGTTAGTACCAACCTTAAGAGGGGTACATCCTTTGTAATGAAAATGGTGAACACCCTTTGAGGTGATAATGGGTGTATGGACTTTAAAAATTCAAAGGACATGCACCCTTTGCATTTTAAATGGCGTACAACTTTTGAAAACAAAAAAAAAACTTAAAACAAAACTTAGCCACATTTTATTCCATTTCATTACATTTATTGTGATTGGAATCAATTAAGGAGAGAAAATCAAAATGCATACATGATTTGTCTCATAAATTATCCTCCAATCATCCAGTCTTGTATCATAATCTTAGGTATTTTATTTTATTCTCAAGACATGCTTAAGGTTTGTAATGATATATTTTTGTCATTCATTTTTTATAATAATCACAAGGCAAGGGGCATTCAAATTCAAATTAAAAGTTCTCTCATGAAAGCCTTCAACTACCTATTATAGATTTTTATTATTGTAATTTAGATTGTTTATTTTATGGACCCATTGTAGATTAGGATTACAAAGCAAGTTATTCAAACATTATTCCATAAATCCAAGAGAAATTCATAGAGAACTAACTAACTAAGCCTATCTATTCAAGGGGAATTTGCAAATGATAATGAAGAAATAAATGAAAGAAATCATACTAGTTACCTTCTGAAATGGATTCCATCATCCAAAAGCAGCTAAAAAATGTGTTCTCCCCTGATCAAGCATCCTTTTCTTTGTCAAAAATGGTGGAAAAACACCTCCATGGTCTCAAGAACACTTCTCAAAAACTAGAATCAAGATGTGAAATCACTAAATTAGCCTGTGAATGAAGCTTGAAACTAAAATCAATGGTCAAATTCAAAGGATTTTGGAAATAATTTAACATTATAACTTTGTAATATTCAAGCTTAAAAATGATGTCCATGGCCTCTCTATTTATACATTTTCAAGAATGACCAAAATCAACCATGACCATCCATTTCAAGATTGAGATGTGCGGTCATAGATTAATTGAATTATGTAATTAAAATCCATAATTATTTTCATCATGAATTTGGAATAAGGGACATTAATTAGGTATGGGAGGTAATAAAGAGGCATGGGAGACCCATAATCCTAATATTTTATGTACTTATGGCTTGATGGTTGCCACCCCATAGATGACATGACTTGATGATGTAGATAATAGAAATCAATTTCCAAAAAGAAATATTTGACAACTCTCATGGAAAATCCACTTAATATCTTGATTTGGATTAATTAGTCTTAAACAAGGTTAATCAACATTTATGCAATTATTTGGAAATTGGCCCTCAATTAATCAAAATGGTCAGAAAGTCATATTATTGAGTCATAATTTGAATTAAGAAGAATTGGAAGGTATCATTAGATGTGTTGGAACCATATTACCATTTAGGATGTTTTAAACACAAAATAACAAAGTTATGTTATGTGTACCAATGAATTAGAAGAAAAGAGTGATCCATAACACAAAAAGGCAAAATCATCATTTTGACTTGAAATGAATTGATCAAAGTTAGCTGGCCTATAAATTGCACTTCCCCATTTAGGGATACTTAGACCTAAATTGGCCCTTTTAAATTAAAATTTCAAACCATTTAAGGTGTTTTATGGATTTTATCCTAAAATTTACATTTTAGTGCAATTCGAGTAAGATTGACAATTTCAACACAAATAGTGTTAGGAATTGGATGTCTACATTTTACCCCTATTTGAGAAGGCATAACAAGATATTCAGGCAAAGAAATATCTTTTCAAATAAAAGAGTTTTCAAGAATAAAATATAATAGACCCATGAATCCCCCTCAAGATGACATACTAGGATGAAAGAGATGGACTCTCAAAAAGAGAGAAAGTGAGAGATTAACCTATGGAATAGATCACATCAAGATGAGCTAATGCTTGCACATGTGATTACCATCAATGATCAAAATATAATTATGGGTATAATAGGCCCCATTAGATGGGGGGAATGGGAAAGAGACAATCCATAAATGTAAGGGACACACTTTAAATGTACCTAATTTGAGAGTATAAGATACACACTTACATTATTGATCAATCCCAAGACAAGTTACACACTAAATATTACCATCGTGGGTAGTAGTGTGGAGAGCTTGGAATTAGAGGAAAAGAGAGAACATTCTAATTTAGGAAGGGAAGCACCAATAAAATGGATTCTCCAAATATAATATAGTAAGAAGTGACCCAGTAGAGCAGATTTTATCATGATAAGATAGGTGTGCCCCAATAAGGAGAATTTGTATCATTTGATAAAGAATAAATAATGTTTTTCTCCCATAGATTTTATTTTATTATAACATGGTTCAGATGATGTGCCCCATCATGGGTAATTGGCAAGCAAAATAGCTCAAACATATAACCCAAAAGATAGGTTAAAGCAAGTGGGTACAAATGTATATGCGATGGTGTAATGGCTTAGAAATCCATATAAAACCAAGCATATGGGAATGCACAAAGTGATGAAAAAAATAAAATAATAATGAAAGATAGCTAATCTAACCTCAATATAAATTGAGCACTACCTACATAGTTCCATGGACTCATGTTCTAACATGAACTTTAGGCCAATGTAGTTCACCCATTTTTGGGAGAGAATGGAATGAGGAATGATGAAAATTAACCAATAATTGATTAGAATCACAATGTATGCAAAGAGATGCATGTCTAAGCATAGATACAAGTGCTAAAATGCATAATACTTAGATGCCTAGCTCTATATCATGAGCCTAGATTATGTATAGTGTTCTTGAAAATTGTTCATCAGAGTGATGTTGATGTTAAGACTTTGAGACCTAAGCACAAAGTTATTGATATAGAAAAATAAATTAGGCATCATAAGTATGAATGAATTATAATTACATAAGATTCCAATTACACTAAATCAGTTCAAATGTGAATACCTATAACTAAGGATAATGGTAAAATAATGACCAAAACCAGAGTTACAACTATTTACATTTAATAAAAAAGGTAAAGACAAAGAAATATATAAACATAAATGAACCTAACTTAAAATCAATAAATGATCAATCAAGACTTAAGTAGGAACAAAAATGTTTAAAAACAAATAACAAGAACATCTGAACAACATGAGACTAAGACATGAATAATCAAGATCGATGTGGACCATCAAGGCTTTTTTAATCACAAAAGAGAATAAAAATAAAACAAAAAAAATAAGACACCAACAACAATCAAATAAACAAAATGGTCCAAGAAAATTGTAATAACATAAGATCAATATATAAATAATCAATATCCATGTGAATCATTAAGATGTTCTAAAACATAAAAGAGATAAGCAAAAACATACAAGGAAACACAAGACCAAAATGAGACAAGAAGTACTAAAAATAGAAAAGGAGAAGAAATAAAAGGAGAGGTGTGAAAGCATAATAAAAGACCAAAAAAACACAAAAAAATAGAAAAAAAACTCAAATAAACATACACAAACAAAAACCAATTTATTGTGGTTTAAAGATAAATGTTCATGCATGTGCGGTAGAGACATTACTTTCTACCACAACACAAATAATAACAATGACACAATAATTATTTCCTAATTAAAGTGGAACAATGATAGAAGAAATGGGGGAAGAGAAGAAAAGGAAGGGGCTGGCCGAGTTGACTCTATATGTACAAGACAAGTGGATGCTACCTACATATTTTCATGGATGCATATTCCAACATGAACTTCAAGCCAAATGTAGTTCTCTCGAGAAATGGGTTAATAGAAAAAAATGAAGATCAAACCAGCATAATTAATGTTTATAGAAGAAATAGAAGATATGACAAACAAATGAGAATGATTTGGGAAATAAGAAGATAATAAAATGAGAAAGAATGATCTTTCAAAATGGTAAGTGTGTAGGATAAGATGAACCAGTGTTTCCATGCTTGCAAAATGCCAAGAGTGTAGCATGGGGGAATGGGAATGTAAAAATGTATAGAAGTGTGAGATAATATTTTTGGTTCTTTTATGGATCATGTTTTGATGTTTTTGGTATTTTCAAATTATTTCTAATATTTTTGGTATTTTTGGGATAAAATATACACAAGGTGGGACCATCAAGTCAAGGAGATGCACATTTAAGAGTATAGGTTCTAATAAAATAGCAAAGCTAACTGTAACAACCCATGCTAACAAATCGGCAAGAGCAAGGATCCTGATATGTCAATAAAGAGTAGCAAATGTGATATATAATAATGTGTAGCATGAAGTAACTCTGAAGAAGTAGCTACTTTCACCTATCTATAATAGTTTAGTAAAGGTTTGGAACTAAAAAAGATGTTCTTACTTAGTTATCTGTTAAGAAGTTGCAAAATACTATTCTTGATGAACTAGTTTGTAAAACTGACATTGAGGATTTTCATAATGTTCATGAGACATAATCAGGATCATAATTAGTCAAGGGATAAAAAGTGTTTAAGCTTACAGCATGTCCAAGACATAACAAATAAAATGATTCTCAAGGAGAATGGTCTAAAGAATAGGGTCCTCAAAGAGAATAGTCTAGGATAGGATAAAATGTGTTTAGAGTGCCAGTGATTCAAAGCCTTCACTATCTGGAGTCGTGAAGAGTGGCCCAGGGTAGTATAAAATGTATTTAGGGTAGGATAAAAGGGTGGGATAAAATTACTACAGTACAAGTTGTCCCCAAGTCAGGGGTCTTATAACCAATGGTTCAAATTTGTTCATGTGTATAACCTCTTAAGGTGTATGATGTTCATGGGCTCTAGAAGTTTTTCACCATTAAGTTTATCCAATTGATATGCTCCTGATCCATAGTTTACCATGACAATATATGGTCCCAATCAATTAGGCTAAAACTTACCTTTCTTTTTATGTTCAACATTTATGTTATTTTGTTTCTCTTTCAAAACCAAGTCACCAATCTCAAACTCTCGAGGGAGAATGCACTTGTTATAGATTATTTTCAATCTATTATGATAGGCCTACAAGTTTTCTATGGTAGCCAAACACTTACCATCAAGGAGTTCTAGTTCTTGTAGCCATGAGGCTTTATAGTCTTCATCATCTTCAATGTGTTCTAGTGATATTTGCAATGATGTACTCTCAATATTAACTAGAATGATAGCTTTAGTGCCTAAAACAAGGGAGTATGGAGTGGCTTTAGTTAGGGTTTGATAATTGGTTCTATAAGCCCAAAGGGTAGGAAAGAGTTGCAAGTGCTAATTATAGCCAACATCATTGACAATCTTCTTTAAGATGGCTATAATGGTTTTTTTTTACACCTCAGCTTGTTTGTTGCCTTGTGGGTAATATGGAGTGGATTTCTTGTGCTTGATCTTGAATTTTACACAAAGATATTTCACATCATGGTTCACAAAAGATCCTCCATTATCATATATAATATGAGCTAGGATTCCATATCGACAGATGATATGGTAATGAATAAATTTGGCTATCTGCTTATCGATAACATAAGTGAGAGGAATGGCTTCAATCTACTTGGTAAAGTACTTGGTTATAGTCAAAATGTGCTTATGTCCATCTAAAGATGTTGGGTTAATTTTCTTGATGAGATCAAGACCCCATGTTGAGAATGGCCAAGGTGTTGTGATCAACTATAGTGGTAAAGAAGGTGCATGTATCAAGTTGCCATGTTGCTAACAAGGAACACACTTCTTTACATAATTACAAGCATCTATATCCATTTTGGGATAATAATATCCTTTTTTGAGGAGTTTCTTTTCTAGGAATACACCATTAGTATGGGCCCCACACATTCCTTCATGAACCTCCTTTAGTGCCATCTTGGATTCTCTCAAAGATAAATAATGAAGAAATGTTCCATCATAGCCTTTATGATAAAGCATGTTTCCAAGGATAGTATAGTGTGTTAAGTGATGAAGGAATAGTTTTTGTTGGTTATTAGAAAGGTTAGTGGGGAATACATGACTATGAAAATTGTTATAAAAATCTTGGTACCATGGTAGCTCAGGTGGGGGATTAGGACCAGCAATGGTACATACCCTCTTTAAATCTATTATAATATGTGTCATCTGAAGAATATTTTCAATCAAGAATTGATACTCTTTAGCACTATCATGCATTTGAATCATGGAACTAATTGTTGCCATTTCATCAGTAGATCTATTGTTGACTCTCAAAACTTATTCAAACTATAGAGATTTGAAATGTATTTTGAGTTTATCAACAATTTACTTGTAAGGAGCAACCTTGTCATCTCTTGTTTAATACTACTCAGTGGTCTGATTTATGATTAATTCTGAATCTCCATAGACCTTTAATCTTTGAATATCCCACTATATATAAATATGGAGCCCTATAACCAATGCCTCATATTCAATCATATTATTTGTACAATGAAATTGTATATGGAATGATTTGGGGATCAGATCCCCCTATGGTGTGATCAATAATATGTTGGCTCCAAATTCTTAAGATGTGAAGGATCCATCAAAATAGAGCATCCATTGTTTAGGTTCCTATGATTCTTGTTCTATCATCATGATAGAATCATTTGGAGAGTCAAACTTGAGAGGTTGAGTGGCCTCAATAGGAGCTTCTACAAGTTGGTTAGCAAGAACTTACCCGTTGATTACCTTTTGATTATGGTACTCAATATCAAACTCATTGAGGAGCATAACCCATTTATCCATGCATCTTTGAATATTTTCCTTAGATAAGAGGAACTTGAGAGGATCCACCTTAGCGATGATAATAGTTTTGTTATTTAGCATATAATGTTGTAATTTCTTAGTGGTAAAAACCATAGATAAACATGCCTTCTCAATAAGCATATAATTATGTTCATAAGCTACCAATATGTGTCTTAAATAATAAATAGAATGTTCCTTACCATGATCATCATGTTGGGCCAAAAATGCCCCCAGTGCATGTTCTATGGCTGATATATAAAGAAGTAGTGGTTTTCCCTGTGTTGGAAGTCTTAAGACTAGTAGATTGGCCAAGTATGTCTTAAGCTTTACAAATGCTATCTAAAAATATTCATCCCATTGAATTGTTACCCCTTTCTTCAAGATATGGGTAAATGGGTGGCACTTATCTGCTAATTGAGAAATGAACCTACGTATAGATTAGATCTTTCCTTGTATACCTCATAGCTCTTTAGGATTGTTTGGTGGAGGCATTTCCATAATAGAATTGACCTTTATAGGGTCTACTTCGATCCCTCATTGTGATACAATAAACCCTAGCAATTTTCTTTAGGTGACTCTGAAGACACATTTCTTAGGATTTAAGTAGACTTTATATTCATAAAGCCTCTCAAAGATTCTTTATAAAACATCAGGATGTTTAGCTCTTGTTCTTGATTTTGCTAGTATATCATCAACATAGTCCTCAATAATGTCATGCATCATGTCATGAAAAATGATAGTCATTGCACGTTGATATGTGGCTTCAACATGCCTTAAACCAAATGGCATGACTTGGTAACAAAATGTCCCCCACAGAGTGGTGAATGTAGTCTTATGATAATCTTCAAAGGCTATCTTGATTTGATTATAACCATAAAATCCATTCATTAAGGATAACATCTCATACCTAGAAGTTGAGTCGATGAGGATCCTTTATAATTAGAAGAAGGGTGCTATTGTTCAGAATTAGTAACCTGTGTAAATGGAGTCACAACACAATTATGTGAACTTGACATGGTATTACTAGGGGGAGAGGGTGTTGAACCTATAATGATGGGTCCCATGCTGCGAGGAACATGATATTGTATATGTGGTTTCACAGTAATAGTTGCAATGTGGGCAACAAAAATGTTCCCCATAGAATTTTTATAGTCGTAGGGCATGTTGTTGTAAGCCACATTGTTAGTATGGGTATTATGATCCTAATTATGTTCATTATGATTCTAACCTTATTGTTAGTTTTGATTATGCCTCTATCCTTGATTTTGACCTTGGTTTTGATTTTTTTAGTAGTAGTGGTGTTGGATTATGTCAAGGAAAGGGGTCTTTGTAGATTTCCATATCTTTATTTGTGCCCAGGTTAGGAGCCAGCTTAATTTCAGTTCACCACTATCAATAAAGTCTTCAATGATGTGTCATAATTGGACACAACAATATTCTTCATGACTAAAAACATGATACAAGTTGCACCATTCATTCTCCTTGTACTAATCTAGTTTTAGTTGATCTTGAAGAAATGGCCTTGGTATTGGCTATACAATTAAATTAGTAGTGACAAGCTTTTGTAAGACTATTTCAATTGATTCTCCTAATTTTTTAAATACCCTAAAATTGTTATGAAATGTCCTTTGTAGAGGTTTTCTTTGCAAAGTAGGTGGTGGATTTGGGGAGGTGTAGCCTACACTATTTATACATGGCTTATTTCAATCACCCCATTTCCAACCATGTTCTTATTTTTGTTAAATCCCTTTGGTTTATCTTGCACAACCATTTGAGTTGGTAATTTAGTTTGATTAGATGCTTGACCTTGATCAAAAATCTTAACAAGGCCCTTAGCAATAAGGGCATTCTCAATCTACACTCCTTTGTCAATAATATCTTCAAATGAGTTAGCATAAGTTAATCGTAGATTATGTGCAACTTCAAGATGCAAGTTCTATGCAAAAATATCAACCAACTATTTGTCTAGAAAGTTATGTTGAAAGTGGCCTGCTAATGCTCTCCACCTTTTCAGATATGTGGCAAAACTTTCGCCATCATGCTTCTTATCTTTGCATAAGTCAATAATGGTTAATTCATGTTATATGTTATATGAGAAAGGGTTAACAATTTCTTTTGATAAGTCATTCTAATCTACAACTGATCCCTTAGATAGTTTAAGTATCTAATCAAGAGCTTCTCCCACTAAATTTCATGGAAGCAGTCATAGTAAGTACTCACTACTATAAGCAACCTCTTGACATAAGACAAATAATGCCTGTATGTGTTCATGTGGATCTCCCTTTCCTTTGTACTTGTCAAATTTGGGTGCCTCAAAATGAGGTGGAAAGGGGTTTTAGAGAATATATTTATCAAATGGATATGTATATATCTCATTGAATTTGTACTTTTTGACTCTATTATTTGTCTCCAATATTTGAAAATTTTCCTTCATATAATTCTACTCTTTCATGTTTTGTGCATTTGTGAATTGAATAAGATGTTGTTGGGGTGGAATGTGCCCCTGGTTTCATTGTTGTTGGGGTGGAATGTTCCCCTATTGTTATTGTTTTTTTGGGGTGGAATATGCCCTGGATGTTGTTGTTATTGGGGTGGAATGTGCCCCTAATGTTGTTGTTAGGGTGGAATGTGCCCCTAATTTTTTTGTGTGGGTCTATAGGGAATGTATACCTTTCAATCTGTGACTTGGTTCTAATTTTCTCTTTGATCAAGAAAATAGGCAAAACATTCCCTGAATTCAATTATTTGGTACCTTGTTGATTTTGGAAATTTTTGTGTTTATTTACCAATTTCTATGTTGGTTGAAAAGAACTAGACAAATTTTATTGAGGGATTTCCTCAATTTAAACTGAATGTTTAGGTCTTTGAGTTTGTAAAGTAACAAGAGGTTCTTGATGATTGAAGAATGTATGTTCCATGTCAAATGGAACATTTGTGAGGTCTCTTGTGAATTTAACTATTTGTTTAGATTACCTTGATCCACTATGGTTATGTTCTCATCAAATATTTTTTGCATTCTTTTAACCACATTTCCTTGTTATTTTAAAGCATCATTGTGAATTGAAGTGGCAACTAATGAGTCAGTTAAGTCTATAACAAGTTGATCTGCATATTATTGACTTATTATCTTGATCTTAGATATAAGATCTAGATTTGTGGGTTTTGACTATATTTGTATTTACTTTCCTTTGTTAGAAGAATAAGGTATGTATATTTGTGCAAAATTTTGCTCTTACCATCATTTTCCTCCTTATCTAAGTAAGGTATGCAATTTTTTTATAGGAAAGTCTGAAGGTAGTTTAGCACCTGATACTATCAACCTAATAAATACTTCATCTTGATCTTCTTGGGGTTGATATTCATTGTAATCGTCTTCAGATCCTACTATTATGGGGATGTCATAAAAAATAATGAGGTTATCTTGACCATAATAAAATTTCTCATCATCATAACTAAGGCCATAAGAGGCCCCACTATGAGTGAACCTGAGTCATGTCTAAAAGAGTTGTTTTATGTGTTTGACTAAATTTGTACCAATGCTTGGAAACCATTCAAACAAATTATGCTTTGGTTCTGTTTCAGACAAATAACTAAGGTACCAAAGAGACTATAAAGGAGGGTGGCTTGAAACCACACATAATTAGAAGATTTAGTTCATGAGTTTACTCAACATTTGGTAAAGTTGAAATCATATAGATTGGAAGAGGGTAAGGTAACTTCAAAAATCCAACATGAAAACTAGTATAACAAAGCCTAGATCTTTATGATATGCCTATACCATAAAATCTAGTTCCAACTTCGATGAGTTAACCCCTAAAATTAGAAGAAATCTCTCTTAATTATGAAGAAGACAAAATGGACTAAGCAACTCAAGATATAAAAACATATGTGAATCACTAAGAACAAATCTAGAATCAAATGGGAGGCTCAACATCACCACATGGCTCTGTTAAAATAAAAGATGTTCTAGGACTCAAAGTATAAGCCATATGCAAGATGACTTAAGTCCCACCAAGATGAAAATGTGATTTTGAGTCTAATAAATGGCCCTCAATCCAAATGTAAAATTGAACCCAAGTTAGAACAAGTTTAGTGTGTAAATGGCAAACCCACTTTGACACACCAACCCTTAAAACTTAGGAAGGTTCAATTTTGAATGTGGATTATAAATAAGGGACTTAAACAAATTGGGTAAAAGATCTAGACTCAATTGGGTAGCATGACTGTGCTAAATTGGGTGATATGACACAAAGTTTTTGATAACAATTTGAATAAGGAAAAGATAAATTTTCCAATTGGACAGCGTAACGCCTCCCTTGCTCAAGAAAATTGAGGACAATGTGTTTTGGTTAAGTTCATTTAGTTAACAATTAGTTTTAGACATAAATCAAGACCAAGTAAGTTAATGACGAAAATAACAAACATCTTAAGTCTAAACTGACAAGGTATGGCAAAGTGGGGTTGACTAGAATAGCAAGTTTTTAGACATTTATAGGGGAATCAATTGCATAATGAATTTCACGTCAAATGATGCAAAAGAAAAGCATGAATTTTGGGTCTACATCACTTGTCTTGTTACAAAAAGGTCTATTCCTTTTTGACACCACTACATCTTGTTGTTCTCTCAATGTAGTGTGATTTCCAATTGTGCACATTATGTCCCATGTGCACTCCAACACTAAAAGGTGGTTTAACTACTCAAACCTCCAATCCTAGTGGGAGAAATTTGAAGTCAATGTTGGGAGATGAAACCTTGGGTCAAAGCTTCCCTAAAGAACTCACAAGAGGTAATGAAGTCCCCCTCACAAGCCAAGATGTAATGAGATGAAAGACATAAAAATAAATACTTTAGGGTCATTTTCAAGATCAGCCCAAACTATGATGATTTTTTGGGGAGTGCTTTGGACAACATTATTTTTAAGCCTTGGACTAGGCTTGCTTGTAATAAGGATGGCACTTTTGATTCCAAAAGTTCCCTAAAGGGGATGGATGGAAGAGCATATATGCAACATCCTTATTCTTGCCAATCAATTAATTAATCATCTATTGCATACAAACTTGACAAATGAGTTCAATTTTAAGCACCAAATAAGAGATTAGGTGATGTTATTTTTGGCCCTTGGCCTTAATTGCTAAAATGGTAAAATATTGCATAAACAAGGCCACATAAAGCAATAAAAACCTAAGTTCATTTTAAGCCCAAATCGAAGATTCAAGACTTAGCCTAATTTCATGATTAAAACACCAAATTTTAAAATGTTTTAAGAGTTATAATGTGTTTTAAATGCTAAATGAAATTTATTTAAGACTTAGCCAAATCTTAGGTTCATTTTAAGCACTAATTCAAATGTGTGAAATCAATCATGTTCATTTTAAACCCAAATGAAAGTGTGTTTGGTTAGTTAAAAGCATTCAAACTAACTTCCAAAATACCCCCTCAACCTACAAAAACATAATTATAAGGGCCTTATTTCAAGCACTTAAGAGTTTGAGCAAATGACATTAAGAATTTTAGCTCTCAGGTTGACAGATGAGTTGGGTTGACAGTCGAGTTGGTTTTAGACAGGTGATTTGGGTTGACAAGCAAGTTGGGTTGGACAAATGAGTTGGGTTAATGGACAAGTTGGCTTAGATAGGCGAGTTAGGTTTGATAGATGATTCAATTTGGAATGGTGAGTTGGGTTGATAAGTGAGTTGGTTAGACAAGTGAGTCAAGTTAGATAGGTGAGTCAGGTTAGATAGGCAAGTCAGGTTGGATAGGTGAGTCAGGTTGTACAGGTGAGTTGGGTTGGATAAGTGAGTTGGGAAGAACTAGAGCCAAGTTAGTATGAACTAAAGCCAAGTTGGGATGAACCAGAACTAAGTTGGGATGAACTAGAGCCAAGTTGGGTCAAACTAAAGTCGAGTTAGGATGAACTAGAGCCAAGTTAGGTTGAACTAGAGCTAAGTTGGAATGAACCAGAGCTAATTCAGGCTAAACCAGAGCCTAGCCAGGTTGAATCAGAGCTGAGTTGGGATAAACTAGAGCTGAGTTGGGCCATCCTGATAACAAAACCATGGTATATAAAAATGGACATTTTTTCTCAATTTTTTCTTTCTTTGCTTCCATACTCTAAGAACCTACATGACAATAGTTAGTAGGTTTCTTGTAAAGGCTTTATGAGCAAAATTGTAGGTTTCAATCCCACTGGGCATGCCAAAATCTAGATTAGTATTATAAAATAAGTTATCAAACATTAGTCCATAAATCCAAGATAAATGTATAGAGAATGAACTAACTAAGCTTATCTATTCAAGGGGAATTTACAAATGATAATGAAAAAATAAATGAAAGCAAGCATACTAGTTACCTTCCCAAATGGATTCCATCATCCAAGAGTGGTTCAAAAATGTGTTCTCCCATAATCAAGCATCCTTATATTTGTCAACAGTGGTGGAAAAACTCCTCTATGGTCAAAAGAACACTTCTAAAAAACTAGACTTAAGATGTGAAATCACTAAATTAGCCTATGAATGAAGCTTGAAACTAAAATCAATGATCAAATATAAAGGATTGTGGAAATAATTTAACATTAGAACTTTGCAATATTCAAGCTTAAAAATGATGCCCATGGCCTCTCTATTTATAGATTTTCAAGAATGACTAGAATCAACCATGATCGTCCATCTTAAGATTGAGATGTGTGGTCATGGATTAATTGAATTATGTAATTAAAATCCATAATTATCCTCATCATGAATTTGGAAGAAGGGACATTAATGAGGTATGGGAGGTAATAAAAAGGCATGGAAGACCCATAATACTGATATTTTATGCAATTATGGCTTGATGATTTCCACCCCGTAGATGACCACCTGATGATGCAGATAATAGAAATCAATTTCTAAAAAGAAATATTCAACAACTCTCATGGAAAATCCACTTAATATCTTGATTTGGATTAATTATCCTTAAACAAGGTTAATCAAAATTTGTGTAATTATTTGGAAATTGGCCTTCAATTAATCAAAATAGTTAGAAAGTCATATTATTGATTCATAATTTGACTCAAGAAAAATTGGAAGGTATCGTTAGATGCATTGGAACCATATTCTAATTTAGGATGTTTCCAACATAAAATAACAAAGGTACATGGCATATACTAATGAATTAGAAGAAAAGAGTGATCTAGAACACAAAAAGGCAAAATCATCATTTTGACTCAAAATGAATTGATCAAAGTTAGCTGTGCCATAAATTGCATTGCCCCATTTAGGGATACTTTGACCTAAATTGGCACTTTTAAATGACAAGTTTGAACTATTTAAGTTGTTTTATGGATTTTATCCTAAAATGTGCATTTGAGTGAAATTCGAGTAAGATTGACAATTTCAACACAAATGGTGTTAAGAATTGGATGTCTACACCCATTACTTGAAGAAAACCCCAAATAAAATTTGATTAAAAACCCTAATAATTTAACTTTGTATAAGAATAAGTAGAGTTATACCAATAGTATAATTTAAAGCAACAATAGTTATCAATTATAATTAATAGTTTGTGTGACTCTTTAGAAAATAGTGCATGGAATTCACTTGATGATATATTGGATGATATTTATAATGAAGTGGGAAATGTCACTTCCAAACTTGATGCAATGTTACATCAAAGAGAGGTATTGAAACACTATTATTTTGATAAATTTTCATATGAGGATACTAAAAATAAAAATATTAAAAATAAGAATGATATGCTTTGTTTCATATGCCTAGAACCACTAAAATACCACCAACACATTAACATTGATTGGTGTATTGGTGCAAACATAATTATTTTTATGAAAGGTGGTGGATGGTGTTTGATGAGCCTCTATGCAATAAAAATGAGGTTTCACTATATTTTTTGAGAAAACTTTATTCTGAGTGTGTTCCCCAAGAATCCCAAATTATTTTTACATGAAGTAATCCTAAGGTAAAGGATGTGGGTCCTCATTTAATACACAGATTTCCAAGTGGGACCAAAACCAACAAAACTACCACCATACAAATAAAAACTTAATAACACATATTGCCATCCACAGAGTCATATAATCATTGTTTATGTAATTAAAAATGCATCATATTTGTAGATCAATCCTAGCTCAGAGAAGATACACCATACCATACACTTTTGATTGGGGACACAATTTTTAAGTGGGAGAATGACTAATATGGGGATCTACTAGACTTTATTAGGGGATCTCTTACCACAATACACCATGATAAATAGGGTTCCAAAGCCTCTAGTCTAACACAATCACATAATAACCCTAAGGGGGTCCTAGATTTTGATATTTCACCTAAACTAATAACAAGTAAAATAAATCTAATCTAGTGCTCACCAAAGCTTGTAACACAAAGTGGGGGTTAGAAAAAAATAAAACTAAACATGAATAGAAGACATATACTCACATAAATATATCGGAATCCTAAGGCATGAAAGAGAAGCACAAATGCATATCTATCTACTCTTATAAAGGAGAAATAAAGTTAGGAATATTTATCTTTGAAGAGGAACCCACTAATCCTCAATTTCTCCCTTGGCCAAGGTGATTCATAAGAGGTTGTTGTGGTATTTAAGGAGGATAAATACAAATCATCTCTAGGCTACACAACCTATCAATGCATCCAAAAGACTTATCCACAAGACAAGATCCATATTTCTAAATAAATTATGGAACCTTAAGCTTTATTCCTCAAGTAGAATGGTCATTAAGTAGATGTCCATTTGATCTTATTTATTTGTTCACTTATCCTTAATAAATAATGGAAATGAAATTGTATATATAGGTGGATTTAACACTTGACCCTTCTAAAAATCTCAACCGATAGGGTAGACCTAGTCGACCTAGTATAACTAAGAATAATTATTCACTAGGTCCTGAGCTAGGTCAACTAAAGGCTAACCTAATTCCAAAGTGAAAATATCCTGAAACTATATGGGGTTGACCCAGTTGACCTAGCATAACCGATTGACAAAATGGGATTTAGGTGAGGAAAAGGAGGATAAAATGTAGAAAATGCCTGAAAAGGGTACAATAGAGAAGAAGAAGCTTATGATTAATGGTTTCAAGAGATAAGTGTGTAGATAACACGTGGAAAAAGGGACAATAATCTTGCAAAGCACCAACGATCTGCCCACCCCTTTCCCAATACACCCATTAAGACATAAACTCAAAGAGATTGAGACTCAATGGATTCTTGTAAGATACAAAGTGTTAGTAATTGATAAAAGTTTGAGAATATTATGTGTATACATATCATATGTATATAGACATATTTTAGGTAGTGAGTAGTCTCACATAGGCCATGATTGGCCATGGGATGCATAAATTGAGGAATATACAAGGTACAAGTGGTGGTACATCTAGTAGTTTCCCTCATATTATTAATGCTTCATGGGATGGTACAACTAACAGCCATCCTAAATTTTCTACATATAATTTCACATTATGTGGAAGTGTATTGTACCACCTATTTAGATTAGACATATAGGTGTTACATCTAAAAATCAAATAGCCATAGGTATAGAGACTATACACACATCTAAACATAACACTAATATGTAATAACATTTGTAATATATAGTTTCTTCAACCCCTCATGTCATCACACAAATAGATATGCATGACTTATATTCTTCACTATATACATTCACATAGGTAATTAATTATAATTTATTTAGGTATTTACAAGAATATTAATTTTATCTTAATATGTTTACTTAATTGATTCATATTTGACTTCTTTCATTTATTTGTTGTATAGATGATGACTAATATTATGGGTACCCCACTTAGATTGTATTCTATTGTTGATGTTGTCATTAACACTGTAATGCCCTAAACTTAGGTAGATAAAGTAAATTTTCAAGTTTTTATATTATTTTAATATTTTATATACACCTATAGACACTAAATCTAAATTATATAGCACCGTAGTCTTGTACATTTGGAAAATAATTATCATGGTAATGCCCTTCAATTCTAAGACCTTCCCATTACCCAAAGGCTCACATTCACTATCTATTTATGCTAAATTTCTTATCTATTAGTTTGATTACTATGATTTTGATGATTAGGACTTCTATACTATGTAAAATGTTTTAAATCTGATCATTTTCCATCTCTTATAATTTGGGACTTATACCTATTTTATAGCTTGTTGAACACTTGCATCCCATCCATATGCCTACATTGATGTAAGTGTCCCTTTTCAAACTAAGTGTCTAGTGCTAAAAATTCATCCAATTTTTAAATGAAACACATCCTTATGGTTGACCTAAGTGCTTTAGCATGAGATATTTTCAAAAGGTGTTGGTATATATAAAATATCTACCCTCATTCATTACTCACCTAGTATATATTGGGAACTCACAAGGCAACTTATCAAGAAGCACTCAATAAATAATTCAAGTGAGAAACCTACCCTATTCATCCCTATTTCCATATCAGTCATAGTAGAAGTATCTCTACATTTCTAAAGTACCCAAGGATCATCCCATGAGCCATATTTTCCAAGTTACAATCTAGGTCATTGTATGTACTTTCTTATCACACATTGAATCCTTATGCATACACAAACCAAAATGTAGGTGACATAATTCATATAAACATATATGATGCACACATAGGTATAATCTAATGTGAAACTGATATAGCAAAGCATAAGGATAATAATCAGATCAATTGTACACATAATATAGAGATAATTGTTGGGGATCTAGAACAACAAACATGCTCTGATACCACTTGTTGGGAGAGGATGTACACCGGAAGCATGCAATTTGATTACCAATACCAAGCAACTTAATATGCGGAAATTGACCAGATTCACCAAGTAACTAGAATTCAGAATAACACAGCATATGAGAGACAATACCAATTGTATTAACACTTTATACAGAAAAGAATACAATAAAGAAGATGCCACTTCTTCTCCACCACCTTACAGAGGTTTCCCACACCTCAAGTGAACAGTAATTCTTCTCCCCAAAGCTCTCCCTCTCACAGGTCCCAACACCCAACTCAAATACAGAGTTGGTGTTCACCTCCCCGTGCTCCACGCACACCACAAGTACTCCATGCACTCCACAAGCACTCCACGTGCTCCACAAGTACTCAAGGTACTTCAAGTAGATCTCCCATGAATCTGCAACAACCTGCAATTCAACAGACCATACTTATGGAAGGAACTCCCTTGCCTTCCTCTCGCTCTATCCGAGTACACACCTGTACTCCAAGTAGATCATGCCTGATACTGCTCCCTATAGTGTTGCTGTCTGTATGACCTTGCACACCTGCAAATCAAGCAATGGTTCCAATCACCTGTGAACCTTGACCTTGCACACACATACACCTGCAGATCAACGATCTTACTTATTGAAGAACCCAGCTGGCTCTCCAATCCAGCACCAACACACCTGGTACTGTGGCACTAGGAGGAACGCACCATAGCTCTACCTCACACACAGAAGGAGCTTATAATTATGCTCTCTTACTCCCTAGCACACTTTTACAATACAACCATGAGTCTATTATATAGATCTCATCCAAACAATGATTAGACATCTAATTACCATAATTAGATCCGCAGCTATGAGTCTAAAATTAGTGCTCATCATGCAAACTCTTGGTTCGTTAGTTCACTGCCCGTAAATAACTCACAGTCAAACTACACAGGCGATCGACGTCGGTCCCTGTCTGCCTGGGGTCGCCGACGCCGGCCGATATATGACCGACGTCGGTTGCCTTCCTGTCTCACCCTGCCGACGCCGGTTGGCCAGACCAACGCCAAACACTTCTAACACTCAGCAACTCATTCTGCAACCTCCTCCTGTTTGCATCAGTGAAGCTTTTAGCTCCACAATCCTAACAATCTCCCACTTGGAGATAAACAGCTGCACTGTACCTGTACCTGTACTCTGTCTAATCTGTTTCCTGGTTTGTATCCCTCTTCAAGCTCCCACCTGAAGACAACCCACCACACATCCCGTGGTGTACCACCTGTCATCCGAGTAACCTGCCACATCCGAACCTATAAATACATGTAGTGAAGTCCTGACCCTGCATAGCAACACCTGCTGCCAGTCCCTCTCAAAAAACCTGAGAACTCACTTCCCCGAATTGGCTCCTAACTCTCTGACAGCTCCCACTGCATGGGAATACTCAGGTCTATACCAGACCTCATGTGATTTCGGACACTGTACCTGTCCAGCCCTTAGTGTGCTCCGGTTCTGCATCCCGAACCTCGCCAACACCTGATTCACATCAGCTCCCAATCGAGACAAAATCAACCTATGATCTCCATGCCTCCCATGTCAAAGAATTTCGCTGCTCCAAACTCCTCATGACATGCCACTGAACTAATCTTACCCTTAGCTCAGCAAAACCCTGTATGTACACACCTGCTATAGCAAAACATACCATCCACATACAGCACAGAATGATGTCATGACTCATCATCCCCCTGGTAAGACAAAACCACAGTAGTTACCCTGACATTGACTGAAGCCATGCTCCGTCCTCCACCTGTCAAACCTGGTACCACTGTCCTGCAGCTCCTCAAGACCATATGCTTGATCTTCCGTCTCATGTATCCGTTCTCTCCATTCTTCTACTAAGGAATCCATTCGTCTCTGTGCTTTTATACCTGCTGGCATCTCCACCAAGACACACCTGTCTGGTTCTCCTCCAAGGAATCACATCCTCATCCATGCCAAGCTCACACCTGTTTCCTGGATCCTTCCTGCTCTACAATCAGCAACAAGTATGAAGAAGAGGAACAACGAATTTGAGGGCCTACTTACGCCTTCAGTCCTCCGTATGGGTGTTTGAGACTCCTTGACAGCTTGCTGTCCACCCAAAATCCGTTACAGTGACCGACCTCGGTCACTCCACAGTCTGCATCCGACCGACGTCGGTTCCATGCATCTGTACCTGACTACCAACCTGCCTGCGCTGGTGTCCCTGCTGCCGACGTCGGTCCTCCTAACCGACATCGGTCTTACATACTGCCGACGTCGGTCCTATGACCGACATCGGTCTTACCCTGCCCGACATCGCCGGCTTCGGTCTGCACATGACCGACATCGGCATCTGTCTGTTCGATGCCGGTTCCTCCTGACCGACATCGGTGTCTGTGTTCGCCTGTGAGTGATGACTTTTTACCCGCGAGCTTCTTTGAATCAAAATCCATGTCCAAACTGCCCTGCTCAGAAGTATCCAGCCACATCCACTGGGTTCTGTCCGCCATCTCCTCCATAAACACCAAGGCTTTCCAGTTCTTAAGCCTGTCAAATATATCTGTCTTCTGCTTAAGAACATGCATCTCCTTCCTGCTCATGTGACCAAGCCTACGAAGCCACGTCTCCGCAATAAAAGAAGAATCAGTAATATAAACAAGTAGATAAAGGATACCTGTTTGCTTACCACCAGCTAATTCAAGTGCATCCGCTGTGAGAGTTCTTGTGCATCTCTCATCACCCAATCTTTCTGAAGAAATTAGCCATATCTCCAAACCTGGGACCTGCATGACCTTCATCAACACCTCTGTGTTGGCCGCCTGCAATTTCAGCTTCACTTCCCCTTTGCCAATCCTTTGGCAAGGCTCACCAGCTCCTCTACCTGGAACTGCATGGAAAGAGGCAACCGAATCTTTTATCCAAGATTCAACTTTATCCAAGAAACCTGCAAACACATCCTGTGCAACAACACCTGCTACATCTGTATCTTCAGTTTCTTCATGCTGATCTGTTACCAACCAACAATAATCTTTTACCTGCTCTTTCTTTCCATAGGACCGTGAGTGACCATCTGTGCTTTTCAACTCCTCCATTCTTAGCTTACTTTGATCTGCTGTTGCTCTACTCCCACTCGATCAGAAGCCCCTGAGAGTGCCCTGTAACCAAACACAAAACCTGCTTCCTCCAACCTCAGCTCAGATACCACCTGTTGGTATCAAGCTCAAGAACCTACAACCAAGGCTCTGATACCACTTTTTGGGGATCTAGAACAACAAACATGCTCTGATACCACTTGTTGGGAGAGGATGTACACCGGAAGCATGCAATTTGATTACCAATACCAAGCAACTTAATATGCGGAAATTGACCAGATTCACCAAGTAACTAGAATTCAGAATAACACAGCATATGAGAGACAATACCAATTGTATTAACACTTTATACAGAAAAGAATACAATAAAGAAGATGCCACTTCTTCTCCACCACCTTACAGAGGTTTCCCACACCTCAAGTGAACAGTAATTCTTCTCCCCAAAGCTCTCCCTCTCACAGGTCCCAACACCCAACTCAAATACAGAGTTGGTGTTCACCTCCCCATGCTCCACGCACACCACAAGTACTCCACACACTCCACAAGCACTCCACGTGCTCCACAAGTACTCAAGGTACTTCAAGTAGATCTCCCATGAATCTGCAACAACCTGCAATTCAACAGACCATACTTATGGAAGGAACTCCCTTGCCTTCCTCTCACTCTATCCGAGTACACACCTGTACTCCAAGTAGATCATGCCTGATACTGCTCCCTGTAGTGTTGCTGTCTGTATGACCTTGCACACCTGCAAATCAAGAAATGGTTCCAATCACCTGTGAACCTCGACCTTGCACACACATACACCTGCAGATCAACGATCTTACTTATTGAAGAACCCAGCTGGCTCTCCAATCCAGCACCAACACACCTGGTACTGTGGCACTAGGAGGAACGCACCATAGCTCTACCTCACACACAGAAGGAGCTTATAATTATGCTCTCTTACTCCCTAGCACACTTTTACAATACAACCATGAGTCTATTATATAGATCTCATCCAAACAATGATTAGACATCTAATTACCATAATTAGATCCGCAGCTATGAGTCTAAAATTAGCGCTCATCATGCAAACTCTTGGTTCGTTAGTTCACTGCCCGTAAATAACTCACAGTCGAACTACACAGGCGACCGACGTCGGTCCCTGTCTGCCTGGGGTCGCCGACGCCGGCCGATATATGACCGACGTCGGTTGCCTTCCTGTCTCACCCTGCCGACGCCGGTTGGCCAGACCAACGCCAAACACTTCTGACACTCAGCAACTCATTCTGCAACCTCCTCCTGTTTGCATCAGTGAAGCTTTTAGCTCCACAATCCTAACAATAATGTGGGAAAACCTTGAAAAGTAAAAGACCCACAAATTTTGATAGTCATATATATTATAAACTTATTAACCCCAATACACATATTTGTACTTATAACTTCCTCTTTATCAATATTATTCTCAAAACCTTTCCAAGATATTTTCCACACACAAATATCACTATGTCACAATATCATCAAAATACATTTAAGTATTCAAATAATTTTGCAATAAGGGTAAAACCATATGTATAATAAATGTGGGTGGAGGTGACCATTGTAACCAATGGACCCAACCATCCTAAGAATATTTCAAATAATGGAAAATAAACAAATATTTTTTATTATTTATTTACACAAGGTTTTTCAACCTATGCTTATAAATAATAAATCATTATTATTTAATTGACCTAAAATGTACTAAGGGTATATAATAGAACCACTTAGACATTAAATTTTCTTCAATTAGGGGATAATTAAATAATTATGAGGCTCTCTTAAGAGTATTAGATATGTAGGTAGTGCTAATTGACAAAGAGGTCCTGGGTGTAGCTCAACATCATGTGCCCACTAACCCATTTTTTCCACAGTCACTCCAAGGATGAGGAAATCTAAGTTTTGATCATTTGATGAAGAATGATATTATATGCACATGATATAAAGACATAAAAGGAAATAAGATATAAAATAAAAAAGGATATAGTTGGTTTCATTTAGATCCAATTAATATTCTATATAAGACACCTACATCTAGTTTGGACACTAACATCAATACAACTATCTAAATCTGACACAAGCATCCAAGGCCACAAAATACAAAATTAAAAAAAATGATGATTGTTATAGGATAATGATATAGTCCATTTCCATCCCATTTCAACCCAATTCTATATATTTACAGTAAACTAGTTAAGTACTCTTATTTTCAATTAATTAAAATAGTAATCAATAGTTGTACTTTCTATTTTTGGCATATATCAGTACTTAAATTCAAATATTATTTATTTGAGTTTAAAAATTAATTATCTTGATAGAGATTTGTTTATCACCCTTGTGATTAATCGTTTATGTATTATTAACCATATATAACCCCCTCATATCTAAAGTTACAGTTAAACAACACCATAGTTTCTGGTTTTAAAAATAAATTATCAAATTGCTTTATTGTTTTAATATTTTGTATACACCATAGTTTTAGTTTATTTTTTTTCTTGGCCTTCACATCTCCTCTTGCGAGAGAGAGAGAGAGAGAGAGAAAGAGATACATTGGTTGAGAGAAAGGGAGAGAAAGATAGAGAATGTTACATTATCTCTTTCTTTCCCTAATTCTCTATCTCACTCCCCCTCATTATCAACATTTATATCTCTTTATATCCCTCTCTCACTCTCTCTCTCTTTATATAGAAAGAATATTTTATTTTATTTTAAATAGCTTATGTAATTTTTCTTTTTCTTTTTGAATAGATGATGATATATGCTAATGGTACCCATATAGACTATAACAATTTGATGATAACATTAAAATTAACATTATATTTGCATGTTATTTTATATCTCTCTTTATCTAAAAGGAATAGTTTAAATTTATCTTAAAATAGGTTTGCTTTTAATTGATTCATAATTGACCTATTTCATTTTTTTATTGTATAGATGATGAAAGATGCTATGGGTACCCCACTTGGAATTTATAAACCTATGACTAATGTTATAGTTATGTCCCAAGATCCATTATCTCCCCATCGCCACTTGGTTTAAAGATAGAAATTGGTGAGAACATGTAGTAAAATTGTATTTTTAAACTACAATTAATGATACTTAATGTCATATTTATATTTACATGCACATCTCTAACCATATATGTATGTTCCATTAGATTCATCATCACTGATATATTTCTAGTCACAAAACCCTAAGTAGCCCTTTACATAGCATGAGGTGATTCTAGAATCACTCTTATATAATTTTTTTTGGCTTACAACTCTATCATTTTAATGTGTTATTTTTTAATTTTTATGTTGTATAGTGGTAATGATTTTCTAATGTTTTATCATATATATTTTATCCTTCAAAAATTAAGGGAAGAGTCTCTCCTAGTAATGAGACATCAGACACCCCTAGTTCTACATCTAGGTCGATGAGGTAAAATGTATTTCAAGGCACTAAGCAACATGAGAGTTGGTTATAGTGCTAAGGGTATTTTTATGTGTATATGAAAATATGGATAGTTTTTTATGCCTATATGGCCCATTTTGTATATATATATATGGTCTAGATTATATACCTATATGGCCCATTTTGTATTCCATTATGGCATAATTTGGATACACACACATATTAAACATATTTATATGCATCATCCATTGTTATAATATGTGTATACATATTTATGTTTCACATGACTATATTATTTTTTGTTGTTGTAGTAAATTATCATTATTTGAATTATTCTTAAATGAATAATTTTGCATAGCATGGTTGTGCCAATAAACAATAAATAATGCCTAGCTTGATTATTATATAGAAAGTATGTCTAGAAAAAGACATATAGTTATGACATAATTGGATAAAAATTTTAAATTATCTGTGATTCTCTTTGTGACATGTATCTTAAAAACCAACACTATCTAAAATTTATATAAAACTTTAGGATGCTAATTTAAAACCATATAAATAAACATAAGCTCTTGAATTTGCAAGTGTGAGTCCTCTAAGCACCCCCTTGAGTATTTTATTCCACTCATGATGAGTAATAAATAGAGTAATATTTTTATTTAATCCTAAATTGAGATGGTTCAATAAATTATAAGGTTAACAATATAAAAATGAATAAGTACAAGGGTGATAAATAGATATATAGTAGGACAATTAATTGCAAACTTAGAAAAATAATATTCTAAATTTTAATATTGAGATATGCTAAAAATATTAAGTACAAATAGTGATTGATATTAAAAAAAAGGTCAAACAAAATTATTTAGCTAGTTTATTGTGTGCATGTGAATCTAATGTGGAACAGGATAGGAATAAACTATATCTAGATTATGGATAAGTATTGAATTCTATAAATTTGACCTGTGTGGCCTTAGATACTTACATCAACCTTGGATGGTTGTGATGATGCTTATATTTAACTTATATTTAGGTGTATGATATGATATACCAATTGGATCTAGATGCAAACACCTAGAATATTCTAGGTTCTATGTTACCTTTAATTTGGTGTATTTAGATCTGGATCTTTAGCTATCACTCTTAATAAATCATCAAAACTATAGCTCTTCATCTTCATAGTGACATTAGAAAAAAATTGGTTAATGATCTCATGGTATTGAGATAATCCCAAATACCCCTCTATCAGTGGGTGTTACCTACATAACCACTACTCTGAAGAGGACCTCAGGATGATGTAGTTACCCCCTAATGTGTTGGTTTGTATGTACACAAGGGTGAAATATGTGAAAAGTAAGTACAATAGTGACCTGACTTGTAACTTGGAAAATATGACTCATGGGATGCTCCTTCAATACTTTAGACATGTAGATGTCCTGTCTCTATGAATGATATGGAAATAGGAGAAAATAGGGAAGCTTTGCTCACTTGAATGTTTAATTTAATGTTTTTGGTAAGTTGCCTTTGAGTTTTTAGGTATGTGCTAGGTGGTGAATGAATGAGGGTTGATATTATATATATACTAATCTATTTTAGAAATATCTCACATTATATCACTTAGGCCAACCATAAGGACACATTATAATAGTAAATTTGATGACTTTGAGGCATGGGACACTTGTGTTACCACATGACATATACTTCAATGTAGACATTCAACTAGGAGCAAGTTTCTAAGAAGTTAAAAAATAGGTACAAGTCCAAGACTTGTAAAGGATGATAATAAACATGTTTATATAATTTTAGGTAGTATAAAAGTCTTAGTCATTAGAGTAACACATGGTCAGACTAAGAGATATGCAATAGGTACAAGAGATAGTAGATGTGAGCCTTTTAGTAGTAGGGAGGTTTTATAAATGGAAGGGTATATCTATGATAATTACTTTTTAATTATACAATACTAAGGTGCTACAAAATTCATATTTAGTGTCTATGTTTCCTCCCATTTAATCTAGTCATGAAATTGTTAATTTAAAGGAAAATAAATATGTACCTAGGTGTGTATAACACACCTTGTATTTACATGATACCAATTTAAATGCTTTAATGGTGACTAACCTACAACCAAGAGAATGTTAAAGTATATAATCAGTGAATATAATCTAAAATTTAAAGAATTGAAATAGAAAGAGCAAGGTTTAGGAGTACACATGTGTATCGATGCAACCATCTTACCTTTTGATAATTTCATTTAAAGAGATGATTTATTGTCAAGCTTTGGAGATGAGATTAGGACAATATTAAAAACCTAAAATTGAAAATATATATAGATAGTGGAGTTAAATTTTCCACCAACATAGGATAAAAGGTGAGTTGCCACTCAACAGTTAAGATTAGCTCAACCATGTAACACAATCATACTTATAACTTGGTGAGCCTGAGTTGATCCAATTCAGCCCACACTATAAATATGGTGAGCTTGGATGATGTAATTAAGTCCAAACTATAAACTTGGAAATATTGAGTGATTTAATCACCTCAACCATACCAAAAAGTGAACCAATTATTATAGTAGATTGGCTCAATAACAATATGTAATAGTCCAACCCATTGAGCTAAAATCCATAGAAGTATTTTAAAATCTGAAGTTGATTTTGATTTTTAAATTTAAGTGTTCTTTGAATAGAATATGCACCTTATATATTTTTTATACTAAAACTTGGGTATAAAAATGGTACCACTATATAAAATTATACCACAAATGTGTATATGAATCATATAATTATGGAATTTGGCCAATTTACAACTGTGTAAGTGTGGAGAACATGTTTCCAAAACATGTCCCCATTGAAATGTGGAATAGAGAACTGATATAAGTGTGGATAACATGTTTACATAACATACCCCCACTATATATGCCCCTATTTTGAGGTGAGGGGAAGTAGAAAATGGTAGTTACATTACCTCAAAAGGATAAGATAAATGTATAATCTATGTATGAAACATGTAGAATATAGGAGAAACATATCTAGGTAGATATATCATTAGAGCATGTATAATGTGATCATATAAATCCCTAAGATGCATGATATATATCATGGAAATGTCTAGACAATAACATTACAAGCTCAACAAGCAATTAAGCACACACACAAGAGCACTCAAAAGCAAATCAAAAGATAATGGTCTAAAGAGACCTCAAATAAGGGGCATGTTCAATGCCATAAAATTGAAGGGACGTGTATTAGTCAAATATCCATAAAAAAAGGAATGACATATTCAAAATTCTATAAACAATCAATTACATATTCAAATGTCAAATTAAGGAGAAAAGGCGTGGGGCTAAAAATAATAGAGCATATTCAAATTCTCAATAAGCAAGACAAGACACTCAAGGAAGTGCATAAATGAAATTTGTAAACAACCAACATAAACATAGCATATTGTCCCATGGATATATGTGTTAAAAGAAATGTCAAGTACATAGCATATCAAGTACACTATGAAATATATAAGCATGAATAAAGGCATATGTAAGTACATAAGGTAAATCATGATAATTAAAAGTGATCATATAACCATATAACTCATGTGTATATCAAGATCAATGAATTATATGCCCTCAATGTATATATTACAAGATTAGAATAAAGGCCATATACCATAAATAAATTACTAATATGCCATATAAAACATGGAACCAATAACATAGATGCTAAGGATCTAATAAAACATGTACAAGCTGGAGATATTTTTGGTTTTTTGAAATTTTTAGGGTATTCTTGGTATATTTACAAATAAAATACTATCCTATGATCTTATCCAAAGGATTCTCATAGGTATTTCCCCACTTGTAACCTAGTGTAAGAAACTAGTGGTACTACCAAAGATCATGCATATGTGTAATATTTGACATTATAAGATTTGTAATGTCTTGCATATGCATAATAGGATTTTGTGGTCATAAAGGGATAATATAAGGATTAGAGGTTTTTGGGACCCATTGTTGAATTCTTTATGGTTTATTTGGTCTAAAAATGATAGGAACATGTTTATGTGCTCTAGATATCTGAATATGGTGCATTAAAGATGAGGATTCGATGGAATCCATTATGTATCTTTGATGCAATGGTATCTCAAGTACTAATTGCCTAAGAAAGGGAATTACCTATTACTTACCCTTTCATAGAGTATTAACCTTTGTGGTTTTGATAATTAATTGTTTAGGTATAAATTTTTCTTGTTCAAGTGGATGTTCATATAGAATAACAAAAAGTGTAACTACCATGTTGGCATAAATTTATTTAAGACACCCATGTACTATAAAAGGTACTATGTGGAGAGTATATATCCAAGGTCATCTCAATAACATATCAAAGACTCTTGTGTATGGTATAATTGAAAGGGTAGTAACCATGTGTGTTGGGCCCATTTGTAAAGGTAAGTTTATCTCACCAAGAACATTCTATTGTCCCATAAAATATTCTAACTAATTTTTTCAACGGATGTAAATCATCATGTGTATAAAAAATGTGTAAATAGTCTCACTATGCAAACATTCTCACTTACACCATTATTAATCATAAAACTATGTATACGACTGTGATCAAGGTATGATCAAATAAATAAGGAATGAAGATTAGAATTGTCATCCATAATCTCATTACCATCAAAATTAATAGAGGATCTTTGAACCATAGGAGGTGTATACTGCATATAAATACCAATAATCCCATCTGATGGGTGGATGTAATGTGATGGATAAGTTTATGAATCATATACCATTTTAACTTATGAATATTTCTTAGAATGATCTTGCAAAGGATTGTTAAATATTTTCTATTTTTGGTGATCACTAGGTCATGAAATTGATTCTTTTGGAAGATCATCAAATGTAATATTTTGGTCATCGATGAGGTCTTGTATATTATGATTCAAATTAAAACATATATTTTTAGAATGCTTAGGGCCTTTGTGATAGTCACAATAATAATTTATATCATATCCTTTGGGTAGAGGTTAACTTATATCAACCTATATGGGAGGAGGGAGATATATGATGTGACATTCAACAAGCCTTAGTAGTAATGAATTTGGGGACTCAGGTAATTATGTAAATTACCTCCTTGGTGCATTATATAATACAATATAATTAGGTTTTTCTAACACCACATTTATTTTGGTAGTTTTTTCCTTTTTAGGCTTTGTGGATTTTACCTTATAACTTAATTTTTTTATTAAATTTGGTATTTGATTTATTTGTTGTGTTTTCTACATACTTAAGTTTGTTTAATTTGATACTTTTCATTTCATGTTCACAAAAAATATGGCATAAGTCATCGAAAGATTTGAATTTTTTGAAAATAATGAACTCAAGTAATGGAGTAAGCAAACTTTTCTTGAATATGTCTTGTAACTCTTTATCTACTATTGGGTTAGTCATTGTAACTAACATTATCTTGTACCTCAAGACATATTCATTAAAAGGTTCATTGGTTCCTTGTTTGATTTTTGAAATTTGGGCATATGAAACTTTTTCAGTGATATTGATAGAGAAGTGTGTCAAAAATCAATCCACAATAAGTTTGAATGCATTTAATGATTGGATTGGTAAATCATAGAACCACCTTAGAGCATAGTATTTTAATTTCCTTGGAAATAATTTGGTTAAAATTTTATAATTGGATCCATAATCAAGGCATGCTACATATAAATATTGAAGATGATTCCAAGATCACCCTTGCCATCATAAAATGTGAACTTAGGGACAAAAAAAACAATTGGCAGGGGGTGCAAAGATATCTTTGGTGTAAGAGGGTTATGTAACACATCTTTTGAATAAATAACATAAGGTGATTTTATATAATTTTTTTCAATATTTATAACCTTAGATTGTAAAATCTTTATAATTTGGAAAAGATCATGCACCTCTTGGTCTTTGAGATTGGAAATTTAGGAAGTTACCAAAGGAGGTGTACCCATAGATTGAGTGGATATAAGCATCAAAACTAATATTTGGGTTGAAGTATTTATGTTTCCCATGTAAGATGTAGTAATAGTAATTTTAGGGAAGAAATATGTGAACAAATATCCCTTTCCCCTATTAGAAGCATGAAGTGATGATGTTCCCAAGGGGAGGGTTTTTTGTATATGGGGTTGGCCCATATCTCTCATAGAATGATTAATAGATGGAACTGCTTGTTAATGTATGATTTTTATTTTTAAATTAATAATATAGTTCTTACGATATCATTACTATATTTAGGGTTTTGCTAGATACAATGTCAAAATAGAGTAAGAACTTGTTCTTTCTCTTGGTCTATTTTTTCATTTCCATCATTTTCATTAGATGCATCATTTTCAAGCTCATAAACATTTTCTATGATAATTTATTCGATATGTGGTTCAATTTCCTTCTTGTTATCTTCATTAGGTATAAAATGTGTTACCTCATTATTTTGAACCATTTGATGTGAGAAAGGAGGAATCTCTAGGTGTTTAATAGAAACCCTATATAATCTAGGGATACACTTAGGTTACAAACAAATGATAGAGAAAAATGAAAAATATATAAATTAAAAACATCAAAATGCTAAGTAGCTTAAGATAATCTAGGGTTGCATAAAGAGATGGGTTCTCCAAATGTTTAACCCTAAATTGAGATGGGTCAATATTGTATAGCATTAAGAATATAGAAATGAATAAGCACAAGGGTAATAAAAATATCTATAGTAGGAAAATTAATTTTAAACTCATATAAATAATATTCTGAATCTAAATACTGATATATGTTAAAAATAGTAAGTACAACTAGTGATTGATATTGCAATAAATAGAAAATAAGAGTACTTAGCTAGTTTATTGTGTGCATGTGGATATGATATAGAATAGGATAGAAGCATACTACATCTATATTCTGGATGAATCATCAAATTCAATAAAATTGACTTTTATGGCCTCAAACACTTACATTGACCTTAGATAGTTGCATTAATACTTTTGTCTAACTTTGATGTAGGTGTCTGGTACAGAAGACCTACTAGATCGAGATGTGACCTCTTATAATATTCTAGGTTTTATGTCACCTTCTCTTTGGTGTATTCATATCTATACATTGGCTATTACTCTTTTCAAATCATCAAAAACCTATCTCTTCATATTCATAGTGACCTTGAGAAAAAATGGGTTAGTGGGCTCACATTATCAAGCTAACCCCAAAGACCCCTATGTTAGTGGATGCTACCTACATAGCCACTAAACCAAAGAGAGCCTTAAACTAATGTATTTATCCCCTAATGTGTTGGTTTATGTGTGCACAAGGGTGAAATATGTGGAAAGTAAGTACAACAGTGGCCTAGCTTATAACTTATAAAATATGACTCATATGATAATCCTTAAGTACTTCAGACCTCTAGGATGTGATGTCCCTATGACTAATATGAAAATAAGAGAAAATAGGGAAGTTTTTCTCACTTGAATGTTTGACTAAATGCTTTTAGTAATTTTCCTTATGAGTTATTATGTATGTGCCAAGTGGTGAATAAATGAGGCTTGATATTATATATACACCAATCCATTTTGGAAATATCTTGTATTAAAGCACTTAGGTTGACCATAAGGATACACTATAATTGATAATTTGATGAATTTAGGTCACTAGACACTTGCATTTCCATAAGATACTCTCATCAACGTAGGCATCTAGCTACGACATAAGTGTACAAGAAGCTAGAAAATAGGTACAGGTCCAAAAATTGTAGAGGATGATAATAAGTAGGTTTTAATCACTAAAAATGACCATTCATGCCTAAGATGTCCACTTGAGGTCAATTTACCCTTAGTATAGCACTTGACCCATCTTAGGGGCCCATTTTGATCCACATTTAGTCACATGGTAGTAATAAATAACACCCAAGCCTATAAAACACCACATGAGACCCATAATGGCACAATTCATTAGTGATTTAGATACTTACACCCTCCAAAAAGGTAATTTACATCTACTCAAGAGGATAAGGATCAGCCTATACCTATTCTTAAGTCACCCTCCAAAGTAATTTTTATGAGAACACTATATAAACACTACTCTCACCTCTTAAACCCTAAAGTGGACATTATCACAAAGAAGCACACAAAAGTAACACTTCACATTAAGACAAAGCTCATAATTCTTCCAATATTATATTAACTCAGCCCATACAATCAATAATCTAGCCCTAAAAAATGTATTTGGATCTCATCTAGCCTCCAAAGCATCCTCTCATCCATTCACACTCAGGCATTCTAGCATTCACTTACACTTGTACCAAGCACTTAGGTGGGAGAACTGCATTGGGATTGATCCCTCCTTAAAGTATTAGTATGTAGATAGTGTGCCCAAATAGGGATGTGGATCACATGTCCAACACATCAGACCCACTAACCCCTTTTTCTCATGGTATTTATTCAAACCCTTACAAGCATGAAAACCTAGGGTTTCTAGAGGAAAGTAGAGCTACAAGAAAAATTATTGTTTTTACAAACTTGAAATTTGGACTAGAGCTAGAATAGGACCTGATATAAACCCAAAAATTGTTTAGATAGGAAAGTATGACATTACCACAAATATAAGGACACTGCCACAACATTTCTAATAATGGCATTGATGTCCAATTATGGTGCTACTATCTAGGAGGTTTTATGACATTGGGATCCTATTTTAAACACTCAGATCAGCCTCTACATTAGTTTTTAGCCTCTAGATCATCTGTCTATCATTTTCTAGCTAAGTTATTACTTACACTATTTATTTCTATTTTTAGATAGGTCAAAGCTAGTCTATTCTATAAAAAATTAGTGGTTATATTTATTTCATATTATTACCCTAATTTATTCTACTTATATCTTTAACAAACATAGGATTTATATGTGCTAAGTCATAAAAGGTTAAAACATTTAGTGAACCCAAGTTACTTCAAACATTACTCAAACCCTAACCTGAGATAACCCTAGGGTTTATATTTCTAGCATCCAAATTTTAGATCCATACATTTTCTAATTTTATTTGATATAATCATTATAATAATGATACAATAAGTGTATCACTTTTTGTTTCATATTTTAATACTTTCAATTGCATGTGCATTCCCTTTAATTTAGAATGAACTCAAAAAAGACATAAACACATGTATAGATGATGCTTTTTATCAATTGAAATGTATGTCATATCTCATTCCATCTCTATCACGTTATTGTTATCTTATTCAAAATTAAACTAAGAAACAAATCCTTATATACATAAAGGATCTATTACATAAGCTAACAACTAGGTTTCAAGCTTCAATGTCATATCTTATGCACATGAAAGAATCTCTTTCTCCTCCACATCTCCATGAGGGTGATAGATAATTTCCCTCTAATCAGGTCCATTTTTCACTCCTCCACAAGATGAAGTAACTTATACCATTATCACTAATCCCCATACTTAGCCTATTCACACTTCTTCCCTACAGGGTGTGTGCCTACATGTTAATTAGAAGCAACTAGGGTTTGCACTTGTGAGACTCTAAGGGATCAAATTATCAATATGAGCAAGCTAATATTATATTTATAGAATCAAAAATAGTTATTAAGTGAACATGTCACATTATTATAAAATCACATTACATGTACACAGTCTTCATAATATGCTAGCTAGCGTAAACCATGTATATGCATCTACACCTAGCGAGGTTGTGCCTAGTACATCATAAATAATAATAAATTAAATCTACAACTAGTGATTCAAAAATAATTTAAATATAAAATAAGATTTCAAGTGAGGTACTAATGGAAATAATTAAAGCTAAGTTGATCAACCTACCCCATCTACACCTAGTGAGGAGATCTAGATATTATTGTGTATATCATAGAATGTATGGGCACCACACCGATTCATGTTTAGCATTAAAAATAAAATTTAAAAGATAATAGATATATAAGACTCAATTAATGATACGTAATCCAAAAAATAAATAGTGGCACATCGACAAATTCAAAAGGGTCAATTTTAGAAACATTACAAAAATGGTTACCAAAGCATAACCCATAGCAATAAAAGGTTCACATAGCACAATCACAACAAGAAACAATACAACATGCAAAGGTAAAATAAGTAAAAGATATAAATCTACCTCTCCAAAATGAGGCTCAACTTTCAAATTAGTATGGGTTTGGTCAAAAATATCTACAATAATTTGATTATCGTGGCCAAGGTTTGGGTAAGCAGGCCCAAGGCATCACTACTCCTATTATGGAAATTGATAATGTTGGTCAATAGAGTTTGGGATTTATTGAACATCCTAAGGGACATCATTCATAGATATAATTTATCAAGGCATAATATCCAAATACATAGGAAATGTTACAAAAAGTATAATAACTTAAGTTTTAAAGTCAAAATTTTGATAAGGCAACAAACATTCTCAAAAGAGGCTTTCTAGCAAAAGAGCCTCCACAACACCATATGTCTACAATAAGCACAATTTCAAAGGGAAAAATCACAATCAATCTTCCAAAGCATAACTTAATAAGTTCAACTCCACAATATGAGGAAATTCCCTCTAGCATCTTAGGTTATTATGATGTTGATGATGAAAAAAACTCATATTCTTACTGTAACAATATTCAACTACAACATATCAATCACATCACACAAGAGATTACCATTCCTATTTTTGACACAAGCCACCATGATAGTGAGTCTCCTATAAGACTCATTGGTTAGTATTGTTTCTCTCTTTTTGTACATACTTTCCCTCTCTCTTGATCCTTGTACATAGTTCATTTTCATATTACTTGTACATATCTTATATCCAAAAAATCCAAAAAAATAATATAATATGTCAAAAAACACAAAACCATTCAAATAATTAATCAAGAAGCACAAAATTATAGATTGTATGCATTGTCATGTTTACATTTATTATATTTTCCAAACACTACATATGATAGCTTAGTATAGTCAATTTTATCATGCATACATGCTTCACTTATTCTTGTCAAGTGTTTATAGATTACTACAAGACTCAGGTCCACTACACCAATCCAAACTTGCTATTAACTACCCATTGGGGGAATATACACTAATATATGATTCTTTACTTGACACATTGGTCCACTTGGGGGCATCTTATACATAGTTTCAATGATCAGGTTCTATCCTTATATACTCTACATCCCAGCTTTAACATTGTTATATCTTGATATTGATCATGCTACTCTTACTCAAAAAAATTCTCAGCTATTACTTCTTTAGACTTAGCATATGTACATCCTAGATCTTACATAGATTTGTATTTCATATTCATACATACTTTCATTTATAGCTTACCTAGTTTATACTTGATTGTATTTCTTTGTTTCTTCTATTGGAGGGCATTTGAATATTTCATTACTCTTTGGCTCTACGCCACTTTTATTTTCATTATGTATGCTTTAGACATGTGCCCATGTCCTTGTGTGTGATTTATTGATTGTGTATGTGGACATTTGAACATGTCCTTCTATGTGGCTTAGCCAACTTGCTTGTTGCTTGTGTATATGAACATTTGAACATGTCCTTGTATGTCTTATTTTTACTCATATTTAGTGACATGTGCCCATGTCCCTTGTATTTTATCCCCTTGGCCTACTTTATGTGCCTCCTATGTTTTATATGTATAATTTATTGTATGCATCATGGCCATGATACTTGTCTTTGCTTGTTACACACTAATTTTTGATGCCATGGGGGACCTCACACATCTACCCTTCCTATTTGGGTGTCATGATGGAATCATGCCCCATCCTCCTAGGTACCTACCTAGTTTTACTCAGATTTATTGTTTTATACATTGATTACATCTATCTTGACACCCTTATGTAATTCTAGACATGGCATACATCTTACATTACATATTATGATCAAATTACCTTACATTTTGATGTTATATATGCACATTATATTATATTATCAAGCAATTATCATATATGCTCTAGCTAACACATATTTTATAGAGATTTTTATTTTGAGGAGAGTTATTTCATAGGTTCAATAGCTCTCCTAAAAAGAGGGGGTAAATTCATAGGGGTTTGTCATAGAGATTAGGCTCTTATATTTCACTCACAGTACATTTTTTAGCACATAGTCTCAATTATAGAAAATTAGACACAAGTAAACACAATGGAAAAACATAAACCCAAAAAGTAGTATAATTTCACAAAATTTAGACCAAAAGAACACTATTACCCCAATGGGGACACTAGCACCACATGGCACTACTTTCTAGTAGCCTTAACTTCATAAAAACCTAGATTGGTTAGAACAACACAATAGGTATAGTACAGGTTTGCACAAATCCAATTACACATTTATCAGTTATACTCAATTTTTTCTCAGATTCATACTAGTTTAGCTTAAATTCATATCAATTTTCTCAAATTGGGGGTATTATGTGTATCATTACCATTCCCATATTTAGTTTAGATACCCAGATACAATTTATTATAACTCGGTTCAGAATCCATATGCTCATATATCATATTTTGGGGCATGTGTGTGGCACATTATTTTTGTATGCTCAGTTACACGTTAGTTGATTAGATGGAATGATGAATTAAATGTCATTTTATACATTGTATACACCCAACATAATATTATAGGTTTCACACTAGTTTCATGCCTTAATCCATTTGTAGTGGTTGGCATTCTTGAGTGGCTTGGAGTTGCCTAATATACCTAAGTGGTCATAGAGCTAACATACATAATTAGATATACCTAGTTAGACATTTATAGTACCTTTCTAAGTTATTTTTAGATTCATATACTACACATGGGTGGGAAATGATGGATTCATAACCTACTTTATTTCTTAATCCACCCACATGAGAGGGTTGGACACACTATTAGTCCAATCTAAGTTATTCATAAGTTAGATCCACCAAACAAGGGTGGGTAATGATGGAGTCATAACCAGATTGAGCTCTTGAGTCATCCACACATGAATGTTAATAAAACTATCAGATCAATCAAATGTATTCTCTAATTGATCATTATATACATACACACATAGGTTGTCACTAGGTTCATGCATTGGTTCCCGTACCTAGTGAGGTGTATTCATTCCTTTCCTCTTTCCCATATCTTTAATCAATTTTAATTATTTACTTGGTTTAGTATTTTAATTTTTATATCTCTTAAGTAAGGACTAATTTATGCATGTTTCATTTTCAAGACACCCATTGAAGTATGCTTCACATACTCATACATAGCTTCACGGGCTTCACCTCTTAGGTAAGTCTAATTACGCTTCCTTTTCCTTTATCCTAGTTATTTTACTTTGCTACATTTATAGAATAAAGGGGGGGAATGTAATCACCTAAACATTACCATTCATTCCTTTGATGTCCACTTGAGGTCACTTTACCCTTAGTATATCACTTGACCCATCTTAGGGGCCCTTTTGATCCACTTTTAGTCACATGGCAGCTACAAATAACGCCCAAGCCTATATAACACCACATGAGACCCATAATGGTATAATTCATTAGTGATTTAGATCCTTACACCCTCCAAAAAGGTAATTTATATCTCCCCAAGAGGATTAGGGTTGGCCTATACTTATTCTTGAGTCACCCTCCTAAGTTATTTTTATGAGAACACTATATAAACACTACTCTCACACTCTTACACCCTAGGTGGACATTATCACAAAGAATCACACAAAAGTACCACTTCACACTGAGGGAAAGATCCTAATTAATCCAATATTATATATACTTATCCCATACACTCAATAATCCAACCCTGTCACAAGTATTCATATCTCAAGTGGCCTCCAAGGCATCCTCTCATGCATTCACACTCAAGCATTCTAGAATTTACTTACACTTGCACCAAGCACTTAGGTAGGATAACTACATTATTATTGATCCCTCCTCAGAGTATTGGTATGTAGGTAGCATTCCTACATAGGGGTGTGGATCACATGTCCAACACATCAAACCCATTAACCCCTTTTTCTTAGGGTGTTCATTTAAACCCTTATAATTATGAAAACCTAAGGTTTTCAAAGGAAAATAGAGCTACAATAAAAAATTATCGATCACACAAACCTAAAATTTGGACTAGATCTAGAACAAGACTTGATACATAAAACACATAAATCATTCGGATAGAAAAGTAGGATAGTACCTCCAATATAATGACACTACTACCAATATAAGGACATTATCATCACATTTCTAATAATGGTGCTAATGTGAAATTATGAAACTACTATCTAAGAGGGTTTCTAATACTGAGATCCTATTTTTGACATTTAGACCTACCTCTGCCTTAGTTTTTAGCCATTAGATCATCTGTATTTTTTATTTTTTGGCTAAGTTATTACATGCACTATTTATTGCTATTTTTAGAAAGGTCAAAGTTAGTTAATTCTATAACAAACTAGTGGCTATATTATTGCATATTATTACCCTAATTTAGTATACTTATCTCTTTAACAAACATATGATTTATATGTGATAAGTCTTGAAAATTTAAAACACAAGTTTATACCATTTTAAGTAGTAAAAAATGCCTAGTCATAAGAATAATGCATGGTGTGGCTAAGAGGTAAGCAATATGCACAAGAGATAGTGGATGGGAGCCTTTTCATAGTAGGGAGATATTAGTAACTCAAGGGTAAAACCATGAGAATTAATTCCCAAGTATACAATACTGAGGTACTATATAATTTAGATTTAGTGTCTACAATTTTATCTCATAGCCATAACATGCCTTACGAATCAAAGTTATTCAGTACAACACTTGATTTTTCAAATGTGAACCCAATCAATGAATTAGATTCATGGTCATGTCTAAATGGAAAAATAAAAAAAATAATGTCCTTTATCTACCCTCTATCATCCCCTACACATGAAACTTGCATGCATTCACAAACATCCATTAAGAGAAACTTGTCATTCTTAAGGGAAAAAAGAGTACAAAATTTGCACAACCATTGTATATAAACTGAGGGATAAAGACAAACCATAAGCTCTTAATTTTTCAAACAAGAGTGATCTAATTACTCTCAAAAAAATTATCTTCCACTAATGAAAAGTAATAAATGTATGCACATTTTCTAAGGCAACCAAAACTTGATTTAGGGATTAAAAATTGGTCAGTATAACACACAAATTTTAAATCACCCACTCAATCAATGAACTGACTTCCTAGTCACATATGTATGAATGTATAAACATAATAATGGCATTCATCCACCCTTTTTTTTCCCCCACACTTAAAACTTTTATGTGGTTAAATGCATCCCTTAAGAGAAACTTCTTATTCCTAAGGGAAAAAATAGTATGAAATTTATGTTGCCATTGTAGGGAAACCATGAGGGGCAGAGATGAATCATAAGCTATTACAATTTCATAAAATATTCCTCTAAGTACCCCATATAGTATCATCTTACACTTGTGATTAGGAAGAAATGATGACATGTTTTCTCTCATAGTCAAAACTTACTTCAGGGAGAAAAGGTTGGTTAGTATAATGTGCAAATGTAAAACTATGCACCCAATCAATGAAGCATATTCAGGATCACATATGGATGGACATATAAAATCAATATTGGTTTTTATTTGCCCTATATCAATCCCCACACTCAAAACTTATAAGTGATTGAACACATCCCTTAATAAAAATTTATCATTGTTAAGGGGAAAAAGTGTAATAAACTTTATGAAACCATTTTAGGAAATATATAAGGGGTAAAGATGTTGAGCATAGTCATTGATGTTTGGTTGTCATTGATGTCAAAGAGAGAATGTTTTAATAATTTATTAATGACAAAGTGATTATATTGATAGCTTGAAGAATATATGGCATATGTGCAAATCAATAAGTATAAAGTAGAGGTTATGAGGAATCCATAGATGTCTTGATGAAGTTCTAGTGTGTCATGTGATCTTTTAGAATGAGAAACATGCATCTTATAGCTTAATAAAAGCTAGACCATCACTGTAGATCATGCAGATATGTATGATCTAGTAAGTCTATGCATTTATTTTAGGTACTCATAAAGTTAATAGTGGGTAAATGTTTTCATGGTGTTATTTAGTATAGTGCTAAGAAGGTACCCTAAAGATTTAGAGTCCTGAAGTGTTTTCTAGATCCAGATATAAATCTTCTAAGTTGATCTAGAAAACTATGATGGGCCAGATTCCATCAAGTTTAACCAAGTTGAATTTTGAGTTCAACAACTTATTAGATCTAATGGTCTGCGTTAAATTTCAAGATCTTAATCCAATGATACACTTAAAATTCAAATTATCAAAGAAAGAATGTGCTCATGACATGTGTCACAATCATGGAGCTTGGATAGAAGATCAATGATAAGCATATGATTGTGTAGTCAGAAGATAGATAGAGTAGGTTGAGTCAAAGATCCAATGTGTGTAAAAGGCATGTGGGGTTGCCAAGTGGCAAAATAGTGGGAGCTCAAATCAAAGATCAATGATTAGCATTACAAGGTAAAGACCAAGATGATCCATAGAGATCGATGATGCATATTTGGTCAATGTTTCTAGGGTGCACAAGATGAGGTCAACATGTCCAATGTTTAACAACTATTTTGTGGCTGTTGGAATTTGAATATTTGAATTTGTGAGTGAGAACCACTCTATAGTTTTTGAGCTATAACTTTTGATATATGTCAAATTTTATCATGGTATAAAATGCAAAGTTTTAGAGGTCTTCAAGACACATCTAGATAACCTAGTTATAAGTTTTTAATGTTTGTATAGTCAAATTTATTGATCTTAAAATTTGATTGTTTGTTTATCAATGGTGCTATAGTGTACAAAATGTTGTTTGAGCAAATTGTGCATTAGTAGAAGAATGTTTTGGTGGGTGTAATGACTTGAATATGTTTTAGAGATCATACAGAGTGGACCTCTGTACTTTAAAGTGATTTTATGTTCTTAATTTTCTCGATGAAGTGCTAAATGGGTGAATAGTTCTCCATAAGACCTATAAGGGATAATAAGGCATAATTTAAAGCTGTAGCTACTTAAGTGTGACCCATAGATTCTATGGCTGACCTATGAGGATGGTATTGAGATATGTAAGATGTTTTAAGGGTTAAGGAAAGTATTATGGCTAACCTATATGATTGATATTCATGAAGACTCTATAAAATGTGGAGATAAATGCAATGGTTTATAAACTTGAATATGTATGTGTTGAGAAATCAGATGATAGAGGCAAAAGAAATAAAATAGAGAGTGTGTGCTTAATGGATGATGGACTAAAGTATAGAGTAAATTGATGATGAGAAAAGAAGATTAGAGAGATCCAAAAGGATGTTTTATATGCATTGTTTGTATGAGCAAGGTTGTGTGTGTGTGATGAGTTGAGAGAAAGATGTTATAAATTATGTCTCCAATTAGATTGGTCTGCAATCAGAATTCTAGAGTTGTTGATTTAATAAAGTGTTGTGTGGTTGCTTAACATCTAGAAAAAATGGGTGATTATTCACACTTAGGGGTAGGTGCTCATTGTAAAGTGGGTGCTTCACTAAAATGGTCTCATGTTTGTGATCATATTATAGGGCAGGTAGTCCATGTGTTTTTAGGCTTGAGACTGTGTTTTATTCTCTAAGAGTATTTCCCACATAGATCTTATGTTATGTGTGTGATATTACATATTCTTTCTTATTCATTGTTATGAACATCTTATATGCTTTATGATGCTTTTAGTCATTTATTAAGAGTTTGAAAGGATTAAATTTGAAGTTTGAAATATCTTGCATCACTAATTAACCCCCCCTCTTAGTGAATGTACCTCCATTAATTGGTATTAGAGCAAGACCTTCTTACAAGTTTAACCACTTGAAGGTGATCTAAGGTACAATATGGAAAGTAAAAAGATGCAAGGTTTATCTAAAAAACAAGCACCATTGTTCAATGGTTCAAATTATGCTTTTTAGAGTATAAGGATGAGGACATGCATTATATTTCAAGGGTTTGATATTTGGCAAGGTGTCATGAGTAGTTAAACTACACCAACTAGTCCTCCAACTAGTGTTGCTGACAAGAATTTGAGTAAGAATAATTCTAAGGAAATGAATGCTATGATTTGTGGTCTATCTAAGGCTGAGTTCACCAAAGTGATCCATTGCAAGTCTGCAAAGGAAATTTGGGTCAAACTTTAGACTATCTATGGAGACTCTAAGGTAAAATTAGCTCAGTCATAGACCTACCAAAGGAAATTCAAAGGTATCAAAATGAAGTAAGAAGACACTATGGTATCTTATTCTTCTAAGTATTGATGAGGTAGTAAACATGATTAGAGGTCTTGGAGAGATGATTGATGAAGCTACTATAGTATAGAAGGTATTAAGGACTCTTACACTTAGGTTTGATTCTAAAGTCTATGATATAGAATAAAGTCTTGATCTCACTTAGTTGAAGATAGATGAATTGCATGGCATCCTTACTACCTATGAGATGAGATTTGATTAGGATAGACCTCCTAAGAAGGAATGAACCTTCAAGGTGATCAAAGAGATAAAGGCTAAGAAGAATAAGTTAAGTATTGAATATTTTAATCTTAATGAAGATCAACTTGAAGCCATGATTTCAATAAAATTTAATGTAGGATCAGGTAAGTATGAAGTAAAACTAGATGTCCAAGTATAGACAAGTCTGAACATAAAGAAGCTAATAAGGAATCTTGTGAGGATGAACACAATAAATCTGAGGGTCTTAGCAAGTACAAAAATTTATTCAGTAATTAAAATGGAAAGAATGAATCATACAAAGGTATTAAGAGCCTTTACCATGAAGAAGATAGTAACTCATCTATAAAAGAATAAGTAAAAATATATGACAGTGATGATTCTTTTTATAATAAGGACATGGAAACATTGTTCATGGATCTTAGTGATTATGAAGGTGAATTTTCTTTAATCAATGATTTCTTTGGTAGAGATAGCTCAAAGGAAGAAGATGATAAAGTTACTATTGAAGATAAATATCTAGATACTATGGAAAAAATGAAGATAATACAAGGAAATAATAGGAAATAAGATTCCTTGATCAAATCCTATGAGGAAAAAATTAAAATTTTTGAAGGAAGGTTGAGTAATGAAGTCAAGGAGTATGATGAAATCACATAGAAACTTGAAACTTAGGTTTGTACTCTTAATTAACAAGTAAATAATAAGGATGAAGAGTGTATCATGTATCAATTAGAGATAGAGTCTTTGTAGATAAAACTAAGTCAAGCAATGAGCAAATATATAACTTATAATTCAGATAATAAGGATGAATTTATGAATGCTCTTGAAGATCTAAAGATTGAGAAGAAAAAGATCAAAGATATGATGTCACAAATCAAGGACTATGAAGAACAATTTAGTGTGTTTGAGGAAAGAATGAATGAAGACACCAAGGAGCATGAGGATATAATAGTTGTCAATTGGAAATCCTATCTACAAACCTAAAAGATAAAGTAGATAAATATTCAAGGCATGTGATTGAAAATGAATCTTTAAAATCTAAGATAGATAAGACATCTTGTAAAGTGACTTCATTTATGAAGTTTGAAAAGATCCCAAATGATCTTGATAATATTCTAAGTAGTCAAAAGCATGCAAGTGATAGAATTGGTCTTGCATACAAAGAAGAACAAGATAAAATAACTCAAGACAAGATAAAATCTGATGTGAATAAGGACAATCAAACTTTTAAAATCAATCAATAATCAAGGAATGAAGGTATTGGAAAGATGAAGAAAAAATAGATTACATAACCAGATGCAATGAGGTATTCAAATTTCAATGGTTATTGTTACTCTTACAATCAGTTTGGTCATATGTTAAAATATTGTAAAATATCATCAAGTAATAAATTTGCATGGAATTATGAGAAAGACAATGGCAATGATGAAGAACATCCTCACTCAAGATAGTCAATAGGTTCTTAAGGAAACAATGACATCTTTTGCTACAAGTGTCAAGAATTGGGTCATATTGTAAAGTTTTCTAATATCTTAATTAGGGGACCAAATGATTAGGTACATAATCATGAAAGTTTAAGATCATAAGGTATGTACAATATAAGAAACATCATTTGTTTTAATTGTCATGAGATAGGTCACAGATTATCAATCATATCATGAAGAGGAGTTAGAGTGAATGGAGGCCTAAATAGATAAATTAAGAATAGAATAAAAGTGGACTCTTTTCCATGTCATAATAGGTAACAAGTTCAAGTATCAAGGAGCAAGCCTTATCTACCCAAATGGATAAGGAAATCAAGCATGATCTTGAGATAAAAGAAAAGAATAAAGTTGAGAACTCATTCAAAGATAATCTAAAGATGAGGAAGGACTACAAGTCAAGTAAGAACATGGAGATATGGGAGTCTCTTGAGTTTTGGGATCTTTAGTCCCTTTATGACAAGTGGGTGTCTCTACCTATGCTTATTAGGGGACATATTTCATGTGTGGAAGCAAGTGTGTGTGCTCTAGATAATGATCAAAATTCCAATTAGTACAAAGGTATGTTCTTTTCAATTTAATAATATAAAATGTATGATTTGACCAAGAGGGAGCATGTGTGAGATGTTTCAATTTTATAACATATGACATGAGATGGAGCTTGATGTTAGCGGGAGATTTCTAAGCTCTGTGAGTAGTTTGTCAAGTCCAAGGATCAGAGAAGTTTTAGTTTAGATTGGTACATGTCAAAAGAGGAGCATTGACTCATATGCTTGAAAGCATGTAAGTATCTTGAGCATCCTAAATATAATTTGAATTCATACATGATGTTGACAAATGTTTGTTGGCATGTTGAGGAAGAGACCCTTTGTCATTAATGTCAAAGGGGAGAAATATCAAAATGAAGGAGTTAAATTCAAGTCTTTATTCAAATGAAGTCATTCTAAGGGTGTTTTGCCATCAATGACAAAGGGGGAGATTTTTTAGCATAGACATTGATCTTTGGTTGTAATTAATGTCAAAGAGATCATGTTGTACTAATGCATTAATGACAAAGTGATCAAATTGATAGCTTGAAGAATATATGGCATGTGTAAATCAGTAAGGATAAAGAAGATGTTGTGAGGCATCCATAGATGTCTTGATGAATTTATATTGTGTCATGTGATCTTTTTGAATGAGAAATAGGCATCGTATAGCTTAAGATAAGCTAGACCATCATTGCACATCATGCAGATATGTATGATCTAGAAAGTTTGTGCATTTTTTATAAGTACTCAAAAAGTCAACAGTGGGCAAATGTTTTCATGGTGATGTTGTCTATAATGCCAAGAAGGTAGCCTAAATATTTGGATTCTTAAAGTGTTTTCTAGCTTGAGATATAAATATTTTAAGTTTATTTAGTAGACTATGATGGGCTAGAGACCGTCAAGTTTAACCAAGTTGAAGTCTGAGGTCAATTAGTCAGTAGATCTAATAATGCATGTTAAATCATAAGATCTTGATCCAAAAATATGCATAAACATTAAATCATCAAAGAAAGAATATACTAGTGACATGTGTCACATTCATAGAGCTTGGATAGAAGATCAATGATGAGTGTATGATTATGAATTTAGAAGATCGATAGAGTGGGTTAATTTAAAGAGTCAATGTGTGCAGAAGGCACGTGGGGCTACCAAGTGGAAAAGTCATGGGAGCTTGGATCAAAGATCAATGTTGAGCATTGAAATATAAATATTAAGTTGATTCATGGAGATTGATAGTGTGTATTTGGTCAATGTTTCTAGGGTGCATGAGATGAGGTCAACATGTCTAATGTTTAACAACTACTTAGTGACCGTTGGAATTTGAATATTCAAATTTGTGAGGGAGAAATAGTCTATAATTTTTGAGCTATAACATTTGATATATGCATAATTTGATCATGGTATAAAAGGCAAAGTTGTATAGGACTTCAAGGTGTATCTAGAGAACCTAGTTATAAGGTCTGAATGTTTTTACAAAAAAAATTATAGAGCTTAAAAGTTGACTATTTGTTCCTTAATGGTGTTATAGTGTACAAAATGTTGTTTGAGCAAATTGTGTGTTAGTAGAAGAATGTTTTAGTTAGTGTAAAGACCTTAAGATGTCTTAGAGATAATATGAAGTAGACCCATATACTTTAAAGTGATATTGTTTTCTTAATTTGCTCGATGAAGTGATAAATGTGTGAATAGGTCTCCATGAGACCTATAAGGGCTAATAAGGCCTGATTGAAAGGCATATATGCTTAAGTGTGACCCACAAATGCTATGGTTGACCTGTGAGGATGGTATTTAGATATGTAATATGTCTTAAGTGTTAAATCAATTATTATGGCTGACCTAGATGATTTATATTCATTAAGACTTTATAAAAGGTGGATATCAAGGCAATAGTTTCTAGACTTGAATGTGTATGTGTTGAGAGAGCAGAAGATAGAGGCAAAGAAAATAAAATCGAGAGAGTGTGCTTAGTGGATGGATTGAAGTACATAGTAGATTGATGATGAGTGAATAAGACTAGAGAGATATAAAAGGGTGTTTTGGATGCATTGCTTATATGAGCAAGGTTGTGTGTGTGTGATGAGTTGAGAGAAATATGTTATAAATTATGTCTCCAATTAGATTGGTCTGTAATCAGAATTATGTATTTTTTGACTTAATAAAGTGTTGTATGGCTACTCAACATCTAAAACAAGTGGGTTATTGTTAAAACTTAGGTGTGGGTGCTCCTTGTGAAGTGAGTTCTTCACTAAAATGGTCTCATGTTTGTAATCATATTATAAGACAAGTATTCTATGTGTTTATAGGCTTGAGAGTGGGTTTTATTCCCCAAGAGGGTTTTCCACATAAATCTTTTGTTATGTGTGTGATCTTGCATCATCTTTCTTATTCATTGTTATAATCATCTCATATGATTTATGAATGATTTTAGTCATTGATTAAGAGTTGGAAAGGATTACATTTGAAGTTTGAAATATCTTACATCATTGATTCACCCCCCCCCCGATCTCAATGATTGTACCTCCAAAAAAAGATAAATCATAAAATATTACAATTTCATGTAGGATCCTCTTAACATCCTTTGGATGATTATCTAATAAGGAATAAATGGTGGTAAATTTTCTTTCACAACTAAAACTTGCTTTAGGGAGAAAACGTTGGTTAGTAAAATGCATAACTTTTGAACTACATGCCTAGTCAACAAATTGAATTTGTGGTCACATCCAAATGGGCCTATAAACCTAGTAATGACCTTTTCTACCATGTTTCATCCTCCACACTCAAAAATTGAAGGTATCTAGACACATCCCTTAAGATAAAATTATAGTTCTTAAGGAGAAAAATAATACACTCTGTGTAGCTATTATAAATAAACCATGAGGGGTAGAGATGAATCCCAAGATCTCAAAATTTCCTAAAGGATTAATATAATAATCCATTAGAGTATTTTATTAATTCCCTGATGAGGAATAAAAAATAACACATTTTAATTCATAGCTAAAAATTACTTTAGGGAGCAATGTGCAACTTTTGAACCACATGAAAAAATGATGAGCTAGTCATGTAAAAATTGGAATAAAAATGTAATAATGGCATTAATATACCCTACATTAGACCACACAATTTAAAATTTTAGGCATCTAGATGCATCCATTAAGAGAAATTTGTCGTTCTTAGGGGGGGAAATAGTGTGAATTTTACACAACTATTGGACGTAAATTGAGGGGTAGAGAAAAAATATAAGCTCCTAAAATTAAATTAAAAAAACCTTTAATCATCATATATGTTATTATATTCCAATACCAATGAGTAATAAATAATGGCATTTTTTATCTCATAGCTAAAACTTGCTTTAGAGAGCAAATATTGGTCATTATAATGTGAAAATTTTATTTCACATGCCCAATTGATGAACTTAATTTTTGGTCACATATAAATGATCCCATAAAAAAAAAATGACATTTTTCTACCATTTATTATCCCCTTCACTTGAAACTTTTAGGTAGTTGGACACATCTCATAAAATAAACTTCTCATTCTTAAGGGGTAAACTAGTTTGAAACTTTGAATCCATTACAAGCAAATCATGAGGGATAAAGATAAATTGTAAACTTATATAGTTGTTTGTGGGATTATTATAAGCATTCCCCAAAGTTTTATCTTCCACTCTTGATGAATAATAAATTATGACACATTTTCTCTCATAGCCAAAACTTGCTTTAGGGATTAAAAATTGGTCAATATAATACATAACTTTTGAGCCACATGTCCAATCACTAAACCAACTTTGTGCTCACATATAGATGGGATTATAAATTTAAAAAATGGTTTTCTAAACCCTTTATCAACCTCCACACTCAAAAAATTTAGGTTTATAGATGCATCCCCTAAGATAAACTTCTCATTCTTAAGGGGAAAAACAATACAAACTTTGTACAACCATTGCAGGCAAACCATGAGGCTTAGGAAAAAATTATAAGTTTATAAATTTATACATATAATTCATTATGCATACCATGGAGGGTTATATTCCACTCCTAATGAGTAATAAATGATGCCATATTTTTTTGTGTATCCAAAACATGCTTTAGGGAGTAAAAGTTGGTCAGTATAATGCATAACTTTTAAACTACATGCCCAATTAACAAACTAGATTTTCAAACAAATATATATGGGCATATAAATTCAATAATTATCTTCTTATACCCTATTTCATCCCCCATACTTGAAATTTTTTTGTGGCTGGATCCATCCCTTGAGAGAAACTTGTTTTTAAGGGAAAAATAGTACAAACTTTGGGTAGTCATTGCAGGCAAATCACGAGGGATAAAGATGAAATGTACACCCATATATTTGTATGTGGGATTCATATAAAAATTCCATATAGGATTATATTCCACTCAAAATGAGGAAAAAATGACACATTTTCTATCACATCTAGAACTTACTTTAGAGAGTAAATTTTGGTTCGTATAATGTACAACTTTTAAATTTTACACCCAATCAATGAAATGACTTCATGGTCATGTCCACATTAGAATATAAAATCAATAATGTCCTTTTAAAACCATATATTTACCCCTATACTCAATATTTTTAGGCATCTATATTTATCACTTAAGATAAACTTATCATTCTTAAAGGGGAAAATAGTAAAAACTTTCCACAGTCATTAAACGTAAACTATGAGGGGTAGAGATTAACCGTAATCTCATAAAGTTCAATACAAGTGACCTATATCCATCCCATAGTGTATTTTATTCCACCCATGATTAGGAATAAATGAAAAAATATTTTCTCTTGTAACCCAAACTTGCTTTTGGAAGCAAAAGTTAATCAGTATAACACCTAACTTCTGAACTATGTGCCCATTCAATGAACTAATTTTATGGTCATGTCCAAAAGGGAGTATAACACAATAATAATCTTTCTCCACCCTTAATTATCTCCTAAACTTGAAACATGCATGTGGTTGGACATATCCATTAAGAGAAACTTGTCATTATTAAGGAGAAAAATAATATGAACTTTATGCAGCCATTGCACACAAACTCTAATGGATAGATAAAAACCATAAGCTCTGATGTTTCATGTGGGAGTCCTATAATAATCTCATGGATTATTATCTTCTTATCATGATGAGGAATAAATTATGATATGTTTTCTCTTGACCAAAATTACTTTAGGAACAAATGTTGGTTAGTATAACACACAAAATTTAAATTACACACCCAATCATTGAAACAAGACTATAAATGTAATAATGGCCTTTTTTTCCCCTCTATTAGACCTGCACTCAAAACTTTCATGTAGTCAAATGCATTCCTTAAGAGAAAATTTTTGTCCTTAAGGGAAAAATTATTACAAACTTTGTGTAGTTGTTGCATGCAAACCATGAGGAGTAGAGATGAACCATATGATCCCATAATTTCATAATGGAGGCTTATAAGTATCCCATAAAGGATTAAATACAACTCTTAATGAGTAAGAAATAATGTCATATTTTCTATCACAGTCAAAACTTGTTTTAGGGAGAAAATTTTAAGAAATATAATGCACAACTTTTAAACCATGTGCCCAATTAAAAAATTGACTTCATAATGAAATTTAAATGGACCTATATACAAAATTATGATCTTCATCATCCCTCTATCACACCCAATACTAAAAACTTTTAGGTGGTCAAACACATCCCTTAAGAGAAACTTCTCCTTCTTAAAGGGGAAAATAGTACAAACTTTGTGTAGCCATTCCACACAAATTATGAGGGTAGAGACAAACCATAAGATAATATTTTTATGTGGGAGTCATATAAAAATCTTCCATCATATTATATTTCACTCCCAATCATGAAGAAATAACAAAACACTTTCTCTCGTAGTAAAATCTTGCTTTCAGGAGAAAAATTTAGTTAGTATGACACCCATATTTTAAACCATGCACCTAATAAATGAATTGTATTCATGGTCACATTTGAATTTTCCTATAAATAAATGAATGGAAAGTTTCCACCCTCCATCAAAACCTACACTAAAAAATTCTAGGTAGTCATATGTATCCCTTAAGAAAACCTTCCCGTTCTTAAGGAAAAAAAATATGAATTTTGTGCAACCATTGCACACAAATCTTGAGGGGTAGAAAAAAACATTATAGATCATATATTTTCAACATGGATACCTGTAAGCATCATTTTAATTATTCTATTCCACTCCTAATGAGGAATAAATGATAGTAATTTTTCTATCGCGACCAAAACTTGCTTTAAAGAGCAAAATTTGGTCAGTATAATGCATAACTTTTAAACCACATGCCTAATCAATGAACCAACCTCATAATCACATCTATATGAACCTATAAACTTAATAAATTCCTTTTTTCCACCTTTTTTATCCCCAACATTTGAAATTTTTAGGTGGCTATATGCATCCCTTAATAAAAACTTATTGTTCTTAAGGGGAAAATAGTAAAAACTTTGTGTAGCCATTATACATAAACTGTGAGGGGTGGAGAAGAGCCATAAGATTTTATAGTTGAATGGGAGATTCCTCCAATAATACATATAGGATTATATTATAATGATGATTAGGAAAAAATGGTAACATATTTTCTAATGTAACTAGAACTTGATTTAGGGAGAAAAAGTTGGTCTCTATAGTGTGCAACTTTTGAATTGCACACCCAATCGATGAACTAAATTTATGATCACATATGGATTAGTATATAATAAAAATAATCTAATTTTTCCACATTTAATAAATCCTCACACTTGAAACTTTCATATGACCTGATGCATCCCTTAAGGGAAACTTCCCATTCTTAAGGGGATAAATAGAAATATTTTTATGCAGTTGTTACACATAAATTATGAGTAGAGATGAACCATAAGCTATTTAATTTGCATGAAAGATTCATATTATCATCCCCTATAGGGTCCTATTCCAATATTAATGAGAAATAAATGGTGGCATGTTTTCTCTCATAGCCAAAACTTGTTTTATGAAGTTAATATTGGTCAGTATAATGCCCAAATTTCAAAACATGTGATTAATTAATGAACTAGCTTCATGGTCATGTCTGAATGGGAATATAAAAACAATAATTACCCTCATATACCCTCTTTCATCCCATTATCTCAAAACTTGTAGGCAGACAAATGCATCACTTAAGAGAAACTTCTCATTCTTAAGGGGATAATAATATGAACTTTTTGTAACCATTGAATGCAAAATATGAGTGGTCAAGAAAAATAATAAGCTCTTTAAGTTTATTTTTTAGTATTATAAGCATCCCATATATTATTATATTCTAATAATCATAAGGAATAAGTGGTTTCACATTTTCTCTTACAGCCAAAACTTGGTTTAGGGAGCAAAAGTTGGTCATTATAATAGATAACTTTTGATTCATGCACCTAACCAAAAAACTAGATTCATGGTTAGATCTATATAGGTATATAAATGAAATGATATCCTTTTATTATTCTTAATTTACCCTAAAATTTAAACTTTCATATGGCTAGATGCATCTCTTAAGATAAATTCTTGTTTCTTAAGGGAAAAAAATAGTATGAACTTTGTGCATCCATTGCATGTAAGTCATGATGGATAGAGACAAAATGTAAGATCATTCACTTGCATGAGGGATTAATATAATCATACCATGGATGATTGTGTTCCAAAACTAACGATTAATAAACATATGCACATATTATCTCACAACCAAAACTTATTTTAGGGAGCAAAATTTGTTTAGTATAATGATCAACTTTTGAATCGTGCACCCAATCAATGAACCAAATTTGTAGTCATGTAAAAATGGCCGTATAAACACAATAATATCATTCATACAATTTCATTCAGACACTACACTTGAAAATTTCATCTAGTTAGATGCATCCCTCAAGAGAAACTTGTCATTCTTAGGGGAAAATAATATGAACTTTATGAAATCTTTTCATGCAAACTGTGAGGGGAAAATAGAACAAATTTTAAGCTATCATTTCACAAGAATTTATATACACATCCTATAATATTTTTCAAACTATAATTTTTTTTTTGTTTAATGATTCTCTTTGTTTCAATAAGATATTCTTCTCTACTCATGGAACCAACCATGTGAAGGTGGAAGCTCATCTAGTACCATTAATCTACATTAAATGTGTTAGTATTGTTTCTAAACATAAATTAATACATAATGACAAAAAATTATAAATTAAAATACACTATATCAAATACTAAGATTATTAATTCAAATTTTAACTTATATTGAATATTAACCTTACCAAGTCAGTCCAATATACATTTAGGATCAACTTTGTTTTAAAGTGTTTCAAGAATTTCTTCAAGCTTGGATTTACAAAATTTCCACAAATATTTGATGTGAGGCTTTCCATGGAATTTGATCAATTTAATATTTTTAGTTATAACCAGTTTTAAATAGTGAATTATCACCTTATTTGGTTCAATATCTTCAAATAACCATTGCTTTACCTTTTTTAAAATGTCTTTGAAGCCAGCTTCATGTAACTACCACAGATCCAATGGGATAATAGGTATTCCCCATCCATGATAGTTGTGGTTAATTTATTTTTTCCTCTACACAATGAGATAAGTAGTAGTTGATTCCCTCATCATTGTCTTTAGGTGCAATTTTTGCCAAAATGTGTTATCTATTTGAATTGCAATCAATTTTTAAGGGCATGTATAATAAAATTAAAATATCACTAATGTTTAAGGATACATTTATATGATAAATAAATTTTACCTAGTTGCACAAGATAAAATATGTAGTCAAAGTTAATTTTTGATGTCATTTCATGATCCCCTAGTGGTTGTAATGAATGACTAGTCTCTATAGGCCTTAAGGGTCTACAACACCATTATTCAACTGATTCATTTAACTCACATTCAATCCCATAAAATTCCATATAAACCGAACAAAAGCATGCCATGTCCCTAGTATAAATAGTCTATAAACTATCATTTCAAATTCAAAATGAGTGAAAATCATTTGATCTAGGTACTATTTTACAATCTTCATACATTTCCTTATTTTATTCCTCCATTAACTAAAATAATATTACCACATGAGAATATTTATATAATCCGAGAGAATTTATTTAATTACATCAAGTCACAATAATTGTAGTAACAATCAAATCAACACCATCCTTGTACTTCTTCTTCTCTTTTTCAAGGGTTATTTTACATGCACCAACACCATTATGTTCCCCTTTACAATGCCTAACCTTAAAGAAACTATATAAATGGTGTACACCACTCTTCTTATGCATCTTACTTAACCAGTAAAATATTCAATAATTCTTAAACTATCTTTCACAATTGTTTGACCAAATGTAGTGTGTATTGAACATAATTTCTCTTTCATTCATATTTATATAAAATATCACAAAACAACCTTGGACAAACTATGGATAAAGTGATATGTCATTACTCATGTAAAAATGGTACTCCCTAAAAATAATTCTACTATCCTCTCTACAATCAGGTGCATGTGTGAATGCAATATACATGAAAATTCCAACTTAAATTGAATTATAGTAATGGGATTGAACCTCATTTTTTGTTTGTAGTGTTTAGTTTTTAGAAAATTCCACAACTAAATAAATGGTCCCAAGAGGGAAGTTATAATTTCATAACTTGAATTGATCATTTAACCATTTATTTACCCTTAAAATTAATTATAAAATGAAACTAACTCTAAAGTAATGGAAACTTGAAATATGATCTAGGAAGATAAAAAAGACAACCTATTACTAAGATAAATTTATACATAAAATTTACAGAAGTTGTAAATTTCTCAAAATGGAAATGAGGGCTAGGGTTAGATAGATGTCCTTGCAAACTAATTTATTCAAAAATGTGTTATTTATTCATTGGTTGTGATTGTCTAAAATTTCTTATAAAAAACTTAAAAACATAGTGTTAATTAAAAACAATGCTTCATTATATTCTAGGATAAGTGTGTAGTAGTCAGACAGGGTCATAGTGCATCATTATCTGCTAGTGCAAATTTTTTTGTGTTGACTATGCACTAAATCTAAAATTATAGATCAATTTGCCTCTTCCTAAATATTATCTAATTACATGTAGAGCCTATTTGGATGGTTAGATCACGTAAAAAAGTAAAACCCTGGCCTACATAAGGACACAAACAAGATCAAATGCCTAGGGAAAAAATTGGGGAACATGGGAATGGTCGAGCTATCCTCATAAAACCCCTTGTTAACTAACTACTATCTATATAGTCCAAGTGGACCTTAATTAGATGTAGTCATCCCTTTAGGGAATATCATATAGATATAACTAGAATATTTTATTAGAATGCTTGACAAAGGATGGCCTTAACCTATAAGAAAAATAATGTTAACTTGGCACAATGATTGTATTACTATAATAAAATTGTAGTAGGGCTCTTTGTTAAATAGATAGATACTTTTGAAATGATTTTGTAAGAGAGTGATATATAGAGTAACTAGGGGTTTAAAGTGAGACATTTTATGTAATATTAGAGGAGAATATTTGAATTATTTTTGATAATTTACCCATTTTTACATGCGCTAAGTCCATTAAGAATCATGTCATTTTGAAAAACTAGCTCTTAGAGTATTGTAGACAAGTCCACACTAGTGGACAAGTGCATAGTGAGTCCTCATCTACCTAGTGCAAACTTGTCCATAATAGACAAGGGATTATAAAAATATAATGATAGTGAAGTATCCATTGATTAGGGATGAATAATAATAAATTAGGGAAGTTTGGAAAATATTATTAGTAATTATGGGACATTAAATTATTTCATACAAATAAATGATTATCAGAATTGTGAGTTAACCAAAAATAATAAAGATGTCAAAGATAAGCATTGTCAAGAATTTATTGATTAAATTTTAGTGTCTACATCCCCTTCCCTTTATTCTAGTTATTCATTATTTAATAGAGTAAAGGAAATGTAATATATGAGTGTATTTACACACTTTGTACTTATCATAGAAATGTGCATAACCCCTTTTTGAGGCATGTGGAGAAGTGTTGAATTGAGAGTGATCAGGTCTCAATTTTAAGAATCAATGTATATTATTGAGTTATAAATATCCATGATTAAACCCTCATAAAGTAGTTTTTAATGTCTGAAGAGGTGGGAACCAACAAATTCATTCACTAAAGTGTAACCAAAACACTAAGCATCACTAATCTCTCATATGAATCACTTGTTAAACTGGAATTGAAGAGGTGGGACTAATATATGGATCACTAAATTTCAACCAAGATGTAAAGCATCACTAAGCTCAAACGTGATTCTCTTTTAAAATATGAATCACTCCACTACAAACGGATCTAAATTCAAATGGAAATTTTTAAAACTTGATTCTTGATTTTTTGAAAGAAAAAATTTGTTTTTTGAAAAGTAGTATCTTGGTCATCAATTTATATCATGCCCCTATACTATATAGAGTGTAAAATGTTATTTTTTTATTAAAAAAATAAGCCTTGTAACCATATTTTCATAATTATGTCTATGCCCAAGTAGCTAGATGAGTGGAGTGCATAAGTAAGTTGAATGCTCCCATAATCTGAAAATCATGATTTTTACACATTATAAACTATCATATCAAAAAATGTATTTATTGTAAAATCTTATTATGATACCCTCCTTTTAAGATTAGAGAGATTTCCTACAAATCCATTATCTCAAAGGAAAAAATGAGAGCATTTATAAAATATAGATAAGTATGTAATAGATTTTGAATTTATTGAATTTTTATTAAAATCATATGAATGTAACAATGAATCACTTGAAGAATTTATATATTTGTTTTGCATCATGTAAGTTTGACATAAATTTTTTATAATTATTGAAGCATGTAAGAAATTTTGATTATTACCTATGTATTATAACCATAGTATATTGAAAATTTTGAAGTATTGAAGCACATAGATAGTATGTGCATGATGTGTATCATGGAACCATAAATAGATAATTAAATACATATTAGTGCATGATAAGAATCATTGCACCATAGGATCCAAATAGAAAGCATGTAAGCAAAGTAACACAATTGTCATGTAATAATAATTAAAGGCCCTATATAAAGGACATGTTAGATATCGTAAAGAATGTAGAAAAAAATTGCATAGATGTCACACATCAAACCCAAATACTAAATACAAGGGACATGAAAATGTCATAAAAGCCTAGAATTCCAAATGCCACACATACAAGTCATGATTTTTCCATAAAATCAAGGTGTATGTTGAACATACACAAGGCCAAGGAATGCATATAATAAATAAGTTTTAATCATGTTACAAAATTAAAATAATCATATCACAATAGCATACAAAAAATGAGGCTATAATAAGTTAAGCATCTATATCTATGTTTTAGTTTAGCAAGTGACATATTCATTAAGACATATGTGAAGATAGAATGAAATATTAAAGAATGTATTTTCATTTATAGATCCATAGGGAAAAGAGATTGTGGATAAATAAAAACTATAAGGTGTTTGTATAGAACAACATGATGCCCAAAACTAAGCAAGGATTTTGGGTGAAAGGCTTGATTGACATTGAAACCCTATAAAAGTATGCATTATCTTAAAACTTGACTGATCTCTAAATGTGAATTCTATTTTGTGTGTAGAAACTATGTAAAAATTCCAAGTGACTATGTTTTGTTTGAAAATAGATAGTGACAATGCACAAGGATAGGTGTGTAGTAGTGGATAGGTGCATAATGTGACATCGTCATCCTTTTGTGACTTTGTATAGATTGACTGTATATAATAATTTATAATGAGGAAAGCTTTTGCTATGTATGAAGACTATTTTCACTATGAAATTTGTCTTATTGCACACTAAGATACCTTGTGAGAAGAATTATGTATTGAAAATATGATATGTATTTAAAAATAAATATAATTACATAAGAAAAGGCATATCCAACAACATGAGCAGATGCCTACAGGTCTTGATTTTTGATTTTTTGTAAATATTCTAAAAAAATGGTATTTTTAGAATATATGAATGTTTTTTTAATTTTTACATAATTGAAAATATAAGCAAGTATATTTAAAAAGATATGAAAGTAAAAATAAAAAGCAAGGTTGGAAAAGTATAAGGGAGGGAATATTTGAACAAACCTCAACAAGATGTTAAATTAAAACATGTAAAGGAGGAAGGGATGTCATATACCGCCAAATAAATGTAGTGTTACAAAGATGGAAATCATAGCCATGTAAACTCATGTTAAATTAGGTAGATATAAACATGGAAATACATATGAGAGCTTAGAGCATGCATATATGCGCAATAAAAAGCAAACTATTTGCCATGAAAGATATGTATATTTAAAGCTTAGTAATATGGTTTTTATGCGTTGTTCAAATGTGTTTGAAGAAAATAAAAGATAAAGTGCCCCAAAATGAAAACCTATATCCAAGGGTAATAAGAATTTGGATTGGGTGTAGAAAAATAAGAAACAAAAAACCATTAACAAAGAAGCTATTTACAAGTATGTACTAGGCAAGTATGTTTAACCAATTATTTGGGTAGAAGAAGCCTCCCATGGAATGCTTGCATAAAGAGTGTATTCACCTACCTTAGATTCCAATAAACCACCTAACTGAATAGGCTTTAGATGCGTAATGTTTTTAGATTCATGTGCCATATTTATAGTAGATCATTTAGATGAAGTATATTTATCATTATGTTGAGTGATTGTAATTGCATTATCTCTATAAATTATAACCATCACACTATCTTTTTCACATGTAAGGGAATCATAATAAGTAGTATTATTTCACTCATTAATTTTTTCCATGATCTCCCAAGGATTGCATTATAATTTTGTAAAGTAGGATCAATATGAAAGAATGTAGGACATGATTTAGGACCCAATGTGAATTTTAGGGTAATAGATCCAACACAATGTGTGAGATTTACAATTTGATGGCTATGTTGTGTGTTACATCTAAGAGATTAAAAAATATCAAGACTACATATGTTTGTTTCTTATAAGTGATTAATTATAACATTAGTACATTGATTACTATCTATGAGTGGATTTACTAGAAGATGATCCAAATAATAAGAAATCCACTTTGGACTATCTTTGGTGACCACATTTTTAGGAGTATTCTTTGTGTAATGCATTGGAGTTCATTTATTAATAAATACCTATTTGAATATATTAAAATCTTTTTGTAATTTAAGATTTTCCTTGTCTGAGCTTGTACCTATATGACCTACATTTGATATTTAGAATATGTAATCATTGTATGATTAGAATTACATAAATCAATATAATGGGAAATATCATGTGATATGGTATTGTAATCATTTTGCATAACTTGTTCACTAATTTTTTTTATTATTGTCCTATAGAGGAAGGATAACCCTATATTCCCCAACTCTAATAGATATAAATAAGGAATGAGAGAGATTTTCATCTTCATCAATAGGGTTTTATAGATAAATTACACAATTGTTCATCTATTAACTCTTATTTATTATCATCATCACTGATATAATAGTCTTGTATTTTAAAATAAGAATACTCTATATTGACCATGAATGGTAATGTGCTAATGAATTTTATATAATATGTAAGAGGTAATTCTTACTTGTGTTCTTTTTAAATAGGCTCTTCAAGTTGTGTAGATATGTTATCTTTTTGTTAAGTTTCTTGTAGAGGATCTTTAATATATTGAGGACTTAGAGAAATATGTTCAAAATTATCTACTTTGAAGATTCACCCACCTCATAAGTATGCATTTGTGCAATAAGAATTATGTGTTCAAGTGCATTAAAATATACTTTATCTGATTATGTGATTTTATAATATCAAAATGGTGTATCATCTACAATAATTGTATACTCATGTGAATATGCACCTATAAACTATAGAAGGTATAGCCTTGGTAGCATGAATGAAATGTTGTCTAAATAATATATTATATTTTAATTGAGCAAAAAAAACCTGGAATACAATAGAGACCATTTTAGGATGTACTACTATATCAAATGTGATGATTCCCTAAACTGATGTTGAAGTATTATCAAAGCTATGGATAGGTTACTCAAATTTTTGAAGATTGATCTTATTAAAACCCAATTTTTGTATGAATTCATAACTTCACAAATTTATTCAAAAACCCTTGTCAAATAAAACCCTCTTAAATGAAATCTTATGAAATTTAACCTAGATGAATAATGATATATTCTATGCAATAATGTCTTGGAGGGGTAGATCCTTGTTATCAAAAAAATAGTACTATCAATATATTTGAAGGTACTCATAATAAAATCAAAATAAGTTGGATATGTGTCCTCATGAATAGTTGTATCTCGTAACATAGCATAAATAATATCTTTATAATCAAGTTCCATTTGTAGTAACTCTAGAATAAAAATCTTGGTTGATGTATTACATAATTGCTCAATGAGATCATAGTCTTTAGGTTATGAAGCTTGTCAAAAAAATTAATGGCGGGTGGAGGGATATTGAAAATAGGTGTTTGAGGTTAAGAAGCTAAGGGAAGTCATTCATGTATAGTTTAAACAACATGGGATTGAGAGTTTAAAATAAGTTGTGGATGATTAAGAGGTGTAAAAGAGGATCCGATAAGGTTAGGCTAAGGGTGAATATAAGGAGGTACAAAAGGTAGAACAAAAACTCTCTAACATATAGCAGTGATAGGAATTAACTCAAATTGTATGGCTTAACAAGTGCTCGAAATAAATGGTATGATCTCATGAGGTGGATTATCATGACCTTTTTCATAAGAGGTGGGCTTTTTATATAACTAGGTTTTGCTTTGCCTTTAATTTGAAAATGAAAAATAGGAGCAACAATAATTTGAGCATGATTACCTACTCCTTGTCCCATAATATAATTATATTTTTATAAAAAATTAATCCCAAAGCCATGTTGTTGGCAAGTTATTAACGATTTGAAAAAATTAATAGGTGCAACTAGATGAGAAGATGAGTTTAAAAAGTCATTAACATTAGGAGGAAGAGCTGAAGTATGAGGAGCTTATTTAAATTACTTTGTATGGAATCCATGAAAATATATGATGAATAACATTTGTAAATTAACATTATATGTTACCGTAGATGCTTAAATCTAGATTTATATGTTAAATTAGTCTTGTACACTTGATAAAAATACTCAGGGCTCTACGCTTCAGTTCTTGACCTTCCTTGTAACCTGATAGGCTCAAATTTGCCTCACTAGGATTAAATTATTATCTTGTAGATTTATCCTATTATTATAATTATTTACATCACCTATATCCCATAATATGCTTAAACTCTAGTATATATACTTAAGTCAGTTACAGAGCTCTAATAACCTTGTTTATTCCTAGACAACTAAGTTCAAACTTGGATAGTAGTGTTGATGCTACTATCCATTATCAAAAACAAGTGTTCATGCCTTCTAAACACTCAAATTTTTAAATATTTTTATATTTATAGGTTGGAATATTATGTTTCATTAACCCTTCTATGAGAAACTTTCAAAATATGTGTTCTAAATACAAGTTAAATCTAGATCATTATTCATCTAGAAAATACCAAAAAACACATATTCAAGCTCATTCAATAAATTACACAACTAAGTTATATTTCTCTATTCTTCTTTATTTCTATAACATTCATATTACAGGTTTTGAAGTATTCAAAAAACAACCCACGAGAATTATTTGTAAATTTACAAGCTAGAGCACTACATCCACTTACATATAGCATTCTAAAACATTATTCACACATAAGAGAGAACTAAATATGTCTGAGGACCTCTTTTAAGTATTTGATATTTAGGAAACACTCATTGATAGAGGGGTCTTTGAGGTCAACTCAACTTTGTGAGCCCATAAACCCATTTTTGGCAAGGTGACAAGACCTAAGAGGAAGATGTATGGTTTGAGTTATATTTTGATATCAAAATCTTGTGCATGTAATCTAAGCACATAATCCAAAAGGTGATAAAAAACCTAGAAAGACTCAAGAAAATGTTTTAGTTAATAGTAAATACACCCTACATGAGAGATGCATTGAATCATATATAATAGTGTTTATGTAAGAATCCATAGGGAGACACATTTTTTATTGTTGACATAAAGCTAATTTATAGAATCTAATGGCTAGATTAGAATCATCATATAGTCTATTTTTACTCCTACATTACTTAAATTTTATTGCACATCAGTGTATGAGCTAAGTACAATTTATCCTTCATATTTTTAATATCATAATAGTGAATGTTTTACTTTATATATTTAGCTTATGTTTTGATTCATTAGTTCTTATCAAAATATTTTTTTATCTAGATATTGAATTTTAACCTAAGCTAAAACCAATTCTAGATCATAATGGAAGTTCCAGTCTCCCAAAAAAATTAAAACCAAAAATAAAATAAATTGTTAAACCTATATAACCTCTCCAAATCATAGAAGATCTAGATATAAAACTAAGCTCTAGATTTAATACTAACATCTAATAAAAACACCAAAGCACAAAAGTAATTATTCAGCATAATATTATACCCACATAGTGAAGACAATGTTTTAATCATCCATTTACTGCTTGGAATTTTCTACCCCTACTAGAAATTAAATACTCCATAGTCCATTGAGTACCACCGATAATATAAATTTGAGCATCCACCTACAATATTTTTTCTTTCATTTTCCTACCTATCTTCCCTTTCTTATATAAGTTAGGAGTTTTTAGATCACATGACCTCTGAGTAATAGACAAAAAATTCCTAATTTCTATCTCTTCTTCTTCTTCCTCCCATCCTTCCCCTTCCTCTTTTGAAACTTCCTTTTGTTGGAAACTATCCACTAATGGAGAATTTTTGTCTACTTCCTATGGCCCAAATCCCTTAGCAATTGCTTCCTTTACCAGCTTGGATGAAGAAGGCTACCTTGACTCCAGAATAATATAATCTTCCTCTACCAATGACAATTTTTTCTTTCATAGATTATCTTGAGCCTACTAAAAGGCTTAAAAATAAGGGGGATTAGCATATTTGGATTTAGCCTTGAATTTCAGATTGTGGACCAAATTGAAATTCGAGTACCCAACCTTTCTTACCCACTTCTAAAAAATCAAAGATTAGGGTCCTTTGAAAATCTTATCAGGACAAACATCAATCTTATAGTCATTTTGATTGCATTTGAATCATATAAAAGGAATACCTTCAAAACTAATAAATTAAGACCACACTCTATGAGAAGAAGAGATTTGAATGGAATAGTACAAAGGTTTGGACAAATCAACCAAAACACACACTCTGACAAAACTCAGTTTAGATTCAATGGATTCATTAATATTCACAAAAACACCCAACTTACTCACTAAATATTTGAAAATATTAGGATCACACATAACTAAGGGAAAATTATAAAATCTTACCCATACCGAGGCTTGCGAGATAACCAAAGTAGTTGGATCGAAGAATGGTGACTAGGGAAAAAAAAACCCTGATTACCCACAAACCAAGGCCCATTCTTCCATAAAAAATCTATCTTCCAAAGATTGAAATTGAATAAAAAAGAAACCATTTGAAAGCAGAGAGATAAAATGAGTTTTTAACTTAGGCTAGGAACCAAAAGCCCACTATTGAAGAGTTTCCTGAGATGGTTGTTTCCCAACACATCTGCCAATCAAATATTTACTTCCCCCTTTTATATCACACTCTAAAAGCTCTGAGTCTAAAATTTATAGAATAGGAGGAGTATTAGAGGAAATTAGGGGAACATCATCAATAATTATCATTTCCACAACCTTTTTATAATAAATTTCTTCTTCTAGATTCACCTTATCACCCTCCATATCAACTCTTTCCTCCTCAAAAAATTCTTCTAAATGGATCTAGCTTCTGGGGATAAGAATAGGATCTAAATCGAGATGAGCCTTAAGAATAAGTTCCTTGCAAAAAATGTCATAGGTATGAAATGGGTTAGATATATTAATATAATTAACAAACACTAGAGCCTTAGGTAAAACACTAGCCACCCCTATAGAAGCTCCAACTATTCTCTTGTTTGAAAAAGATCTACCCATTGACATAGCACTATCTTCAACCACATGATGAAACCCTAAAAAATTAGCTTGAGAATCAAAACTTGAAATAATTTGCCCAAAGGAAGACAAAACTTGACCAAAATCTTGATTTTTACTTTGCCCTTACCCCAGTTCTATTTGAGCACTAACCCACTCCCTACCATAACTTCCATAGGACCTGCTTCTACTTGATCAACTCCATCCTCATCCTCACCTTCCTTCCCACTTATTTTCTTGATCCCATTCCTCCTACCTTACCTACACCCATGTTTACCAACATCCATCACCATCATTGCTACCACACTCTTCCTCTTCACCTAAACTTACTTATACTAAGATCATTGCACTAATGTTATCACCATTTAATAATTCATTAAAATTTAATCTACATCTAAAGCTTAATGGGGGTGAACCTAGGTCCATAATGTTCATTGAATGATCTATAGTTGAATCACCCTATTATGATCCATGTGGAACACATGGAGAAGTTTGATCCCTACCTCAATGTGTCCCTATGATCACTTCATAGTGTAGGTGGTGTGCAAATGCCCCACTCCATAAACCACATGTACATCAAGGATTGAACCTAAGACCTAGATGACCTAAGTCATTGCTGCCAACCACTAAAGCTAACCCTCAGGGACTATTTTCTTATCAAAATATTAGTAGAATATAAATTCATTAATTGGCCTAATTTTTATATTAGATTAATCCTTATTTTATTAGGATACTCTTTCATATATTAATTCTTATTTCCAAAAAGGGTTAAACATTTGGTGAACCTAACCTTTAAGTCTTCTCACACAATTATTATCTTGTTGTAGGGTTTTTCGTGTTCTAGGTTTTTACTTATTGTATTTATTCAAATTTGTTCTATCTTTTACATATAACCTCAACATAGTCCTTGATTAGGTGGTGTTCCTATTGACTATCTCAAGTGACCCCTTGGGCCACCTAAAATGTCTCAATCTAATACCATGTAAAATTCTCTAATAATGAGAGTGCCAATAATGACAATGAGAAAAATAATGAAAAAAATATTATAAAAGATGAATATGATCAAGGGAATAATGAAACACATGAAAATAATGAGCATGAATAAGTATATCAAGAGAAAATTAAGTCTATTGTATTATTTACAGAATGCATTCATGAAAATATTGAATATCTCCACAAGAACCTTAATACTATATTGGAAGCTAAAAAAGAAAAAAAAATAGTGAACAAACATTTATTTCTATTGATACAAATATTGGGGCTATTAGATATGCCTACCATATATCCAATCCAGTCTCCCTCCCCTCAAGCACAATACTATATCTAGTGGGGACATTATAAATGTTTTTAGACCATTTTTACACAAAGATCAAACCATTATGGCTATATCCTCCATGGTAAAAATTAACACTTCAACTCAATTACTGATTTCAATGCCTACATCAACATATATGGTGTTTTCATCCCTTTTGGTGACTTCTCAAGTTTTAAATAAAAATCCCAATGGGTTTACTATGCATAGTATTTTACAAGTTATGCAAACTTTGGAAGCTAAGGTTACCAACAATGATTAAAATTTTATGAAATAAACTCATCATATTGATTCATAATATGTATTACATAATCCTCTATCACTTGAGATATCTTGTCACCCTTTTCCAACTAGATTCATTGCACCCAAATGATAGCAAGGGTGATCTTGAATAATATCTTTGATTTTTATATACAATATGCCTTGATTATGCTTCAAATGATAAAATTTTGATCAAATTAATTATAATAAGTCTAAAGGGATATGATTTGATATGGTTTTATGATTTATTAGTACAATCCATTAGAACATTCAAGCATTTGGTGGATCAATTTTTAGCACATTTTCCAATCAACATTATAGAAAAGATGTCATATACACAAATTTTAAAGATAAAACAAGGAACCAATGATCATGTTAGTGAATATGTCTTGATGTATAAGATAATGTTGAAAAAATGAAAAATCCAATGGAAAATAAAGAGCTTCAAGGTGTATTTAAGCAAAGTTTGCTTGCTCCCTTAAATGGGTTTATTATTTTGAAAAAGTTCAAATATTTTGATGACTTATGAAATATTGTTCAAGCCAAAGAAATGAAACTTATTTCATAGAAAAAACTTAATTATGTATCAAACACACCAATTACATTCAATACCAATTTTCATATCAAACTAAGCTATAAGGTCAAGCCCACTGAGGCTATAAAGGAAACAATCACCATGGTTAATGTAATGTCACAAAAACTTAATTGAATTATCCTATTCATTTCACCTAAGACATAATTTACATGATTATGTGAGTCTATATATTTGCCACTTTTGAAGATTTTGGAGTGTCATCTCATATCTCCTCCCCTCATATAGTGTTAATACGAGTCAACCTCTACCAAAATGATATGATTATAATGCTTATTATGACTGTCACCAATGTGTAGTGCATTGTAAGAATAAATGTTTTAAATTTAAGAACAAGATACAAGATCATATTGATTTTGATCTACTCACCTTTGAGGATTCTCCAACAAATTTGAGATCACAACCTAACGATCATAAAAATCAAAATATATTACATAATCCATTACACAATCATTCTAAGGAAACATTTGAAGTGAAAATGGCATATCATGCACACCCCCTCTACCACATTATGGGAAACCATTAGATGGGATTACTGGTACACTTATACATAAGATACATCCTATGGTTAAAAGGCCTTTTATCTCATTCGATGATAATGAGATTGTGGATGATGACTCATATAGTCATTCTTTATTTATTAGGGCATATATTGATCATTAATCTATACACAATGTTATGGTTGATAACGGTTCTAGTGAGAATGTATATACCATGAAATTACTCACATATTTTGGATACAAAGAGGATAATTTATTTCCTTAGACTAAAATGGTAAAATCATTTGATGAAAAGACACAATAGGTTTTTGGTGAGATTAATTTACCTTTACAGGTTGGTCTAACACATGTGACCACAAAATTATAAGTTATACCACATACAAGAGTATTTTATATATTATTGGGATCAACTTAGAATCATAATTTATATGTAATACCTTCCATAGTGCATGGGTGTCTTAAATATATTCATGACAATAGGTTAACTACAATTTCAAGGATTCAATATGAATATCCTTTACAAAAGGAAAATTTTGTTCCATGATAGATAATTATTCAACCTAATAAATTTAATCATGTATGAAAGGATAAGAAATATCCAATCCCATTTCTTAGGTTACCAATAATTGAGATGCAATTACATCAAATAGTGAACTCTTTGATATCCTCTTTTACACCTTCATAATCTAGCCAGTTATTGAAAATAAAGCACCATGTTTTATAATGGGTACAAAAACCCAATATCACACCAATTAAATCATAGATAATTAAACAATGGTTTCAACAAACCACTAAAATTTCTACTACTAAATCATGACCATAAATTCCTATGCATACATAAAGTATTAAAAATTCCCTAGTTCTAAATTTGGCACATATACATGATTCTTGGTAGCATGACCAATTTAATATACCATATGTAGAATATAGAGCACCATATGAGCATCCATTATATGGGATCATTAGTTATAAATCTCTCTTTAAACATTCCTAAAAATACAAAAAAAAATCAAATATTCAAGAAAATACAAAACCATTTAAATAAATGAAAATACAAAAATATTTAGCATTTCACATGTTTACTAGAATTTGCATATGTTGATTACTTTATGTTATGAGATATCATATCATTTATATACACACACATGTTTTACAAGTTATTAAATGTGATACAGACATACATAAGATCCATGATACATGAACATGTAGATGTTGGACCTTTTGTTTTCCCACATGACACACTACATTAGGGGCATCTTGATTCTATATGATCATGATAGACACATGTTATAAGTTTTTATGATAATTAGCATTATCACATTGAGATTATATACTAACATTTACACATGTATATACTCATTTTTATATATTATGCAATATACTTGATATGTTATTCTACATGACATTTTGATAACATATGTATGCAGGGACTAGTATGACATGTTTATGATAGTTACATCTATTTAGTTTACTTCATCTCTTAATATGGATTAATTGAGTGTATTTCTTGTTTGTTTATTTTAATTTATTGTAGAAAATTTGAACATGTTACTTTATTATTGGCCACAATGCCCTGAATATTGTATATGTATTTGGTGTGTGGACATTTGCATATGTCCTTCCCTTGAGTGTGTGAAATTTGAACATGCCCCTTGTTTGTGGTCTCCTTAACCCCCTCTTTGTGTGACATTTTAGTACTCTTGCATGTGTGATTGAATATTTTCTAAGATTTTTATCTTCTAGATATTTTAATGATACACATCATGTATCTTAAGACTTATCACGAATGCATATTCCAATAGTCATTGATATATCTAATTCAACATGATACTACAATATTTTTTTTTACTATATGATTCACATAGATATAACATAGTTATCTTATCATTTTAAGATAATTTGAATATCATTTTTTCATTCCCATCACCTTAAAAATGGGGCATATCAATAGGGGCATGTCTTAGATACATGATTCTACATACATTAAATTGACAAAATTGGCATAATTTTATTCAATTTACATGATTGAGATATAAACATGGGATAAAATTCTATACATTTGGCACTGATTTGGGATAATTTTTTTTATATTTGTGATACATACTATACATATTATATATGTTAGAGGTTAAATTTTGACATATAGTTTAGTTTGAGACACATTTGAGGTGCATGTGCCATGTAAATACACCAAATTATAGATACATTGTTCACATTACCAATAATTATGCACCAACTCTACCGAGATAAACTATTTGAGATTTTATCTATTACATAAGTTGGATTATTATATTAGTGCAATCTAGATTTAGTGCCCTCAATGGAATTTACACTATTCTATATTATTGAAAGTTAATATGGTTATATTATTTTACTTAGGTGAGATTGGATACATTATGATACACTATAGGTATATGACTGAGATTCTAAGCTCTCAATAGACTTGTCACAACTCACCCTTATATTATCTTTGGGGCATGATCACCCTTTAATTCCCTTATTCACATATCCAACATTCAATTATGAATCCTTATCTAATAATTTAGATAGGAAGTATCATTACCAAAGCAAGTTATCAAGGGGCAACATGGTTTCATTGACACACAAGTGTACTCCTTCCTTACTCTCTTTTATCTCAAGCAAAGTTCAATTATTCATTTTTAGATTATATGAACTAATTACACATGTAACATGCTCTTGGTTGCAAGTCATATGCATAAATCAAATTTAAATAGGGCTCAACCAAAAAAAGGTGTGTTGTACACATCATGGTACACATTTATTTCCTTTAAACTAGTAATTTCATCCTTATGCATTACTAAACTAAGGGGGGGAGAATGTAGATGCTTAAATTTGGAATTATATGTTAAACTATTCTTATACACTTGAAAAATATCACTCAGGTCTCTACCCTTCAGTTATTGACCTTCTTTATAGCCGATAGGCTTGTATTCACCACCTCACTATGCTTAAATTCTTATCTTTTAGTTTGATCCTATTATTCTAATTATTTAGATCACATGTAGCTCAAAATTTATTAAAATTTTGGTATATATATTTCATTATCAGTTACATAGTTCCAATAACCTTATTTATTCCTATATAGTTACATTCAGACTTGGACAATAACATCGCTACTACTATCCATTCTCTAACACAATTTTCCATGCATTCTAAACACTCTAATTTATAAATATTTTAATATGTATAGGTCAGCCTATTATTTTTCATTAACCCTTATATGAGGAAGTTTCAAAATAAATGGTATAAATGAAAGTTAAATCCAACTCATTATTCATCTAGAAAATACCAAGCAAGCACCTATTCAAGCTCATTCAATCAATTACATCACTAAGTTATACTACCTTATTCTTTCTTATATCTATGTCAGTCATATTGTAGGTCTAAAGCATTCAAATAAAAACACATGAATAGTGTTTTTCAGGTTATAATCTATATCACTATATGCACTTGCATATAGAATTATACACCATTATTCACACATAAACCAAAACATAGGGGAGAACTACATAGTCTGAGGCTTTCTTTGATGTATTGGATATATAGGTAACACTTATTGATAGAGAAGTCCTTGAAGTTAGCTCAACTTTATGATCCCGCTAGCCCATTTTATTGAGACAATACCTAAGAGGAGGATCTAGGGTTTGAGCTATATTTTAAAGCCCGTGCATGTAATCTAAGCACACAATCCAAAAGGTGATAGAAAACCTAAAAACCCCAATGTAATTTTCATTCAATAGTTAATACTTTGTATAGGAAATATGCATTGATGCACAAACAATAGCATCAATGCAAGTGTTCTTGATGATAGAAAACTATTTTTAAAATCTGATAACTAGATCAAAATCATCATACAGTCTATTTTTACAATTGCATTACTCAAATTTACCTATGCATTAGTGTATAATCTAAGTATAATTTATCCATCATATTAATAGTATCAGAATATTGAATGTTGTACTTTTTATATTTGGCATATGCTTAGATTTGATATTTCTTATTAAAATATCATTAAAATCCAAATTCATTAATTGACCTACTTTTTAGAGTAGCTTACCCATTTAATTAGGTTACTCTTTCATATATTAATCATTATTTCAAAAAAGGGTTAAAATACTACAAGTAATTACATGATTTTATCTAATAAATGAGAAGAAAATTTATAGGCTACACACATCATGAATATAGAAATAGAACAATCAAGATTTTAATATAAGAGGGCAGTGCAAGTAAAAATCAAGGAAGAAAGGGGGTGATATATAAAATGTTTTTAATGATGCTCATCCATTGGAAAGTGTCGAACCAATATTTTAAAGAATTAACTATGGAGGTTTAACCATACCCATATCCCATCAAACCCAGTTTCAAGGGTAAGTTGAGAGTAACTTCCAATGACTAATTGTTTATCAGTGCACTATAAAATCAAACAGATTGTATAGATTCCTATTAGTGTAAACAAGGGGATCCTAGGCATTTATGATATACCATGAGATAAGTAGAAACTAAATTATATGTTTAACTCTTTACTATGGCTATGAATATTGGGGTAAACCCCTCATGTCATGATGCCTATAAATATAACATTGTGTAGACATTAACAAAAGTAGCTAAGTAGTTTTAAAACTATCATAGCATAATTTATAAAACAAATTGAAAAATAAAGTGAAAAGTAAAATAAAAATATTTTTGTGTATAGGAGACAACATAATTAAACCCAATGTCAAAATAAATAGCCTCTATGTCAGTATTTATCTGAGGTGAAAAGAAAAAATTTCAATGTCAAATTACTCCAAGGTCAAAAAAATTGAATCATTATGTTCCAAATAATATGTAAGGTTGAGGATTGTATTCTTTCATTGTAAGGAATTTATAGAATCAAACTAAAACCCTAGGATAAAAATCAACAAACAATATAAGTAATGTACTATTCTAAAAGTGGGTTCACCAAAATGTTTACCCTTAAAATTAATTATAAAAAGAAATTATCTTTAAATTAATGTAAAATTGAAATCTGATCTAGGAAGATAAATAAATAACCCACTATAAAAATACTATATACAAAATTAACAGAAAATTTAAATTACTAAAAATGGAAAGTAGGGTTAGCATTAGATAGATGTCCTTGCAAACTAATTTATTCAAAACTATGTTATTCATTCACTTATTATGACCAAATACAATGTTAATTCAAAATAGTGCTTATGCTAAGACAAGTGCACAGTAACTATATAGGGTCATAATATGTCATTGCTCACTAGTGCAACTTTGTTTGTGTTAACTATGGACTAAATATAAAATTCTAGATCAATTCACCTCTGTGTGAAGATTATCGATTCTATACAGACCATGTTTGGATGGTTAGATAACCTAAAAAATCAAAACCCTATCCTATACAAAGACACAAACAAGATCAAATGACTAGGGAAAAAAAGTGACAAACATGGGAATGGTTGAGTTATCCTCAAAAAACCCCTTGTTAACTGAGTGTTACTTGCATAGTCTAATGGGACCTTTGGCCGTTGTCATTATCCTTTTAGGGAAGATCATATATATAACTAAAAAAATTGATTATAATATTTAACAAAGGATGCCCTCAACTTGCAATAAAAAAATTAACTTAGCCAATTACTATATTACTAAAACAAAATTGTAGTAAGGCTCTTTGCTAAATAGATAGATGTTTTTTAAATTGATTTATCAGAGTGATAAATAGAGGAACCAGGGTTTTAAGTGAGACACTTGATGTAGGATAATATTTTATTTTATTTTATAATTAACCTATTATTTTGCATGTGAAATCCATTAGAAAGAGTGTCATTTTTATAAAAATCCATTAAAGCACTATAGACAAGTCTGCACTAGTGAACAGGTACGTAGTGTGCCTATGTCTACCTAGTGTACACTTGTATAGAATGGAAAAATACTTATGAAAATGGAATTATAGTGAAACATTTATTTATTAGGTAAGTTTAGAAGATGGTCTTAGTAATTTTGGGATATTGAAAGCTTTCATATAGATAAATGGTTATTAGAATGGTGAGTTGGCCAAGCGAGGTAAATATGTCAAGGTCAAGAATTGCCAAGCATTTATTGATTAAATTTAAATTTATAAACCATTTTGATTTGTGTGTGTGTCTTACATATTGTTAGATAATATTATTCTTAAATTTAATCATGAAATTAGATACAGATGCCTAGGTCATAGCCAAATCACATGTTGATGACTCTTTTTCATCTTTTAATGCATACTTTACAATTTTTTACTTCTTAAAATCAACTAATTGATTTCCAAATTCATGTAAAATTTCCTTGTGTATAAAATTGGTCAAAAGTGACAAACACCACAAGTGTTACATTTTACATCTAAACATTCATTGTCAAAAAAAATGCCCTTTAGGTCTTTGACATAAAAGACTTGGTATTAAATCTCTTGATGTTTTATGTGGAGAAGCCACCATACATTCTTGAATAATCTCATCATTACATAAAATACAACAAACATGACAAAAAAACATCAAAATAAAAAATTAATCATGGATACTACATCAGCACATGGTGTGTGTTTTGTTGATTTTAATGTAGAAAGGGTTCAACATATCAAATGACCTTTGGCTCATTACTAATCATCCATCAAAGTTTTTAAGAAAATTTTTATAGAGTTTTTTTTGGGTCATGTCCAAGAATTGTTTTTATGTGGCTCATTTTTTTCTAACCTTTTATTATTTTAGCATCATCTTTTATATTAGGTTAGATCCTTTTGTTGTCATTACAATTTTTTTGAATTAAACTTCTTGTTCCTTAAACTAATACCTTGTCTTTTTATGGGAGTCTACCACTAAATTCCTATGAATATGTGAGCAAAGGATCATTGAGTCTTGTTGTTATTCTTACAACTTTAATTAGATTTTTCATATTCAAGTTTAGGGTTATACTTGTTTGAATAAAAAATGGCCTCTAGATATTTTCTTACGCACTATAGACTTTCTTATTACTTATCTTACCACATTACTATATGTGTTTTGAGTTTTATTACCTATTGCATTAACTAAATTAATTAGATTATCTAATATTACATTATTTATTCCCTCTATTTTGGTTTTTTAACCCTAAATTATGAATCACATGGCACATTATTTACATTTTCATCAATTTAACAAAGAATTGACATCATTTTGTATCATTATAAATGGATTTTCTTCTAAAATTCATAGTCCCATTCAAGTTGATCATTTTGTATGGATTTTATTCTCAAACGCATAGTCCCATTAAAGTTGAGCATGAGGTTTAACTATATGTTTTTATATTTTACCTTGAATAGGTTCTAATATATTCTCATCTATTTTAATCAAATACATTAGTGTTTTTTTCGATTATCTTTGGAGGTGTGGGTACATGATCTACATTATTTGCTAAATTTGATGGTGTTAGAACTTAAACCATAGAAGGGATATTCAAGCCTATGTTAACATTAGACTCTACAGGAAAATTAAATTTATCTTCATTTATAGAGATATTAATTGATTTTATTACATGATGTTCATTATCATCATGCTCAAAAAAGTTATTATAGATAAATGTTTCATTATATTGTGTTTCTCTATGTGTTTCATTACTCAATACAAACTCATTAGTTGCATGTTATACATATTGAGTTTCATCATTCAACAAGGATTGATGAATTCTAATCTCACTATAATATGCATCTAAATTAAATTCCATGCAATCACACATGTTATTTTCAACTTAAATATTTTTGATGTGGAAGAAGTACCTTCATCTTTTCTAGAATCTCTTATGGATTCTCTCCTATCTGCTTGTCTATTCCTTTCTTTTTCTCTCTTGACTTCAATTTTTTCACTTTTTAGCTCCTTAATTGGTATTTTGTGGTGACTATTTGACCTCATGATCTATCTTTACACTTTTAAATCTATGTATGATAAAAATCAAACAAAAATTGATGAGTTTATACTAATTGAGACAAATCAAATGAAGAATTTGCATAATGTAAGTTGTAAAAACTAGTTAAAATCTTGTAAAATGTGAAGTGGTAAAGAAAAAATCATGGACATAAGAGTTTGTATGAATTTTTTTAAGAAACTATAAAGGGTGTGTGCCCTTTTATAAGCCACACACGCCCTTTATATCAATAGATGAAAATGATACTATGCATTTAAGTGTATTTATATTTATAATAAATGCATGCATCTTTTACATTATATAATGGTTCATGTGTGTTAACTTTAATGTGATATGAGTACATTTATTGTGTTTTTAACTTCATGCATAAATTGTGTCTAGGATCCTCTTGTCCATTTAATGGTTGTGTTATCTATGCTAGGTTAGAGTAAATTCAAAGTTGAGTCATGTCTTGAGTGTTTGTATGCTTCATGATAATGATATTTTGTGTGTATGTGTGTGGATACATCTATGACAGTCACTAATTTTTATTCCATGATGTTTATCATGAACATTTTTATTTTATGCAATGCCATGATTTATATCATGCATATTTTTATGATGATTATTATTGCATGCTTAATTATTATATATAATTGACATTACACTTGTATGTCCATTACCTTGAGTTAAATATTTTAGTTGAGTGCTTAAATATTTATATGATGAAATATCTAATCATTTTGGTATACATACTTTACATGATAAGTTTTTAAAATATATAATATGATGCACATAACTCTTTCTTTTGAGGTGAATGTTTCACAGGATTCATCACTCACCTCAAAAGTGGGACATATAATGGGAGTGTCTTAGAGTTTCATTCCATGATAGACATGATTTAGATTTTAGGTTAGATTATGTTATTCATATGTGAGTTAATTGATGCATATGCATGGTATATGTGGGTTACATGATTATGATGGATAATTGACATATTATATGATTAATATTTAGTATATCTTATCAAATTTATTAGATTGATTAGATTTACATACATTTTATGTCACTATATGTAGATGGATTAGATTTGAGGTGTGATGTTTTTTATATAAACAATCATCTATTTCTACACTAAGCAGCGATGGTATTGTGTAAGGAATTTTGGGTCTAAAATGTATTTGTAGTGGTTGATTCAATTTTTAAAATTGGAAAATAAACCTATTTTAGGGTTATACCTTTACTTCAAAACCTATTTCAAGGTTCCACCTTCACATATGAACTTGTTCCTGGGTTACACCAAAATATTTATGATGATATTTTAATTAGTACTATTGAGGTTTTTCATCACTCAATTGGAACTTCTTTGTCTCCAATAGGGGTTGAGGCATTTTTACTTCTCAAACCATTTTTTTAATAGTGAAAACTCCTTATGGAATAATCATGCCATAATGTTCTCTAACTGAGATAAAAAAAAAGGGTATCTTGGCTCATGTATCCATAGGTATATTCATTCCTTGAATTTTTAATTTAAATTAGTTCAATTATTCATATTTTACATAATGAGTGGATATTTTTGTCTACATGTTTCCTTGTAGGTTTTACATGGAGCAAAATAGAAATTTGGGGCATACCTAGCAACATCAAGTGTGATTAAACATAGGTTTTGGATGGATCAAGATAGACATTTAGGGTATACCTAGAAACATCAAGCGTGATTAAACACATGCATCAAATTTATTTCTTTTATCCTTTTAATCTAGCATTTTCAATACTAGACTAAAAGTAGGGGATATTTTTAGACACATAATTTTTTTATTATAAAATTTGAAATATTAATTTTGACATATATTTGGCATATATGACTTTTGCATACACATTTAACTCTTGTGTACACTTTTACCATATCCCTTATCTATCTATTGACTTGGTAAACCCAATTTTCTCCCATTCATATTCAGGATCTCCCTAGTCTACTACTACTATTGAGGACCTTGTTGTATCTTCTTCCTATTCAAGCATTGGCTTCAATCTTTTTTTCCCTAAATATGAATCCAATAATGACATTCAAAACATCATAAAATAACTTTAACATGCATTTGAGTACAAAAGAACCATATTTATTACTACACTATGAAAAAAATAATCTCAAAATCAAAATTATAGCCCTTTATGGAGGGGTCGTATATGAGCATTTTAGGATCTTGAAAATATTAAGGTAAAAAATGGATAAAAATATGAAAGACCTAGTTACTAAAAAGGTGTCATGATAAAAACATTTTCATGTCTTGTGTTACCATTACCCACCACCTTAGATCTCAAAGGAATGACCATATATTTTGAAAAAGTAGCCTTTTTGGGATTACCAATAAATATGGGCATGATTCAAATGTTATCACAAAGAAACTATTTTTGGTCCACCTTGAGTTGCATAAAACATTAGAAATTAATATATGACAAAAATAGAATTGTTCTCACCTATGAAGATGGAAAACATAAAGCAGAAGGTAAAAATGATTTAGAAAAATAGATTTATTAATATATGTGAATAGTTTGAGTTTGGAAGTGTCATTAATAATAATGCCTTTTTCCAATAGCTTCTTCTAGTTGCATTAATATTCTAACATTGTTATCCATCCACATAAAAATTTAGATTAGTCCCTAAATAATAACCAATTAAATATTAAATATGATAATTTGAACATTTATCTTGTTTCTAGTTACATTAATAATATTATTATTATTTAAAATAACCATATACTAGGGAGGGAGATTACTTCTAAAAATCACATTGGAAAAAATGATCGTTACTACAAAATCCAACCTAGTAAATGAAGGCATTGAAATTAATGAGTTGGAATAGAATAGCCAGGAAAATATTGTCAACCTCTCTCTTCCATTACATTGGATCTTCCCACCCTTAATTTTTTAATAAAATGATTAATGTTCATTATAGATCCTCCCAACATTTTATATGAGAATTTTATGGTCAGTATAGAGAGTGTAATTAAGATCTTACCTTTAGATGTCAAAGAAATCAAAAAAAGACTATTCTATTTCTCTTCATAAAACTAAAGCCCAAAGAGCGACATTACAAGAGAAGAGATACTTGTGCTTAAGCAACTCAATGATAATAAAGACATCATCATCTTAAAATTAGATAAAGGAAACCAATGTTATTTATGGATATTGAATCTTAGATTGATAAAATGAGATACCATATTAATAATGGTGGTAGCTATAAAGTTATATTATTTACCCTAAATTGAGAGGAGTCAATATATTATAGGGTTAAGAATATATAAATAAATTACACAATGGTGATAAACAAATATATATGAGGCCAATTAATTACAAACATAGATAAATAAAACTCTAAATTTAAATGCTGAGATATGCTAAAAATAATAAGTACAATTATTGATTAATATTAAAATAAATGGAAAATAAGATTATTTAATTGGTTTATTGTGTGCATACAGATCTAGGTTCAAATAGGCTAGAAGTAAACTAGACTTGGATTTTAGATCAGTCCTCAGATTCTAGGAATTTTCCCTATGTGGCCTTGTATGGTTGCATTGACCTCAGATGGTTGCATCAATGCTTTTATTTGACTTAGATGTAGGTGTCTGATATGAAATACTGATTGGATCTAGATGTGAATGCCTAGAATATTTTGAGTTCTATGTCACTTTCACTCTAATGCATTTATATACTGATCAAGAACTATCACTCTTGTCAAACCATAAAAACCCTAGCTCTTCATCTTCATAGTGACCTTGGAAAAAATGGGTTAGTGGACTCATTGTGTCAAGTTAACCCCAAATACCCCTCTATTAGTGGGTGCTACCTACATATCCACTACTATGAAGAGGGCCTTAGATTTTTGTAGTTCTTACATAATGTGTTGGCTTATATGTTCACAAGGGTGTAATATGTTGAAAGAAATTAAAATAATGACCTATATTATAACTTTGAAAATATGACTCATGGGCTACTCCTTCAGTAATTCATAACTATTTATGGGTTTTCCCTATAACTAATATTAAAATATGAAAGAATAGGGAAGCTTTGCTAACTTGATTGCTTGATTGAGTTCTTTTGGTAAGTTTATTTGTGAGTTATTAGGTATGTGTTAGGTGGTGAACAAATGAGGGTTGATCTTGTATATAAATAAATCCCTTTTCGAAACATCTCACATTAAATCACTTAGGTTGACCATAGGGATATATTAGAATTTAAAATTTGATGACTTTAGGACACTGGACACTTACTTTGGCATAATATAGTAGCATCAACGTCGGTTTATAATTAGGATTCAAGTGTCGAGGAAGTTAAAAAATAGGTATAGATACAAAAATTGCAAATTATTATAATAAGTAGGTTTCTAGAACTCTGATCATGGTAAAAGGCCTAAGTCATCAAAATAACATTGGTTAGACTAAGAGATAAGCAATTTGGAATAAAGAGATAGTGTATGCAAGTCTTTTGACAATAAGAAAGTATGATGTCATTCTCCCAAAATGTGTTGGATTGTGTGTTAATAAGAGTGAAATATATGGAAATCAAGTAAACTAGTGACCTAAGTTGTAACTTGGAAAATATGAATCATGGGTTTATCCTTCAATATTTAAGACCTATAGATGGGTTGTCTGTATGGCTAATATTGAAATAATAAAGAATAAGGAATATTTGCTCACTTGAATGCTTGATTGAGTGATTTTAGTAAGTTACCTTATGATTTTTTAGGTTTGTGTGTAGACAATATTTATGAATTATATAACATCTCATTCTTATACACAGAAAACTCAGATGTTGGTTGTTCCTCTCAATTTTGGGCATTTTCCCACTTTTAAGAGTCACATATCTACTCTATCTTGTGCCTCTTGGCCTATCTCATGGTTTGACTAGTCTTATGTTGATTACCTAGACCCTCTATCTTTCCCAAAATGCTTAAAATATGCTTATATTATACCCCTACAAGTTATTAGCCTATACCTATTTTATAACTACTAAGACACAAGTGTTAGTCCTAGACCCTTGCATCAATGCTAGTGTCATTTCTTAACATAGGTGTCTAGTGCCCTAAATTCATCTAATTTTAAAATGATACATATCCTAATGGTCAACTTAAGTGTTTCAATGTGAAATATTTTTTGATAGGAGTGGTATATATTCATAATCACTCCTCATTCATTCTTCACCTAGAAGAGACCAAAAGAGACCAAGGCAACTTATCAAAAGATTTCTATCAATCATTACATTGAGAAAAGCTTCCCTAATTTCTCCTATTTACATATTAGTCATAGGTAAAACACATTTATAGGTTTTAAGTACTAAAGGAGCAAGCTAAGATCCCATTTTCCAAGTTATAAGCTAGGTCATTATTTTACTTGCTTTCCACATTATATGATTCACACATAAGCCAAAATTTAGGTGAAAAATACATCAGTCTAAGACCCTCTTCATATAACTAGATATGTAAGCAACACTCATTGACAGAGGGATCTTTGGGGTCAGCTTGATATCATGTGCCCACTAACACATTTTTCCTAAGGTCACTATGAAGATGAAGTACTAGGGTTTTGAAATTTCATGAGGAGTGACATTTCATGACCTAGATCCGAAAGCACCAGAGTGAAGGTGATGAAAAACTATGAAGCATCTAGGTGGTTGCATGATCTTAAAATAGGTATTCCATATAGGACACCTAGATCCAGTTTAGACATTAGTGTCAATGCTGATATTTAAGGTGAATACAATTATCTACGGATTTAGAGGCACTCAATCTAGAATTTGGTGACTATTCCAAAATCCTCTTCATGTCTACTTCTTGTTTGTTCCATATCTAAAACTATGTCAGCATCAGAACCAATTAAGTACATTATTTATTTTATATTTATATATAAGCTTATCTCTATTTAATGAATTCAACATATGATTGTATCAGAGTCTAAAATTTAATGGCTTGTTGTAGATCTGATTATCACCCTTGTGCATTGTCATTTCTATATTATTAACCCTATCCACCCAAGTAGGATCCTTATCCAAATTTAGGGTTAAATATATGGTTAACCCTATCATTAAACTCCAAACCCTAGTTCAATTAGATTTTTATCTTTCCTTTTTTCTAAAATACATTCTATTTTTTATTAATCCTAAAAACAAAGTGTTTAAATTTATAAAAAATAGATCTTCTCTTTTCTTACAATCATGTTTACTATGGATATTTCTATTAATTGTTTCATTTTCCAATACCTTCTAGTGGTTGTTACTTATTATATCTCATGTGTGATCAAATCAGTTTAATCTATAAAGGGTTCTAAACATTCATTCATGCATACTCTTTATTCTAATGTTTACAATGAGCTTTTACCTATCACCACAAAGTGCCAAAGGGAGTGCATGAAACAATCATCCTCCCCATGTTAGGCTACCACCAAATTTAAGGATATTACTACCAAAACATCAATTTTAGACTTATTATACCATTCATCCCATAACAATAATGTCCTTTTAAAAGCATTATGTATGACCATACACTCTTATAATGTTGAGCCACCATATGTGGCCTCTATCTTAAATTTCATCAAATAGATTGAACATAATATATCCTTTGAAAAGGAGGATTTACCACCTCAACATATTATGAAAAATTATTTCTACTCTACATCCAAGTGTGTGTTTTTAAAAAATTGGTAAAATGAGTTCTTGTGGGCAATGGCTTAAGTCTCGAACATATCCTGTCTCTCCTTAATTTGCATTGAGACTTCAGATTTGGAATCATCTAATATGAGTATAAAAGGATTTGAAAATATTTCACGATAATTTTTGGGACAAATAACATTAAATATTACCATGGGTCCTGTTATGCCTATTTTTTACATCCCTAATCTTTTCTAAAAATTCAAGTGTACTAAGTCATTCTTAAAAATCTTGATGAGACATAATTTATTATTCTATATACAAGAAATTATCTATAATTTATAAACTATCTATCCCACACTGTCATAAAAATCAGATGAGACATAATTTATTAGGTTTGATATATTGTAGTATGTTGATAGTATTTAGTTTATAGAATAATCAAGGATTTTTTTGGTTCAAATTTTAGTATAAATTCATGTTAGACTCCACCCAATTCTCATAATTCACCTGATAACAATTGGGGACATAATCAAGAATGGCATAGAGAGGATACAAATCCATAGAGGTATGTTCCTACAGGTCAATTTTTATGGGTTAGAGGAACTTATAGGGCTTTTTCTAGACCCTATAATCATGTAACACACATGTCTATATAATGATGCTTCTGACCTTGCCTTATGGAATGTTTTAAATGTTTTATCTTATAATCCTACCAATAACTAAGGTAATAGAGATTTGAGAGCTCCTCCTTGGAGAAATCATTCTCATGGATGAGGAACTCCAAGTATTTTCTCTCAACATATGCATATTACCTTGTAGTATGATCAAAATCCTAATCCTCATCACTCTCTTCAATATCGAGAACCCACCACCCTAAATGAATTATAGTTGACTACTAAGTTACATTCTCATGCTCTTATGACACTTAATAAATTTCCATCACCTAGACCTAATAATGCAATTATAGGTTGTTCTAAATTAAGCCTTGATAATTTTCCTTCCCACATACTTGAGTAGGAAAGGATAGTTTATTCAAGGGGTAAAAATTAAGAGATTATTCCCTCAGCATCACTTATGATCATCAGGATAGTTAACAAAGTAAAGCTAGAATTTGATGATGAAGACAACATGGGTGAAAATAAATTGGTAAAGTTTTTAACTATAATAATAAATTACACTAAGTATGTGATAAATAGGGGTCATCCATTGATCAAAATGTTGTCTAATATGGAAGATAAATGGATGGATGGTTAAGTTATGTTGTTGATTTTTAGATTTTTAGATACTTTGATCATACTATAGTATTTTGATTATAGATATTTATGTTTGATACTAGGCAACATTTGAACTTACATAGCAATTAATATTTTGTTTATGAACATATATTACTAAATTTGATGGTTAAATACATATGTATTTAATGTTTGATGTATTTAATTTTATTTAAATACTTAGTTCATGATAATATTTAATAAAGTTATTTATTTAAGTGATAGTGATGACTAATGGATCCCTCCCATTTAGAATTTATCTTCAGTCTATTAATATTTAATTTTGATTTTATAGACTTATTTAGGTCTTAAATATAAGTTTACCTATAACATATAATAATTAAATTTATTAAAAGTCAATTAGACTTAAAAAATAACTAAATAAAGTTAGTTATAATTTATTCTTTAACCATCTCTTGAGGAGATTATTATAAAATAAGATCAAAGTGACATATCAAAAGGAGAAACATTACACAGGTATTCTTGAAGAATATAAATTACTTCAACATTCATTCATCATTCTCTTTTCTATGCATTATCTCTGAGATAATATATCTTTTACAGATAGACCAATGACACATTCTCTAATGGATAAGTAATATGCTTAATTAGTGCATGTATATCTATATTTCTTGTTTAGTTTATAAATAAATTATCTAAAGGTTGTTAGGTTTAATATCTTATGATGATTGCAGATATGCAGTCATATGATTAGAATATGAAGTATTTGACTCGAAGAATAATGATTACATCATTGTGTGTGACATGTTGTTTATCCATTCATATTGTATTATTTGTCATTTTCAAATATTTTTGTACTCAAAATTGTTTCTCAATAAAATATTTTTTACTTATGATAAGATGACTTTCAATTTTTTAAAGACTCAAATCTATTTTATTTCTCTTAATTATTTAAATATCTTTTGTTTTGTTTTCACTTTAGATTTTATTTTTTTAGGTCTAGATTAGATTAATTATTTAATTACCTTTGATTTTTACTATATTAGATTCTTAGTTTGTTCAATCTTCTATATTACTCTTCTTAGGTTTATTGATCTTTCATTTATTTCCTTTACGTTATTTTTGGATTTAATTTTTATTTATCATTTATTTAATATTGTTATCTTATCTAAATATCTTCATCTAGATTAATTAGTTTTAATTACCTTTCTATTTATTTAGATTTAGTTAAGTATTGGATTATATTTTATGCTCCTTATTTTTATTGGTAAGTGTTAAATTAAGTTAGTTTATTTTATTTATTTTATTTTGTTAAATATCTATTCTTTCTTCTCTTATTTTAAATCAGATTTTTTCCTAGTATAGTTTTATTTCTTATTAATTAGGTGTATGATTAATTATGCTAGTTGTTATTTTTATTTTGTTTTTTGTTTTTTGTGTTTCATTATCAATTATTTTTTTATCATTTAGTTCTTTTTGTTTTTTTTCTTTGGATTTTTTTTGAGCTCAATAAAATATTCAAGACAATTTAATCAAGCAAATATATTCTAAGGAACAAAGATCTTTCATTCAAGAGAATATTTTATCTATAGGTTTTCTTTGTCGGATAGATTAGATTAAATAATCATAATCTATTTCGTTCATTTGATTCAAAGTGATTTTTGATTTTTTAAATTATAATAGAGTATTGTTCAATATTTGACCTACTTGTTATTTTCTAGAACATTTAAAAAACCCTTGCACATCTATAGATCATTTGTGACCTTTTAGATCCTAACTATTAGAATGGTATGATTCCATTTAAACCTTCGTAATAGGTGAAAAGGTTGATTTGTTGATATGATAATTTTGATTGTCAATAAATTTGATGACTTTGTTGCAGAGTTTTTCAGAAATCTTATCTTCTTTTTTTGTTTTTCTCTTGTCCATGACCATTAGAGGTCCTCCTCATGTTTTCAATCCCTGATTGACATCATTGATGAACAAATTAATGTTAATTTTAATCTAAATCATTTTATGTGGTATAAAAAACCTTATGATTTACTCATATTATTGAATTCATTAACGAGGAAGAAGAAGAAGCAAAAATTAATGAAGTAGAAGTAACTCTTTCATGTGAGACATAATGTCATATCCAAAAATCTAATCAATGAATCAAATAGGAAAGAGATAAGATTTTTCTTATCAATCCTCAACCTAGGACTCATTTTATTTCCATATTTTTTCATCTTTAAGATAATATTTATCCTATTAAACCTAATACAACTTTACAATTAAATCAACCTAGTCTAGTAGTCAAATCTATTGACAATGAAAATAGAAGAACAAGTTCCAAAAATTTAATAGAGAGCTTGAGAATTGATACAAAGTCTTCCATCTAGTATAAATCAAGATGATGAAATAGATAATAAACCATATTCTGATGATGAGGTATCTCAACCTTTAACGAATCCTTGGATTCATGGAAATCCTATAAATATTGGTGCTTGTCCATGTAAACTACTTCATTAAAAGGTCTTAATATTCCTAAGTTCTTAGGAAGTCTTGGAGAATCATGGAAAGATTATTTGGATGAATTTAAATTAATTTTCACAACTTTAGGTATTGTAAATGAAAAAGTTTCTCTTAAAGTTTTTTTTTCAAATATTAGAGGGAAATGCATATAAGGATTTTATTAATCTTCCTTCTGGTGTAATTAATAGTTGTAATGATATTGAAGAATGGTTATAATTTTTTTTGGTAAAGTAAAACAATATTTAAAATTAGTGAATGAATTAGTAAATATTTTTATAGATCCAAAATAAACTATTTATCATTTTATTGGTAGATTTACTAAATTGCGATAAAAGATTCCACATGAAATTAGGTCTATAAAAAGATTGTTAAGGCTATATTTTTGTAATGTTTTACCTTTAAAATATAAAATAGATTTAGAACATAAGGACATTACATATTACGATGAAACTATAAATTTTTGTATTGAGTATAAAAAGAAGTTAAAACTTGTTAGTTTTAATAATAGATACAAAACAAGTTTGAATTCTATTAATATAGAAATTTTAAAATCCATTCATAATCTTAGAAATGAACTAGTTGTCGTTAAAAGGTAATTGTATGATAAACCCTCTTCATTAAGTAAATCTTGTTTAACACAAAAAAGTAAAATGGAAAAAAAATTATTGTAATGTTTGTGAATTAGATCATGATCTTGACACATATATAATTGTACATAAATTTAAAATATGTATCAAGAAAAGGATAGTATTTATATTGAATTTGATAATAATATTAATGTGTGGCACTTATGTGTCTTTAGATGAAATCAGATTTGTAAATGCTTATGTTGTTAATACAAGGCAAAAAGATTATTCTAATCAAAAGTATAGCACAGCTAACAATCAGTCTTCTTCTAAAAATCAAAATAAAGGAAAAGTTATGTATAACAATGTTGCATCTAACCATGTTGCAATTAGTTTTCAAAAAAATAACCATTTACCTATTGAATTTAATAATACTCAATACCCTCCTTATAAGCCCAAAAATTATACACATTTATATCATCTAGATGTAGGAGATTATAATATTATTGATGATTTAGATAGTGTAAAGGCAAAAAATTTATTATTATAAGCTATTGGTTTACCAGAATAGCTTGATAAAATAAATGATACTATTAAAAATTCAAATTCTAAAGATGTTTTAGGATTTTAGGAAGAAGATAAAAATCAGGAACAATCTCATTATATTGTTTTTGCTTAGTTATATGATCTTCTTGTTAATTACATATATCTTTTTTATTTATATATTAAAATTATGGATAAAATCAGGCGCAGAACCTAGCCCGATCGGCTAAGTACTTCCGTTGCAGCTCTATTGATCCCAGGGTCTAGTCCCCACTCCGTGGTACTGGTATTAGGCGTGTCTAGCCAGCACCACTGGTCATGTTAAAAATTTTACAAGGCTTTAAAAAAAATTATGGATAAAATCATATATAATTATATTTAAAACATCATTGCATCAAAGAATATAATGCCAAAATTTATTGCTGGTCAATAGGAATCTCTTATGAAACAAGTAATAAGAAAAGTTTACAGGTTTTGATTCATGCCAAATGAAAAGCTATGGTTAATTATGAGATATTTTTATCAAAACTTCTTAGGATGAAAGGATTAGATGTATGACTAAAATTAAAATTTTAGATATTCTTAAAAATTATGTCATGCTTCTAGGCATAGATTGGTCAAAGGTAACTAGATCATTTGTCATGTAAGATATAACATGTGTTCCACTAGGAAACAATATCTCTTTTATTCTAAGAGAGGATTGGTTTAGTAATCATTTTGATTCTTTACCTCCTAGTATTGCTTATGTAGAAACAAGAATTGATATGTATAAATTATTGACTCTTGATGAACCCAAAAAACAACAAAATTTATTTTTTAAGAATGAGTTACGGTCTTTATATTTTGATGGTATTTGTTCACAAAATGGTAGACATGCGGGATTTTGTCTTATTTATCCTATAGGAAAATTATTTCATTATGCTTATAAATTGTCTTTTGACACTACTAATAATACAACATAATTTGAAGTCATATGTTTAGATTTAGAAAAGGCTATAGAGCTAAATGTTAAACAATTGGAAGTCTTTAGTGATTCTAAATTAGTTATCAAACAAGTAAGAAAAGTCTATAAAACAAATCAAACTCACCTTCATAAATATACTCAGAGGGTTTGGGCCTTACTTGAAAATTTTGAATCTTTTAATATCACTCTCACACTTATAGAATTCAATGTATAAGTTGATAAACTCATTGTTTTTAACTCTAATCCTAATTTAAGTGAAATAGAACCTACTTTTGATTTTTGTTTTTTAGAAAATTTTAGATCTAAAATTCTTGATTTAAATTAAAATTGTCTTTTTTTAAATTATGATGAACATATTGATGTTTTTATTAAAGGTAATTATTTTGATAATGATGATTACATACTTAACTATGGACATTATTTACAGTTGAATACTAATAAGTTATCTACTAATTTGGTGAGTTTGAAATCAATGTTTAGCCCTAATGATAAACCTAGGATATCATGGACTAAATAGCCTTCTAGAATAATTATTGGATAGAACATTCCAATAAATATTAGAATTAAAGAGGATCCAAAGTTTATTTATTTGAGAATACAGTGTTCACCTGATGAAAAGGTAAAATTCATTAAACTTTTTAAAGAATTCATTGATATTTTTCCCTGATATTATAAAGACCTAAAAGGTTATGGTATTGATATTATAAGACATGATATCCCTATTAAATCTGGTATTAAACATGTTAGGCAGAAAATAAGAAGGATAAGCCCTTTGTTGGAAGACATCATCAAATTTTTTTTTGATAAGATGCTTGATGTTTGTGTCATTTTTCTTGTAAAATATTATGAGTGGGTATCTAATTTAGTACCCATACATAAAAAATGGTGATATTAGATTATGTGTAGACTTTAGAGATTTAAATAAGTCTAGTGTTAAGGATAATTTTACTCTTCCAAGTATTGATCAAATTTTGTAACAAGTTACAGGATCTAAAATGATATCTTTACTTGAAATATTTTTTGGTTCTAATTAAATATTTGTTAAACCAGATGATAGACATAAGATAACCATCACTACTTAAAGAAGAAATTTTGCTTTTAATAGGATGTCTTTTGGTCTCACGAATGAAGATGCTACTTTTCAAATAGCTATGCATGTAGCTTTTGATTATTTAATTGGTATTGTCATTCAAGTTTATTTAGATGAACTTATAGTCCATTCTAAAAAATAAATAAATATTTAAATCACCTTCATGAAGTTTTCAAAAGATATACAAAATATGGTATTTCTCTCAACCCTAAGAAATATGTTCTTAGTGTCACTGAATAAAAATTATTAAAACATTATTTATAAAGATGGTATTTTAATTAATGTTGAGTGTATTAAAGTAATAAAATGTTTTCCACCACCCAAAGATCAGTCTGGTCTTAGATCTTTCTTTAGAAAAATAAATTTCATGCATAAATTTATATCATATTTTGTTGATAAGTCAAATCTATTGCAGATTTTGTTAAAAAAATAGTCATATGTGTGAGATGCAAGAACTGATTCTACTTTTAATAATGTTAAAAATTACATTGCAAGTGCACCTATACTTGATAATCTTAATTTATCTAAACCTTTCATTCTTTACGTGAATACAATGGATAAATCTATAGGTGTTGTGAATACACAAGATGATGAAAATAATGATGAAAAACTCATTGAATATATGAGTTAGGTTTTGAAAGATATAGAAATAAGGTACCCCCTCATTGAAAAATTTATTTTATCTTTGGTTTTTTCATTATCTATTGATGGGAAATAAAGTTGTTTTAAGATATAATGTCCTTGTTTTGGCTTATCTTTTGAAATAACCAACCATTCAAGGAAGGCTAGAAAAATAGATTTTAAGAATACAAAAATTTGATCTTGAATTCAAAACATCTAAAATTATTAAAGGGGATGATTTAAAAAGACATTTAGTTGAGAATGATTTTTCTAACATAAATGTTTTGACTTTATGTATTGATGATTCTTTAAATGCTAAACCTCATTTTTAATCCATAAAAATTGTTGATTTTTTTCTTTTAAATCAAGTTTAAACATGAGATGAATGATTGGAATTGTTTATTGGTTGAATATGATTGGTATCATATTGTAGTTTATTATTTTTAGAATAATCATACCCTAATAATTTGGACAAAAGATATAAGATATTTGAGATTTCAAGATTTAAAATTTTGTTTTATAAAAATAGATATGATGTATAATTGATATGTCTAATTCATGATCAAACCCAAAAGTTTCTTAGAGGATGTCATGAAGGAAGTTGTGGTGGTTATTATGAAGTAAAAACTATATCATATAAAATTTTATGTGCAAGTTATTATTAGCCTATTTTATTCTAAGATGCTTATAAGTTGGTACATTCATGCATGCCATATCGAGTGTTTATTGGTAGGGATAGATTACCGATAATGTCTTTGAATCTTGTAATTCTTTAAAAAAACATTTACCAAATGGGAAATTTACTTTATTTCTGATATTCATCTACCTTCTTCTACCGAACATCAATATATTTTAACTACTACAAATTATTTTATAGAATGGTCTGAGGCAAAATTACTTATGTTTTGTTACAGTTGAAGTCATTTCTTTATTTGAAAATTAGATTTTTTCTATATTTGGTGTTCCATATGAAATAATTTTAGAGAATAATCCTCATTTTATATCTAATAAATATTTAAAATTTTTAGGACATGATTTTGTTATATCAAATCATTCTTCTAAGTATTATCATCAAGGAAATAGATAAGCTGAATCAACTAATAAAATTTTGATTTCTATTATGAATATAATAGTTTGTGAAAATAAAAGGAATTAAATTTTAAGATTTTTGAGGAATTAGGGGTTGATCTTATAGTTGTTAAATTAGCTACAATATATTCTCATTTCATGTTGGCATATGGGTTTGAAGCTACATTACCAATTGAACTTCAAATTTCATATACTCGTACTACTTTACAATACTTATCACGAGATACTAATTTAATTGAACAAAGACTTAATGATTTACTAATATTAGATAAAATTAAAGCCACTACATAGCAAAAATTAGAGAAGTCTAAAGAAAACTTAAATAATTTTTTTGACTAAAATATATATAATAAAAAAAATTAATTTGGTGACCTCATCCTTTATTGGGACAAAGCTAATTAAGATGCAAGGAAACACCATAAATTTGATTCTCTTTGGTTGTGACCATACAAAATTATTGTTGTACGTGGAAAAAATGTTTTTCATTTGAAATATATGGATATAAATTGATTGTGCTAGTCAATGGACATCATTTTAAATTGTTCTATCAATACCTCTTTCATGTTTTCTTTTATTTATTTAATTTTTGGTTTATTTTTCTTTTCTATTGTCATTTTCTTTTAAATGGATCAATATTGGTTGCACTGATGAAATATTCATTATATGTAAGGTAAAATACATGGAAACTTCCATATCATTATAATTATACAATTATGTTATGATGTTTTACATGATAAAGTTTAGATTCTTTATTTATAAGTTAGTATGAGTTGGCTATTCCTGAGTTGAAAGTATTACTAATTTTTAGAGTTTATATTTTAGGCTTTTGTATTTGATTGTATATCCATCCTAAATTTTCTTATCTAATCTATCCTATTCTCCATGCCACACTAACCAAACATTTCATCCCTTATAAATATATTATTAAAGGAGTTTGTGTATAGATGTCTAAGAAATAATTAAACCTAGATCACAGTCTTAGGAGATTCATCCTTAAATAGGCAATTTATTATTGCTATACCATTTCATTACTAAAATGAGATATTAAGGTCACCAATGTTATGCCTATTTTTAGCACCCCTTCTCTTTTCTAAAAATTTGAGTGTACTAAGTCATTTTGTCATATTGACGACTAATGTCATAACACCTAAAACTAATTATGGGAGTTCTAATTCATCATTTCTTTTCAAATATTCATTAATGTGATAAATGATTATTATGACTATTGTATTTAATGAAGTTTTTAATCTAACATTAAAAAGTGGTTTCAAAAGCATAATTTGATATAATGATTACATTTAGTTTATATGGAAAAATGTGTAGATGGTTAACTGATAATAGATTGATTTGGTCAAGTGAGCATAATACTTATGGTTGTATATGTCTATTTCATTAAGGAATGAGGTATAATTTCCATAAGCTTTGATTTAAAAAATATTGGCAAGGTCTGTTTGATTCATAAAATTTGTTTTATCAAGTGGTATTTGTGATCATAAGGTCTAATATAGTTTGAAAATGATATATTTTTTGATATCATTCATAGTTCATAGTGATATTTCCTCATATGGGTGGAATTGTGAATGCTTCCAAGATATCATTATTTATATGTTTGATTTGATTTAAATATAACATATCAATTAATTATTTGATTAAGGTTTGATTTCATATCTAGACCTAAGTGTTAAGATCTAAATATCTAAACCTATGTGTTGGACCTAAAGACAAGGTTTCTAATTTGGTGGTAATGTCAATAAATTTCTTAAGGTGGTGAATCATAAGGATTATAATGTGCAACTTAGATATTATATTTTAAACTTGGGTTTGAAGTCAATGTTTGTTTTAACCATGTTATCTAGTAGTGGCAATGAGTTTTTTAATTGGCAAAGGGTTCAATTTGATATGGTTGACCGTATTGGGATTTTTCGCATTTGCATATTTTATTGCATTAAATTTTATGTACATGCATCAAATAGTGATTTTTAGTAGGTCTTTTAGTGGCAAGATTAGTTGTGGTTAAACTTTGAAAAATGGAATAAGTGATATTTGAGTCATCAACAAATTACTAATAGACTTGGTATCAAATTAGATTGTAACACATAAGTTAAGTAGTTAATTATTACTTTGAAGCATAAAAAAGGTTAGTTTTGTATTTTATATGGTCATTTTTTGCAATCTTTTAGCAGAAGCAGCACTTTGTGAGTAGAAATAAGAATAAGGAAGGAAACACAAGAAATAAGATACATTTATAGGCAAGCTAAGATATTATTGTCTCATTTTCTCATTCAAAGATGCATTTAGTTTCAGAATAAAAAGATAGACTTACAGTGTTTGCATGAAAATGAAGATTCATTTTGGGAAGCTATCTGAGTTATTTTGATGAAAGATAACATGGTTTCAAAATGCATGCAAAATCTTTGAGTTTACAATTGGATAATATTTAAATCCTTTGAGTTTATTTTTTGCTTCATATAATCATTTTTTTAAATAAATTAAGTTTGATTTTGTCTACATGCCTCCTTTTATCTATATTGAAGGGTATCTATGTTGATTTTTGGAATGTTCATACTTACAATAGATTGGTTGGGTTTTTTTTCTAATATTAAAATATTTTTGAGTTTTGACTAAAGATATTGAGATAGAAATCCTCTTTTTGATATTTATTTGGACATCAGTTTAGCATTTGGTAATGGTATAATATAATAAGGTTGCATGTTAGTTTATTTCTCAAAATGTTTGATGGGTATTGAGTTTTAAAATAAAGCTTTGATATTTCTTCCCATAGATTGAAGGTTGGTTCAATAGATGCTATAATCATGATGTCAAATTTAGTATCTAGGCGACTTTTTAATATTTTCCTACATGTAATTTGTGATAAATAAAAACATAAGTTTATTGACAAATGGAATGTTAGTTGCAGTATTGAAGTTTTGCTTGTTATAATATTTTAGTTTTTTTATTTTCTATGATGTTGTATTTGAAATTGATCAAATCTAGAAATGATTCTCATTTGAGGACTGTATATTTACTTTGAGTAGTTTAAAGTTGTTCAAATTTAAAAATGAAGTGTAAATGGATTCGAATTATGCTTGTAGAAGTTTTTTTATTTTTGAGCAAGATGGAAGTATCATTTTATCTAAATGTTGGCCATACATACTAGTTATAATCTTATTCGATAGATTAAATGTAATGATTCTATTTTTTTATTACTAATGAAAGTTATAATACTTGTAGTAAATATTTTGATTTTTATCATTATGAGGATACATATATATGGGTCAATATATATGCATTTTGATTCAGTTATAAAACTAGAAATATTGGGCATAATTATTGTGTGTAGTGATGATGTTTGAATTTTTCAAATGTATTAATGGATTATTAGTTTGTTTGGTTGGTAAAGGCATTTGGTTTCAAGAATAATATATATTTTTGTATTGAACATTGGTATGTGTCATTTTTATGATAGATGGAATATATATTTGACATTTGAATACAATCAAGATTTTGTGATGACATAAAAAAAGGAATTCTAATTTTGATGACAGTTTGGGATAAATAGTTTGTTTTGACCAGCATTGAAGTTTTTGAAATAGGATGTATGATATAAATTTCAATATTATTTATTGAAGTCTGTGCATAGTATATAATAAATTCTTCTTCAAAATTAGATGAGACATAATTTATTAGGTTTGATATATTGTAGTATGTTGATAGTATTTAATTTAGAGAATAATCAAGGTTTGATTTGGTTCAAATTTTAATATAATGTCAGGTTGGACACAAAACAGTTCTCATAATTCACCTAATAATAATTGGGGACATAATCAATAATGGCATAAAAAAAACACCTCCATAAATATATGTTCATAAAGGTCATAATTTCTAGGGTAGAAAAACTGGTAGCGCTTTTCCTAGACCCTATAATCATGAAAAGCATATGTCTATACATTTTTTTACTTATAACCCTACCTTTTGGAATGTTTTAAATGTTTTGCCTTTTAATTTTTTCAATAATGGAGGTAACAAATTTTAGAGAGGTCCTCCTTAGAGAGACCATTCTCATGGATGAGGAACTCCAAGTAGTTCCTCTCAATGTATGCATACTAGAATGCAATCTGATCAAAATCATACTCCTCATCAATCTCCTTAATATCGATAACCCACCCTTTAAAATGAGTTACATTTGACTTCTAAGTTACATTATCATGCTCTTGTGCCACTTAATACTAAGTTTCCATCACCTAAACTTGATAATGCAATTGTAGGTTTTTCTAAGTTAAACCTTGGTAATTTTTCTTCCCGCATACTTGAGCAAGAAACGATAGTTTCTTCAAGGGGTAAAAAGTGAGAGATCAGTCCTTCAGCATCACCTATGATCACTAGGATGATTAAGAAAGTCAAGTTGAAATTTTATGATGAAGATAGATAGGGTAACACCAAATTGGTAAAGTTTTCAGTTACAAAAATGAATTACACTAAGTATGTGACATATAGGGATCAATCATTGATTAAAATATTGTCTGATACAGAAGATGAATGGATGGTTGGTTAAGTAATGTTTCCAATTTTGATGTTTTTAGAAAATTTGATCATACTATATTATTTTTATGATGGATATTAATGTTTGATATTACACAGTAGTTGAACTTACGCAATAGTTGATATTTTGATTTTGGACATATATTACTAAATTTGATGGTTAAATGCATATAGATTTAATGTTTGATGTATTTAATTTTATTTAAATTGATTACTTCATAATAATGTTTAATATAGTTGTTTATTTAAGTGATAGTGATGACTAAGGACCCCCATCCATTTAGAGTTTATCTTCAGTCTATCAATATTTAATTTTGATCTTATAGACTTATTTAAGTCTTAAATATAAGTTTAGTTATAACATAAATTAATTAACTTTATTAAAATTCAATTAGACTTAACAAATAACTAACTAAAGTTAGTTATAACTTATTATTCAATCATATCTTGAGGAAATTGTTATAAAATAATATCAAAGTGACGTATCAAAGGGAAAAAATTACATAGGTATTCTTGAAGACTCTAAATTGCTTCAAAGTTCATTCATCATTCTATTTTTTATGTATATCTTTGAGATAATATAACTTATATATATATATATATATATATATATATATATATATATCAATGACACATTCTCTGACGGTTAAGTAATATGTTTAATCAGTGTAGGTATATCTAGATTTTTTGTTTAGTTTATAAATCAATTATCTAAAGGATATTAGATTTAATATCTTATGGTGATTGTAGATATGCAGTCATATGAGTATAAAAAAAGTATTTGACCTGAATACTAATTATTGCATCATTATGTGTGACATGTTATTGATCCATTCAGATTATATTAGTTGTCATTTTCAAAAACTTTTATACTCAAAATTATTTCTCAATAAAATCTCTTTTAATTCTGATAAGATGACTCTTTTAAAGATTTAAAAATATGTTTTATTTCTCTTAGTTATTTAAATAGTTTTTGTTTTCTTTCCAATTTAGATTTTAGTTGTTTAGGTTTAGATTAGATTAATTTTTTAATTACCTTTGAGTTTTACAATATGAGATTCTTAGTTTGTTATATCTTATATATTACTCTTGTTATGTTTATTGATCTTTCATTTATTTCCTTTGTGTTGTTTTTGGAATTTATTATTATTTGTCATTTATTTAAGATTGTTATCTTTTCTAAAAGTTTGCATCTAGATTAAGTAGTTTTAATTACCTTTCTATTTATTTATATTTAGTTAAGTATTGAATTATCTTTTATGTTTCTTAGTTTTAGTGGTAAGTGTTAGATGAAGTTAGTTTAATTTATTAATTATGTTTACTTAAACATTTGTTCTTTCTTCTCTTGTTTTAAATCAATTTTCTACCTAGTATATTTTTATTTATTATTAAGTAGGTGTTTGATTAATTATGCTAGTTATTATTTCTACTTCATTTTTAGATTTTCATTGCCAGTTATTTTTCTTATCTTTTGGTTCTTTATGTTTATTTTCTTTGGATCTATTTTGAGCTCAACAAAGATTGAAGACAATTTGATTAAGCAAATATATTTTAAGAAACAAATATCTTTCCTTCAAGATACTATCTTATCTATATGTTTTCTCTATCAGATATGTTTGATTAAATAATCATAATCTATGTCCTTCATTTGATTAAAAGTGATATTTGATTTAAGAAATTATAATAGAGTATTGTTTGATATTTGATGTACTTGTTATTTCCTAGAACATTTAAAAATCTCTTTACATATCTATAATATTATTCATGAACTTTTAGATCCTAACTATTAAACTAGTATGATTCCATTTTAATTTTTGCAATAGGTGAAAGGGTTGATTGGTTGACGTGATAATTATGGTCATCAACAAGTCCCCATACATTACATATTTTATGTCAAGTTATGCCAAATGATTTGAACTATAATATTATCTTGGGATGACCTTGGACACATGAGATGTATGTGGTCCCTTCTATGTTACACACATGCTTAAAATTTAATCATCAGAGATTCATTTACACATGTCCAATTAATACTAATCCTTCAAACATTGTGCAATGCTCCAAAAAACTAATAATATTTCACTTCAATCCTATAATCCTAATTTTGGTTCTTGATATTTACTCAAATATGGGTACAAGGGACAAGGGTTGGGTAAAAATGTGCAACAAATAGCTCAGCCCATTTCTCCTACAAATAATACAAACCAGAAAGGTTTAGGTTTTTTAGAAAAAAATGTAATACATAAACATATCTCTCATAGAATAACTTGTTTAAAAAAAATCAAAATAGAGTGTATGAATACTTATACAATTGATCTCAAATTGGTCAACCCTTATTTAATCAATAAGGGTGATTCCTCAAAAATTGTGACACTAGATAAATTCTCCAATGATGAATAATTGTTAGAGTACTTGGGGGCATATGAGGATCTCCCTTCATTATATCATAAAAATACGTTTACTCATGTTATCTCTGCTCATGCTTACTTTGGTGAGAGTGATGATACCAATGTCCAATGTGATACATCAAAAACTATTCCTACCACACTATTTATCACAAAGAAATCTACTTTGTTAAATGAAAGAACAGTCAAATATAACTTTTGAATAGATAAGGACCCTTGAATATTTTTACTTTCTATAATGATGAAGGAAAAACCCATCAATAGGTCCTCCATGATTTTACTAAACTCTTTGCTTGGGATTATTTGAATATGCCTAGGATTGATCCATCAGTGGCAATGCATAGCATATTATTGTACCCAAATGTAAATTAGTAAAATATAAAATTCAAAAAATGAATCTTAAATTGAAATTATTGGTAAACTATGAAATTTAAAATCTCTTATATGATAGCTTTATAAGATCCATTACACATTTTGACTAGGTATCCAACATTGTCCCTATTACAAAACCTAATGGTGACATTCATTGTTGTACTAATTATAGTGATTTATATAAGGCTCATCCAAAAGATGATTTTTCATTACCTAATATGACATGATTGTAGATTATATAATTAGATATGAGACATTTTCATTTATGGATGGATTCATAGGGTATACCAAATCAAAATTAACCTTGTAGATAAAGAAAATATTGCATTTACCACTCTTTAGGGTACATTTTGTTATATAATCATGCCTTTTGGATTAAAAAATTTAAGAGCCACATATCAAAGGGCCATGACTTATATATTCTATGATTTTATACACAAAACCATTCAGGATTATGTTGATTTACTCATAAAATTCAAACATCCCCAGGACCATGTTACTGATTTATAAAAAATATTTGAGCACTTGTAAAAGTTCAATGTTTGATTAAATACCAAAAAATATGTTTTTAGGATATCTTTGGTAAAGTTCTTAGGATACATTATTTCTCAGTGAGGCATTAAGGTTGATCCAAAAAAGATAAAATCTATTGTATAAATGCCACTGCCAACCAATCTAAAATAGTTGTAATGTTTGCAAGTCTAAATTCAGGCTATTTGGCATGTTATTGATTAGTTGTCTAATAAAATAATTTCTTTCATATGTTTGATAAAAAAAGGTCACAAAATTTATATGGGATGATTTGTGTTAATAAAGTTTTGATAAAATCAAAGCATATTTATCAAACCCATCAGTATTTATGCCTCCTATTCCAAATAGACCACTACTTCTTTACATATTGGCCACTCATGCGTCCCTTGGGGCCCTATTAGCATAACTTGATAATCATCACAAAGAGCATACAATCTATTACATCAGTCATTAGCTATGTGATTATGAATGAAAATATACAACAATGGAAAAACTATGTTTAACCTTGGTTCTTAGTACTCAAATCTATGACATTATTTTCTCAATAATGAGGTTCATATTATAATTAAAGAAGATCCATTAATGTTCCTTATGAATAAAATTCCCCTAATTGACCACATTATAAAATAGGTGATGCAACTTATAGATTTTGATATAAATTTATATCCCAAAAGTTAATAAAAGGTTAATTTATAGTCGAACAATTGGCTACATCTCCTTTACTAAAATTCTTTTCCACTCTTCGAAGCTTTTCATGATGAGTTTGAGGCATATAATATATCTTCCAATCCATGGACAATGTTATTCGATGGATAAAAATGTAGAATTGGGACAAGTGTTGGCATTTTATTTTGTACCCTCAAGGGTGAATACATACCTTTCTCTCATATATTAGCCTTTTCTTACACCAATAATATAGCCAAATATGAGGCCTTGATCATCAAATTATCCATAACACACAACCTTTATATAAGAGACATCTAAAATTTTGGTGATTCCCAATTGGTTGTTAATCAAGTTACTAATCATTACCAAACCAAAGAATAACATTTTCTTCCATATAAATAAATGGTATATAAACTCATAGAGACATTTGATACATTTTCTATTGATAGTATTCCACATAGAGATAACAGCCATGTAGATGCGATGGCAAGTGTGGCATCCTTGATGCCTTTTAATATTAATGATGATCATATAGACTTTACCATATGATAGTTATGAGATCCTTCCATTTATTTTGATAAAATAAAAACTTTTTATATTCTTTTTTTTACGCATAGTACTATAAATACAAAATGGTATAGTGATATATATAATTTTCTCTATCGAACTTCTATACGACACCATTTTACACAAAATGATAAAAATAATTTACAACACAAAACACTTCATTCTGTTATTATTGGGAATGATTTGTTTGAATGATTTTTTTATGGAAATTACTTTGATGCTTAAACAAATATGAGGCCCACATTACACTCTTGGAAATGCTGAGTGTGGTGTGCATTTTAGTAGACATGTCATGTCTCAAAAATTATTATGCCAAGGATATTATTGGCCTGACATGGAAGAAAAATGTATCAAACATGCAAAACTATGTTTATAATGCCAAAAATATAACAATTTGAATCATGCACCATCGCATGAGTTATAGCCAATTGTTTCACCATGGCCTTTTTACCTATGGGGTTTTAAATTAATTGGAAAGATAAATCTAGGATCCACTACTGGACATAAATTCATCATCACATCTATATAATATTTTTAAAAATGGATGGAATAAATTCTACTTGAGTTCACCACAAGAGATGGCATATGCAAGTTTCATATGACCAATAATATTTCTCATTTTGGAATACATTCAACTATTATTTCTAATGATGGATCATAATTTTAAATAATATGGTAAAATGATTTTGTAGTAAATACAAGATTAAGCATACCTTTTCTACACCTATCTAGCTAGAGGGTAATGTCTAGGTAGAGGCAATTAATAATACAATTATCAAGATACTTGGAAAAGTATTTGAATGATATAACATCAACTAGAATTAGCATATGGTATATTTATTATGACTATATCACACTAATGTCTAAACACCTACTTAGGCTATACCTTACTCTTTGATCTAAAATATAGAGGTCGTTTAATTGATTGAGTTTGAGATACCTTCTTTGCATGTTTCTCTTTAAAACATCATCAAAATAACAAATAAGTTGAAAATAGATTGCATTAGTTAGAGAAATTGAGTGATAAATGCACACAACATACTGAGCACCTATGTATCTATCAAGATCATGTAAAATTAGCATATAACAAAAAGGTTTGACCATGTGAATTTGATGTGGGTGACCCAGTACTTGAATAAAATCAAAAGAATACCAATGCAAAAAAAGACAAGAAATGAAAGTTCAAAATAATTGGTTAGAACCATTCATGATTACAGAAAAGTTGAGAAAAGGTATATACTATCTTACTACACTTGAAGGAAAACCTTTAAAAATCCTAGTGAACATTATGCACTTTTGTAAATATATCATGTGAAAACTTTGAAAATATTCTAAAAATACTAAAAAGATAAAAAAAACATTCAAAAATCCAAAAACATTTCTAGCACCTACATAATTTATTAAATCCTTGGCATCTATGTGTTAGTTCTATATTAATAAATGGTATATTAGTTACTTCTACATACACATGTGTATCACACTTCTACATGAGTGTGATACAAGCATACACAGATACATGATCTATTCTTATTTTGTATGTTGGGCCTTATCTCTACTCATGTCATATGGACATTGGGGTAATCCACTTTTTGATCATAATAATCACATGTCATATGGTTCTATGATCACTTTTCATTATCATGTTTGAACTTATATGTACTTACACATGCCTTTACATGATTATATATATCACAAGGTACTTGATATGATATGTACTTGACATTTTTTTATAACACATTTGATCTATGTGATATTATGATATGTTCATGTCAGTTTCTTATGCTTTCCTTTGTCCACTCCCTTGGGTGTCTTACATTGTTATTGTCTTGATTGTTCAAGCATTTTAATATTCTCCTTTGTTTCTATCCCCCATGCCTATGTGTGCTTTCTTTGACATTTGAATATGTAATTATTTATTTTATGGACATTTGAATATGTCATCTTTACTTTTTTTTACATTTAATTAAGTCATGTCCCTTTGATTGTACAATATTTGAGCGTGCCCCTTGTTTGTGGTCTTTGAGGACCATTATATTAACTTGACTTTGAGTACCCATGTGTGTGTGCTTATTTTCTTTTTGAGTTTTTAATGTTACTATATATATATATATATATATATCCATGATATTTATCATGCATCTTAGGCCTTCATTTGATTACATTGTTCTATGTGTTTTAATATTACATTTACGTATACAAGTTCTCCTATATGTTACATGGTTCATTCATAGTTATATAGCTATCTTATCCTTTTGAGGTGAGATAACTACCAGTTTATATTCTTCCCTCACCTAAAAGGTGGGACATATCAGTGGGGGCATGTCATAGAGGCATTACTTCTACACATTCATAAATTTAGATATATAATGGGGACATATTTTGGAAACATATTTTCCACACTCATTCAGCATTCAACATACCTATATTATAGTGGGGGCATGTTTTGGAAGAATGTTATCCACACTTATTCAATATTTGGAACATCTTTTAGATTCATTGGAGGCATGATTTAGAACCATGTTCTCCACACTTATTCAATATTCAACACACCCAAATTCAGTGGGGGTATTTTTTTTGAAACATGTCCTCTACATTGGCACTTATTTCAATTTTTATATTTCTTCATATATAGTGGGGGCATCCTTTGGAAGCATGTTTTCTACACTTACACAGTTTCTAAATTGGCCAAAGCATATAGTTGTATAATTCAGATTCAAGTTATGATAGAAATCTATACATTTGTACAATTTTTATACATGATTTTAAAATGAGACATATCTAAGATGCATATGTTATGAAATGTGTGCCTAATATTACAAAATCCAAATAAGTTTCAGATTTAAAAACATTCTTAGGGATTGTTACCATCCACTAGGTCAGACTATATTGAGTTAATCTACTATAATACTTGGTTCACTTTTTGGATGGTTAATGTGATTAAATCACTCAATATTGAAAAGTTTTTAGTTGCACTTGATTGTATCATCCAACCTCACTAGTTTGATAGTATGATTTGACTTTGTTCACTCATGCCAACTAGGTTATAACTATGATTGGGTTGCACAGTTGATCTAATATCAATTTTTGGGTGGCAAGTCACATTTTCTCGAAGGTTGGGGGCATGTGCCTTCCAATCTCTCTATCTTCATAGAAATATGTACTTTCCATATTTATATATTTGTCTTAATATCAGTTTTAATGATTCATAATGATACATATTTCAAATAAATTTGCCAATAGGCAAGGCAGTTACATCGATACATAGGTGTACTCCTAACCTTGCTCTTTCAATTTCAATCTTTTAAATACTTTCAATTTCAGATTATATGCACTAATTATATATTATAACATGCTCTTCATTGTAGGCCAATCACTAGAAAATCACTCAATTTGGGCTAACATAAAGGCAAGGTGTGTTATACACAACCAAATATGCATTTTTATCATTTAAACCATCATTACTAGATTAAAGGGGGGGAATGTAGATAATATTTATGAATTATATAGCACCTCAATCTTGTACACTTTGAAAACTTATAGCTTGGTTGTTCCTCTTAGTTCATTACCTTTTATTTCTTTCAAAACTATCATATATTCTTTATATTTTACCCCTTGGCCTATCTCTTAGTCCAGCTAGTCTCATGTTGATGACCCATACCTTTTATCTTTTCCAAATGCTTAAAATATTTATATCTTATGCACCTATAAGTTTTGAGCATGTACCTATTTTTTAACTACCAGGACATAATAATTAGTCCTAGACCCCTGTAATTATGTTAGTGTCCTACCCTAACATATGTGTATAGTTCTCTAAAGTCATCTAATTTGTAAATGAAATGTATCTTAATGGTCAGCATAAGTGCTTTAATGTGATATATTTCCTGATAGGAGTGGTATATATTCAAAAGCACTCCCCATTTTTTACTCACATAAAAAAGACAAAAATATACCAAGGAAAATATTCAAAAGCATTCTATCAAGCATTTAATTGAGTTAAGCTTCCCTATTTTCTCCTATTTGCATATCAGTCATAGGGACAACACATCTATAGGTATAAAGTATTGAAGGATCAACCTAAGATTCTGATTTACAAAGTTACAAGCTATGTCATAGTTGTAATTGCTTTCCACATATTTCATGATAAACACATAAGCCAAAATTTATGAGAGAATTATATTATTATAATCACCTCTTCAAATTAATAGCTATTTAGGCAGTGCTCATTAATAAAAGGGTCTTTGAAATTAGCTCAATACTGTGTGCCCACTAACCCATTTTTTTCAAGGTCACTATGATGATGAACTAAAGTTTTAAAATTTCATGAAGAATGACAATCCATGACCTAGATCTAAATGCACTAAAGTGAAGGTGATGAAAAACCTCAAAGCATCCAAGTGGTTGCATTCTTTTCAAGTAAGTATTTTGAGATACAACACCTGTATTCAGTTTAGATAGTAGTGTCAAAGTTGGAATCTAAAGATGATTCTAGAGTTTGTGGATCCAAAGGAACTCAATCTATAATTTGGTGACTTTTATAGAATCCTATTCTAATCTACTTCTTGCGTGTTCCAGATCTAGAACTATGTCAACATCATAGCCAACTAAGTACATTATTTATTTATCATTTCCATATCTAGCATATTTTTAATTACTACTTTTAGCTTATCTTAGTTTAATGAATTCAACATATGATTGTATCTAAGTTTATCATTTAATTGGCCTAATGTAGATTTGATTGTCACTCTTGTGCAATGTCATTTATATATTCTTAACCTTATCTACCCAAGTAGGATCCTGATCCAAATTTAGGGTTAACCACTATATTAGGTGGTGAATGAATGAAGGTTTATATGTATATATATATATATATATATTGGAATATATCACATTAAATCACTTAGGTTGACCATAGGGATACATTACAATTTAAATTTGATGACTTTAGGAAACTTGATACTTATATTGCATAAGACACTAGTGTCAACATAGGCATTCGACTGGGATGCAAGTGTTTAGGAAGCTATCAAATAGGTCTAGGTCTAAAACTTGTAGAGGATGATAATAATTAGGTTTATAGAGCTCTGACCATGATAAAATGCCTAAGTCATTAAAATAACACTAGTCAGACTAAAAGATAAGGACTTTGGCATAAATATATAGTGTATGTGAGCCTTTTAATGGTAGGAAGGTCTTAGGAACTAAAGTTACATTCATTATATGTATATTCCAAGTTAAAATACTAAGGTGATATATAATTCATATTTAGTGTCTACTTTCCCCCCTTTAATTTAGTAATGAAATTATTATTTTAAAAGAAAATAAATGCCTACATGGGTGTGTGTAATACATCTTGCCTTTATATGAGCCCAATTTTAAATATTTTATGGTGACTAACCTACAACCAAGGGCATGTTACATTATATAATCTAAAATTGAAATCATTGAAATTATTGAATTATACAGAGCAAGGTTTAGGAGTACACCTATGTATTGATGTAACTACCTTTCCTTTGGAAATTTTATTTGAAAATATATATCACTATGAACCATTTAAATTAATATTAAGACAAATTTATATTTTGAAGTGTGTATATATAGAGGTTAAAGGAAAAACATTCCCCCAACTTTGGATAAAAGGTGAGTTTCCACCCAAAAGTTGAGATGAGCTCAACCATGTAACCCAATCATACTTATAACCTCATGAGCATGTGTTGATCCAAGTTAAAACACTATAAATCTAGTGAGGTTGGATGATGTAATCAATTCCAACTATAAAATTGGAAATATTGAGTGATTTATTCACCTCAATCATACCAAAATCAAACCAACTACTATAGTGATTGGTTTAATAATAGTCTATAACAATCCAACCTTATGAGCTAAAGTCTGTAGAAGTACTTGAAATATAAAAACTAATTTTGATTTTATAATTTAGGTTACCTTTGCATAGCATATTCACCTCATATATGTCTCACGCTGAAACATGGGTATAGTATGATACCAATGTATATATTTTTGACACAACTATGTATCTAAATCATATAACTATGAATTTTGGCCAATTTAAAAATTGTGTAAGTGTGAATAACATGTTTCTAAAACATGCCCCTATTGAAATTTGAAACTAAGATTAGGTATAAGTGTGTAGAACATGTTTTTATAACATTTCCCCACTATATATTTAAATCTGATAATTGTGACAAATGTGAACATGTTTTCATATCATGCCCCCACTATATATTTGAATTTGTGAACTATGAAAATGTGGAAGCCATGTATCTATGACATGTCCCCACTAATATTCCCCCCTTTTGAGGTAAGTGTAAGTACAAATTGGTAGTTATGTTACATTAAAAGGATAATATAACCATATAATCTATGTATGAACCATGTATCATATAAGAGAAACATGTCTAGGAAGATATATCATTGAAGTGCAAAAAATATGATCACATCAAGCCTTAGGATGCATGATATAGATCATGGAAAAGTCTAGATAGTAACAGTGTAATATCAACAATAAATTAAACACACATAAGATAACTTATAAGAAAATCAAAAGACAATGTTCCAAGGAGACCTCAAATAAGGGCATATTCAAATGTTGCACAATCAAAGGAACGCAACTTAGTTAAATGTCCACAAAGCAAGGAATGACATATTCAAATGTCCATAAAACAAGAAATTATATATGTAAATTTAAAACTAAGTGAACAAAGGCATGGGGTCTAAAAAATGGAGCATATTCAAATGTTGAACAAGCAAGACAAGACACTCAAGTAAGTGCATAAAGGAAAAGTATAAATGACTAGAATAAACATAGCATACTATACCCTGGATATATGTGTTAGAAACAAATTTCAAGTACATAAAATATTAATTATAATTTTAAAGACATAATCATGAACAAAGGAATGTGTATATACATAATCTCAAACATGATAATGAAAAGTAGAAAGTGATCATAGAACCGTATAACCTATGTGTATATCAAGATCAAAGAATTGGATGCCCCCAATGTTTATATGACATGAGTATAAGGAAGTCCCAATATCTATATAGTAATATATCATTCATCCGTGTATTCATGTATTCATGTATCACACTCAAATGATGTGTGAAACACATGTATATATAAAGTACTAATATGCCATCTACCAATATGGAACCAATACCATAGATGTCAAGAAGCCAATAGAAAATGTAAAAGCTAAAGATATATATATATATATATATATATATATATATATATATATATATATATATATATATATATATATATTGTATTCTTGGAATATTATACCTTTCAACCTTAATTTGATCATGTAAATTTTTTTAATTATGGTTGGATAAGTTTAAATGGTTCATATCATGTTCCTTTTCATGATTTACATGTGTAATAAAAGAACCAATGGTATCATTTGGAATATGGATCAATTTGCCTTCATGAGAAAAATGTATGCTTTGATGATTTTGGTCAATTTTGGATTCCATTTTATATAATCAAAGAGTGCCCAATGTAAATACATATTGTGTTTTTGTTGACATAACATAAACCCTTGTTTGAATTACTTTAGGCCCACAAACAATTGTTATGACAAAAAAATCCAAAGAATCTTTCCATTTTCCCTTATCATGTAAGTCTTTGACATGATAACCAAGTTGGTATAAGTGTATGTTATTAAAATAATTTTCTAATTTCATAGTATCAATATGGTTATGCCAAAAATAAGCACCACCCATGAGTAATATTATTTTTAAATATTGGTGGCTTGGATGTTTTTTGATTTGGTCAACTTGAAGAGTTTGTGTAGTATGTGTGCCTTAGATGAGTAAAGTTTGTAAATGTTTGATATAAAGGTTATGAATACCACATATTTTTTCATAATGTTCATTTGGTAATTCATCTCCCAATTTTTTTGTGGGATAAAACTTTTGTATTTTGAAGGAGATATGTTAAGCTCATTTGGATGAGTAAGTATGAATGAGCATATCTATGCACTTCCACATATAAATAGGTAAATGAACCATATTATTTATTAAATTATCTTTCCTTTAATGTGGAAATAATACCTCTACTAATTATTAATTTCAATTCCAAATCCAAAGGTCTAAATTCTAGTTCATATGAAATACTTTTGAATTGAATATCGTAATCTTTAAGGGATTCCTCAACGCATTATTTGAAATTATACAAATGTTCTACTGTAAATTTTGGCACCTTGTGGATATTTAAACCCATGAAAAATGCATCTTATAATTGTGAAAAATTATTTATGGAACCTTTTATTAATCTATAGAACCAATTATGAGCCTCATCTGAAATGTTCATATAGAATACTTTTAATAAAAGTTTGTCATCTTTAGCCCATTACCCAAAAGAATGTACATAGTTAACCATGTGCTCAAATGTATATGTATGATGCCAAAATATAGTTAAATATATTAGTTCAAAACTTAGTGGATAATAATATTCAATTATACATTATGTAATAGGTTAATTGTTGAATTAACATTTGCATTAGTATTATGGAAATCCATTTGCATTTGAAGTATATAACCCTATTTTTGAAGTTACCCAATTGTGTTCATCATAGACAAGAGATAATCATTAGGAATGTTAGTACTTGGTAAAGGTTTTATCATTAGTTCTAATTCACCACCTCTTTTAAATTTAGGCATAAGAGTATCATCATCCTCATGAATAACAAGTGAAATTTTTGAATCACTAAAAGTAGGATACTTTGGTAATGGTATCAGATCTCTAAATTGTGGTAACCTTGGTATATAATTTTAAGATCTTGGAACATTTTAATAATTTGGTTCATAAACGTTTGGTAATGATATGTCCATTAAAATTTTAGGGAGCTTTGGCAAAGGCATCTCCTTTGATATGTTAGTAACATTTGAAAGATAAAGAACCTTTGGTTGAGATACCTTGGTTGATATAGGTAAGAGTGCATTATTTGTAACATTAGGATCCTTTGGTACTTTATATTTGTAATTCTTATCTTGTTTTTGTGCCTTAATGTTACTTGGTAAAGATGCCATGATGTCTTGATTTACCTTTCAAAAAGTTTCAATGTCAAATGAAGGTAGAATAGAATCATCACCCTTGATAATGGGGATATTGTTTAGAAATGTTGGAATTATAGGGGTTTGAATCAATTTACTTGAAGGAATATTCCCCTTTATGCCTATTTTTCAAATCCTCCATAATATCCTTATGGAGTTGACATAAACTTTCATGATCAAATGAAGGAACATTTTTACCATGTGTAAAAAATTTAATAGTAGAAGGTAAGGGTTTTATATCTTCCTTAAGATGTATCAATTAATATCTTGAAATGTAGGGAACATTGACTTGATGAGAGGGATAGTATCTACCACTATTCAAATGTTTGACATTATAAGCTTTGTCACTTAGAAGAATACAAGAGTAATAAATTTTTTATCCCATCCTTGAAATAAGGTTTGATAGTTTCATAATCATAGTCATGAAGACAATCAATATCATCCAAGATGAGGGAGATAAAGAAATTAAAAACTAGGACAAAGTGGGAAACAAGAAACTAATATAGAAAGATTATAGAATATTGATGTTCAAAGATCGGGTTACTAAATGTTTAACCCTAAATTGAGATGAGTCACTATAGTATAGGGTTATTAATATAGAAATGAATAAGAACAAAGGTGATAAATAGATCTATATCAGGCCAATTAATTACAAATTTAGATAAATAATATTCTAAATTTAAATGTTGAGATATGCTAAAAATAGTAAGTACAGCTATTGATTGATATTGTAACAACAAGAGTACTTAATTGGTTTACTATGCACATATAGATCTATATTGAAATAAAATAGAATCAAACTAGATATAGATTATGGATCAATCGTCAGATTCTGGGAATTTTCCTATGTGGCCCTAGACACTTGTGTCAACCTCAGATAGTTACATTAATGCTTCTATCTAACTTGGATGCTGGTGTCCAATATGGAATACCTATTAGATCTAGATGTGACCACCTAGAATATTTTGGGTTTTATATTACCTTTGATATAGTTCATATAGATCTATATTAGGTATTATCAATCTTATCAAACCATCAAAACCCTAGTTCTTCATCTTCATAATGACCTTAGGAAAAATGGGTTAGTGGGCTCATAGTGTCAGGCTAACCCTAAAATTCACTATATTATTGGGTGTTGCCTACATAACCACTACTCCTAATAGGATCTCATACTAATGTATTTCTCCCCTAATGTGTTGGATTGTGTGTGCACAAGGGTGCAATATATGGAAAGCAAGTATAATAATGACTAGCTTATAACTTGGAAAATATGACTCATGGGCTACCCCTTTAGTAATTATAACCTTTAGATGGGTTATAATTATAACTAGTATTTAAATAAGAAAAAATAGGAAATATTTACTCACTTGAATGCTTGATTGAGTGATTTTGGTAATTTTCTTTGTGAGTTGTTATGCTTATGCTAAGTGGTGAATGAATGAGGGTTGATATATGTATATACCAATCTATTTTGGAAATATATCTCATTGAATCACTTAGGCTAACCATAGAGATAAGTTAAAATTGTAAATTTGATGACTTTATGGTACTGGACACTTGTGTTGGCATAGGACACCAACATCAATATAAGCATCTGATTGGGACACAAGTGTCCAAAAAGATATAAAATAGGTATAGGTCCAAAACATGTATATGATGATAATAAACACATTTACATATCTTTGAGCATGATAGAAGGCTTGGGTCATCACAATAACACTAATTGTACTAAGAGATAATAAATTTGGCATAGAGAGATATTGTATGCAAGCCTTTCAAAGTAGTAAGGTCTTAGGAACTAAATATACATCCATTATATGTATTTTCCAAGTGTAAAAGATTGAGGTGATATGTAATTCATATTTAGTGTCTACATATATAAAAATATTCCTTAAAAATTTAACTAGAGATGTTATAAATTTGATCAAAATTTCCTCCCTTAACAATGATTTGAAATGAAAGTTAGTTCCAAAAGACCCTATCATGCCCCGAATCTATGACTGGCCCAAAATTAACAAACCTAGAAATCCCATCTAACCTATTGTGGACACTATTAGTTCTCTAACTAATGATCTTTAAAGTTACTTAGCAAATAAATTAAAAGCATTAGTGGGAAACACTCCATCCTTCATTAAATACTAATGATCTCATCAATATTTTGGTAAATACCATTAGATGGGGAATTAGAAGTTGTTAGATAAATAGTTGATAATGAAACTGCCAATTTAGTCAAATTTTACCTCAAATATACCTATTTTAATTTTCAAGGTGATATTTGTGAACAAACAAAAGGCATAGCAATGGGATATTCTGTCTCCCCTATTATTTCTAATCTATTGATGAATTATTTTGATAAAATTTCTATTGATTCCTCACCTTTGAAACCTAACTAGTGGTATCAATTTGTAAATGATGAAAATGTGAAATGGCCACATGTTGTGAACACTTTGATGGAATTCTTGACTCGGTTAAATTTTTATATAAGCATATTAAACTCAACATAGAGCTAGAGAATAACCATTTTCTTCTATTCCTTGATATTATTATCATGCAAAGATCTAATGCTACCTTATGTAAACAATTTTATAGAAAGAAAACACATATAAATTTTTATATCAAAGTCAATTCCCATTACCAAAAATAGGAGTTATGAAGACTTTATACATAACATCCATCAAACTATCGTATCCTGAACACTTAAGAAATGAAGAGAGACACCTAAAAATTAATCTAAATAAAAATGGGTATCAATAATAGAATATAAATAAAAAAATCAAAAGATGATAATGTCACCTTAGTACTAGCACATAATTAGAATGTAAGAAATCTTACCTACCATATGTTTAAGGTAAATCTAATAAATTAATAAATATGTTAGAAGAAATGGCATCAAAACTTAATTCAAACCAATCAAATTCATTATGAGTTCTCTAAGGAGTGTGAAGGTTCCATGAGAAACTAGGTTAAACAAAGGGATATATGATAGACAATGCTCATGCAGTATTCCCTATATTGGTGAGACTGGCAGATCCTTTCAAACAAGATCTAAGGAACATGATCAAGCCTTATGTTAAGGAAATATTAAGATATCATAATTTGGCTAAGCATGAATTAAAAATAAAACACTCCATTCATTTGGATGATGCCAAAATATTAGCCTTGAAAGTTCATTTGGAAGATAGAAGGATTAGAGAAGCAATTAAAATTTAAAAGTGACCTCATTACCTTAACATAGATGACAACTTCAAATTGAGTCATTCTTAGAAACCCCTAATCTACAATCTCACCCCATCCTAAGTCTTGGTGTTAGCTCATTCCCTTTTTCCATAATTTTATTTTACTCCCTTTGCTCTAGTCTTTCATGTGCCTGCATTGTGTTTTCCTTTTCTTTCTCTTTTTTATTTTATTTTCCTTTTATTTATATGTTTCCTTTTTTATAATATTTTATTTTATTTTATTTTTAATGCAATTCAATTTAATTTATTGTTATTAGTATTATATTTTTTTAAAATTTATTATTATTATTTATCAAGGGTAAAAAGTGGTTTTTGAAAGGACACAAACCTTATTATAACATAGAAACAAGGATGTGACAAATATCAACCATACTAGAAACCAAAATAACCATAATGCTTGGAATAAAAACCCAAGCAGACAAAAGGGAGATAAATAACAATAAACTGATGAAAAAACTACCAAGTCAACATATGATTATCAATATTTGTCTCTGGGTGAGGAAAGACCATTTAAAGCAACAAAAACTCCCACTCCTCTTTTAGTTACTATAAATTATCTTCCACAAAATCTTCCTCGCGATCCTCTATAATAGTAGTTTGAATATTTTTCTAGATTTTGGTTCTCTTGCTAGGGATAACTTAGACTAAAGTGTCTTTCCTTTTCCTCAACCCTTATTGAAGTATTTGGATATTGGTATCCCATTTATTTATGGTGTATCTAGTTGTGTTTATCACCTTTCCAAGGTTTTACTTTATAGAGAGCAAATCACCTTCCAATTTCTCCATTGTGTCCTTTAGGTAGGAGGATTCCTCCTTCAAGTGGCATATCTCTTGAAAAGAGTTTCATTTTTCATTATCAAAATGCATTTCCACTGAAAATTAGGAATATATCCAATAATTTTATGATGAATAAAATTAATTTTAGCCTTAATCTTTTTGTTTCATTAAAAAACCATTTCAATATACTCAGTCATAGATTTGATTCATTTTCTAAATTTTCAACTCTCTTTTGAAGGTCTTCAATAATGGCCAAAATACATTTCTTGTTTTGGACACATTCAAAATGAGAGAAATGAGGATCAAAATTATGGTTGTGAAAGGGTTATACTTCAGCTTAAGTTTCTTTATCACCATCAATAATCTAAATAATTTTTCTAGCGACAAGCTTGTGAGAGACTTCTCTTGACTTGGACATGTTTTTCACTAGGTTAGGATTCATAATGTTGAGAGAGTCAATTTTTTAAATTATGACCTTTGAAAATTAAATAATAATCCCTAACATTTTCCCCCCTCTCCAAGTTAGGCCCAAAACATCCCTTACCATGTTTCTAAATATGAGTAGAAGTTATTTTAATTTGAATAGACCTCAAACCCTACGTAGTCTTAATTTATCCTATGAAAGAATGAGGGTTAATATTCACCTTATTATCCCTATCCAAATCCTTAGAATAATTTTACACATGATAAATCTCAAAAAGATAAATATTGGGTAGGTCTTTTTGAAATAATAAATATATAAGGGCTTGGTCGATAAGAACTTCTTTGCCTAGTTGAATATCCATAATAGATTTTTTAAGGAATATTTACAAGAAAAAAAGGAATAATTACTAGTCACATATATCTAAAGTGATTTAGTATAGATAAAAAATATGAGTATTATATTTTTATTGACCTTCCAAATTAATATTCATTATTTTCAAGCTAACTTTACCCCAGGGATCTAACAGAGAAACTCTAAGGATACCATCCTATAATTTAGGGATTTTTACCCTAACTTTAAAGAACAAGTTACTTTACTCATTTGTTTATTCTATCCTTAAAAATATTCATACCTTCCATTGACAAATTGTGACTCTATATATGTTTTCTTCAGTTACTTCTAGAGACACACCTCTTAGTGAAATTGTTCTAACTTTTCATGTCTTAGAAAAGTCTATAGACAATGTTGGATTATGTCCTTTAATTATTTTCATGTAATTATTCAGCTCTATTTTCCTCAAAATATTTCATGTTTTAGTGTCGATTATAAATCATTCATAGGAATGAGGATCCATTATGACTTTATCACCTCTCATGGTCCTAAAACTTTAAAAGATCTAGAAATCCACTTGAGACTTATGAAAATTCCTCACGTGGAGAGATAAAATTTAACTGGGGGATTAAATTTAGATGGAGAGGAATAACACATGTATTTGTGTGAAAGAATTTATTAATATCACCAATAAGTTCATTTTTAATCATGGGATATACCAAGAGGGGGGGTGAATCAATATATCATAAATCTTATAAATTTTCCCTTAATCAAATTCCACTAACCAAACATTCAAGAAATGCAATAAAACTAAAATAATAAACACCACACAAGATAGAGAGAGACACCAGATTTAACATGGAAACCCAATGTGGGAAAAACCATGAAGAATAATCTCAAGTATATGAATGAGCATCAATTGAAACTACAATATTCACAAGCACCAACTTGTAGGAGCACCAACCCCTTTGTTGAGCACCAACACAGCAACTATTCATGAGCACCAACCCATAGGAGAACCAACCCCTTTGTTGAGCACCAACATAGCAACAATTCATGAGCACCAACCCACAGTGGCACCAACCCCTTTGCTAAGCACCAACATATCAACAATTCATGAGCACTAACCCATAGGAGTACCAACCCCTTTTGTGTATACCACACTACTATCTCTCAATATTGCTAACCCAACAAATGATAGTTCATTACAATATCTCTTTTCTCTCTCACCTTTGCTCTTCTAAGATAGTTATAACAAATACAAATCATACTCATCTCTCACATATTACAAATGGCTTCTCAAGCCTTTATTTATAGCTTTCTAAATAACCTTTGGCCTTCCCCCTTTGTGACCCTTCAATCCTCATGGAAAATGGTGCCAAACTTGCATGACCCTTCATATCTTTGCATTTGAAAAGTCATGTGGTGACCCTTCATAAGCAAAAGCATCCTTTCCTCTTTTGTCTTTATCTTAGTGACTTTTCATATTCCTCAAAGTGTCCCTTCATGAGAAATTGTGCCCTTCCTCTTTTGTCTTCACTTGGTCACTCTTAGAATTCCCCAAGATGATTCTTCATGGGAAAATATATCCCATTCTTCTTTTATCTTTACCCTATGACTCTTTGACTTCTCTATGGGCCCTTATTTTGTCTTATATGCAACCAAAAATATATTCATTAATATTAAATAAATATTAACACACATTAGCCAAGATATAACTATTACAAACATCATTAAATGCAATGGGGCCTTTATCACCAATAATACTAGACCTTTGACATCAATGACAATATTTCCAACAATATCCCCCTTTGTCATTGATGGCAACCTCAATCTTGAAACTACCACATCCTGAAACATGTACATACTATCATATAAAAAATATATAGTAACTCCCCCTTACTATAGTAACTTGTACCTATTCCCTATACCTATTTGTGCACTTGTACCTATACCTATTATTCTCCCCTTTTGACATCAATGGCAAAGGGCCTAACTGAAGCTAACACTTAGCTCCCCCTCAACTGATGCTAAACCTCAATGGCAGGAAGTAATAGAAATTACTCCCAACTTCTCTCACAAATATTTAAATGTGTCTTTTGGTAGTGCCTTTGTGAAAATATTTGTAATCTGCTCTGTAGTACTAATATATTCCATCTTAACTTGTTTATCTGCAACCTGCTCTCTCAAGAAGTGATATCTAATGGGAATATGTTTTGTTCTTAAATGCATTACTAGATTCTTTGAAATATTTATATCACTTGTGTTATCATAAAAAATGGAAATAGGCTCATCATACTTTACCTTGATATCTATACTTTACCTTGATATCTTCCAAAGTTTGCTTCATCCAAAGCACTTGAGTAAAACACAAAACTACTGCAATATATTCTACTTCAGCTATAGAAAGTGATACTGAATTTTGCTTCTTGATTAGCCATGATACTAAGCTATCACCAAGAAAGAAATCTCTTCCACTTGTACTCTTTATATCATCCAAGCACCCTGCCCAATCTGAATCTGTATAAGCAACCAAAGTGAAATCTCTACCTATGGGATACCATAATCCATAATCCAATGTCCCCTTGATATATCTAAATATTCTCTTCACCAACTGAACATGACTATCTTTTAGATATGAATGATATCTTTCAACCATACCTATTACATGCATGATGTCTGGCCTTGATGTTGTCAAACATAAAAGACTACCAATCATAGATCTATACAAAGATTGATCTATAACAGGTGAATCTTCATCCTTGCTCACCTTATTTTATTTACACATACGTGTGTCAACTGGTGCATAATCCTCAAAACCAAATTTATTCAACATTTCCTTGGCATATTTACTTCGAGATATGAAAATTATTTTATTTGATTGAAATATTTGCAATCCTAAGAAAAATGATAATTCTCCAAGCATAGACATCTCAAATTCTTTTTGCATTCTATCAAAAAATTATTTTGTCATCTTTTCAATATTTCCTCCAAAAATGATATCATCAACATATACCACAAGAATCAATTGATGCTCACCTATTGTTTTGATGTAAAGATTACTATCAGCAAATCTTCTCTTGAATCCTTGATCTTATAGGTACTTATCAAGTCTTGCATACTAAGCTCTGGGATCTTGTTTCAATCCATACAATGTTTTATTCAATTTTCATACATGGTTACTAATATTTTAGAGAATAAATCCCTCAGGCTGCTCAATGTAGACCTCTTCTTCAAGATTCCCATTTAGAAAGGTAGATTTGACATCCATTTGAAATACTTTGTAATTTTTAAACACTGCATATGCAAGACACATTCTAATAGCCTCTAACCTTGCCACTAGTGTAAAAGTCTCTTCAAAATCTATTCCCTCAATCTGAGCATATCCTTTACATACTAATCTTGCTTTATTTCTGGTCACTTCTCCATTTTCATTCAGCTTATTTCTATAAACCCATTTTGTTCCTATGACATTGTGATTTTTTGGTCTAGGCACTAATTCCCAAGTATCATTATTTTCTATTTGATTTAATTCTTCATCCATAGCCTTAACCCAATGAAAATCATGTCTAGCTTCTGAAAAAGTTCTAGGCTAAATTTTAGATAACAAAGAGAAATTAACTTATTCATATTCACTTACCATCATTCTTCTGGTGTGAATTCCTTCATTTATGTCCCTGATGATGTCACTTTCATTATGATTTCTCTAAACGTATTCTGATGGATTTTTGGTGCCCTTTTTCTTCTTCTCCTCATCTTCATTTGATTCTTTAAAGCCTTCCTCTTCAATGATTTTAGGAATGTCTACTGGATTACTAATTCTTTGTGTTCCATCTTCTTCTATCCTAACACTTGCACTTTCAACAATTTTCTTGGTTCTTTTGTTATAATATTTATAAGCTTTAATTTTTCAAGAATAACTAAGAAATATACCTTCATCTGCTCTAGATTCAAACTTACCAAGTTTTTCATCAGTTCTCTTTATGAAGCATTTGCTACCGAAAACTCTAAAATAATCAACTATTGCTAGTTTGTCTTTCCATAGCTCATAAGGAGTCTTGTCACTATTGACTCTTAGTAATGATCTATTCTGAATATGCACTGTTGTACCAATTACCTCTCTCCAATATTTATCTACTATCTTGGATTCATTTAGCATTGTCCATGCCATCCCCTGAACTATTTTATTTTTTTGTTTAACTACTCCATTTTGTTGTGGATTTTTGGCTATTGAATAATGTCTCTTTATTCCATGATCTTCACAAAACTCAATAAATTGGTCTGACATGAATTCTCCTCCTTGATCTGATCTTAGACACTTAATCTTCAAACTAGTTTCATTCTCAACTAATGCTTTGAATGCTTTGAAATGTATAAAAGCTTCTAATTTTTTCTTTAAAAACATTACCCAAGTCATACGTGAAAAATCATCAATAAGCAACATGAAATATTTATCACCTTAAGTGATTTGAGTCCTCATAGGTCCACATAGGTCAGTGTGAACAAGCTCTATCATCTAAATGGTCAAGTACTCTTTTATTTTGAATCACCTTCTAGCCTACTTCCCATACTGATAAGGTCCACAAAGCATGTCAGATGGCTTTATAATATTTGGAAGATTTATGACTACTTGATTTTTGTTGAGTTTGACAAGATTGTAAAAATTTATGTGCCCCATTCTTCTATGCCATATCCAACTTTCTTCAATCTAACTCAAACAACATTTTTGACCTATGATGTTTGATGGCATATATAAGTTATTTCATGTTCTCTAAGCATCTGCAACCAATACATCTAAATATTTTCTTCTAATTTCACAACCTTATACATAAAACTTTAGTGTGTGCCCCTAATCACACATTTGACTTACACTCAACATATTATGCTTAAGACCTTCTACATATAAAACATTTTCAATTTTAGTTCTACCATTATCCAAACTTAGTGTACTTTTTCCAGCAATTATACCAGTAATATTGTCTCCAAATTTCACTGTGCCACCATTGATCTTATTCAAGGTTATGAACTTTTTCTTGTCTCCTATCATGTGCCTCAAACATCCACTATCATTGAACCATGGCTTTTCTTCATTTCTTGCATGCAAAGCTGTCTGAACCAACATAGAATCTTTAGATTGTTTATTTTGCCATGTCTGAACCTTTTTCTTAATGAATGGAGCCTTAAAACTTTGGTCCTTCTTGACTAACTCGAATACACTTCTACAATATCGAGGTATGTGTCTAAAGTTGTTACACTTGTAAAAAATTATGGCCTCTTCATCAAAGCTTGATAGAGGAGCAAAAGAGTTGTAGCTTCTGCTTGACTCTACATGACTTTCCTTTTCCTTATTTCTGAGACTATTAGCTCTTTTTCTACATTCTAATTTCTTGTGACCATATCCATTACAATAAAAACAATAACCATAAAAATAAGACTTGTTTGTGTATCTCTAACTTGATTGCCTTTTATAGCTTTGTTCCCTCTAACCTTCTTTGTTTGAGATGTCCTCTGTATTCTTTACTTCTTCCCTTTTTGTTTCCTCTTTTATAAGAGCTTCAACATAACTCTTTTTCTTTTCAAATATAATACCTATCTTATCTGGCATTTCCTTTTATCTTTCTAATATCTTATTCATCATATTAGTGTTATTCTCAAATTTTGAATCATTGGTTGCTCTATCATTGATTGCTTTATTTATTTTATCAAGATCTGCTTTTAAAGAAGCAATTTCAATAACATACCTTTCACATTCTTTTTTTACTATTTTCAATTATTCCATTAGATCTTCTTCATTCTTCTTGGCTTCTTCAAAGTGTGCTTGTAGATCTTTAATTATTTCTTTTAACTCCTTTTCATTTTTCTCGATCTGGCATTTCAATCTTCAATTTTTCTTTTCAACAGCTTTTAACTCTTCTAAGGCATAAATGAGTTCTCTTTCTATATTAACTTTGGCTTTATCTTCTTCTTATTCTTGATCATCTATTCTTTTACTTGTAGAGGCATCTTCATGTATGGCCATCTTGTGCTTTCATGATCTACCTTCAAGATGTAAAACTTTTTCAAAAGAAACCTGCTCTGATACCAATTATTAAGCATGGGATATACTAAGAGGGGGGGTGAATCAGTATATCATAAATCTTATAAACTTTCCCTTTATAAAATTTCACTTAACCAAACATTCAAGATATGCAATAAAACTGAAATAATAAACACCACACAAGATAGAGAGAGACACCAGATTTAATGTGGAAACCCAATGTGGGAAAAACTACAAAGAACAATCTCAAGTATATGAATGAGCACCAACTCAAACTAAAATATTCACAAGCACCAACTTGCAAGAGCACCAACCCCTTTGCTAAGCACCAACACAACAACTATTCATGAGCACTAACCCACAAGAGCACCAACCCCTTTGTTGAGCACCAACACATCAACAATTCATGTGCAACAACTCACAGGAGCACCAGCCCCTTTTGTGTATACCACACTACTATCTCTCAATGTTGCTATCTCAACAAATGATAATTCATTACAATATCTATTTCCTCTCTCACCTTTGCTCTTCTAAGCTAGATATAAAAAATACAAATCATACTCATCTCTCACACATTACAAATGGCTTCTCAAGCCTTTATTTATAGCTTTCCAAATGACCTTTGGCCTTCCCCCTTTGTGACCCTTCAATCCTCATGGAAAATGGTGCCAAACTTTCATGACCCTTCATATCCTTGCATTTAAAAAGTCATGTGGTGACCCTTCATAAGCAAAAGCATCATTTCCTCTTTTGTCTTTATCTTGATGACTTTTCGTATTCCTCAAAGTGTCCCTTCATGAGAAATTGCACCCTTCCTCTTTTGTCTTCACTTGGTAACTCTTGGAATTCCCCAAGATGACTCTTCATGGGAAAATGTGTCCCATTCTTCTTTTATCTTTACCCCATGACTCTTTGACTTCTCCATGGGCCCTTCTTTTGTCTTATATGCAACCAAAAATATATTCATTAATATTAAATAAATATTAACACACATTAGCCAAGATATAACTATTACAAACATCATTAAATGCAATGGGGCCTTTATCACCAATAATGATAGACCTTTGACATCAATTACAATATTTCCAACATTCGTATAAGGTCATAAAATATCTACCAAAAATGGGCCAAGTTCTAATAACAATGGGTACACATGTCTATTTTCAGCCAATCTTAGAATAAATAGTAATAATGATTTGATTCATATAAACCAAAAATGGTGGTAGAACCCCTAATAAGGTAAATATAATTATTGAGGGATTAAAGGTAATTTTTAAATTCATCTTAAAAAACACAAATATAATATAAACCTTGATAAAAATGATGTGGATTATGATTCAAGCAAAGGGAAGCTAAAAAACACCAAGGTCAATAACTTATTTTCTAGATTTTGCATTGAGGATTTATTTTATGGGGTGAGGTAGATTATTAGAATTAACCCACTTAAAAAGGATATATTAGATACTCCTATATTTTTAATCCAATCATCAATTCTATTTCCTTCTCTATATATATGACCTAAAGAAACCTATTCACAAGACTCTAATAAACTATTAGCATCAAACATCAGGTTTCTAATTGTCCATCTATGGGGGTGGGGGGGGAGGAGAGGGAGGGTTTAATCTTAAAAGATATTTTTCTATATTAAGAGATTCCCCTTTGATTTTTAGGTATGTAAAATTCAGTGCCTCAATGAATCGAATACCCCACATAACAACTTTGGCTTCAACGAAGTGATTAGACTATACACCAAGAGGTCCCACATAAGCTACCAAGAACACTCCATTAATATCTCTAGTCACTCCCCATCCACTGACTAGATAGGATTCCCTTTTGAGGTACCATAAAATTTAATTTTAACCCATGAGGAGTGGGGTTATAGGACCATTTTAGATCACTCTTATCAACCCTTATGCTTCCTTTATCTCATTCCTCTGAGATGTCTAAATCCCACTTAAGGGATAATATTCATTCATGTTCCTTCACCTTTTCCAAATTATCAATTTTTGATGCAATAATCTCTTATTTTTATATATGCCACTATCTTTAATCCCACTCTATTGACACAAATTTTCTTGTTCTAAAATATCCTTAAGTTCCTTTGGCTCTAAATACCCTAAAACATTTGAGCTATAAACAAATTCCAAAGCTTTCTTAGAAGAGAAATTGAGAAGGGTGGATGAAAATTAATGATGAAATTAATAAATAAATTTATCCTAAACTAGGGAAATTCAAACTTTGAAAATTTTTAATTGATAACTCTGAAAGTGAATGGAAAATCACTAAAGAGGTACAGGGTTGATTCAACATCTCTTTTATAGAGGATACACCTATTAGGAATTGAACCCTCTCTTAATTATCTTGAGTGAGCATAATTAAGAGATATTAAGTTGAAAAATAATATGTATTAGATGAGTCAATTGAGATGGTTTTCCAAGATTTCTCAAAAGCATTCTCCTCAAATTAGTTCATAACCTTATCACTCATGTCTCTTTTGATCCAAATACTTCATCTATCCCAATGTTCAATGGAACTTAAAGAGGAATTTATTTATCCCAGCCCCTTTTGTGTATACCACACTACTATCTCTCAATGTTGCTATCTCAACAAATGATAATTCATTACAATATCTATTTCCTCTCTCACCTTTGCTCTTCTAAGCTAGATATAAAAAATACAAATCATACTCATCTCTCACACGTTACAAATGGATTCTCAAGCCTTTATTTATAGCTTCCCAAATGACCTTTGGCCTTCCCCCTTTGTGACCCTTCAATCCTCATGGAAAATGGTGCCAAACTTTCATGACCCTTCATATCCTTGCATTTAAAAAGTCATGTGGTGACCCTTCATAAGCAAAAGCATCATTTCCTCTTTTGTCTTTATCTTGATGACTTTTCGTATTCCTCAAAGTGTCCCTTCATGAGAAATTGCATCCTTCCTCTTTTGTCTTCACTTGGTAACTCTTGGAATTCCCCAAGATGACTCTTCATGGGAAAATGTGTCCCATTCTTCTTTTATCTTTACCCCATGACTCTTTGACTTCTCCATGGGCCCTTCTTTTGTCTTATATGCAACCAAAAATATATTCATTAATATTAAATAAATATTAACACACATTAGCCAAGATATAACTATTACAAACATCATTAAATGCAATGGGGCCTTTATCACCAATAATGATAGACCTTTGACATCAATGACAATATTTCCAACATTCGTATAAGGTCATAAAATATCTACCAAAAATGGGCCAAGTTCTAATAACAAAGGGTACACATGTCTATTTTCAACCAATCTTAGAATAAATAGTAATAATTATTTGATTCATATAAACCAAAAATGGTGGTAGAACCCCTAATAAGGTAAATATATTTATTGAGGGATTAAAGGTAATTTTTAAATTCATCTTAAAAAACACAAATATAATATAAACCTTGATAAAAATGATGTGGATTATGATTCAAGCAAAGGGAAGCTAAAAAACACCAAGGTCAATAACTTATTTTCTAGATTTTGCATTGAGGATTTATGTTATGGGGTGAGGTAGATTATTAGAATTAACCCACTTAAAAAGGATATATTAGATACTCCTATATTTTTAATCCAATCATCAATTCTATTTCCTTTTCTATATATATGACCTAAAGAAACCTATTCACAAGACTCTAATAAACTATTACCATCAAACATCAGGTTTCTAATTGTCCATCTGTGGGGGTGCGGGGGGGGGGGAGAGGGAGGGTTTAATCTTAAAAGATATTTTTCTATATTAAGAGATTCCCCTTTGATTATTAGGTATGTAAAATTTAGTGCCTCAATGAATCGAATACCCCACATAACAACTTTGGATTCAACAAAGTGATTAGACTATACACCAAGAGGTCCCACATAAGCTACCAAGAACACTCCATTAATATCTCTAGTCACTCCCCATCCACTGACTAGATAGGATTCCCTTTTGAGGTACCATAAAATTTAATTTTAACCCATGAGGAGTGGGGTGATAGGACCATTTCAGATAACTCCTATCAACCCTTATGCTTCCTTTATCTCATTCCTCTGAGATGTCTAAATCCCACTTAAGGGATAATATTCATTCATGTTCCTTCACCTTTTCCAAATTATCAATTTTTGATGCAATAATCTCTTATTTTTATATATGCCACTATCTTTAATCCCACTCTATTGACACAAATTTTCTTGTTCTAAAATATCCTTAAGTTCCTTTTGCTCTAAATACCCTAAAACATTTGAGCTATAAACAACTTCCAAAGCTTTCTTAGAAGAGAAATTGAGAAGGGTGGATGAAAATTAATGATGAAATTAATAAATAAATTTATCCTAAACTAGGGAAATTCAGACTTTGAAAATTTTTAATTAATAACTCTGAAAGTGAATGGAAAATCACTAAAGAGGTGGGGGGTTGATTCAACATCTCTTTTATAGAGGATACACCTATTAGGAATTGAACCCTCTCTTAATTATCTTGAGTGAGCATAATTAAGATATATTAAGTTGAAAAATAATATCTATTAGATGAGTCAATTGAGATGGTTTTCCAAGATTTCTCAAAAGCATTCTCCTCAAATTAATTCATAACCTTATCACTCATGTCTCTTTTGATCCAAATACTTCATCTATCCCAATGTTCAATGGAACTTAAAGAGGAATTTATTTATCCAAGAATCATCCCAAAATAGATATTTATTCCCTATTCCAATATTACACTTACAACCTTTCCACAACAAAATCTTTTTATTCATCAAGTTATTCCATATCTTAGATCCCTACGATGGTGATGCCATAATTAAGAAACTATCATCTTCCCTACTATCCATATATTTATCTTTGAAAATATGTCCATGAGTTATATTCATTCATGAGTCTCCATACACTTTGGCAAAGAGGGATTTATTCATAACTTTTATTCTTCTTAACCCAAGACTGCAAACTTGTTCCAAGCCACAAGGGGAATCCTATTTTTCTCTTCAACCCCTAACTAGAGGAATATTTTTAAATATATTTAATTTTATTTTCAATATTTATAGGAATATAAAAAAGTGTCATCAAATATATTTTAAGGATTTGAATTGAAGTCTTAATCAATTACAATTTACCAACTTGAGTTAATAAACACCCCTTCCAGCCTACTAGCTTATGTTGAATTCTACTAAGGATAGGGTTCCAACTATTTCTGAATTTTCTTCCTTTAAATAGGGGCATGCCAAGATAGGTCAAAGGAATAAATTTGTTTGGGAAACCCAAAATGCTTAAAATTATATGTTTCTTCATATTCGACATGTTGATAAAGAAAAGTGAACTTTTTTACAAGTTGATGCACTCACCATAAACTTTTATAAATTAACTTAAGATTTTTATCTTGTTGGGGATCAACCAACAATTTGATTACACTTATGAAAGCAATAAACGTAGAATTAAATCAGAATGATAAGTAACTAGAATGATAAATAGCAAAGAACAAGAGATACAAGAAACCACCCTAAACACTTGTATTAAACTCTTTATAGAAGGAATACAATTGAAGAAACTTCTTTTCTTCCACACCTCTCTCAGATGTAGAGATCTCTCTCTAGATCTCTTTCCCTCAAGAGCTCTCTCTCTCAAGTACAATCAACTCCAACAACCTGGATTGATTCACATATACAATTCTGTACTATTCTTTCTCAACACTACATTACAATAAGCTAAGAAGATCTATCCTATTATATAATAATTAGGAAACTTGAGCATGCATTTACAACCAATAGTTATGACTCTTAAACAAGGGCTCTAAAATAGTCTTACTAAAGATAGAGATGCAGACTTAAGACTATGACTTAATCCCATCATGCAAACACTCAGTTCTATCCACAGAAATAGCTTTCTAGATGCACAGGTAACTGACATCGATTCCTGCATGCTTGCCTGTGACCAACGTCAGCCAATCCCTGTCGATGCCAGCATCTATTGAACTACTCCTGACCAACGTCAGTCACTCCTGACTGACGCCGATGACTGTGTAAACCTGCAACTATCAAATTTCTCACTTGGTGAAGCTTTTAGGCTCCACACCTTAACAATCTCCCACTTGGAGATAAACAGCTGCACTAGTACCTGTACAGCAACATCTTCTAGCTCCTCCATCTTCAACTCAATCATGAAGACCAATAGAAGTTGAATGAAGATTCAACTTCTCCTTTGTAACCAGCTTGGTTAACATATCAGCAGGATTATTATTTGTATGGATCTTCTCCAGCTTCAACTCACCATCCTCCAATACCTGTCTTATGAAGTGGTACCTAAACTGTATATGCTTTGTTCTTGAATGAAAGGCTGAATTCTTAGCCAAATGAATTACACTCTGACTATCACTGTATAATCTGCAACTCTCTTGCTCCTTTCCAAGCTCTTTCATGAACCGTGTCATCCATATCATCTCTTTGCTAGCCTTTGTGACTGCAATATACTCTGCTTCTATAGTTGACAAGGCAACAACCTTCTGCAACTTTGATATCCAGCTAACCGCCATTCCACCAACAGTGAAAATATATCTTGTGGTGCTCCTTCTACCATCCAAATCACCTACCATTTCTGAATCTACATAACCATATAGAGAAGTATCTGAACCTCCATAGCACAAATGCCTACTGCTCATTCCTCTCAGATATCTAAGGATCCACTGAACTGCTTTCTAGTGCTCCTTCCCTGGATTGGCCATATACTTACTTACAACTCCCACTGCTTGGGCAATATTCGGTCTAGTACAAACCATTGCATACATTAAACTCCCTACTGTGAACGAATATGAAACTCTACTCATGTACTCTACCTCATCATATGAATTAGGACATTGTTCTTTACTCAATTTAAAATGTCCATCCAAAGGTGTGCTTACTGGTTTTACATCCTGCATATTGAACCGTTTCAACACCTTGTTCACATAATCCTCTTGAGACAAAATCAACCTGTGATTTTTCTTGTCTCTCTTAATGCTCATGCCAAGGATTTTATTTGCTGCTCCCAAATCCTTCATGGCAAATGTGTGAGCTAATTTCACCTTAAGCTCAGAGATATCCTGCATGTGTGATCCTGCAACTAGTATATCATCTACATACAACAATAGAATAATATATCTACCATTATCCAATCTCTTAAAATACACACAATGGTCAAATTGACACCTACTGTATCCATGCTCAGTCATAAACCTATCAAATCTTGAATACCACTGTCTAGGAGCTTGCTTGAGGCCATACAAGCTTTTCTTCAATCTGCACACTAGCTTCTCCTTACCTTTGACCTCAAATCCTTCCAGTTGTTCCATATATATTTCTTCATCCAAATCTCCATGAAGAAATGATGTCTTAACATCAAGATGCTCAAGATGAAAATCCTCAATAGCATCTAAAGACAATACAGTCCGTATAGAAGTCATTTTAACAACAGGAGAAAAAATCTCACCAAAATCAATACCTAGTTTTTGTGCAAATCCTTTCACTACCAACCTGGCCTTATATCTCATCTGTTTATTCTCACCTTCCTTCAACCTGTAGGTCCATCTGTTCTTCAGTGTCCTCTTACCTACTGTCAACTCAACCAAATCCCATGTTTGGTTCTCTTTCAAGGACTCCATTTCCTCAACCATGCCACGCTCTCACTGATTCTTGAATTCTACCTAAATTGCTTCTTAAAAACTCTCTGGTTCTCCACCATCAGTAAGCAATAAATAGAATAATGAAGGAGAATATCAAATTGGAGGCTTACTTACCCTTTCTGACCTCCTGATGGGTGTCTGAGACTCATCCACAACACGCTGTCTGCCCGAATTCTCTGACAGTGACCGACCTCGGTCACTTCCAGGCCTGTAATTGGCTGACATTGATTCTTCTTGGCCGACGTCAGTTCCTATCTGGCTAACATCAGTCATTGTATGACCGACATCGGTTTTTGTTCTACTGACGTCAGTTCCTACTTGGCCGATGTTGGTCTCTGTGTTTTCCTATTTGTGATTAATTTTTCTCGTGAGCTCATTTTGGACTGTCACCTCATCCAATTCTCCATTGCTCTGCTCAAATTGATTCAGCTTCCTCAGCTGATCATTATACATCACTTTTTCATTAAAAACAACATCACGGCTCCTAATTATCTTGTTAGTTCCTAGATTCCAAAACCTAAATCTGAAATCATCAAAGCCATAGCCAATAAATGTGCACCTCATAGACTTAGCATCCAGCTTCTTTCTATTTTCCTTATCAACATGCACAAAGGCTTCACAACCAAAAACTTTGAAAAATGAGAGATCTACCTTTTTACCTATACATGCCTCTTCTGGAATTCCACCATCCAGAGCTATAGAGGGTCCTCTATTAATCAGGTACACTGCAGTGTCAACAGCTTCTGCCCAAAACTCTAAGGGCAAACCAGCATGCAATCTCATACACCTTGCATGCTCCATAATTGTTCTATTCATCCTTTCAACAACTCCATTTTGTTGAGGTGTCCTTGGAACTGTCCTTTGCCTGTGGATTCCATGCATATAACAATACTAGTTGAACTTATAACTGCAGAACTCACCACCATTGTCAGATCTCAGGCACTTCAATCTTCTACCTGTTTCATTCTCAACCATAGCTTTCCAAATCTTAAAAGTCTCAAATACATCAAGTTTCTTCTTAATACAATAGACCCATACCTTTCTTGTAGCATCATCTATGAACGAAACATAGTTTTGTGATCCTCTGATAGAAGCAACCTGAGCTGGTCCCTACACGTCTGTGTGAACAAGCTGCAACTTATGCTTCTTATTTGTTGACCCAGTCTTGAGAAAACTCACTCTCTTCTATTTTCCAAAAACATAGTGCTCACAAAAATCTAGATCTATGCTTTTCAAATCTGAAAGCTTACCTCTTGACTTAAGAATTGACATTCCCTTCTCACTCATGTGGCCAAGCCTTGAGTGCCATAATTTTGCATCCACATCTGAAGTAGATAATATAGAAGGAGAATTGTTAGTAACACAATTACATAAATAGAGAGTACCTACTCTCTTATCTCTGGCCATTACAAGTGCACCCTTGGTCACCTTCCAAAATTCAGTTGTGAGAGTTACTGTACAACCCTCATCCCCTAACTTTCCTACAGAAATTAGATTCCTCTTCAAGCTAGGAACATGCATTACATCTCTCAACACCCATGTGTTGCCATTCTGCATTTTCAGCTGCACTTTTCCTTTGCCAATAATTTTACAAGGCTCATCATCCCCTAAATACACTATTCCAAAATCTCCATGGATATAGTCACTAAAATATTCTCTATTAGGGGTAGCATGAAAAGATGCACCAGAATCTAACACCCAATATTCTATATTATTATGCAAAGAGAATATTAAAGCATCTTGTGCAATACCTACAACCTTTGCTTCTTCTTTTCCTTCATGCTGATTGTCCTCCTTAGGCTTTGACCAGCAATCTCTACTTATGTGCCCAATCTTTCCACAATTCTAGCATTGTGGCTTCCTACCATTTCTGGATTTGGATCTACCTCTCACCTTTGACTTAGACCTTGATCTCCCTTTTTTGCTCTTCTCTTTTTGCCTTCCCCTGCTCTCAAAACTTAAAGTGTTCCCTGATGTTTCCTCTGTACTTTTCCTATGAATTTCTTCATTCAAGATTACACTAACAACATCCTCTACTTTTAAAATATTTGAAGCAGATGCAGTATTACTAACTGCCATTACTAAGTTATGCCAGCTTTCAAGCAAAGAACATAATATTAAAAGAGCTTTAATTTCATCATCAAACACAATATTGACTGAACTTAATTGATTTACAATTCCATGGAAATCATTTAGATGATTAGATACAGATCCACCTTCCTGCATACGCATATTAAATAACTACTTCATAAGATATACCTTATTAGAAGCTGAGGGTTTTCATACAAATTTGCTAAAGTAGTCATTAACTCTACCGTAGACTTTGTCTGTGATAGATTAGATATCACAGTAGATGCTAGACTCAGTATTATAGACCCCAGAGCCTTTCTATCAAGAACTTCCCATTCTTCATCATCCATGTCTATGGGCTTCTTTGCAATCCCACCTAATGGTAAGTATAGATCTTTCTGATACAAATAATCCTCTATCTGCATTCTCCAATGTTGATAATTTTTGCCATTAAACTTCTCCATTCTCAGTTTACTTTCGTTTGCCATTGCTTCTCCCACTCAAACAAAAATCTTTGTAGAAACCCCTGTGAGTACCCTGTAATCAATACACACTACACAGATCTGAACCACCTGTTAGTGAACCTGAGCTCTGATACCACTTGTTGGTATCAAGCTCTAAAACCTGCAACCAAGCTCTGATACCACTTGTTGGGGATCAACCAAAAATTTGATTACACTTATGAAAGCAATAAACGTGGAATTAAATTAGAATGATAAGTAACTAGAATGATAAATAGCAAAGAACAAGAGATACAAGAAACCACCCTGAAAACTTGTATTAAACTCTTTACAAAAGGAATACAATTGAAGAAACTTCTTTTCTTCCACACCTCTCTCAGATGTACAGATCTCTCTCTAGATCTCTTTCCTTCAAGAGCTCTCTCTCTCAAGTATAATCAACTCCAACAACCTGGATTGATTCACATATACAATTCTATGCTGTTCTTTCTCAACACTACATTACAATAAGCTAAGAAGATCTATCCTATTATATAATAATTAGGAAACTTGAGCATGTATTTACAACCAATAGTTATGCCTCTTAAACAAGGGCTCTAAAATAGTCTTACTAAAGATAAAGACGTGGACTTAAGACTATGACTTAATCCCATCATGCAAACACTTAGTTCTATCCATGGAAATAGCTTCCTGAATGCATAGGTAACCAACATCAGTTCCTACTTGCTTGCCTATGACTGACGTCGGCTGATCCCTACCGACGCCGGCATCTATTGAACTGCTCCTGACTGACGTCGATCGCTCTTGATCGACGCCGGTGACTGTGTAAACCTGCAACTATCAAACTGCTCACTTGGTGAAGCTTTTAGGCTCCACACCTTAACATATCTTATTTGGATTCTATAACCAAATCTTCTCGTATAATAATGGTGTCATCCATAAATTTTTGATGAGACACTTGATCAATTGAAGAGGTACTTTTCATGCCTTTTAGTTTTCCCTTATTGAGAGCCTCTGAGAAACTCCTTCCCAATGATTAAACCATAATAATGAAGAGATATGAATATAGTGGATATGCTTTAATTATACCTCTTTCCAATATAAAAAAATCTACAAGAGATCTGTTAACTAAAACAAATAACATAGGTGAGAAAATACAAGAGGAAACAAATTTCATGAATTTGAGATGAAAATAAAACCTTTCCAAAAAACATTATGGAATCACCATGAAACCCTATCATAGGATTTATTCATGGAATGTAACTTATTTTTGGTGATTTTATTATCTTGAAAAAAGGTAACTTGGTGATAATAGATGAGATTCTATAAAAATGGGCTGAAGTTTCAAGGCTAAGAGTTTGCTAAAAACCTTATAAAGAGTGTTACATAAACTAATAGGTCTGAAGTCTTTGAAGTATTTAGCACCAATATTTTTAGGAATTCAGACTAAAAAGGTATTGTTTATTTATTTGAGGATAGAACTGAAGAAGAAAAATTATTCAATAGTAGCAACCATGTCTAACTGAATTATCTCCCAAAAGTGTTGAAATAAAGCAAGAGGGAACCTGTATGCCTTGGAGGTTTGTCCTCTTCTATAAATAACATCATGAACTTAACGTATTCCATAGAAATAATGGAAATAAGATTCTAATTATTTACTTGAGAAATTATATTTGGGAAGATACCTATAATGGATTCATCTTTATCCAAGATAGGCAAAACTCTTATAGAGATAAGGTTTTTTATAAAAAAGAACATATTATTATTTGATTAAATAAAAATACAAGCATAGGGAACCATCAATGTTAATTATCCTTTTGATTTTATTCAAATTCATATGCCTTAAAGTGGACAAATGAAAAAAATTAGAGTTCATATCACCTACTCTCAACCACAATTCTCTAGACTTTTATCTCTAGAATATTTCTTCTTTAGCCTCCAAAGAGTGGAAGTCATTGATCAACACTTTTTCCCTCTGAAATAAATCTTGATTAATTCATTTAGTTTGGACCTCTCCTTAAATAATATATATTTCTTCATAAATCTTCCTATTATGATCAATTTTTTTTCCAAAAGTGTGTTTGTTCCATTTTTCAAGTTAATTTTGACGTTCTTCAACTTCCTCTCAAACTTAAACATAGTAGTTCCAAAAACTTATGCATTCCACCATTGTTTGATTTTGTATTTAATATTTGGATGCTGAAATGACATGTTTTTAAAAATAAATGGAGGATTTATTTGATTTATTTTCTAAGTTTCCATTTGCATTTAAACATTAGTGGATTATGATCCAACCCTATTCTAGGAAGATAAGGCAAACAACAGCGTTGCCGAAGAATCTAGTCCATGGAGAAAGGATTGTGTCTAGTCTTAATTAAATGATATTATCACCCAAACATTTTTTTATTCCATCTGAACTTAGATCCTTAAAGTTTTGTGTCATACAACCCACATTCAGTAATAAATTCTGCAATATCCTCCATACTATCTAAAAATTCATGTGAACCTTCTTATTTTTCCATTGGTGATAAGGGGGTATTAAATTCCCACGCTATCACCCATTTAAAATATTTAAAGATATTTATAAAATCATTTAAATCATTCCAAAATCTCCTTATCCTTATTCAAGAGTTCGAAGCATAGATATTAGATAGGATCCAAGCTAAATTGTTTAATTTGCTAGTAAAGAGAATAGCTAGATGGTGATTATTTTTTAGTAGAATTTATCCTTCAGAACATTATGATCCCAAGTCATAGCAATACCATCTAAGGAACCCTCTGATCTCACACCCAAAAAATATCTTTACTCCAAAGGTTATCCTTAATACCATTCATGTTACTTTCAGACATCTTAGTTTCTTGAAGCAAAAGGATATTGTGACTATGAGTTTTCCTAAGATTTCTAAGTATTCTATGTTTATTGGGGTTAATAATGCCTCAAATATTCCATGAGATTATCTTCATTTCTATGGTTTAGCTAAAAATTTAAGCCCACTTAGCTTGAAATTTATTTTGACTATATTGGCTACATATTTAATTATTTCTCTACTATGAAATTATTTGAGATTTGGTATACCTATTCCATATACCCTAATCCATTTATAATATTCTTATAAAGTTATCAAGCCACACATTGAGCATATTTATCACATACTTGTAGATGAATTCATATATTATGTTGTTATTTCACTCTCTATCTACTGAATTCTTATGTCTACATACTTGCACTAGAATAAGGATTACATTTAGTTAAATATCATATAGTTATATTTATTTGCATAGGAATAAAAGGTGGAGTCTTCTCTCACATTTGGATGGGTCACTGACATGCATATAAATACATGAGCCCTAATTATTAGTGTGAAACTCCACTCAAGGATCTTAGGCCACTAACTTTGCATATTTTCTTTAGTATTGGATGTATCATTAGATATTATGGTGGGATATGGTTACATCAAGGGAGAAGATATTATTAAAATTATATACATATTTATACTTATAAGAGAGATAAATATATCCCTTTTATATTGAAAAAGGGTTTTAGACCCTAAGGATCTATAGTGCCATTTTTAAACTTTCTTAATTTTTTTTTTGGGTGAGTCTACCTCTTTAAGATCCAATTCTAGTCACTACCCTTTTCAAAACATTCCAAAATGTGTCATCATCTCATATCACAATATGCTTTCTATAGGTTCTTATTCAGTATTATACAACCTATTTTCCCACATGATTAGTGACTTTCAAAAATCATGTAAATCATATTCACATATCCATATCTTTCCATTTTCCTCTCAATTATCAATAGTTCAAGGTATTATCATTCAATATTGCACTAAATTAGGTCTTCATTAATGTTTTTCATATACTACTATATTTAGTCCTAATTTGACCATGGTGCTCTCTTTTTTATGTCATTGGTGTAGTATTTTGAACACTTATGTACCCTCCACATAAAACAAAGGGTTCCTAGATTTTATATGTTATTAGGAATGATGATTTGGTTGTTATGCAAATGTTTATCAATGATTACTTTTTTATTTCCTCACATGTATCATATAATTTTAGCATATAGTTTGAATCATAATAGGGTTGTGTGTGATAATTACACTTGATGTACTACCCTATAAATTGATATAATTGATTTAATTCCTTTAGTGATAGATTATTTGTGGCTCATTATATGATGGCTCATTATGAGGTATATTATATAACAACTTGAAGGGTTAGGGTAAGCAATTAATATATCCTTCCTCTTTTCTCTCAACCTCAAGGTGAGGCTAACCAAAACACCCCTCCTAACTTACCTCAAACCACTATAATTAGAGTGCATGTTGTAAAGAATTATGATATGATAGATAAACTTAATAATACTCATGTCAAAATCTTTATCTTATAAATTTTCACTAGGTATAATGTTTATAAATAAATACTTTATGAGGCCTTACATGAAGTTTCTTTACCACATGATAATGCACTTGCATACTTTCATTTATTATTAAAAACTTTATGAATAGTGAAGACTTTGCCTCTTTTAAGTAAGATTAGTTACCTTCCAAGGATATTATATACAAACATTTACCATTGTATATTCAAGTTATAATCTATAATAAATATATTAAATGTGTCCTTATAGATAATGGTTTGAGTATTTGTAATGAATCATTTTCTAATGCAGTTGTAATTAGTAAAAATATCATACACCCTCTAAAATTATTATAAAAGGCTTTGATAATCAAGAAAGAAAGGATTTAGGAGAAATTACATTGAACATAATATTTTGACCAAAAACTATAACTATAGAATGTCAAGTGATATTTAATGATGTGAGCTATAACCTTTTACCTGATAGGCCATGGATTCATGATATCCGTGTGGTCCTTTCTACATTGCATAGATTCTTAAAATTTGTTTATGATGGAATCATATATACTTTTGTTATATATTATGTTCTTTTCAAGTTATTCAAGGTAGTAAAACCCATAGAGAGAGTCATTATACATCTCAATACAACACAACCATGTATTATGGTACCTAAACAATTTATTCTAATAGAATAATTGAAAACATTTGAATGGGGTGAACTTAAAAAAAAAAAGAGGATAGTGTAACTCTAGCTAAAAATATATATGGACATTTTTTCAAACTTAAAATCACTCTAATTAGTCTTATGGAATATAGAGATGGCATGAATATTGGTTAACTATATTGTACCCCTCAAGATTATGAAATACATATTGAATCATTTATGCCTTATTATACACCATATTGTGATGATAAAGGTAAAGAGATTATAGTGGACACTTGTTTCAACACTAATAAGCCAAAACAACCTCCTACCTAGTTAAAAATACTTTAGAAAATTATGGATTTTGATTGAAGTGTATATATTTAATAGGATACAAAGGTTATGGTTTAGGTAAAAATGAGAAATTTATTAAAAAATAAAACATTCTAACTACTCATAAATATATACTAAGACTTAGGTATAGTGAAAATTCTCAACTAAAAATATGTAATACCTTGTTTTCATAAATTTTTGCATCTTGTGACAACACCCCCAACTATGCTCCTAATAAGAAATTATAGGTAAATCAAGAACATGGACACTAAAAAAATAGTAAGATAAATATGTTTACTCTGTGTCCCAATGGACAAGACTTTAAAAACCCATTCAAATTTCCATTAGTAGATAAATCCAAATGGAAAATTATAAACAGATAAGATTCAATAATTGGTGCTCTTAGACTAAGAACAAAAAATTAAAACATTATGATAAGAAGCATGTGAGGTTTTCAAAGGGATCACAAAATATTTTATTAATTCTATCAAGTATAGGTTTTTATGTTTATGACAACATGAAAATCAATAGTAGTATTAGTGGAATTTGGTGCCTATTTTAATTTGGAATTTATTAGAATTGAGTGCTTATTTCATTCAAAACTTTTTTTATTTGGTGCTCATTTAATCTAATAAGGAAATTTTTTGGTTCAACACTAAAATAATTTATTGGGAAAATAGTTGTAGGTGTCACAATTAAGTTTGGTGTTAACTTGACTCAACGTCAAGGTGGAACTAAAGGAAAAACAAAGCATGCAGGAGTTAGAATTCATAGTTCAAACTGAAGCTAGAAGGAGAAAATAAAAAAAATAATGACAGTTTCAAGCAATTAACATCAAGCTAATACAACACCAAATTATATCCATCTAACATAATAATATGTTTTGGGAATCTATTTGTCATAAAATGTTTTGTTGTTATCACATGCACCTCAAAATGCATTACTCATTGAAAGAATACAATGGCATTTGAAAAAAGTTAGATGGGCAGAATTTCTTGATACATAATGAATGCCAAATATTGAAATCATATTTATCCTTTTTGTATAAATTAATTTTTATATCAAAGTCATTTAATATATATATATATATATATATATATATATATATATATATATATATATATATATATATATATATATATATATATATATATATATATATATATATTGGTAAAGTTTCCCTATGTGCAAAGCCAATAAAATGAATTAATCTAATGTGTTAAAGTGAGTAATAATTTAGGTCCAAAGTGACTATGTATAACATATTTAATTGAATTATTCAAAAGTAATTATTATTTTTAGCATATGAAGTCATACAAGTAACTATATGTAAAATTCACAAAAACAATGTCTCCCATCTAGTCAATCCCGAAGCATAACAATTCACCCACACTTTATGACACTATTAAAACTAGCTCATATATCAGCATATCATGCAAAAAGGAGGTTCTTACAAGATCACCCAAGGCATGAAGATAAAGGGGTTGGGGTAAGTTGGGGTTAGTTTTGTACAACAATGGGAAAGACTAGGGAATGAGGTTAGAGGAACAAGGAGGTCCATAGTATGTATGTCTAGGATCTAGGCCTCTGATGAAGGAATTTAGGCTAGAAGAGTTCTCACCCATGCAATTAAACATAGGTAAACGTTTGAACCTTGTATTTAATTTGGTTCCACTTAGACTGACAGTCTATCAACTCTTCCTCTCCTTGGTATTCTTCACTTCATAATGTCTCCTCTTTTTTACTAGAGCCATCTTCCTCTCTTTTTCCTTGGCTAACAAACTCAACTGCAACTCCCTACTCTTTAGTGTTTGTGATATTTTCCTAATTAAAATGCTAGCTTAACCTGAGTCCAACTACCCCACCATCCACCACCATTGCTTCATAACTCACTATCAAGATCTTTTTTCAGCCACAACTCTAGCTATTTTCCCCATGATCCCCACTATAGTTCCTGGGTCCACTGGTCACTTTTCTAGATCATGTCACTCTATCATGTTATAAATATCAACACAGTTATAACAATTTGTGATTGTCTTGTTGGTATTCCATTATAGGTGCACATTCTAGTTATATGTTTGGATTGTGTGTGCCACTCCTCAGCTATTTGTGTTGATCTCACATGTTTTATGCATTAATATTAGACTAAGCCTATTTTAGGGGTAAACATCACCCCATTCTAAACCAATTTTCCATCCTTAGATAATGAGTCCAAATCTTGCTCACTTTCCTGGTGAAATATGTCTATCCTTGAAGTTGTACCAAAAATAGTTGATTCATCTAGACATACACTTGTATGCAATCCCTATATATATGCAGCTCCTCACAAGATACTTTATAGTATTCTTGGCTACAAGTACAAATTTGCATGCTCTCCCAAGATTCTTCCAACCTTGACCTAAGGTGTTTCACTTTTCTATCTCTCTTACCAACCTCTTTATAAGGGTTGGGTAACTTAGGGTGGGTGTACTAGCTTAAGCCCTTCTCCCTAGTAATAATATTTTTCAAAGCATATACCTCTACCTTGTCCTCTACATTCTAAAGAACATGCTCCATCTTGGATCTATTATTGGGTTTCCTTCAAGGTGAAACCAAATTCTTATGATAGGAACATTGATAACACTTGTAGGTCCCATTCACCTAATGGACGTTCCTACCATCTCCTCTCAAACACCATGTGCCCTTGTTCCACCCTCCTTAATTCTCTTTTTGAGAGATTGAAAACCATCCTTTATTACTCAATAGCTTCTTATTTGTATTTGGATGGGTGAAATTCATCCAATTTATTATATATGCTAGTGAGCTACATTGGTTACCAAGTGAAACTGATAAGATTTGAGAATAGATCCTAAGTTTCCTCACCTTAGTGGGCATGGTTGTAACATCTTCTGAACCAGATATGAGCCTAGTAAATTACTACCATACATGGTAGTGTGGGGTTATACCATCCCATAAATTTACCTCAACACCATATTATTTATTCAAAGTCCCATAGTCCTTCAAGTGTGTCACTCCAACACACTTTTATTGGGTTTGAAGCATTACAAATTTTCATTGGTGTAAAACTACACTTACCTATCTCCAGACACTTCATCTTTTTCTCCAAGGCATCTTCATGTGCATAAATTCATTGATATCCTCATAAGTTATCTTCATGCACATGATAGAGGCCCATGACTCCTTCTAGATTCATATTCTATCTGGATACCTCACGTAGGTGATGGGCTCTTCATTCCACTCCTGCTACCTACAAGTCTTGGATCTTCCTATCATTTCCTAAAAGAAATGGGATTCAAATTCTCATAGCCTTCTTGATAAAATTTGACCCACATAGATAGGCTAGTGTGGAATCTTACCCTCTTTGACTTTAGTTTCTTCCACCCCTAATTTCATAACATGACCCCTTGGTCTTATTTACTCATTCCTCCAAACTTCTTGGCTTCTTTTGCTAATTCCTTGGTATAATGCCTCTCGATACTACCTATCTTTTCTCAATAGTCTCTATCACTTTCAATTATAAATTTTTAAATGTTTAAAGTGGACCATCCTTCCATATTTATAGTTATGAAATGGTTACCTATTGATTTATTTGATAGGTCGATAATTGTCCATTCAACACCCATGCTAACTATTTATTCCTATATTGCATAGGTATCCTCTCCAAGTCATGCCTCAAATTTAAAAATTATGATAGGTGGCATATATTTTGCTACCTTAATCCTTACCATGATTGTACTTTCTTGGCTAAGTCGCTTCTCACATTGCTCAACTTTGACAACAATTAATGTAGATCGGGCCTAATATTTATTATCCTTTATTATACTTAAGTCTAGTTGTTGCCTTCCTTTACTTTTCATAACAAGCCAATTGATTGTTCTTCATTTTATATGCACCTACCTCTTATTGTCTTGATCTTGACTTGGTCAACATGTCAAATTTTATTGCATGTTGTTATTCTCTCTATGTGCATTATTTCTCATCAGCTCCTCTAATGCACTTATTTTCTTCTCCTAAAATATTTTGGTAGATTCCATATTTTTTCTTTTCTGATCACCATCTCCTATCCCACACTAAAAATTGTGTTTAGTCCTCTAGCATAGGTCTAATTTATAATCCTCCTTTTGGGTGCCTATCCAAAGTGCCTATTTTTGGTGGTGAAATAACACCATTTCTAATTTTGTATCACTCCCAATCTCACCATAGATACTTAAACATCTAGTAATTATGAATTCCTAGAGGAATCCCTCACTTGACTCATTTGATTGGATATTAAGAGGTGAATATGTCTTATTACCACCCACATACAACTAATATATGAAAAATCCTACCCTACTCTAGTAAGAAAAGTTGAAATTAAATGGTTAATACAACCTTATTACACCTTGGTGACAAAATCCTTATTACCTCCTAAGTCTAATATGGTACATAAGGAAACATTCACATGGGAGCACTCAGTACCAATGTGTGATCCATCCTATATTTTTCCTTAGGACTAATAGTTCTCATTTATGGGACATGGGGAGCATACATGGGTTCAAAGGTGGGATTGCCTTCTTACCACCACAATAACATGGTGTGCATTACATCCACACCCTAGTTTTTTGGCAAGTTTATCTCATTTGGTCATATCATAGAGGATTCCTAATAGTATGTATAATAGGTATTGGTCATATCATGACATATAAGATATAAATGGCTGGTATAAGGTGTAAATTGGTGAAAGAGGAAGATATCATCATGCCATACCATAATAAGGTCCATTGTATATCTAAATTATATAAGGGGTGAGTGTATTATGTGCATGGCTCATTGCATGTGGGATCAAATAGGGGGTTTGAGGGTATTGCCTCGCATTTTTACCAATTAGCCTCATAGGGTTCCTTAACCCATAAATATCTATCTTGATTCAAGGGGAAATCTTGTGCTTATAAGATATACCAGCCCTGATTATCCTATCATTTAGCCTTGAGTGTGCCTTGGTGATGTCAGGTTTGGTGTGGGGGTTATCTATGGTAACTATAAGCTCAACATGTGTGGTCCCTTGACCAATAGTAAACAAGATCACCATGAACTCACTTTCATTATTGAAGTTCATGTATCATTATTTTAAGTGTAGATCCACATTATTTTCATAACACCATAGCCTTGTAAATAATGTAGGGTAGTTATCTTCCTCAATGAGTTTAATCACCTCAAAGACAATGTTGAACTTGAAATTTAGGATCTTGACATCAGCATTATATAGAATCCCAATGGGTTACACTTTGGTTTTTTGGCCATGGTCAGGATGTGAGGTGAAGTGTGTAGTAAGGGACTTCCTAAATTATGCCATGCATCTTTCATGAGGATGTTAACTTTGGCCCTAGTATCCATCAAATGTTAAAAACAAACCAACCATCAATCTCAGCATCAATAAGTAACTCTTGATCATATATTATACCTTGGTCAGCATCTATCTCATGTGCTCATGCTTAGTTAGGAACCCAAAAATATTATGGTTTATTGGGATCACTCTAATACATAATGATCTTCATAGTGGGGACTATATCCTCATGTTGAAGAAGGGAAATCAACTCTGAAAGTACCCCATCTTATCAATCTTGAGCCTAGAGTTTCTATCGAGCATCTCTCTCCATCTACTAGGTGAGCTGGAGTTTTATTTTTAGCCTTTATATCACATGCAATGCTAACATAACACTTATATTTGTTATGCTTAATCTAAAGAATTCAAGGGGTTAGGTATCGAGTGTGTAACACTGATTTCATTTTCTACATGCTCACACCCTAGCTAGTTTCACTCAAGGGTGTTAGCACATCATCCCATGCCAACACTTAGATTCAGGGTTTGTTATTCCTCTACCTCCTCATTATGTGTGGCCATGATTTACATGTACATCATATCATATTGTAATCCTTATTAGGTTTGTGTTTTTGCATGATTATTGTATACAATTTTGTGTAATCCTCCACTTTGTGTGCACCATGGAAATATGTGCAAATTACATGCTAAGGGAAATCATATTATACATGGTCTAGAAAACCAAACTTGTAGAAATAACATTGTAGAAATATACCCTCATCACATCCTTTAGCATGATCTCTATTTCCATGTTGTTTCATGGGGTATCCATATATAAGGTTATTTATCCCATATCTTAATGGTCTTGTAACAACCTATTGTACACTCTATTTACATGCCTCATGTAATTCATCAATCACGTAACCATTAGTTGTTTTATGAGTCTAGGCATAATAAACCTTATAGTATAGAGACACTCTAGTATTAGTCATGCACTGTATAAGAGGTCAATCACACATCTCATGGCCCTCATGGAAAAAATCATAGGAGATGTGCATGGCATGAATACTTTTCCTAGGGAAATTATTCTAGCTATGTCCTTCCACCTTGTAGCTAATACACCACAAACTAGGGTGTGTGATATGTGTTTTCCTAAATAAGATCTACTAAATAAATGAATCCATCATCATGACTTGAACTTCTATCTCTAGGTTGAATCCTGTATGCTTAGTACCAATAATCTTTGATCAAATCATATCCTCCAACACTTCATGTAGCTCAAAAAATTTCTACATCATAAGATCACACCAAGTCAAGGAAATTAGTCCCCCAACTAACCATTAAACATGTTGCAAGGGATGAATCTCATAAGACAACTTAGATATCAGGGTCTTAGACCTAACATCATATATTTAAACATTCTCACATGATTCTTTATTAATCTCCTTGAGAAAAACAATGCTATGTTACTCATATTTTAGGATTTCTAGTTATTTCAATAATGAATCCTTCAAAAAATCATAATCCATAATGGTCTACAAGGGTATAACTTCATATACTAGGGGTGTACCTAATATAACATGTGGTGGAAAACCAATTTGCCTCCTTTTTAGGTAAGGTAATTCCATTTACTCACCAAGTGAGCTCACAATTATGTACATGTTGTACCACAATATCTACTCCATGATACTTAGGTAAGCTCAAGGTCATTTTGTAGTAGATATGAGGAATAGGCATGGGTGCAATTGGTGCCTATGAGACTGGTATTATTGGCACATCACCTAAAGGTGCACCTAAACTTTGTCATCACAAATATAGTATGATTATTCCACTATCTACCACAAGTGGTTGTGCAATGGCCCTTAAGATTGCTTAAAGTGATTTTTGGGTTCTCAGCATTTCACAAACACTTACCTCTCCACTTAGAATTAAACCAATTATCCCTAAGCCTATGGCCCCTTCCACATATGGCATACTAAACTACATGACATCCACTTGACATACTAGCTATGTATCCATTGGGTCAATTAGTGGATATGGGATTGATACTCTCATGGGGCCACTTCTTACACCTGTGTAGTAAATATTTCTATGTCACCCACATTTGTAGCATCCTGATACTCTTCCTCTAAATCAAAGTGATGCACATGATCATGTGTGTTAAGTTGAGGGATATTTTCATTCCCCCAATAGCTTCTTCATATCGATCCCCATCGTAGTATTTTTTAGTCTCTTCTTTCATGTCTTGTTATTTCTTGTTGGCATTCATTTCCTCATCATTGGAGTGTAATCCCTTAGTATGAGAGCCTTCCTCATGCTTTTCCCATTCATTATGGGTCCTTATGGCAATCCAAAGTGTAAATCTATCCTCTCTCTAGGATCCACTCTAGCCATTACCCTCCATTAATTTTCATTATAGCTACACCTTCTAAACTCATGACCACTTTATATTTCCATTATGATGTGCCTCTTTGCTACCTCTCCAGCTAGGTACTCACCACCAACCTTCCACTCAACTCACCCACATAAGAAGTATTAGGTAAACATTTATGTTTTCTTATGACCAACCTCACCCATTTATTATAGCAATGGAATACAACTAGTCCCATCAACATAACCAAAATTGTTGCACATTTAGTCAGTCTCATAGCACAATAATAAAGCCATGCCCCATGACACTAACAAAACTAGTTGCATGATGACATATCACATAAAGAGGAGGTTTTTTCATGCTTAACGAAGGCACATAGGTAAAGTGGCCAGGATATGTTTGGTTTAGATGTGTATGGTAATGGTTGAGACCAGGGAGTGGGGTTGGAGGACCAAGGAGGTATGGGTTATGTATGTCTAGGATTTGGGCCTCTAAGGGAGGAATTTAGGCTATAAGAGTTCTCATCTATGTATTCAAACACAACTCATATATATTAATTCAATCAATCAATGACACTTTATTTACTAGCTTTAATATTACATTTGAATTTATACTTTACAAGCTAGATGATTACAATTCCATGCCCTCAAGCTCATTTCTAATATTTCTCTTCCTAAGATTTTAGTCTTTAATCTGGTTCCACTTAGAATGGAATCATATTATATCTTACCCTATTTTGTCTTCTTTGCTTTGTGATATCTCCTCTTTTTTCCTATGTCGCTCTTCTTCTCCTTGTCCTTGACTTGTAAACTCAGTTGAAACCCCTACTCCTCTATGTTTGCTACCTTTTCCTTATTTAATGACAACTTTTCCCTAGGCTAACTACCTTGTCATCCACCATAATTGATTCATAACTCACTATTAGTATATTTGATCAGTTGTAAGTCCCACTATTTCCTCTACAATCCCTACTATGGTTATTGGGTCAACATGGATACTTGTCTAAATGATGTTGCTTTGTCATGTTGTACATGTTAGCATGATGCTATAAATCTATGCTTGTCTCACTTGCATTTCATTTTGGGCATGTGTGTCACTTATAGGCTTATATTATGCATGCCACTCTTCATTTATTTTAGCATTTATCTCACTTGTTTCATGTTTGTGTGCATTAGTCTTGGACCTAGCTAATTTTGGGGTTTAACAAGCAATTTAATTTATATTATGTGAATGAGTGCCCATAATAATAATTAAAAATAAATGGAAAACTTAGTTAGATTGAGGTTAGGTTTGTCTTGAGTTGGGTTAAGTCAAAAGGTAGTTTCATAACTACTTTAAAATGGGGGGATTTGTATAAAGGGCTTAATTTTATAGAAGCTAGGGTTTTGATTTTTACTCTCATCCCAAGGAGAGGGTTGTTTCAACTTAGTATACAATGATTTATTTTCAATAAATGATTAATGGATTTTGAGCAAACATACATGTGGATAATTTTGGATTTATGGGTTTAAGTATTCTTTATTAATGGAATGAGCTTTATTTTGTGAAGATAAATTAATACCCTAAATTTATGCATTTTCAAGATTGTGTTACATGTATTATATATATGTGGGTTTTAATGTTCATTGGTGGAACATTATTTGGTTGTATAGAGATGAGTTAACACATTAAAACTCCATGTTTTCAATATTGTGTGTGTAAACCCTTAGTATTTTCAAACCTTGTGTTGGAAACTCTAAGTATGGGCTTCGTGTTGAACACACCCATTTGGATTTTGAAGAATATTTTATGATTTTAAAAAATTATTTGCATTGATAAACAATCATTTCTCTTTATTCCATTTTATTGTTGAAGGAAATTTAAAAACCTACTCCATCCAAATCCAGTTTATTTAGGAAGTCTTATATGTTTATTATATTTTGGGTTTTCCATTCTCCCTTCTAATTTTCCCATTTTTCACCATTTCTAACTTTCTCAATTGTTCCCTTTTTATTTCTTTTTTGTACTTTAAGGTTAAAATTACTAAAAAGCTCAATAAAACCCATCATCAAGGAATTATTTCTCTCAAATTCATAGGAAAATCACCTATCATAAGGTGATTTCTACAATGTTGGAATTTTTATGCCACTGCCCACTAGGTGAGTCAATGAAATAACAAATGAAAGTACAATGGAATAAAATCTTGTCAACATACCCTTTCAAGTGAATCATAGTTATATTAATGCTCATATTTTTATAATTCTATCAAATAAAAATATTTATACACTCACTTTTCCAAAACTAATACAAACCATATTCAAGAGGTAAATAATTTTGCAGCCTTGTATCTTGTACATCCTAAATATATTGGCAATGCAGTTTCACCTAAGATTGTGCCTATCAATGTTTTTTATAACAATGAATCCATTCAAGATTATTAGGGATTATATGTTGATTTTTCTCTTTACAATCATAAGAATATATTTTCTTTCAATCTAAGCAATCATACATATTTTTGGGAGTATGAGCCCTCACTTGTAGATTAAAATATTGAATTATATGGTCTTAATTATCTACCAATTGCTTCATAACTAGAGGATTAATTTACATTTTAAAATGAAAAACAACTAAATTTAATTACTTTACCAAGGAAGACCTTAATATTGTTTATTGAGTGCATTGATGACTCTAAAGAAAAACAAGAACATATGGAAATATTACATGATTTTCTTGATCTATTTTCTTTGTCTTATGTAGATATGCTTGGGATCAATCCATCCATCATGATTCAGTGCTTATTTGTCCATCTTGATGGTAAACTAATTAAGTAAAAGATTATAAATATGCGTCCTAAAACTACTTTATTAGTTACCTATGGAATTCAAAATTTATAAGATGTTGGTTTCATATGACCTATTGATTATTATAGTTAGGTCTTTAATATTTTTCTAATTGTTAAAATTAAATAGTGGCATTGTGATTTACATGGAATTTAAATACTTAAATAAATCATGTCCTGAGGATAATTTTTGATTACCCCATATTGACATGATAATTGATTGTATAGTTGGGTATAATGTTATTTTATTTATGGATGGACTATATAACTATAATAAAATCAATATAAATCCAAATAATCTATGTGAAACTGCATTTACAACCCTTGAGGAACATTTTGTTATGTGGTCATGCTTTTTGGTCTAAAAATGTTAGCACAACTTATCAAATAGATATGACACATATAATCCATGATTACATGCATGATATTTTAGAGGATTATGTTGATGATATCTTGGGAAAATATAAGAAATGTGAAAATCATCCTAGATATTTAAGTAAAATGTTTAAACATTTAAGACATTTAAAAGTGAAATTAAATATTAAGAAATGTGATTTTGGTACTACATTAAGAAAGTTATTAGGATTTATTATTTCTTGGAAATATATTGATCATAACAAAGTACAAGCTATTATTTAATGCCTCATAAAGGGATTTAAAAATTGAGAAGTTTACAAGGAAAAATCCAAGCCATTCAATAATTTAATATTCAGGTACCTAATAAAACCTAACCATTTTCATTATTTTTATGCAAAGACATTAAGTTTGTATGAGATGAATAATATAAAAATAGTTTTAATGAAATTAAATAATATTTAGTTAATCCCCCAATTATGATGCCACTTATTACTGATCAACTTTTGTTACTATACATAGCTACCATCAATCACACCATGGGAAACTTGCTCTCAAAATATGATGAGGAACATAGAAAATGTGTTATTTATTAAACTAAATGTACATTGGTTGATTATGAAAAGAACTAAAAATCAATGGAAAATTTATGCTTGGCTTTTGTGTTCACCATGCAAAAAATTAGTCATTACATGCTTAATATTGAGACTCATGTCATCATTAATATTTATCCTTTAAAATATATCATGTCGAAACCTTATTTTTATGGATGCATAGTTAAGGGATCATGATACTTATGGAGTTTGATCTTAAATTTGTACAACATAAGTTGGTAAATGTGCAGGTTATTTTTGACCAATTAGCTATGACTTCCTTAATTTATTACTCTTACGAATTATGATTTTCATGATGATTTTTTCTATGTGTACCAGTATAAACAAAAATTGGACCATGTATTTTGATGGCACCAAATATGCTCTAGGTACCGGGGTAAAAATTATATCAGTAACTCCCCAAGGTTAGATTATGCCATTAACACATTGATTGAGTTTTTTAGGATGAATAACATCAAAAAATGTGAGGCTTTGATTCTTGGACTTCACTCCACACATGCTTTAAATATTAAACCTATCAAATTATACAATGACTTTCAACTTTTAGTCAATCAAGTGATGGGTGTCTATCAAATAAAAGAAGAAAAAATAATTCCATATCATGATTTAGTGTTTAATTTGATCACCCATTTTTATGATTTAGAGATTGATATCATCTATAGAAGAAATAAATCATCATTATGATGCTCTGGCTAGTGATGTTTCCCTTGTTCCTACTTATATTATAGACAATCATGCTATATTTACTATTATAAAAATACAACCAACTATTGAATTATGATATCTACATGGGTTAGATATAGATAACTTAGAATGGTATGCATATATATATATATATATATATATATATATATATATATATATATATATATATATATATATATATATATATATATATATATAATTTTTTATCAAATGAGATTTTTCCTCCTATCTTATCAAGGAATGATAAAAAAAATATTTAAAGATATGATATTATATATTTATTATTAATTAGAGATGCTCTTTTCAAGAGATCTTTTGATGTGCATTTTTTTATATGCATTGGGTGTGAAGAAGATAAGATAACATTAGAAGAGGTTCATGAGAGTGACTGTGGAGGACATTTTACTGGTAAATCCATGTCATAAAAACTAATAAGATAATAATATGCATCTCTAATTAATAATAAATATATAATATCATATCTTTAAATATTTTTTTTATCATTCCTTGATAAGATAGGAGGAAAAATCTCATTTGATAAAAAATTATATATATATATATATATATATATATATATATAATTTTTTATCAAATGAGATTTTTCCTCCTATCTTATCAAGGAATGATAAAAAAAATATTTAAAGATATGATATTATATATTTATTATTAATTAGAGATGCTCTTTTCAAGAGATCTTTTGATGTGCATTTTTTTATATGCATTGGGTGTGAAGAAGATAAGATAACATTAGAAGAGGTTCATGAGAGTGACTGTGGAGGACATTTTACTGGTAAATCCATGTCATAAAAACTAATAAGAAAGGTTTATTATTGGCCTACAATGGAACATAATTGTGAATAATATGCAAAGGTATGTGAAAAAAGTCAAATACATATAATATAATGTATGCACCATCTCAATAATTGTAACCTATTGTTTCTCCTTATTGATTTTCCATTTCGGGATTTGATCTAGCTGGAAAACATAAACCTCCTTTTTCAAAAGGTCACAAATTTATTGTTACAACTATTGAATATTATAAAAAATAGGTTGAAGTTATTCCTTTATAATATACCATAGATGAATACATCCATGGATTATAATGCCTCATATAATTTCTTAGTTTGGACTTTTATATTCTATAATAATGGATAATGGTTCATATTTCAAGAAAAAGAAAATAAAGGAGTTTTGTGATAAATACAAGATTTGACATAAGTTTTTAAACGTGTTATTATCCTCAAGGGAATGGCTAATCAAAGGCTAAAAATAAGATAATCATAAATATTTTGAGTAAAATAGTTGCTAAACATGGTGAATATTGGCATAATAAAATTATATATGTTTTATGGACATATCAAATGAGTGTCATGACAACTATAAGGCTTACCCCTATTCTATCGGCTATGCTGGAAAAGTCATTTCCCCTTCAAGCTTGAGATTCCTTCTCTTCATGTGTTGCCTAAAGGTGTTTTGAATGATAATGAAAATAGAGAAAAATGATTGAAGTAATTATAAATTTGGATGAATCACTTAATAATGTTTTTAAGCACTTGAGAGTTTATCAAAATCACCTAAAAAGAATTCAATGTGAGTGATTTGATATTAAAATAAAATCAAAATAATATTGTTACATACAAAAAAATAAAGGCAAGTTCAAACGTAATTGGTTAGGTCCCTTTTTTTATTATAGAGAAACTTATTTAAGGGGCATATCACCTAGCTACATTAAAGGGAAATAATTTGAAGATTCTAATAAATATCATGCACTTGGGTCAATTTTACATTTGAATCATTTTATTTTTATACTTCTTTATGATTATTTTCTTTCTGCATGGTAATTTTCCTTTGCTTTCATTATTTCTTGGTGTCCTTTATGTTTTAGTGGGTCATTGCTTTTGAAAACTTGTGCACTTTTTTCACTTTTATTATTCTTGGTTTTCTTGTTTATTTGTGTCAACATGTGCCTTAGAGCCTTATATTTATGGAGATTCATCTATTATACATTTAATACATAAGGGGAGTCATATTCCTACACCTATATCAATCATCGATATATCAGCATAATACTATCATTGTGATTTATTACTTTTACATTACCATTGGGGGCATGATGCACCCATGTTTATATAACTTATACATTTATTAACTCAAGATAAGATTAATCAAAATGTCATTTCATATATCTTACTCATATTGGATTTACTATTATCGATACTTCATTTTTATAACTTATTCATATTGGGGCATATTCATACATTGGGGTATATCGTGTGTTTCTCTTATCTTGTTACAATAGGGCATATCACTTGTCCCTTATTTTTTAGTTACATCAGGGCAAATCACTCGCTCCTAGATTTTCATTCCCTTGCTTATATTGCTTATGCTTTGGCATATTATTATTTGGTTGTCAATGATCTTTAATGATGACATATTTTTATGATTATATAACATAAACATAATTTTGGTAAATACCCTTCTCTATAGTGTCTTTGTCATGATTTATCACACTTGGTCCATTTGTGTACATTTGAATATTTTTTACACATCCCACGCACATTATATTATCATTGGCCTTGATTCATATAGTTTTCCTTAGATACACCTTAGATCAATCATTTATCAACACTAGAATCCCGTCTAATCATCCTCAATTCAACTCGATCTCCATTATGAACCTTTTTCTCTTTAGGTCAAAATCAACCCTCCATTGATTCTGTCTTGATTAGAATTAACTCTTTTCCAATTCTTACCCTCAACATTTTTTGGGTTTGTTCTACTTTGGACTGATTCCCTAGACTTTCAATTTTTATTGTCAATATTCTTTAGGGCCAGCCTCTACTTGAAGTGTCTTAGGTAGCCATATATATACAAAAATAGCCTTAGTCATTCGTCAGTTTAAAATAACCTTAAGATATCTTAGAATCCATTTTTTGTAGTGTAAAATCATCAAGCCTTATCAAGTGTTATGCATATTCATCTAGTGAATATACACAAAGAATATACATTTCGTCACCATCATTCTAAGTCTTACACCATCACATATTTCGTCAAAATAAGGTCATGGAGAAACATATAATTGCCTAATATTTTTTAAGGAGAGGAGGTAAATTCCAATTTATCATTGGGTTAAGATTCATTCATATGCACTAGAATTACAAATATACTTGATTCTAACCATGTGGGATATGTAACTACAAATCCTCAAGAGGTTTCTCATGTCAACCAACTTATACACACAAATATTTATACATATATTTATTGAGGATTAGGTCAATATCAAAGGAGAAAAAATTCAAAAAATTTGACATCGTAACTCAACAAATCAAAGCCAAAATCCATATCAATATCAATCTATGTAGATGTCTTAAATTTTATAAATCACAAAAAATATTAGAGGACACAATCAATCGTAAGGCACACAATTGGTAAATAGAATTTACCCTTTGCCAATTCTAACTTGGACATAATCAACCCTTTCCCGATTTTGATCCAATTGTAAATTATAGTCGTGGTCTCACAATTATAGGGCACTCACTTCTAAAATCTTATCTTAATTCTAGATTTCAAAATTAATATCCAGGTGTGTTTATTTTAGTATTCATTATTTCTCTTTCCATTTTTTTTGTGTTTTCAGTGTTTTATTAATACTTTCAGTTTATGAACTCAACACTTTAAGGTTTTTTTATTACTATTATTTTTGTATTATAAGATATCCCCTTTTTTTTGGGAATATTCATATTGTAGTGTAAACATAGAATATCATGTGAGTGCTTATATTATTTAAGATAATATAATATGAGTTGTAATAGTTAATTACATTATGGTAAATGTAATTATGAGTGGGTGAGTAAATATTGTTATGATTTGTTAAGTAAACAACTCATAAACAATAATAGCTTTGTGAGAAGACAAAAACTCACATAAAATAACATGGAGTTGTTTTAGGAGTTGTGTGTGGAGATATTTATGGAGATTAATTCTCTTTAAATATAGGGAACCTATCCTATATATATGGGTGTAATATTTCCTATGAAATAGAAAGAATGAAGAGTATATTTTTTTAGTTTAATTTATGCAATTCTAATATTAAAATAGCATTTGGTACCAGAGCAAGTTTAATAAGGGAAATTTCATTATTTTTTTATTGTTTATTATGCCTATAGTTATAGTTGATCAAATCCGTCTTAAATAATAGCTTGTATTTTTCATTTGTGAATCTAAGTTTTTATAAAATTTTATAGGTTAAATGATGTGTTGGTTAGAAAACTACAACAAAAAAATTAGAAGAACCCAGTTCATAGTTTTGGAGAAACACATGATTCACTATGCAGCTATCAAATTCAGTGCATTAACTCTTCTATTGAAAGTTGTCTCCAAATTTCAATAATGTTGAATTATTAATATAGATTCTTGGCTTGCTTGGGGATTCAAAGGTATATTATATAAATTTTTAAATTAACTGACTCGGTTCTATATTTTTATTAGTATTGTACATAATAATGAAAAAAATAAATCTGATTGAAAAGTTTGAAGGGCAAGATTTCCATACATAGCAACTACAGATGCAATTGCATTTAATAGAAAAGGACTTATGGGATGTAGTTAAAGTTACTGCAACTCCACCAATGACTAAAAATGGTCTAGATAAATGGAATGCAAAAGATCAGAGAGCTTTGGGTACCATTGGTTTGGTCTTATCAAAAGCTTATCTACATCATGTGGATTTCACAAAATCTACTAAAGAAATTTGGGAGTCTCTTAACAAATTATTCAGCTTCAAATCTGAAACAACAAAGACTACACTAAATCAATGCTTGTATAGGTTAAAAATCAAAGAGAACTCAAAAATGGTAGATTGTATAAGTAAGTTCCACTCTTTACTAAATCAACTAACTAGAATTAAAGAGTTAGTAAAGGATGATGATTCTAAAGCAATACTCCTAAATAGTATGCCTAAAATTTATTCAAATATTGTTTACTTTAAGTAAGGTAATAATTAGCTTAGAAGGAGTAATCTCCACATTACTTGATCAGAGTAATTATGAAGAATATGAATAAGTAATGTATGTATAGAATAAAGCAAGTACTTCATCTAAGAAAGGAAAGTTCAAACCAAAACCTTTCCCTTTGAAAGGTACAATAAAATTTTATTACTGTAATGAATCAGGACATGTAGCTTTAAACTATAAAAAGATGGCAAAAGATCTACTTGATGACAAAATAGATCAAAAAGCTCTTTTGGCTAAAGAATAAATTGATTGGGATGAATACTCTAATGATGAAGAGCTTTCTTGTCCTAGTGATGAGAAATTCTTATGGTAAATAGTTCACTTTTTGGAGGAAGGAGGAATTAGAGGAAGGAGGCATTTTAGTGCCTCTCATCAGTCACCAATGACAGGGCCACAAATTTATTTGGTGGCATTTTCTTTAGCATGTGTGGTGTGGTTTGGTGTGGTTCATTTTCAATAATGTGTCAATATGTGTTCATGAAATTCTAACAATCATTCTTGAGATGTCTATATGGTGTGGAAGAAGTAAGACTACAAGACTTTTTTTATAGGTGGAAGCTTCTACATATGATCCTTTGACTATCATATGGACCTTTGACTATCGTACTTCATTGGAAGATGATCAACCGGTGAATAGATTCACACAGAGAGGTGATCATGATCAATTAGTGAACTAGAGAAGTGATCATGTGCAGTAAGATCTAGTAGCAACTATGGAACTCTATCATACTCATGTTTTCAAGTGCCCTTGTCCCATGTTCACACTAAGGAGGTGGATGCTGGGAATATTCATATTGTAGTGTAAACATAGAATATCGTGTGAGTGATTAGATTATCTAAGATAATATAATATGAGTTGTAATAGTTAATTACATTATGGTAAATGTAATTATGAGTGGGTGAGTAAATATTATTATGAGTTGTTGAGTAAACAACTCAAAAACAATATTAGTTTTATGAGAAGATAAAAATTCACATAAAATAACATGGAGTTGTGTTAGGAGTTGTGTGTGGAGATATTTATGGAGATTAATTATCCTTAAATATAGGAAACCTATCCTATATATATGGGTGTAATATTTCCTATGAGATAGAAAGAATGAAGAGTATAATTTTTTAGTTTAATTTATACAATTCTAATATTAGATTAGCACTTTTGTGCCCTAGTTTTAATCCATTTTTCATAATGTAACTATCATTATGTGCAAAATAGTTAAAACAAATTTATGAACATAATTTTATTGATCATCCAATCTAGGGTTTATAACCCTTTCCCTCTAGGTTTGATTTCTAATTTTCCACCTGTTAGATCTAATTTTCATATTTAGATGTGTTTCTCATCACTTTATAATTAACCCTAGTTTCCTTCATGATTCTCATGTTTACATATTATGTACATTAAGAAGGCTAATGATGTTCCAAATTTCTAGGCTAAGAATGAGGCTAGAAATGTAAACATAATTTCACAACCGCCTGATAGGCTATTAATTACACCTTATAAATAACATAAGTAATTTACAATCTCACATAAGAATCATCACCAAGTTATTAAGAGGTTTCTTCAATGCAACATGATATTTTTACCTCTATAACATGATTTGGATACATCTCAACCTTTTCATAGAGTAAATGACACAAATTAATATTGTGATTACCATATAGGTAAAAGACATTATAGTAATTGATGTTATTTATTTAAATTGAAAGTGATGTTATTCAAGTGGAAGGAAATATTATAACATTGAATGAATATGTCAGTACACATATTCAATGTTTATAAATATTCAATAATTTTACCGTCGAACCATGTTACTAAGAAACAAGAAAATGATCATATGGCAGTACCTATAAATAAACCAATGATTTATAATTATCACATATTATATGATATTATTAGTATGGTTATTGGTTCTCAAAATCAAGCTCCATGTATTATATTTTATGACCACAAGATTTGAAAATATGATATTACCAATGGTCCACTTTATATAAATGATTTTGTCAATTCACATTATATGATTACACATGGCATCATGATACGCAATGTCTCAATTCAAAATTTAGTTGCAATTCCATTCCTAGATAGAAGAGTGTATACTTAGTGAGACTTACTTGGCATAACAATAGTACTTAAGAGTTATGATGGTATTACATAGACACCGATTGGTGGTATCACTTTACCAACCACTATATGTCCTAAGACCCTATTAGTGTGGTTTTATGCATTTTTCGATAGAGGAAATTAAGATATATTAATGTGACCCCATGTACAAATCAAATGAGATCAATCCCATCCACACTACAATGATGTCTCCACTTTTACATGATAACAAAGTATATACTATTTGTATCACACATTATGATTTAACCATCACATGTTAAAAATAACATGAGACATTAACTAAAGTGATTCCTAAAAATAAAATAATTCAACCTCATGTGGTATCTACTACAATTTCACCACCTATAATGATGGTTTCTATAATGATTTCATCTACATTTTTACTTCCTTGAGTTATGGATTTTAGAGCTAAAATTCCTATAGTTGCACCATTGAGAGATACAATACATAGTAATTTGCATCATAATATATTATTATCATAATATTTTTCATATATTTCTACCCAAACAACTTCAAAGAGTTTAAATATGAAAATAAATATTCAAACTAATATGTGTGCTTCTTCCCAAAAGACTTAGTTGGGTCCTACAACCCATTCTCATGATGATTATATTAGTGATTTGATTTGAGTTACCACATAGCTCATGGTTAAATGATTGATCATATGTATTATGATACTTTGACTGACACTTTTGATGATGCAATTGACTCCCCAAAATCATGAAAATCCCTTTGTAGATGGATAAACAGTTAGCCATGCTAGCCTATACCTTATGCCTTAGTGATTAATATTATTATATCATAACTTTTATTTTCACCCTTTGTATATGTGTCTTTCATTCCATATGCCTTCCTCCATTACAATTATTCCTTGCCTCATATTTCTTGTACATTTGACATTTATATTTTTGTCTTGGTTTACATTGACATTATTTTAGCCCCTTAGTTTATGTTGCTTGATATGCTACACTAACCCTTGCCCCTTGATTGTTGATCCCATTACAAGAACTTGTGTATACTTATTGATGATTACAACCTATATAAAGATATATTTAATCCTAACATGCACATTGATTTGTCTTCTAGGGTTTCCCCCTTGGCTTGCTTTATTTTCATCCATGTATTTTCTTGATTGTTCCTCTTGGCCTCTTTTCTTACTTGATTGAGACATATTTGCTTCTTATAGATTACTCCCCTTGGATTTTTTATTTTTTTATATCCTTCTATAAAATTATAAAAACTCAAAAATATTATTAAACATAAAAACAAAAAAATTGATTACCATTATCTTTGTCAATGGATACATATCATGTTTATCTTCCTATGCTATGTGTTTACATAGACATGTTATACACATGCTTCTCATGTCATTCTTTGAGTGGGAGAGATGCATTATAAATTGGCTACGTATAACCACTAAATTATATATACTATGTGGTTACATTTACACCCACACTCGAGGTCATTCTCACATTTGTGATATTCCTTATATTTCAAGCATCTCTTTATAGTGGGTCTTTAGTGATATCCTTCCTACTTTCCATTTATCATATAGAGTTGTTTACATTGATTATACTATATTTTTATTTATTTTATCTTGTGTGTTACATGGATACATTGGATGTTGTCTTATGTGATCTATGATTGTTCGATTGTCAAAGTATGTGTGCTTCTACTTATGTGTGTTGATTGTAGTTTTATTATTGATTATTTTCATAAAGGATCCTATAGTCATCATGTCATGTTTTTATTTATTGTGGGTCATGCATCTTGATCATTTTTTTCATATTATATGTGATTTCCTGAGTATATCTAATTGCATTTCTTATACTATGTACCATGATCCATATCATGAATTTTAATACTTTTAATATACTATGTTTATTGTTTGCATTTCCATGGTCCTTGCATGCATCTATTGGGGCATACTACTACTCTTTGTATGTTTGTTTCATTGCCATATCTTTCCTACCTAGGGACACATTGCTACGTTAGGGGTATCATACCCTTGACTATCTCATGAGCTTCATACTATCTATACCTTTATCATGCCATTGGGGGCATCATACCCTTACCTATATCTTAGTTTTAATCATCCATATATTTCACATATGGAGTTTACTACATATGTGTGCATATTGATATTACAATACTTATATTAGGACATTACATTATCCTACTTACACCGAGTCACATAGGGTACTACATATATGTGTGATACTTCCATATCCTACTAAATTGGGGCCATAGATCCATCCCCTTCACCAGGTTTCAACAAGACATTGTTTTCCCATCACCATCTCATCCTCACATGATGTTACACCTTCTTATAAAAACTTTACATGATGATATCTTTCTATAACTACATACCAGTGTTTACAAATTATTTTACAAAGATTCTAATAGAAAATATATATTTTTCTATGATAACACATGATGCACATGACTCTTTATTTTGTTATGAATGATTGTAAGAACATGTACTAATCCCTCACCTCAAAGGGGGAATTTATCCAAATATTCTACTACTAGATTAAAAGTTGCATGGATTATTATTTGACAAGTAATTTTACAAAGAAGTACCAAGAAGTGAAAAATGTTTACTTTCTTGAATAAGAAGTGAATTTTTTGCTTGATTACTTTCCCCTAGGCCCTTGAAGTTTTAGTTTCATTTTTAGTATTGAAGTATTCCTAGGAGTTAAATCTTAGTTCACATACCATCAAGTGTATTCATTTCTATGCTTAGTTTTAAATTTCTACTTCATATTGTTATATTCACAGTGATTTATCGACACATTGACTACTTGCATGTGTTTGTAATTTCTTGCAAGTGCATTTTATATTCACCATGTTCACTAGAAGGTGAGTGAAGTCTATCCCAAACATCCATATTCTTCATCCTTTTATCCCTCATGTAAGTTCTAGTACTAATCCAAAAATTGAAATATTTGGCTGAAAGATAATTCAAGAAACAAGAACAAAACAATTCAAATAATGTTATCTCTGATAAGAGATGTTTTATTGATCAAATTTACATACCCAAACATATGCTTATCTCTAAGAAGAGATGTCTGATTTCTATTTTGGGTTACATCTTCATTTATACATGTTTTTAAGGTGTGGGGAGGATGTGGAAGGTCACCAATATCGAGGGAGATGAATTGGTTTGACTTCCACAATTTACAACAATACAGAACTCGATGAATTACTAATTTTAAAAACTTACTATTTTTAGATTGCACTACTAAAATTAAAATTTAGGACACTTCCATTGGGTTTTAGGGGGTCAAAATTCATAAATAAAATATCCATGCCATCTCATGATGTTCCCCTCATTATTATCTTTCCAACGGTTCAAACGGTGAGTCAATTGGAGCTACGGTGCAAAAGTTATGGCTCCCAAAAATTCTATCATCAATTGGGATGGACCCATCACCCGAATTGGCATCTAAATTATTGTCCAAATCATTCCTCCCTCCTTGAGAATCAATGTTCCCCATTGCATCAAGATTTGTCATCAAGTGTGGTAGTTGTACTTTGATTTGATTCCTGATGCATACTTGGAAGGGACTATGATTTATGGAACTATGCAAGGCCCGATTGTTCACCATTTTTGTCTGACCATCAGTCTATGGATAGAAGGCTATGAACTTCTTCAACTTGGTATCTATTTGCTTCTGTTGTTGTGTTGTTTGTGTAGTCAGGGTTGTAACATCAGCCTTTTTGGATTCCTATGGCTTGACCACCATGAGAACAAATTTCTTGGCACTAATCAGGGAGATAGATGTTGAAGGTGGTACTTCTGGTACCCTTTAGTACCATGTTCCAAGAGTGAGATTGATCCTTCTAGTTCTTGATTCATATATACCATGTCAATCATACATGAATGGCTGACCAAAGAGTACATCACAAACATCTAGATTGACCACATCACATAAGACCTCATCTTGGAAAGGTTGTATTGCATATGAGAGAAGACATTGGTGGGTGACACAGAGTTTTCTCCCTATACTCAACCATCCAATACTGTATGGTTTTGGGTGAGGCTTCATTGATAGATTTAGGCTTTTCACAACATTAGCAGAGATTAAATTCTTTTGACTTCCACTATCAAGAATGAAATGCAGAGGCTTACCTTTCACCCATAACTTAGAGTGAAACAACCTTTCCTTATCATCTAGCATCTCATCGTGTGTCTGTGATGAAGCAACAATGGCTTCAGGATTAGCATCTATGATTTCTTCTTCAACCTCTTTGACTGCAAGGTTTGTATGAGGTAGAGCAGTAGATGTTGAGGATTGTGACTCAGAAAGCAATGATTTGATAGCTTGACATTCTTCTTTGGAGTGAGTTCCAGATTTTTGATAATCACACCACTTCCCAGTCTTTCCTTCCTTTTTCTTCCAATTTTGGCCTCGTGTTTGACCTTCTTTGTCACTTTTCTATTTTGAAGACTGATTCTTTATATTCATTCTCCCATGCTTCTGCTCAATCTTCACTGCAAACTTGTATGCCTCACCGATGGTTTCCAAATTGAAGACTTCTATTTCTCCCTGTATGTACCATTGTAGTCCGCCACGATATTTGAGAACCTTGTGTTTCTCACTTTCTTGGATGCCCAATCTCATAGATAGAGAATGAAAAATGTCAGTGTAATCTTGAACAGATCATTCCTTACCTTGGCGAAGTTGTTGCCACTCTATATACAGATCGTCATATGCTCCAATGGGGTAGTATTCTTCCTTTACAGCATCTATGAAATCATCCCATGTAGGTTCTATCTCAAGGCCAATATCATCTGCACTGAATCTCTTTTTGTACATTTCCCACCAATTTTTGAAAGGCAATGATGCTTTCAAAAGAACAAAAGTAATCTTCTCTTTATCGGTGAATTTATTTATAGAAAAATAAGATGACAATTGATCCAACCAATTTTCTACTACATCAACATTGATTTTGCCTTCAAATGTAGGGATATCAAAATTCACCTGAACCTTGACGGGTGTTGGGGCACTGAAAGGATGTGCAGGTGCAGATGAGGAGGTAAAATTTCCCATCGATATTTGTTAGATAATTTGATCAAATTGTTGTAGCATCTACGCTTGTTATTGTTGGAGGGTGTAGACACCAAAATTGTGTCGACTCCCCTTGGTCCCTTACACACTTTATTAATTTTAAATAAATTACTTATTTTAAATTAATGACATCACCCTAGACACCTCACCTTGGACACCTCACCCTTAGACCATTTCTCACCCTATGAGTCACCCATGACCTATTCTCACTCCCTACTAACCTCTTAACTAACTCTCGTGCCTAATAAACCCATCCTTTGACTGTTCACCAACGGCAAATGCACTTGGCGGATGGAGAATGGGTAAAGGGCTAAAAATAGCCCTTTTACCCATTTTTTAGCTGCCGACGTCGGTCAGCTATTGGCCAATGCTGGGGAGATCACCGACGTCGATTACTTAAATCGGGTTCTAACCTTGAGCAAAGGGCTAATTTCTCGAATCTCTAATTTCGGCCAGACTCTTTCAAATCTCTCTCACTAATCACTAATCCTAAATTTTCCCTCTAATTCCTGCCTAGACTCTCTCTCGCTCTCTCCCTCAGACTCTTGGACGTGAACACGCACACTCTGAGACCAAGCATCAAACTTTGACTTTCGCTCTCTTGGCTACAGAAACTCTACAGAATCACTCCAGACATTGGATTGGAAATATCGTATGAGATCTTCAACATCAGCCACAACCAGAGCTAAGTATTCTTCTATCTTATTTTAGTATTTAGAATACATTAGTAATTAGTTTCTATTTACTATTTCTGAATATAATCAACCCAACCCGACTTTCTTCTTAGAAAGGCTAAAAAGCCTTCCTCCTATTCTTATCCATTTACATACCAACCCTTTGCCTTTGCCCCCTCTCAGACCATATTTACTATCTTGCAACCCTGCACAGACCCAAACTCCTTCCAGACCCCTCTATCGACCATAGACACATTCTAAAACCCGTCCAAGGCCCATTGCCCCTATCGACATTGGTAACATAACCGACGTCGGCATATCAACCAACTGATGTCAGCAAGATTAACGATGTCAGCGACTGTGTCAGACTGATTGCAGAGAATAGGTATGTGTTGTCTACTTTCTCTTTCTTGGTCTTTCATTTTTTCTCTTTATACGACACTCTTTTTATCAAATAGTGGACTGTCATCCCTCACAGATCTTTATGCTTCTGGGACCGAGCGTTGCTTGGCAGTCCACCATATCTTTATCTAACATTCTCTTTGTTTGAGTTTCTTTCTTATCTACAGGTGTCTTCCTCCACAGCCAAAGAGGAGCTCCTACAACGCTTGGATACGGTGCGCAACTTAATCCGGGTAACGTACAAACCCCTGACCCTTACCTTTAGTTTCTTCTTCTTCTGAATATAAAAAGCAAAAACGTAGAGAAACATTCTGGCATGCCCGGTGGGACCCCTGGAGTTTTCTTTGGGATCATTTCTTCTAAAAGCAAACTCTCATATAGTTGCATTAGGGAAAATTCTCTTCTTGCATTCTTTTCTTCTATCTTTTTATTTCGAAAAGAAACCATTAGCACAAGTTAAAAAGAATATCTTTCTTTTTCTTCTTGTCATTTCTTACCTGCATCTTAGAGTAGTGAAAATTCATACTCTTAACCTTTTCTCCACTTGTTTGCATCTAAAAAAAACATTTCAATTTGGGTTAAAAAAATTATTGCATTTCATTCCTGCCTGAATGCATACTTAGCCCTCTCACTTAGTAATTAAAACACATTATGAATAAATCGTAGTGCACATATGTTACACAACCAAACCACATTCACATCAAATCAAACATTTAAACATACTTGAGACAAGGCCCGACTAGGATTTCATCACCTAGCGGATACCTTACCCTTCCTGGCGATCCCACTTGGATTTCACCACCAAGAGGAGGACCCACTCTGTTCTATGGCAGAGTATAAACTATAGGTGAAGTATATATTGGCTAAGTAGCCCAACTCAGCTTTGGATTCTTGAAGTGAAGGGAGCAAGCCTCCAGCACCAGGCCACATACAGAACCTAACACAAATTTTTGAGCACCAAAACATAACCCAAAACTAGCTATAAACTTCCTCTTTAAGACCCGTTCTAAAAGCCCAATTCCCAAACACATTCTTCTAAGGCATAAGCCACCACGACTCTAAAATTTATTCTTAGGAATTTAACGTTTAGAGGTTGCTTTCCATCATCATTTCTATTGTTCTTATCTGGTTTTTTGAGCTAGTAAGGTCGCATAATTTTGAGGTCTAAAAACACCTCAGAATTTCTCCTTTATTCCAAAAACTTTTAGTTTTTTGAGTTTCTGGAAATACACAGACACCGACATCAGTTTTTCCACTGGCGTCAACAACTTATCTTCACCAACATCATTTTTTAGACCGACATCGGCAACATATATTCACTGACATTGGTTTTTATACCGACATCGGTCACTGTCAACAAATTTTCTTCCAAAATAGCAAGCTTAAAACCCGACTTTCTTGCTGTTAAACACACATTTTGGGTTTTCTAAAACTAAAATACATAGTTTTTAAAACTTGAATCCATTTTTCCTTGGATGATTTTGACACGTAGTCAAACCAAATCTCTTGTTGACCACACAAGTCAACAACCACTTTCACCTTTGCCCTTCATACCAAGGCCCCTAATGGAGTATACTTCAGACACTGAATGTACTCCTATCCAACCTACCCCAAATCAACTGCCTATTATTCCCGAAGAGAATCAAAACTTTGAGAGATTCCTTGACCTCAACGTCAAGGCTCTCCAACACTATCTCGCAAGAAGCCAAACGTGAGACCCTTCAAGTAATCCCGTTTATGGGATGCCAACTTCCTTAGTTGAATCAGCGATAATATCAACAGCTTCCACTACCCAACCTATGACCACTCAGGCCACTACCTCTACTATTAACCCAACCATGGCCAATGTTCAAGATTTGGCCTTTCTTTCTATTTCTGGACCTACCTCCATTGGGGTTTCTGTACCCCCTCAACCACAAACAATTCAACCAAGTTCTACACCATTCCAGAACTTGATTGTCTCTATCCCACCCACTCTTACACCCATAAATACAAGAGTGACTACCTATCCTTTTACTAGTTTCACCACCACTCAACCACTTTTGGCGGCATCTAGTTAGGTTGTGCCCTCCAACTTCATGGAAAAACCTCCCTTGGCCTCAACATCAGTCCCTATGACGAACTACCAATATGTTGCGCCTACACAAATGCAACCTAGTACATCATATGCCCCTTCTAACATCTTCTAGGTACCTTACAACCTAGGGGGTGCCCCTCTTGCCAATCCATCAGTCGATCTAATTAAGATGTTGATGGATAAGATGTCTAACCTTGAGACATCTATTTCTGGTTCAAGCAATGTTATTTCATATGAACAAATATGCAACGAACCCATCCACCCTTCGGTGCCTATTCGACCATATCCTAGCCAGTAGGAACTCCCAAAATTTACTCACCTTCAGAGTAAAGAGGACCCACAACAACATCTACGAGTGTTTAGACACGCTTGCTACCTTATAACACATGATGATGCATTATTACTTCGCACATTTCCCATGTCACTTTCTGGTGCCGCCCTTGATTGGTATAGTTCTATTACCAGTCATTCTCTCTTTACCTTCACTCAACTAGCCCAATCATTCCTCGACCACTTTTCAATCAACATCACTAAAAAGGTCTCCATCACAGACCTATATTCTATTAAACAATTCGATGATGAATCAATAGCTAATTTCATTACCCGTTGGAGAGGTTTGATCAACCAACTCTCCTTTTCTTTACCTCAACCTAAGCTCATTAAGCTCTTTTCAAGAGCATGTGCCAAACACATCTCATCCACTTTGCGGGTTCAAATTTTTCACACATTTGATGAAGCTTTTACAATGGCCCAAAAGCTTGAACTCTGCACGGTCGAAGAAGATAAGGTCAAATTGCGTAGTAAAAATACTAACACAAAATCCAATGACCCTTTTTCCAAATCTTCATCTTCCCACTCAAAATCCAAGGGATTAGCAAACGTTGTGGTACTTAGATCATCATCTTCTACCACAACTAGCCAATCTGAGCCCTCCACATCTCAAAACATCACAAAACAATTCCAACAATGGTACATACAGCGTCAATACACTCCAATAGGAGAATCATACACTTCCGTGTTGGATAAACTAGTAAAGCAAGGGGTCCTCAATCTTCCTCAAATTTGACCACCTCAATTTGACCCATCAAAAGCCATCCCTACATGGTATAGGGAAAATGACTTTTGTAATTATCATTGTGTCAAAGGTCATGACACAGACAATTGTAAAACCTTCAAAAATGTTGTCCAAGACATGTTAGACAAGGAGGATCTTGTTTTGGATAACCCAAATGCGCTGGCTAACCAAAACATAGACATCTTTAGACAACCATTCCCTAACCATCCCCCTAGTCAAAACAACGTCTAGACCATGGTCAATGACCCTCAAGAACACAATATATGCACGGTCGACATGGTGTCTATTCCTAACCAACCTCTCTCACAGTCTGAAGAGGTTAGTCAACCTATCTCTCCACCATAGGTAGAAGAGCCCTCTTCTCCTATTTGTCTTCCACCAATGGAAGATAGTCCTCCATCCACCCCCCTTTCACACATAGGAGAGTCTACTTTGACCTCTCCCATATTGGGGGATGTTTTGATGGTACCAACGTCATTGGCCCCACCCTCATCCTTCCTATCACCAATGGAGGATCATACTTTTCCCGCTCCTTGACCACAAGTGGAAGCCATAATCATCCCTGCGCTCTATCCAATCGAAGAGCCAAATTCTCCAATCCCTTCTCCGCCAAGAGAGAAACTTGTCACTTCACCCACTTCAGCTGAAGAAGATCCAGTAATGGTTTTCTCTCACCTTTGGCCTGAGATCACTGTGTCTAACACATTTTCGCTCTTGCGATCACCCAAATCTTCCAAAAGACCGATTGCAAAACCTCACGTGACGTCGCCTAAACCCTTCTCTCGATTGGCAAAAAACTTAGGATTTCTCCATTTGAAGAACTTAAAACATGAGGCGTTATGGGAGTGACTGAAGTCTCCTTATCTTACAAATCCCGCTTCAACTGCCAACCCTTTCACGACAATTCACCCTAAAGTCTCTAACGAGGATCAGGCTTCCACTTCCAAATCTTCATAAGCTCAACCATCCATATCTGAATCTAAACCCTCACAGGCATCTGCCATGCCGAAGCAGATTAAATCTCTCGATGTTCGCCCTATATCAAACCTCACTCACCCACAAGTGAAGGTAGATTTGAACCTCACCCTGCACAATAGTAGTCCTCGCACTAAACTAAAGAAGACTGCTAAACCACATCAGAAAATTCCTCCCCCACCTTCACCATTACCCTCTATTTTGGGCCCACATCCATCTACTTTAATAGGAGTGTTCCCTACTCCAACACCTCACAAAAACAAATCGCCTCCATTACTCCCTCTACCCATCAAAAACATACTTCCTCCAAAAATTTCTACACCTCTCACCATGAAAGTGCCATCTACGTGAATGGCCACACCGCCAAACAAAAAGATGGTATGAAAAAATCCTACAACTCCTAAAAAGAAGTTGTCAACCCCTACTACGATAAAGTGTGCAGACCCATTAGTGGGTTTCTATGCTTTGTTGTTACGCCAATTATTGCAGTCTTTTAGCATCGTTTTCCTGCCAATTAAGTCATACCAACCTCTTAGACCAAAACCATCTTGGTTCAACGACACTCAAATTTGTGTGTATCATCACACACCTGGGCATGATACTAAAAAGTGTTGTGCTCTTAAGGTTGTCATTTGTCAACACCTAAAAAAAGGCACCCTTCTCATTAAGCACCCCTTTGAAAAACTACTGACATCATCCCATGCCTCCCAAACCTCCTCACCTTCACACTCATCAACTCTTGAATCAAAACCATCTTGGTTCGACGACACTAAATTTTGTGCATATCATCGCACACCTGGACATGATACTAAGCGTTGTTGTGCTCTTAAGGTTGTCATTCATCAACACCTAAAAAAGGATACCCTTTTCATCAAGGATCCTCTTGACCACCCCTTCAACAAATCATCGACATCATCCCCTATCTCTCAAACATCCTCACCTAAATCGGGATCTCAACGCAAGACTATGGTCCCTCTACCACCTTCTCCCCCTTTGTTCGAAATGAACACCATCAATGTGGCCACCAAGTCACAAACTAGGAAGGATAAAGGAAAATAGAAGGTTTTTATCCCTTGGACATATCCATTTGTCAAGCCTTCTCAACCACCAAAACCCAAGATTCCTATCTTGGGCACATCTCAACCAACATCTTCTGGGGCAATTCGTGGCTCCATGGTGAAACAACTCCACCAAACCCCTGTGAAGATGTCTTTGTATGACCTAATACAAAGCTCTCCACAACATCACCAAACCTTGATCAAAGCTTTACAGATAGTGGAGGTCCAACCCGAAGACCCCCAACCACTGGTTGCTTTAGTCAAATCATTACCTACCATCGCCTCCATCACCTTCAGTGATTCTAAGATTCTTGCCTCCAACTTGGAAGATCAGGATCCCACCCTCTCAAACTAAGCCTATCAGGCAAAAGCTTCGTAGGATGCATCCTCACATCGCACTCCTTGTCAAAGAGGAGCTTCAACGTCTTCTCTCTATCTCATTTATCCAACCCATTGATTATATGTAATGGGTGTCAAACATTCTCCCTGTCACAAAAGCAACTGGGAGAAATTGACTTTATACTGACTATCATGACCTCAACCAAACATCAACCAACTTCACATCCAACATCGACCAAAACATACCTACAACCAAAATCTGAAAGAGCGAGATTTCAAAATCAGAAATCTCATCCTTAAAGAAAACCAACACGTGACCAATATGGAAAGAAGCAAATGGGGCAAGTTTGCTCTTAATTGGCTCAGACCTTACATAATAACGCATGGATCAAGCACTTATCATCTGTCTTCTCTTGAAGGCCGACCAGAACTTGAGCCTCTTAATGCCTTACATCTTTGACCATTTTATTGTTAATTAAGTAATCATTCACTTGATGTTTAAATTTGAGCTCGTCCCTTGAGTAACCCCTGTCATCCTCATCCCTATTCCTTTCAACCCTTTTTCCCCATAAACATTAGTTAACCCTTTTTGCATTAATGCTTTGTCCTAATAAAAGGGAAACCCCTAAACCTCTATAGTCTAGTCCATGACTAAAATTTTAGTCCAAAAACAAAACATAAAACTGGGATGCCTAACCAAAGGTCATAAACTATAAATGTAGACTGCTCCCTCGAAGGATAGTTGCATCATTGTTGTAATTGATAGACTGCTCCCTTGAAGGACAGTTATTCAAAGGCATTCAACCATACAAAGTAAACTATAGACCACTCCCTCAAAGGATGGATATGACTAAATTTTGCTACATACACAGCACCACATGACCATAAAACAAAACAACATCCCTAAGTAGACTTCCCGCATTGATCAGTCTGCCATCAAAAAAAAAATGACTGACAAGCTATTAAGTCATGGACTTGCCTATAGTCATTCTCAGGGTCACCTATAAAAGGGGCAAACTTATCCCTGCTAAAAAGGGTTACGTTTTTCTGACATATCATACCTATTACCCCAACACACTCAAGGGATTTTGAGCTCACTTAATGTCAAGTGATTCGAGTACTTCTCTAACACAAACCAATGGTCAATGACGTAATGCATGAATGAGGCTTTTGTTTACAAAAACTCCTATCTATGCTATCATTATGGTCCTTGTCAATGAAAGAGCAACGTGCCTTTCACTTCTTACATACCTTCGTCACATACAACCAACCCAAACCAAACAAGCCCAAACCAAACTAAACCAAACCTTTTTGTAACCACTAACATGACATCATGATTTATTTAATACAAATACCAATTTGTGTTATATAAATTATCATAGCCCAATTCACACTAATTTCTATGAAAAACAATACACTTGGAAACTACCAACCAAACACAACCAATGTTATATAATACACCATCACGCAATATGGAAAAGGCTATAACATCATTATTCATTTCATTTTTAGCATACACCATCACCAATATGGAAAATTGCTAGAAATGAAAAACCACATAACCAATGTTATAGAATACACCATCACATAATATGGAAAAGGTTGTAACATCATCATACACTCACATACAGAATACACCATCACATAATATGGAAAAGGCTGTAACATCATCATACATTCATCATTTCAAACATGACCAAACCAACTATCGACCAACCCTTTTCTTCCCTTTTTGGAAAGAACTACATTGGCCCGAGGCCCTCGCATGGGCTATGTAGGCAACACTCGGTTGACATGGCATCTTCTGAGGTTAGCTCGGCCATTCATTGGTTCATTCTGCCTAAGGAACCAACTACCTATACATCATGACCAAAATCATGACTAGACAATCAGCCCTGACACTGTAGAAGTCACCTTTGATTTCTCATGGGGCACATTGGAGATCACTTACATCTCCCTTACCCACAACAAACAACACTTGAGATCACTTATATCTCAACCTGACTCGACTAATGACCTTGGAGATCACGACTATCTCCATAGACCATGACCACTTTCGAAGTAACTTTGCCTTGGTTATTTTTATTGCATATATGCTACTTCACGAATAGATAGCAAATTATACGCACCCCATATTATGACCCTCACACGTATTGACAGATCGCACCCAAGTTGATCCCCAATATTTGTGACATTTTCATGTTTTCCAAGAGCACTTTTTGAGCTCGGGATACTTGAAACACGACGACCATTAGAGATACCGCTTTGATCGATCTAACCCAATCAACTACGACTAAAAAGTTGGGGGCTGGTTAGTTTGATTTTAGTTCTCCTCGACCATTGGAGCTACATCTTTGATCATTTAACCCAATCAACTACGACTAAAAAGCTGGGGACTGGTTACTTCGATCTTAGTGCTCCTTGACCTTGCGTCAATTTGACCTACCTACTCGTGAAGTGGTATACGTGCAATCTCAACTATTACATCGTTCAAACTCTAACTTCACCATACCCATCCACTACTTATCCAATCGGCAACCGATTTTGGATTACCCTCTCTCGATTCCCACTTTGAGGGGGAATACCTCATCCCACACCTGGGGCTACCTACTCTTATTTTTGTCTTGCAGTTCGTCAAAAACAACCAACAAGACAAAAAGAGGAAAATGTAGACACCAAAATTGTGTCGACTCCCCTTGGTCCCTTACACACTTTATTAATTTAAAATAAATTACTTATTTTAAATTAATGACATCACCCTAGACACCTCACCTTGGACACCTCGCCCTTAGACCATTTCTCACCCTATGAGTCACCCATGACCTATTCTCACTCCCTACTAACCTCCTAGCTAACTCTCGTGCCTAATAAACCTGTCCTTTGACTGTTCTCTAATGGCAAATGCACTTGGTGAATGGAGAATGAGCAAAGGGCTAAAAATAGCCCTTTTACCCATTCTTTAGCCGTCGACGTCGGTCAACTGTCGGTCGACCCCGGCGGGATCACCGACATCGGTTACTTAAACTGGGTTCTAACCTTGAGCAAAGGGCTAATCTCTCAAATCTCTAATTCTGGCTGGACTCTTTCAAATCTCTCTCACTAATCACTAATCCTGAATTCTCCCTCTAATTCATGCCGGACTCTCTCTCTCTTGCTCTCTCCCTCAGACTCTTGGACGTGAATGCGCACACTCTGAGACCAAGCATCAGACTTCGACTTTCACTCTCCTAGCTACAGAAACTCTGCAGAATCACTCCAGACATTGGATTGGAAATATTATATGAGATCTTCGACATCAACCACAACTAGAGCTAAGTATTCTTCTATCTTATTTCAGTATTTAGAATACATTAGTAATTAGTTTCTATTTACTATTTCTGAATACAATCAACCTGACCTGACTTTCTTCTTGGAAAGGCTGAAAAGCCTTCCTCCTATTCTTATCCATTTACATACCAACCCTTTACCTTTGCCCCCTCTCAAACCCTATTTACTGTCTTACAACCCTGCACAGATCCAGACTCCCTCCAGACCCCTCTGTCGACCATAGGCACATTCTGAAACCCGTCCAAGGCCCATTGCCCCTACCAACATTGGTAACATAACCAACATCAGCATATTGACCAACTGACGCTGGCAGGACTAACGACGTCAGCGACTGTGTCAGACTGATTGCAGAGAATAGGTACATGTTGTCTACTTTCTCTTTCTTAGTCTTTCATTATTTCTCTTTATACGACACTCTTTTTATCAAATAGTGGACTGCCATCCCTCACGGATCTTTACGCTTCTGGGACCGAGCGTTGCTTGGCAGTCCACCATATTTTTATCTAACATTCTCTTTGTTTGAGTTTTTTTCTTATCTACAGGTGTCTTCCTCCACAGCCAAAGAGGAGCTCCTACAACGCTTGGATACGGTGTGCAACTTAATTCGGGTAACGTACAAACCCCTGACCCTTACCTTTAGTTTCTTCTTCTTCTGAATATAAAAAGCAAAAACATAGAGAAATAGAGGGCTTCATTCACCATTTCCTTGAAAGGATCAGATGCCTCAGTGTTGTCTGCCATTTAAAGTCATTTGGAGTGAATAGGTGGATATTCCGTTGGTTTGATTTTCCACCAAAGCTTCCTGTAATCTGACCTCATTCTTGGGATCATACACTCTAAAGACAAACCACTCTGATACCACTAATCCAAAACTTGAAAGCTTTGGTTGAAATATAATTCAAAAAACAAGAATAAAACAATTCAAATAATGCTATCTCTGATAAGAGATGTTTTATTGATCAAATTTGTAGACCCAAACATATGTTTATCTCTGAGAAGAGATATCTGATTTCTATTTTGGGTTAAATCTTCATTTATACATGTTTTTAAGGTGTGGGGAGGATGTGAAAGGTCACAAATCTCAAGGGAGATGAATTGGTTCGACTTCCACAATTTACAACAATACAGAACTCGAGGAATTACTAATTTTAGAAACTTACTATTTTTAGACTGCACTACTAAAATTAAAATTTTGGACACTTCCATTAGGTTTTAAGGGGTCAAAATTCATCGATCAGAGCTCATTCCATCTCATGACGTTCCCCTCATTAGTAGCTTTCCAACAGTTCAAACGATGAGTCAATTAGAGCTACGGTGTAAAAGTTATGGCTCTCAAAAGTTTTGCCATCAATTAGGGTGGACCCATCAGCCGAATTGTCATCTGCATTATTGTCCTGATCATTCCTCCCTCCTTGAGAAGCAATGGTCCCCATTGCATCAATATTTGTCATCAAGTGTGGTAGTTGTACTTTGATTTGATTCCCGATGCATACTTGGAAGGGACTATGATTTATGGAACTATGCAGGGCCCGATTGTTCACCATTTTTGTCTGACCATCAGTCTATAGATGGAAGGCCATGAACTTCTTCAGCTTGGTATCTATTTGCTTCTATTATTGCGTTGTTTGTGTAGTCAGGGCTGTAACATCGGCCTTTTTGGATTCCTATGGCTTGACCACCATGAGAACAAATTTCTTGGCACTAATCAGGGAGATAGATGTAGAAGATGGTACTTCTGGTACCCTATAGCGTCGTGTTCCAAGAGTGAGAGTGATCCTTCTAGTTCTTGATTCATATATACCATGTCGATCATACATGAATGGTTGACCAAAGAGTACATCACAAACATCTAGATTGACCACATCACATAAGACCTCATCTTGGAAAGGTTGTATTGCATATGAGAGAAGACATTGGTGGGTGACATGGAGGTTTCTCCTTGGACTCAACCATCCAATACTGTATGGTTTTGGGTGAGGCTTCATGGACAGATTTAGGATTTTCACAACATTAGCAAAGATTAAATTCTTTTGACTTCCACTATCAAGAATGAAATGCAAAGGCTTACCTTTCACCCATAACTTAGAGTGAAAAAATCTTTCCTTGTCATCTAGCATCTCGTCGTGTGTCTATGATGAAGTAACAATAGCTTCAGGATCAACGTCTATGATTTCTTCTTCAACCTCTTCGACTGCGGGGTCTGTATGAGGTAGAGCAGTAGATGTTGAGGATTGTGACTCAGAAAGTAGTGATTTGATAGCTCGACATTCTTCTTTGGAGTGAGTTCTAGATTTGTGATAATCACACCACTTCCCAGTCTTTCCTTCCTTTTTCTTCCAATTTTGGCCTCGTGTTTGACCTTCTTTGTCACTTTTCCATTTTGAACACTAATTCTTTATATTCATTCTCCCATGCTTCTGCTCAATCTTCACTGTGAACTTGTATGCCTCATCGATGGTTTCCAAATTGAAGAGTTCTATTTCTCCCCTTATGTACCATTGTAGTCCGCCACAATATTTGAGAACCTTGTGTTTCTCACTTTCTTGCATGCCCAATCTCACAGATAGAGAATGAAAAATGTCAGTGTAATCTTGAACAGATTGTTCCTTACCTTGGAGAAGTTGTTGCCACTCTATATACAGATCGTCATATGCTCCAATGGGGTAGTATTAATCCTTTACAGCATCTATGAAATCATCCCATGTAGGTTCTATCTCAAGGCCAATATCATCTACACTGAATCTCTTTTTGTACACTTCCCACCAATTTTTGATAGGCAATGATGCTTTCAGAAGAGCAAAAGTAATCTTCTCTTTATCGGTGAATTTATTTACAGAAAAATAAGATGACAATTGATCCAACCAATTTTCTACTACATCAGCATTGATTTTGCCTTCAAATGTAGGGATATCAAAATTCACCTGAACCTTGAAGGGTGTTGGGGCACTGAAAGGATGTGCAGGTGTAGATGAGGAGCCAAAATTTCCCATCGAGATTTGTTGGAGAATTTGAGTAAATTGTTGTAGCATCTATGCTTGTTGTTGTTGGAGGGCTTCATTCACCATTTCCTTGAAAGGATTAGATGCCTCGGTGTTGTCCGCCATTTGAAGTCGTTTGGAGCGAATAGGTGGATATTCTGTTGGTTTGATTTTCCACCCAAGCTTCCTGTAATTTGACCTCGTTCTTGGGATCATACACTCTAAATACAAACCACTCTGATACCACTAATCCAAAACTCGAAAGCTTTGGTTGAAAGATAATTCAAGAAATAAGAACAAAACAATTCAAATAATGCTATCTCTGATAAGAGATGTTTTATTGATCAAATTTGCAGACCCAAACATATGCTTATCTCTGAGAAGAGATGTCTGATTTCTATTTTGGGTTACATCTTCATTTATACATGTTTTTAAGGTGTGGGGAGGATGTGGAAGGTCACCAATATCGAGGGAGATGAATTGGTTCGACTTCCACGATTTACAACAATACAGAATTCGAGGAATTACTAATTTTAGAAACTTACTATTTTTAGACTGTAGTACTAAAATTAAAATTTGGGACACTTCCGTTGGGTTTTAGGGGATCAAACTTCATCGAGCAGAGCTCGATGCCATCTCACGATGTTCCCTTCATTATTAGCTTTCCAACAGTTCAAACGGTGAGCCAATTGGAGCTACGGTGCAAAAGTTATGGCTCCCAAAAGTTCTGCCATCAATTGGGGTGGACCCATCACCCGAATTGTCATCTGAATTGTTGTCCGGATCAAGAACATGTTTCAATTTCATTTATGAGTTTCCAACCCTAACTTCCTGTAATCATACCTCATATAGTGGGTATACAAAACAAAAGAGGATTATATATACAATTTCAATACCACTACAAGAAGATTTGGAGTATGCATGCTCTGATGCTACTGGTTTGAGGCGCATGAGGAACATGGTGGAAACACACACTTAACGAATTAAATAGGTTATTTTGGAAGTGTTTATTGAATGACACAGGTTGAAGAATATATCAAAGTGTAATGAGATAGATAAATGAGACAAAAAGATAATAGACACTAGATTATAATTGTAATTACAATGTTTTATTATGTAATAGTTTTGTATAATGATCAAAGAGATTGAGTGTTATTTTGATGTCTGGTCATGACTTCCTAATCTATTGACTAACTCTCTAACTAAATTACAAAGAATGGAAGTGTGCATTAATATACAAGTGAGGAAAATGAATGGTTGGTTAGACCATTACAATAATTTGGTACAACCGTTTCATAACAAATCATTAGTTTATCACTTCTTTTAATGCCATTGTGGCATTATATGGAATAGTACTAACATTGTCAGAGTTGTGTGACATTGACAAAGAGGAATTATAACTTTGTGGTATGACCATATGTGTTTGAGATGATGTTGAAGATGAAATATGTCGCATATCAATTTCATTAGGTTGCATAAATTAAAGGCTCAAATTCTCTTAGATCAATGTTTGTATGGTCTAGACATCATCCTAGGTGTACATTACACTCTTGAAAGAGTTCTCTATTTGACACAAAAAATTTAGATCAACGTTTCTCATATCTAAATACATATTTTCATTGATAAATTATGACAACTATGAAAAATTCATGAGATATTCAAAATACATCTTTAACATTACATGTCACCGCCTTTTTCTAATTTTAAAAATTGAATAAATTAATTAATGTTTTACAATTATATCTATCTTAATTAAATATTTATAAATACTTGTGTTACAATTTAATGTAAATATATTTATTCATAATTAAAAAACAAATACCTACATCTCTTAAGACTACATATGCGACTACTTGTGTAAACTCCTAATTTCAACACAAAGGTGACCAAATATAGTTAAAATTTCAAATAATGTTATGATAAAAGGATTTGTCACTTCTTAAAGCAAAGAAAACAAGTGTTGTGAAGTGGCTTTAGTACTTAATGGTTTGCATGTTACTAATTATTGTCACACCCATTTGTGTGGTTTGGTTTGCATGTTGCTAAAAATAAAATGGAGACAGAGAGACAATTGGAGCTGAAAACTGTGATTTAAAATCAAAATGTATTTTTTCACTTTAGTGGAAATTGTTACTATGGATACATAGAAATAGTTGAAATTGTAAAGTGCTATACATAGATGCATATAAGCAAAAAAAATTATGCTCTACTAAACTTGAAAGTACTTTTCAGCTTGTGCCATTATTTCGTCACAACTGTCACGATTTCCAGTAAGCAGGTCTGCTATTTTGTTAAGGGTTAAATTTTATTTCAACTGCTGTAGATAGCCATCGGCCTCCATTCTATTAAAAATTTAGAACTATTTTCTTTTGCAAATTAGTGAAAATGACAGTCTTAGTTGCAGTGTATCCAATCGTTGTAACAATCCTGATTTGTAAAAAGACAAATTATAGTGTGCGTCTACAACCTGAAAAAATAGAATACATGTAACAATGTATTATTTAAACTTGCACTAATTGTTATATAGGCACAAAAAAGATAAAATACCGAGAATCCTGTATATAAAAAAATTACCTTTCTCTATCCTGGGAAAGCAGGGGAACCTGCTCAAGCAAGAGTGCCCTCTCAAATAGAAGGAAACAATGCCCCAATAGAAGCTAATATTCCACAAATGTTGTGCTGCAATTTTTTCTATTACCAATAATATAATAATACTCTAATCTAAATCTTCAAAATACCAAAGCACTTCCTTTAATTAATTCAAAAAAAAAAAACATTGAAATTTTATTACAGATGAATGTATTTTAATTTTCATTGACAGCAGCTGCATTTGGCTTTAGGAAAAATAAAAATATGAAGCTAATAAACAGAAATCCCTAGCTATGCAGCCCTAATGTCTTCCATTGATTATGGCCAATATGGCTACCAGGCAACTACAAAAGGACACTTACTGTATCGGGATATGTTTCTGAAGTATGCCAGTGCTGCCAACGCTCGGGGTATGATGCTTTTTGTCTTAAATAGGGATTTGTTCGCTGTATTCCTTTGTCAACGCCCACTTCCTTTGTATCAGAAGTAGAAAGAATAACGATGCACATTTTGAACGCTTCAATCACAATTCTTAAATGAAGTTAGCCATCCAAATTTTAAAAATATATATAAAACAAGTGTCATGATAGGGTTTAAATACTTACATATTAAAATGAAGTAAATTTTTACCATTGATGAATAAGTTGATAATTTATATATAAACATTTTTATTCACAAATAAATAAATTATTTTAATATTTAATTTGATCAAATAAATGTTAAAATAAATAAAATAAAATTTCTCTAACTATATTAATTAGAATTTTGAAGAATGTACTAAAACAAAATTGAAAACATGGTTTTAAGATTATATAAAAAATTCTTTAATGAGAAATTAATTATTAAACATTCCTCTTTATATGTTAATATATTTCATAGGGAATAAAGATAAAATATATATTTGTTATTATATTTTACTATTTTTTACAATTTATTTAAAATTTTATTTTAAATACAATATAATTTAAAAAAATGATTATAGTATCAAATTTAACCTCTTGATGTATGAATAATTTGATAAATAAAATAGCAACTAAATTTGACACTTATTCTATTTATCATATTAAATTTTGATGATTTTATTTATTTAATATTATTTATAAAAATTATATATATATATATATATATAATCTTTTTTTATTTATTCTTTATCAAAAATAATAATAATAATAATTTTTCTAATTTCTTTTGTCTCTAATATATATAAAAACTTTTTTGGTATGTTTCCTCCTCTTCAATAAAAAAAAACTTCACACAGTTTTTCCTATTCTTTATATGTTTCCTCCTCTTTACTGAAAAATCTTCTGCGTTTCCAAAAAATTTTCTTTCTCATATATTTATTTTCGAGGAAAAAAACTTAAAAAAAACAAAGCTTCAAAAAACTTTTCTTCGTTATATTATAAATTTGGAAAGCCTCAAATCTTTAATATAAAAAATGAGTGTGGAATTTTTTTTTCAATTGAAACTTTTCTTTTAAACTGATTAGGTGTACATAATGTTTCTTCAGTTTAATGTTAAGGATTGAGGGGTATTCATTCATCAAATTTGTATGAGGTACAATTTATGTCTCGTATGTCTCGTCCCTTTTTAATATCTTCTAAAATTTGTACCTTAGTGAATGGTTAGATAGCACCTTTTATACTATCATCTTCACTGGTAGACTACAACCCACTTGATATGGATGTGGAATTTTTAAACAATACCAAACTATTTATACAAAATATAATCATTCTTTTTTTCACCATCAACCATCTCATTTTATTTTTCAAATAAAAAATATAATAATAATAATAATAATAATAATAATAATAATAATAATAATCAATATTTTAATATTCCATAAAATTAATAATTCTTATATAATGAACTAATAAAATGCAAGAATCTTTACATTGTTAAAGTTTTTATTCAATTTTGATAATTTTTAAACTTAAAAAAAATACATTAAAAATAATTATTTCTCATTTCATTGGTTACACAACATTTTTTTCATGTTCTCGTGATATATTTTTAAAAAAATAAATAAAACAAAAATTTTAAAAGAGACATGTACATGTATTTATTTATTTATATAAATAAAAGACAAGTGTACATCATGTCCCCAACTTCACCTATATTATAGGAATCAATTTTCAAATAATTTATTTTTATTTCAACAAATAAAAAATTTAAAATGTTACTAAAAGACAAGTGTATATTGTATTTTGTTAATATTGACATTTAATCCAAAAATTATATAAATTGTTTAATTAATTATTTATTAAAAGTGATTATTAATCGTGCATTGACATATATTCCGGAGCATTGACATATGTTCTCTTGTCATAAAAAATTGCTTAATATTCTTATTTATTTATACTTTACTTTTTAATTATTTTATTCTTTATTTAACTAATGAAAAAATTGGAAACACATATTATTATAATAATCTTTTAAATTAATTGGAGCATTGACATATGTTCTCTTGCCATAAAAAATTGCTTAATATTCTTATTTATTTATACTTTACTTTTTAATTATTTTATTCTTTATTTAACTAATGAAAAAATTGGAAACACATATTATTATAATAATTTTTTAGATTTTTTGGAGCATTGACATATGTTCTCTTGTCATAAAAAATTGCTTAATATTCTTATTTATTTATACTTTATTTTAATTATTTTATTTTTTATTTAACTAATGAAAAAATTGGAAACACATATTATTATAATAATTATAAAATTTATCTAAAAATTTAATATAAAAATAATGGAATATTTAAATATATTACAAAAAATATGGATTATACATTGAAACGTATAAGAATATTATATACAATATTATATATATCCTTGCATGTATTTTGTGGCCAATGCATAGTGTGCCCATAATTATGCATCACCCCATGAACAATGTCCCGTTACTCGCGTTCTCATATATGTATATTGTAAAATTTAAAAATGAATTTATATCAAATTAACAATGTATTATTTTTAATTTTTTAAATTGATTTTTATTTATTATTAATAAATTTATTTATTTATAATACTATTAACACATTAACGCAAGTATTATATTCATTTAATATTAAAGTGATTTATATTGTTATTATAGATGTTATAAATATTGTAACTTGAATATATTTATGATAATTTATAATTTAATTATTTTTATTCCAATATTACTAAATTTTATCATGAAATGATTATGACAATTTAATATTATTTTTAATTATTTTCAAAGATTTGAATAATATGTAAACTTTGTAATTTTTAATATGAAACCTTTTTCCTATTAACTTACAACTTTACCTTTACAATTAATATATTTAAAAAAGTACTAACCATAACCCTTATTATTAAAATATTGAAAACTATTTAAATTTTTAATATATATGAATTTTAAAAAAATGAAATACTATGCTGTCACGAGAAAGATTTCTAAGAATTTAGATGTGCAACGGCAATGGCACTTGAATAAATAAATAATAAATAAACAATAAATAAATAAACAATAAAGAATAAATAAACAATTTTGTCGACTGGAAATTCGGCATGCGAGAATTTACAACGACGGCGGCAATATTTCCGTCCAGGGTTGAATAAAGAATCCCACTGACCTACCACGGTTTCCAAGTCAAAGTGCAACTTTCATATCTTTTGAATTTCTGGATAATATGAGTAACATACATTAATGATATATGAGCAATCATTAACGAGTATTTATAGAAACTTCCGTGGTAGCAATGAGTATACATTAATGAGTATGCGGCAAATTATTATATGAAAAATTTGTTTGTTATATAAATCTTATTAAAGTTAGTAATTTTATTAACAAAAAAATGTAGTAAAGTATAGGAAATTTTATTTAAAAAGGTTTGTTTTGGGTTTTTTATCACGGTTTTTTAAGTTTCATGTATATGTTGGTGTTTTTTCAAAAAATGAAGGGTATAAATTGGATGTTCAATTGTTAATTGCAGAAGCACACTCTCTTATCAATAATGGTTCCCAGTGGATTCTGAAAGATCTCTTCTTTAAGTGAGGCAAATGAGTAGTTTCGGCGTGCACTTAAGCCCTTCAGGTAGGTAGTTGACAGGGTCTGTTCTTGGATGGTGTTTTGTTTCGCCCCTATCTTTGGGAGCTTTTTGGTGGATTTTTGTTGGTTCCCCGTTTTTGGGGTTTTCGCTGAAGATTCGTTGAAAACTAGTGGTTTCAGTGTCTCTTCGCTTAGGTGCTCTTCCGTTTTTCGACATTCCCTTTGTTGATTGTTTCTTCTCTCTCATAGTGTGCTCCCTTTCAGGACGTAGAGGCCCTTGTGTTTAGTTTTTTCCATTGTCCTTATCTTTTAGTTGTGGGGAATGGGCCCCCAGTTGTGTCCCATCCCAGCGCATAGTTCCGATCAAAAGCGTTTAACTCGTCAAATAAAAAATTATTTAAAATTTGCTCTCATAGTTTGTGTTAATGAGTGGACATTTAAAAAGAGTTTTTATGTATAAATCAATTATTAATTTGTATGATTTTAAAATGTTTGTTTATTTATTGATTATTGATCTAAATTAAGTGTTATTGATGTGTTTGTAAGTTTTCATCGTGTCACTTTTTTCTTCTCTCCCCTTTTCTATTCTCTTATATTTTAAAGTGTCTCAAACATTTAGATTAGGAGTATAAGGTACATTCATAGGTGTGTCAAGAGTGTAACATGCACTCTCGGGTCCTTTAGTGGTCCCTTTTGATTAGGGTGCACCAATTTTTTTATTTATTAGTTGTTATAATATTGGTTAGTGTGCCAATAAGGTTCTAATTCAAATTTAATTGTCTATTAATACATAAATATTATAGCTCATTTATATCTATAGAATCACATAGAATTTATCTATCATTCATAATAATCTAATGATCACACTTGTATTCTAGAAATCAAACAATCATTAGAGCATTTACTCATTTTAACATGATCATTGGAAGGAGGGACACACACCACAGAGAGGTGTTTTGTATGAAAACAGAGTTATTATTAATTATACAATTTGTTATTTTTGATCTTGTTTATTATCTAGGGGCATGATAAGTAAACAATGTTAAAAACCTCAACTAACCCATTACACATATATCCATTGAAACACCTATTGTTTTCCTTAAGATGTAGATATATAGTGCTATCAATCTAGGGCAAGGAGAAGATTATTTTTATAGGCGATCGAAGTAGCAGTGCACGAAACTAAATGGGGTTGTTGCAGATTAGGACAAGGCAAATGCAATTGTAATTAGTTTTTACTCATTTGTCATTTTACAGAACCATAGTGTACTCTTCCAACTATCAAGGGAGTACATAATGCTTTTGGGAGACTTTTATGTTCATTTCCAAATTTCTAGGTGAGGTCACTGTAGGCATTATTTCCACTATTACATTTTGACATCTGTCACTAGATCTCACGATATTAGAGATACACCTATAAGCCTTGCATGATAACTTCTTTCTAGTTTTGAAATTTATTAATTGGGCTTGATTTATGTATTACACGTGTTTATTTAGCCTCATTAAAAGTAATTTGGTATTTGTGTCATAATTTAGTTGTAATCCATATATATATATATGTATATATATATATATATATATATATATATATATATGTATGTATATATATATGTATGTATATATATATATATATATATGTATATGTGTATGTATATATATATGTATATGTATATGTATATGTATATATATATGTATATGTGTATGTATATATATATGTATATGTGTATGTATATATATATGTATATGTGTATATATATATATGTATATATACATATATATATGTATATATACATATATATATATATATATGTATATATACATACATATATGTATATACATATATGTATGTATATATACATATATATATGTATGTATACATATATATGTATGTACATATACATATATATGTATATGTACATATACATATATATGTATATGTACATATACATATATATGTATATATATTTTGGTGAACTTTTCCTTTCTTACACCCTTTATCGAGTTAGATATATCTTCATCTTAGGATGAATATGAAATTATCTAATTTTTCATAAGGTTAATTTTATTGCATGCTCTTAGATTCAATATCCCTAACTTCATTTTGCTTGATCCCAAGACCTATGATAAATTTTTTTTTTTAAAATCAAACCCAAATGTGCTTGTATGATGTGTATGTTCCATGTTTGATATCAATTTATATCGTCAAAATTGATTAAATATGAGATTCTTATGTTTTTTAATGGCAAAATGGGTTTTACATCAAAATACAACATATCTACCCATAAACATTACAACTAGGTCTAACAAGATTAAATAAAATAAAACCTATTTACAAGAAGGAATCTTCTAGAATAAGTAATAACTGCAAAGTGAGGGTTCTAGAAGAATATCTTAATTTTTATGAATATAAGGATAGTCAAAAGAAACAAAATAATAGAAAATAAGTCCAGAAGGTGAAATAGAAAAAACTAGAAAATCTGAGGCAGACATAGAAAGTTTTCTGAAGTGCACACTCCCGACAGTGGGTCAATAATTATAACACTATAAGCTATGGTTCTATCCAATTATGAATTTTTGAAATCTAAATTTGCGATCCTCTTCACTTGCTTTAGGCCTTTGGAAACCGTGCTCACTTTTCATGAATTTTAATATATATCTAGGAAACTAATCTCCTTCTTTGCAACCCTAACAACTCATCACAAGCCAATCACAAATGGGGGAATCAATAAGGCACATTTGTTACCCATTCATTATTGTTAGGCCCTATTCTAGATAAAATTTGGAAAATAACACTTAATGCACTTTATAAAATAATCTGTGGTTACAAGTCCTAATCTTACATCACTTTTTATGCTAGCATGAAAAAGTAGCACAATGCAATAAAGACTTCACAACCTGATTCAAATTATGCTCTAAATGGTAAAATTCTAATCAAATAGATCTCTTAAATAAATTATAGACCCTTTCTTTAATTTTTTGGCTCACGCCTTATCATTTCATATCATTGTATGTCCTATATGTACTAGTGAACCTATGTATTTATAGACTTCTCAAGTTCAAATTAAGGCCCAATTGGCATGAGAAATGAAAACCAATAAACAAGAAACACCAACAAACAAGGAGCATGAGTGATCCAAAATAAGGGTCACAAGGGCCCACACCAAAAATGTACAGTTTATTGTCCTAGTGACCCAGAACCATATAGTCTATGGTTTTGTGCAGTAGACCCAAAATCATAAAAAAATACATAGGGAGGAAAGAGAAAAGGTAGAAAGGTAAAAATGAAATATATGGAAATATATGGTCATAAGGGAAAATGTAATAATAATATCCCAATATGTACTAATAATCGAAAAACACATAAGTACCCTAGAACAATAAAATTTGACATCTAAAACTATTCGAGAACCAAAATTAGGTGTCTATATAATGCTCCCTTTTGATGTGTGTGCATACATATCAAAGTAAAATAAAAACATATATCCATAAGGTTTATATAAGAAAATGGGTTTAAGTGTGGCAAACCCTTCAAATCTTAAGTTGTATAATAAAACATCTGCATACTTGTGTAAATTTTTTTGATTAATGTGCTTATCATGCCATGATGTTTATCTTTTCTTTTCAATTCCTTAAGTCCATTTGGATAGGACACATTTTTCATATAATTTCATGAGTTCTTCTAGATGTGCGTCTAGTAACTCATTATCATCTAATCGACCAATGTGTGCAATATGCAAAGAGGGTACCAAAAACTATATAGGTATGACAACTTCTTTACATAATACTAGTTGGAACTGATTTAATTTTTATGACATCCTTAGTCTTTGTCCTCTTGTGCAAACTCTTGGCCAATCTACCCTTAATAGACCCTAAATGTTTTCCTTAGCACTAAGCTTCAACAAGCTTTAATGGTGGATGTGCCATGTACAACTTCTTTTGATTCTAAATGTAGTTGAACTTAAATTCTCTCACCTAAAATTCACTAAAAATCAATCCACGCTTCATTTTTATATCAAATTTTCATCTTGAATCTACCTAAAATGTGTAATTTCTTCAAAATTTTGGTGTGCCTTAAGGGTTTTTATTTGCTCTGCACTTTGTGGCTTGTTCAAATTAAAAAATGATTGATTGATGAAAATGATATCCATGTCAACATTAATTTCCCTAATGACACTTTTTGTTTTGTTTCCTTTGTTGTCACTAACATTTATATACACTCCTCATGGTGACTTCATCCTTGTGCTTCTTCATTGAGGTGTGACCTACACCTTTTATTACTTCATGCACTCCTGGGTGCAACATGTAATCCACTTGTTCATGCCTCTATGCCTTGTAGACCTCACATATATGAACACTTTATCATTTATGTGCATGTGTCCACCAACTTCTCTTAGACAATATGAGCCTTTTCATTTAAACCTACCCCACACTAATAATGTGCATGGTCCTCCAATGCATCAATTAGTTTAATTTTTTTTGTGCAGCTTCATAGATGCCCTATAGATAGCCCATTTCCTTCTTTCATTTTTATCGCATAGAATGTGCAAGACTGTTGCCTTTGACAATCTTCTTAGTGAGTCAATTATTTATAAGTATCATGGTGCAAGAGACCTATTTTACCTATGCACATAATATTGGTGTAATATAACACTTGAAAAAACTCATCTCTTATTAGAAAAGAAAAGAAACCAAATGCATTCATAATACAATTGGTGTGATAATTCCTTCTGAGAACTATTTAGACATCTGACATCAGAAGACCTATGGATCCCACATTTTAATTTCCCAACTATATTTAATAGAGTGACAAATTTAATTATAATCTATTGGGCACAATGAAAAGTTGACGCTTAATTGCATAAAGCAAAATCAACTAGAAAGTAGGAAATATTTTTTGTGTTACATCTTGGCATACAATTTATTTGAGTGGCTCGCTAAAGATTAAAAATGAAAAGGATTGGGCCTATTCCCATTGAAATGCCTAGGTAGAATTTATCCATGCAAAGTGCACAATTTACATACACCATTTTTTAGAACATCATGAATAATGTATGGTCCCATCCAATGAATATGAAGCTTGCATAGATGCTTTACATTCACATGCTTGTGAATAATTTTGTTGTTAATGTGTTTATCATGCTATGTTTTTTGTATTTAATTTTCAACACCTTAACTCCATTTGTATAGGACATGTTTTCATCTAATTTCATGAGTTATTATAGATGTGCATCTAGAAAATTCTTGTCATCTAATGAACGATGTATGTAATGCACAAGGATGGTACCAAAAACTCTATAGGTGAAATAATTTCCTAAAAAAATATTAATAGGAATATATTATACTTATTTAGTTACTTTTAAGCTGTTATATAAACCCAAAATATTTTTAGAACTCTATCATCCCAATCCTTGCACCCTATGTCACAAACCTTAGTCAGGTTTATGCCTAAAATATTATTAAATTACTCTACTGTCCCATTTACTTAAAGGTGGTATTGGGTAGTCTTATGATGTGACTACATGAGCTCAGTTAATAAAATGTGCACCATATCATTTATAAAGCATGTACCCCAATCACTTGTGAGGTTTAAGGGACACATATATTTGCTGATGATGTTCTCCCATAATAAATGTGCAACCATGGTTATAATGAAATTATTGATTAGGGATACCTTTGTTTACATGGAAAGATAATTTTTAGCCATTATAATATATTATGTGTTAGTCCTTAACATGATATGGAAGATGGGTCCAACGAATTTGATGGCCTTCTTATCAAATGGTTCATGTGCAGTGATGGGGATCAACAATATCTCATCCCTTTGGTTAGGTTTTCCAATTCACTGATAAGTGTCACACTTGCGCACAAATTATTTAGCATATTTATAGATTTTTGGCCACAAGAGGCCAAAAAATAGAATTTTATGTGCCATGGCCTCACCAATATAATGATCACTTGTGAATCTTTTGTGACCTTTGAAAAATACATCCATGCATTCATGTTCCATGATGTATTGATTCAATACCTCATCACACCATAGCTTGTATAGCTTGACACCAATGAGCTAGTATGGGGTAGTGTGTCCTACCAATTGTTTATTGTAATTCAATTTCAAATTACTTGGTCAAAAATATTGAAGTGGGGAATGTTGAATTATTGACTAAATATTCATGTACTCAGTGGACTTTGTACAAATAGGCATTTTGCATTTCATCCTCTATACTCTACACTTTTTCTCCTAAATTGATTCATGATAAGTTGTCTGGTCCACAATTTTGTTTGCTTGGTTTAATAACCACTAAAATTTTAAACTCTTGAAATAATGTGATCCACATTCAATTTTTGTCATGCAATATTTGCTTATAAACAAGGTATTTCAACACTTTATGATTTGTGAATAACATGAAGTGGGTGGTGAGCAAGTACTGCCAATTTTTTTTGGAGTAAATAAACCATGGCTAACACTTCACACTCAGTGGTACATAATTACATTTTGTTGGTGATAGATTTTGGCTAGCGACATAGGTGGGATGATAATTTTTTTACCTCCTAGCACACCAATGGGTGATCTAGATGCATTGACATGAACATGGAACATAATATTCCAATCTAGGAATTAAAATATTGGCATGCTAGTGAGCTCTTCCTTCAGTGTATCACATTTTTTTAAAATTTATCCATCTAGATGAAAAGACCATCCTTTAAAAAAAATTCCTTTAAGGACCCAAAAATATTCACTTAGCTATATATGAACTTGTGATAATACCCCATGTGACACAAAATGACATGCACATACCTTTGAATGTTAGGTACTTCAAGTTGCAGAATGATTGTAATCTTCAAAGAATCAACCATCATCCCTTCCTTATATATTACTTGGAAAAATAACATACCAAAGCATGTGGAAAAATCCACTACTTTTGGTTGAGACAAATTTGGATCTATTGACAATACTCAAACATTAACCTTAAATTTGTTGAATGATCCTTCACTAACCCATAAACCATCCAATCATCTAAATAGGCTTGCAAAAACTTGTGAAATAAATATTTATAATTTGCAACCATAATGTTCCAAAACATTGTTGGCACATTATTCAACCCAAATGGCATTACATTGTATGTAAAGGATCCCCACTCCATTAAATTTTTTGTTATGGGATTATTGTCCTCTTTGATTTCAATCTGATGGTACCCTAAGAAGCCATTAGTGAATGTATAAATCTCATATCTAAAAACTCATTCCAAGATATCCTTGGTAAATAGGGTTAGAAGTGGATTGGTGACACAAATAACATTGATAAAATGAATGTCCACACAAATATGGCTGCACCCATCCTTCTCCAAGTTAATCATCATTGAGCTTACCTATTCAACTCATCGACTACATATATGACCCCAATAGAAAGCATATTATCAATTTCTCCCTTGACTTTAGCACGAAGAGTGGGATTTATGTAGTGAGGTATTTCATTGACTGGTCTCATACATTCAATGAGATTAGTATTTATTTTCAAGGAATGGTGCATGCCCCTCATTTCCTTATAGTTGCTTTGAAAAATATCCTAAAATTTCTACAGTAGTTCAACAATCTGTGCCAACTCCAAATCTATCCAATAGTCTACAATGGTCACAATCTTAGGCTTGTCCTTGGTACCTATGTTGAATTTATTAGTTTTCAATGGTCCATTGTAATAATCATTCTTATTACTTTGCATCTCGATGACCTCACACTCCCCAGCATAAGTATCTATAATTAGGTGGTCTAATTCATCAACAAGTTATTTCTCTTCTACTTTACAAAGGACCTTCTCCTTATTGCATTTGAACAACTAGTTGTGCTCTATCCATACCTCATCATCAACCTCACTTGAATCATTATTCTCGCAACTACTTTCTTTGAATAATTATGGTAGTGTAAAAATATTTTCACTACACATGTTCTGTGTGTGTTCCTCCATTATAGGATCATCTTCCATAATAGCTCTAAACATCCATTATAATGGCTTAGATATTTTAGGCTTAGAAGAGGAAAAGGAAAAGGTATGAATGAAATATGACTTCATCATTTCCCACTCAGGTGTCTCTCTTTGCATCTCATTAATGACATACCATGCGTGCACCCAAGTTTTCATGGTACCATAAACACATAAACCCATAAACCCATGGGAAGATGATGCACACTCTTTCTCCAAACTTAAAAAAATATTTTTTTTGGGGCGGAATCTCTCCCATAGTTAAGAAATATACACTTAATATTATCGTGCTGAAATTGAGTGCAAATTACTTCCTTTACAACAACCCATGTAAGTAGTGAAGGCATATGTGTTGAACACTAAAGTGAAACCATGATTTTGAGAGTATAGACCAAGGAAATTAGATGATCCTTCTCCATGGAAATTATCCCTCTAGGTCATTCACATAGGTTGATGCACATGTTGAAACATTGTAGTGAAGAAGTGTGGAAATTTTTCCTTTGCTAAGTTGAAACACCTTTTTCATCTTTTGTGTGTCACACAGTACCCAATTTTTTTTTTTTTTTGGAGAATAAATAGCTTAAGCTTTATTATCATTGAAGCCCCTGTGCCTAATGAACTATGTGGAACATATATTTACCTTGCCATATTTTTGCCCAGTCACTTCATCAGATTATAAGATCCATCGATCACATGCAACATTTATGGTGGTAGAGATAAAAACTACATCGTTCTAACTACAAATTCCATTATCTTGGGGGTTTAGATGTTTTGCCCATTACATAGTGACGTTTTATATGTGGTTAATTTATTCATCCATTTCTATGTTCTCCATATAGATATATACTTGTGGTTGTTATCTAATGGGATGCACATGTAATGCTATCCATTTTTGAAAACTCATATAATGCTTTTTAAAATACATATTAGCATTTTAGTGTAACAATAGGGTATTTCGTGCAACTCTAGAGAATTATATGTTCATATGAACTCAATAATTTCAAATTTGACTACTTCATACCTTTTTGACAAACAAAGTCAACTTCCACATCAATCCAGATGGTTTTCAAATCCCTAAATATGGCAAATGCTTTCTTATTTTTTGAAAGCATTGGATTCCAATGCTTCTCTGGGTGGGAGGAGTGATGGGGAAGCATAGGTTATAACTTAGTCTATAGTTTTATAGTTCACTTGTGTGTGTAATTGTAATAAATATAAAGATAATTTCCCAAGTTGGTTAGGAATAAGATAGGTCACCCTTTTCTATGAATGTACTTTGACCTTGTAGTTAGGGATGTTTATCTTTGCTTTTATATTACAGAGTTTCATCATTTTTTTGGGAATGAGTTATTAGTTTATAGGCATGCACTTAGGGATATGGATTCATCTATTTCCCTTGATTGTAGGACAATGGAAGTCCTATAAAAAAGGATTGTAATTCCTCTTTGAAATTAACAAAGTTTGGAAGTGTCTTATTTTTGAGATTATTGTCACACTTATGTTTGTGTAGACCTCTAACATTTTCCTAGTTCATTCACTACATGGATTCCCTAAAGAATCCATATCATTATTGCTCATGCGTAAACCCTTAGTGGAAGTCGTGTCATTCATGAAAATAATAAGTAAATAAGGTTATTCTATTTTGTAGATCATAGGAGATAGAATTTATAAGAAGGTACCCTCTCTCTTCCTTTTGAATTTTAGATTATTATCATATTTGATTTTAAATTCGAGCATAAATTACTAGTTTTGGATGCAACTTAATCATCGAGACCTCCTAGGTGAACTTGTTTGTTTTACTTTGATGTATACACACACACACACATCAAAGTGCGGTATTATGTAGACACCTAATTTTAGTACATGCCTAGGATTTTATACATTATTAGTATGTTTATGTGTATGTGGATCATTGATTTAGATCAAGCTCTTATTGGAACATTTTCCTTTGTATTGGGTCCCTATAGATTTCCCTTACCCTTGTAACCTTACTTTTGGCCATCTAGGGTCAATGGGTGTGCTATAAGTCAATAAAAAATGCTTGAAAACCTTTAATTTAGTTATTTGTTTTCCTTGGGATGCTCCTAGATTCTCCTACAATCCCCAAATCTTTGTTTTGAGGTTTATGGTCATGTTGGTTGGTATCAAAACAGTTTGGTATTGGTTTGACCACCATCAAAATAGTTCAATTTTGGTATGACTACTATTGAACTAGTTCAATTTTGGTCTGACCATTATCAAATTAGTTCAATTTAGGTTTGATCGCTATCAAACTGGTTTGATAGTGGTCGTGTTAGTTGTGGGCCATTTTGGCTCCTTTCCCTAGTTTTGTATGTTTTATTGTTCCACAAAAATTAGATTTCATGCTTCAAAAATGTTGGATTTAAAACTAATGAGGTCTTAATATGAATTCAATAAACACACACACACACACACACACACACACACACACAAGCATGCTAAGGAATTTATCATCAAATATCATGAAGAGATCACAAATAATCATGATTTATATATCCACATATACTATGTTTCTTACTGCATTTATATTTATTGAGTTATTAGAGCTACATACTTGTACCAAGAGAAGGATTAGTAAAAGAGAATGTAAAAATGATTATTATCTTGCATTTCATCATAGGAATAAGGGATAGGATATTTATACAAACCAAATTGCTTGCTGGACTACATGAATGTTGATTGTCAAACTAACTAAGAACATGGGTCTAAGTGAGGTAAGTCTCTCATAAATACTCAAAAATTTATGCTCTTGAAAGGTCTATTTTATTGGATTAAGGATTGGAGTAAGGAGAAGGAATCATGGAAGTTTTGTATGTTAAATTGATAATCTAAGAGAGGTTTTGGGAAGCAAAGGTTAACAAAGATATGCATAATTTTTTTGGGTTAGATTTTGCATAGCTCTTGATATGTTTTACATCACTTTCAATCATTAGCAATACATAATAACGTCAAAAATTGGGTATTGCTCTATGAAACTCTTTTATCAAAGTCTTATTTTAGTAAACTCCTACTTTATAGACATTTCATATCTTCATTTATTTTGATTTTACTATATTTAAATCCAATTTAGCTTGTGCATTATTTTATTAGTTTAGTGTAATGTACTTAACCTAATTCCACTTTATCATAAAACACTTCTCATATACTAATAATGTTTACAGGAGGAGGAGAAAATATATCTAATAACATTTTTTATTAGATAAAGTTAAAAAAGAGGGTTTTGATGGGGCCCCATAACCCAAACAAAGTCAACCAAAACAACAACTGACCAAAGCAAAACAAGCATAATTTCCAACACTATCCTCAAAATAACTACTGTAAGCTCACAAAAGAAAACAACATCCAAAAACATCAGCAAAAAATTGCCAAAGGTTAGCAAAATAACTAGGATTCAACCTAAAATCAGTGTGGGAACAACAAAAGGATGAACATCAAACACCAAGATGCTGATCACAATTTCGATCACAACCAACATAAGGGATCAAAAAATTAACTAATGGTCAGAATCAATCTTCTTCCTCGATGGGAGAGAAGACCTTCCATTTTCCATTAAGTTCCATCCTTGACCATTTCTTCTATATCCGATCTTAGTGTTTTTGCCTTTGTCCTACACCCTTTATTTTTTATCATAGAGTCCATAGGCACTTTGAGTTTTTACCAAAGAGGGTCAAGGAGGGGTAATAACTAAAATCGATGGAGAAACATGATTCAAAATCTCAACTTGTGATGCTTTCGCCCTCTAACTGACTTCCTCCCTTGGGGGAGGGTCCCCAACTGAGCATGGGGGGTTGGAGCCCTTGAAAGATGGTAGAAAATATCATGATTATGCTATAATAACTCATGATTTGAAGCCCCATCTTTCTTTCTCTAAACTAGCTAAGCATGAGGAGCCAAATGTTGAAAGCCCTTAGAGGAACACCTTGTAGCTCAATTCTTGATTTGATTATATTGGAAACATCCGAAAAGAAGACCCTCAAAGTTGAGAAACTAGATCCATAAACATTGAGATGAACATAGCATAACTGAATAGCAAAAGGGCTTGGATAGATTAACAATCATGTAGGCTCTCACAATTCTTTTTTTCATAGATCCCTTATCCAATTTCACAAAGGAACCAACCTGATTGATCATCATAGTAATGTGGTCTTCTTTTCTTAAAATCAGAGGATTATTGTATAATCTGATCTAGATTGGAGCTGCTATGATCTCCACCTTTTCAGGGTAAAAAAGGGGACCTAGGGACAAAAAGACACTAAAATTTTCAATGAACCAAGGTCCTGACGACTAAACAAAATCCCAATCCTTAGCATTGCTAAAAACCACTTGGAAGAAACCATCACTGAGCACGGAGAAAGATGGAGCGTCTAGGGAACTCCAAGTCAACTTGGCCTAGCTAATAAGGTTGGATTGTGAGACTGGAGAGCCCACACACTTGTTGAATACGCTGTAACTTCCAATAGCCAAATACATTTCCTTGATAGTCTGATATGAGAACTCCAGGTTCAATATCTCAGTCGTAAAAGAAATAGGAGGTCACCCAAGAGGAAAGAAGTGAAAATCGATTTCAAAGCATATGTTGAAGGCGTCCTTTTGTCAACGTCAATTCTCACCATGGGTGAGATCAATCCTCCTTAAATAGAATCTAATGTCGATATTATTCATATAATAATATTGTTTGTATTATGTCTCAAAATGTTTGATATCATTATTTTTACCGATCGACCAACCTTATATAAATTTCGTTATAAAATTATTGACTAAAAATAAAATTTTACGACATATATAAATTTATTATCTTATCTACTTGATTTAACATAAACAAAAAATTTCATTTAAATTTTTTATTGCTTCATTGAAAATTCCATATTTAAGTTTATTAAAAATAACAATTAAAATAAATTGTAAATTCAAAATGCTATACAAAACATTGCTTTGAAAAAGGTAATTCAAACTCTCCTCTTTTATTTTCGTCTTTCTTCACAATATTTTATTTTATTTGGGTTGTTACTCTCCATTCCATAATTTTATCTTTTATATCTTTTACGATCCCATAAAACTGACCTTTAATAAAACATTAAAATATACATATTAAATTAAAATTTGATAAAACATTAAAAACTGTTTAATTTTTTAAAAACATGCACGGAGTTTAAGGAAAAGTAATTACACGTGATGATTTAAAGCCAATTGATAATTACATTTAGCTCAAAGTCTCCACCAAAACGAATAAATAAGCAATTTTGCATTTGACTGGAAATAACTCTGAATAAAGAATCAAAATCCCACCAAAAACTCACCTGCCATGGTCTCAAGTCAAAGTGCAACTTTTGAATATTTTGAATTTCTATACATCAATAAGTTTTTATAGAAACTCCCAGGTTAGGTATGTGGCAAATTATTATATGGAAAACAATGCTTGTCATATATGTCTTTCTAAAATAAATTATAAAGGGAATATAGTATATGAAAAAAATAAATTATAAAGGGAATATAGCATATGAAATTTAATCTGTAAATTAATGTTATTAAGCGTAGACATTTAAAAATGGGTTTTAGGTATTTATTAGTTATTAAATTATATGTTTTTATAATACATATTTATTTATTATTAGTTTAAATTAAGTATTATTAATATATTTGTAAGTTTTTTATTATATATTTTTTGGTTTAATTTTTTTCTTTTTTTTTAAATGTTTTTTTAAAGATAGATATGGGGTTTTTGTGTGGCTTACAACCATACATGTTAACGTTTTGATTGGAGCCAACACAACTACTCTGAGATACAAACAGGGGGTCTAGTTCCTCCGTACATTGAATACCAACATTACTTAAATAATCATTAGTCATCATGGGTCAACTTAAATCATTAACGACCACCACCAGTCTATTATGCCACAACAGGATTTGAACCTGGGTGGAGTTGGACACAACCAAACCACTTAACCACTGCACCCACATCCCATCAGAAAATTTTTGGGTATAGGGATTTTTATAACTAGAATGCCTAAACCAACGATGAATAGTATCCCTAGCCATAGACTGTGGAATGCCTTGTTGCATTAAACACATGTTTCAATCCACTTGTTGACCTCCATCGCATTGAACACCAAGTCGGTTAGCCCATTGCATGTGGATACTTTTCATGAAGGTGTGCATACCTTACCCCCTATAGGGTTAGAACCTTTAACCTCCCTTTTGGAAGCACATGTTCTTCACCATTAGGCCAACTTGGGGGCACACTCTCTTTTTATGTTTTAAAGTGTTTTGGGCATTTATATTAGAGAGCATATGATATATTCATGAGTGTGTCAAAAATGTAACCTATACTTTGGAGACTTTTAGTGGCCCCATTTAATCAAGTGCATTAATATTTTTTGTTTTTTAGTTGTTATAATATCAATTAGTGCGTCAATAAGCTCCTAATTCAAATTTAATTATCTATAAATAGACAAATATTGTAGTTCATTTCTACATAATATAACCTAAGAATACATTGCCAAAAAGTCTTTATAGAAACTTTTATGTAATATTACTTAGCATGTTAATAGGGTTCTAATTTGAATTCAATTATCTATAAATACATAAATATTATAGTTTATTTATATCTAAAAAATTACATAAAATTTATCTATCGTTCATAAGAATTTATTGAGAACTCACAAGCATTCTAAAGAGATTAAACAATTATTAGAGCATTTACTCATGTTAAAACAATTATTGGAGGGCGCGAGGACACGCACCACACATCTCAAGGATTTTGTATGAAAGCGGGGTTATTTTTAATTATGTAAGTTATTTTTCAGTATTGTTTATTATAAAGTAGACACTTTCAAAACCCCCAATTAACCAAAACACTTATTATTTTATTTAAGTTTGAGACATTGCCAATCTAGGGCGAGGAAAAGAAAATTATTTTATATGTGATCAAAGTAGTAGTGCAAAAAACTGAACAAGATTATTAGAGATCAAGATAACATAGGTGCAACTGCCAATTAAATTTTTGTAGGGTTGTCATTTTATAGATTTGTAGTGCACTCTTACGATGGCCATGGGAGTATGTAATGCTCTTGGGAGACTTTTATGTTCATTTCCATTTTTTAAGGTGAGGTTGTTATGGGCATACATTTCCAATGTTACATTTACATTCATGTTACTAGATCTTACAGTATTAGAGATACACCTCTGAACCTTGTATGATAACTTCTATCTAGTTTTTAAATCAATTAATTATGCTTGATTCTATATTACACATATTCATTTAGTATCATTAAAATTAATTTGATATTTGTGTCATAATTTAATTGTAATTTGTTTATTCATAAATACATTTTGGTAAACATGTGCTTTCTTATACCCCTTCTAAGATTAGATCTAGCTTAATCTTAGGATAAATATGAATTTATCTAATTTTTCTTAAGGTTAATTTCATTACATGGTCTTATATCTCCAATATCCTTAATAAATCATCAAATCCTAATGTGCTTGTATGGTGTGTATATTCCATGTTTAATATCAATTTATATCATCAAAATTGATTAAATATAATATTTCTAGGTGTTTTATGGAAAAAAGTTTCACATGAAAATGTGACACATATACCCATAACCATTACAACTAGGTCCAACGATAATTAATCAAATAATACATTAAAATTAGACCTTATTGTATTAAGGAATATTATAGAGTAATTAATAAATACATAGATGGGGTTTTATAAGAATATATTAATTGTCATGAGTCTTGAGACAGTCAACAAAAAATAAATAGAAGAAAACAGGGCTATAAGGTGAGACAAACAAATCCAAAAAATTCAAAGACAGATAAAAAAGTTTTTTAAAGTCCACACACTTGATAGTGGAGAAATAATTCTATCACCAAAAGTTATGGTTATGTCCAATAATGAATTTTTTAAATCTAATTTTGTGACCTTGTTCACCTACTATGGGGCTCCAAAAATATTTTTGCTTACTTTTCATGAATTGTGCACAAATGTCTAGGAAACTTATCTCCTCTCCATCCCTAACTATTCATCACAAATCAATGAAAAATGAGGAATTAATAAGGGGCATATGTTATCTCTTTATTATTATGAGGCCCCTACTATGAATAAAAATTAGAAAACAACACTCAATGCATTTTAGCAAGTAATTTGTGCATGCAAGCCCTAATCTAATATGACTTTTCGTGTTGACATAAACAAGTGGTACAATTTAAATCAAAATTTAAATTTTACTATAAATGTTAAAATTATACTCTAATACATATTTTTAATACTTTATTAATATTTGCTTTAAATTCATGTCTCACACTTTATCAATTCATGTCATAGCATGCCCTATATGTACTAATGCACCTATGTATTTATATAACTCTCAAATTAAAATTAAGACCAAATTGGTGTGAGAGATGACACACAACGAATATGAAATGCTAGCAAATGAGTAGCATGAGTAATGAAGGACCCAAAAAAAGGATAATAAAGGCCCACTTAAGAACTATATAATGTATGCTCATGGTGACCCATAATCACACCATGTATGGTTCTAGGTAACATGCCCAAAATAAATGAGGAATGAGAAAGGGGAACATGAACAATAGGGAAAACTATTGACGTAACACATGAAAAAATGTGACAATAAAAGCCTAATATGAACTAATAATCGATAAACACAAAAATACTTGAGAATAATGAAATTTGACAACTAAAAACTACCCCTAGACCAATATTAGGTATTTCTATAGTGCCTCAATTTGACGTGTATATGTGCATACATATCAAAGCAAAATAAAAATACTTACCTATAAGGATTGTAGAAGATGCCTTAATTGATAAAATTTAAAGGAATTATCAAAGTGAATATAGGAATAATAGTGAATTGAAAGTCAAAAAGAAAGAGATATCAGTTGATTTCCACCACGAAGGGCTATGAAGATCATGGAATAAACATTCATGCTCATATGTCTTTACATAAAGATGTTTCCTATTAAAATGCTAGTTTAAGTATCATGTGAATCATTAGATATCAAAATATATGCACAATATAAGTGTTTACAAATATACCCTACTAAAGCCCAAAAATAAAAATATTAGAAATGATGCAGTTGGTATGGTTGGAGCATGTGAAGATGCCACCATAGAAATATAAGTCTAAAAAAATGTGTTGAATCTAGAGGTATCCCAAGGTGGGAATGAGTATCATATATTTTTCTCATCTCCAACATCAATCTATCACAATCATATGATGCAGGAACATTGTGATGAATAAACTATCTTACATCATCCAAAAAATGGGTTTGGGTTCTTATTTACACTAATGCACATTTATCTTGTATTGTGTGACTTGTCATCTCTTACAAAAATGTTGCAACCATGAAGGAATACCAATGTTAATCCAAATAACATCATCAAGAATTAAGTGAAGGAAGGATGGTTTCAATCATCTCATATTGGTAGGAAAAAATTTAGTGGTAATTTTTCATTAATTTGTGAATATTCTAGTTTTAGAAATTCACATTTGGTGGTTTTATGGGCTATTGAAAAGCATATAATCACCTAAATTTTTGAGATGCAGTTTAATTTTTAGGATTGACTTGCCTGCTATTTAAAATAAATTGCATTCATATAAATGTATTTCACCGGTACCTCAAAATGAAATTTGGGTACATTCACCTCACATGTTATCCTAATGCTTACATTTGGTGTCAACTATCTACATCTCCTATCAATCATTTGAATTTGGTTTCAATCATTTACATTCGTTGTCAATCATCTAAATTTTAGTGTCAAGCACCTGTATTTTCTATCAATCATTTGCATTTGGTGCCAATCATTTGCATTCAATGTCAATTGTTTACATTTTGGTGTCAATCATGTACATTTGTAGTCAATAATCTACATTTTAGTGTCAATCCTTTCCATTTTCTATCAATCATCTACATTTTGGTGTTAAGAATTTTCATTCACTATTGATTATCTACATTTGTTATCAATCATCTGCACTTTACTGTTAGTCATCTACATTTTGGTGTCAATCATCTACATTTTTATCAATCATTTATATGTGTTGTCAAATGTCTACATCATTGTAAATTATCTATGCTTATGTCATTTACTAGCGTGTGTCTTTCAATGGCTTATACTAAAAATGTTACGGGGAAGGGAAAATTATCCAAAAAAAACCTATTATCTTATTTTAGCCAAACACCAAACAAAGGTACTAAATATCAAATTATTTACTGTATTATTATTTATTACAATTTGCATTTTTATATTATTTAATAATAATGACAAGGTATACATCTATTTTTCATGCAGAACCCACAAATAACCCTTTTGAAGATATGCCTCCACTAGAAGATTCACCTGGGTATGAAATGCCCCCACCAAACACAAGTACTAAATGATTTGTTGTATTATTGTTTATTTGCATTCCAATTCTATATTACAATTCAATAATAATTACAAGGTCTACAAATATTTTACATGCATAAGCCGTTGATAACCCTTTTGAAGATATGCCTCCATCAGAAGACGTACCTATGTATGAAATTACCTCACTAGAGGACACTTACAGTCTAGATGAGTTGGAAATATTACAACCATTTTTTAGATCTCATGAAACAAGTACATTGGTAGAAAATTCAATTCAATAAAAGGATACTAGAGGACATTATTGATGTTGATGATGAAAACCCAATACCAAATGAGATTTATACTCATCTAACACAAACTTCAGTTGAAAATGACACTAAAAAATCTATGCAAAAGAAGAGAAGTACATAGATAATTGGAAGGTCATTTAAGTTTGACTAGGTAGTTAAATATCCATTAATTGACCCTATAGATCCAAATAATAATATTGATACACCAACAAAATGTAAATTTAAAATTTATAGTTGGAAACTTGGGAAGGACAAAAAACAACAACCTTAAGTTGGACACAATTGAGAAACATTATGACAAGATATATGAAATGATAAAAGAAAAAGATGGACAAACCAAAAGAATAGTGAGATGGAAAAATGCAAAAGAATGCATGCATCAATGTTACACAACAGAGTATGAAAATTATCAAAAATATCAATGACACCTCATTGAAAAAGGAGGAAAAATTATAACTCAGTTCAAAAAAGTTGCTTAGTCGAATCTACATGCCAAAAATATATAGTTCTCCACTATATATCACAATCTAAAAATAGGTAGACCAATATTTGATTTTTTAGATTATAAGATTTTATTCTAGCATAATGGATTTCATAACATTCTAAAATCATATTGGTTAGATAGCAGTGCTTGGAAATGGAAAAATGTCATGATGATTGAAAAAGAGGATTTGAAAGAAAAAGTAAAAGCAACACAATTTATCTCACTGTCTATTGACAAGGTAACAACAGTTAACAACACATCATGGGTTTGCATGCATGTTTATACATTTGATAACCATTCAAGGCAACCTCACATATTATTTTTACATAAAATGACATAAAATTGTAATTATGAGAACCTTTACAAATTGGTTATTCTAATTTGATGGATACAATTAGGATGGATTATTATGATATATGTACCAAGTTAATGTGTGTTGGTGCAGATGGTACATCAATAATGCAAGGTAATATAACTGGTCTATGTGTTTGACTACAAACAATAGGTGCACCATATATGATTCCAATTCATGGCATGACTCACATAATGAATCTTACTTACATAATTGTTAACACATTTGAAAATATATCAAAAGTGGAGGAACTTATTTGTGACTTGCATGCATACATGTCAAGCAGTCCAATTTTTTTTTTAGAGTTTTAAAAATTTGTAATTAGAGTGATAAATGGGAAAAAAATTTTAAGATATGTTGATACAAGATGAATTTCCATATATGAGCCTGCATGTAGAATATTTGAAGAATAGACATCGTTAGTAGGTTTTATGTTTAAATACCAGATGGAAGTTGACAAGGAAAAATATTTGTTCTACCATCTAACATATTTAGAATGTTTGTTAACATTGTGGGTTATTTTTCACATGTTGAAATAAATGCACTATTTGATGAAACATGCACAAGAGAGATCCATATATATTGTGTACTTCATACAGTTGAGGAAACAGGTTTGTCAATCTCTAGATATGTTATACTTCCCACAAGATAGTTTTAAGGGACCAGGTTTTGGTAGTTGGAAAATTTTAACAAATATTAAGGACCCTAAAAACTATTTGAAATTAAATATTAACAATCATCTTTGTATCTTCATTAATGGAAATGAGATACCACTACACACTTTCTAAAAACTTATTGATCTGGTTGGAGTAGAAATTGAAGAAGTCCCTATAACACAGATGCTATATGATAATGTTATTTATGAGACACAAATGAAATTGAGAAATATTTCACAAATCTTATCTTATAAAATTCGAGATCATTTTAAAAGGGATGACTTGATTGAAGCCATGGTAGTGATGAATCCTATATTTTGGAACCCTATTGAGGGTGAATAAATAACAAGTAATTTATTTATTAAATACATGGGAGCTTTCATTAATCATTTCAGTAAGTCTACAAAGATCAATGGAGTTGAAGTTAATGGTATTTTTAAAAAGAAGTTACTGACATCTCAATCAATGAATTTTGGACTTACAATGATTGATCAATATCAGTGCTTAATTGAACCAACAAAAAGTGATGTTATTACCAGGCTATGGAAAAAATTGTAACCTAATAGTGTTCTACAAGACAATATTAATGAATATTTTTGAATATATGAATTGTGCCAAATAATGATTTTGGGTCCATGGAAGATGAAAGGGTATTTAGTGCATTATCTTTTGTTAAATAAAAACTTAAAAATATATTGGACAAAATCTTGAGACGTGTTTGAGGTTCTATGTTTCATGTTATCCAGTGGATGCATTTCCATATGAAAGAGCTTTTTCAATTTGGAATTCTCTCACTAAAAGAAGAGGAGTAACTAATACAAAGACAAAAAAAAATACTAAAAATACCTCTGAGACTGTACATAAGAATGTCAACTATGAAGAACATGTTGCAAAAAGATTATTCCAATTACGTAAGTTTTAGTTTGGTATGTATTCAAAATATTTATGTATTTACTGAATAATATATATATCTATTATTTATTGAAAACATATATTTATGTTATCTACTGAATAATATTTATTTGTTTTTAATTTATAAATCTATGTTATTTGAAATGGTACCTTATAAGCACACAAGTATGTTGTGTATGAATCCCTTAATTAATTTTTTTACCAATATTGAATATGAATTTTTTATAATTTAACATACACTTAATTATCTAATAATTTCAAATGAAAATAGTGAATCAAAATTCAAATATAATAAACAATAATAAATCCATAAGCATAAATTATAATTTAAATATTATAGAAAAGATCAAATTATAATTATAGTTTTTGTGGTTCAAGTTGATTCCTCAGATTAAATTTTTTGTAAAACATAAAATCAATGCTAATAGTGGAAATCTCATTATTTGTCAAACACCTAGGTGTCTGTCTACATTATTTGCATGGAAGACATTTTGGTTTCTTGAACTTCCACTTTGCTAGTGTTATCTTTCAAGATACCTAATTCTATAAGATATTTTGTTGCGCTATTGATATTGGCAAGATTTGCCCTTTCTTCTTTAACTGCATCTCTTTGGAAAGCAAGGTGGGGTCCGCATCAACTTTTTATTTAAACAAAACATCAGGATTAAATCCATTTTTCCTAATGATTTTATTCAAATTATTTTTTTCTTATTCATTATAAAAAGCTTTTCTGAGTGAAATAGCCACAATTAAAATTTTGTGTGCATTTTGCAAATGTACGTCAAGGACAACAACTTGATTCTTCAAATTTGTATATTTTGACTACTAATGAACAAAGAATATTAACTAGTTAAAAATTATAAAATAAATTTTAATTACAAAAAATAATAAATAATAAATAATAAAACTTACCATGACTTTTCTTTTTCTGCCTCTACAATTGTTCTCAGGTCTTTATTTTTTGCCCATAGATTGTAGTATGCTTGGGCTTATGCATTTAAAATTTTTATCCTATTTAAAATAATATCTAAAATATTATTATCAAATATATTTTTATGGATGTAGATTGCACCCTAGCTAAAAATATAAATGTTCAAGTCCTATTCTAAAACCCAGTCCAACATGGGAATGACCCTAGTCTGTGGGTTACCTAAACTTGGGTCAGACCTCTCAGATTTTTAATGAGACTATCTACTCAAATGCATCACTTATTTATTTTACACTAAACATATAGATTACTTGGGGTGAAAATAGAGAGAGAAATACATGAATGGAAATACATAATAAATGTGGTGATGCACCAAATATTCTATGATCCACTTTCAACCTAGACACTTCTATAATTACTATTAAATTTCAACAACACAAAAACTAGTCATATTCTATAACAAGGTTTCAAGCATGAGTATTTTTGCATGAAGGTTGAAAGGAGAACTATGAATTGAAGGATGGAAAGAGATAGATCTATATAAGACACTATAAACTTATGACACTTCAAGAGGAACACCACTAGCTAACACTTCATACAACCTACAAGAAACTAGTAGAATTGAAGCAAGGTACATGAAGAATATACAAGTGATGAATATAAACATATACTTTATATATCAATCTTGAATAAATCACACTTAGCATTCAACTAGAATCTGAAAGCTGCCTTATATTTCTTCAAGAGAGTATTACAAAGTGATTTTGGTAGAGCTTTGATATCTCTAGCCAAGGGATGCAAATCAAGAGCTCAAAGCCACTATTTATAGGAAAAAAAGGGTAAGAGAGAAAAAAAAATGCTAAAGGATCATTAATGAGCCCAATCTTGTTCAAAACAGCAATCGCTACACTCCTTGACCCTGCTTCTGTATTAATGTCACTCTATCCTTTTTTGGCATGATGGAGGATATGAAATCAAGTTAAATTATTGGGAGCCATCCCTACTGCTATGTGAAACTTCTTGAGTTATTTTACATCAATGTCCTTCCTTGTAGGGTAAGGTATTCATATTCAAGACCATGCTCATGTCTGCTTTTATTGGCTTAGAGTATGGCTTAGGATGCTCCTTTATTAATTATATATATCTGCCTCTAATTTGAAATGTGAACTTGGGCCTACTATAGATTAAAAACCAATTTAAAATATTTGGTTTTACTATAGTTGATACATCCACTTGGACATATCTATATCATATGATTGACTAGTTGCCCACTCTAATCCATATCAGGTCAAAAAGGACCTCTCTTATCTATGTAGAGTATTAATGGCACTGCTCGATCTCAAAATATCTTCTCTTGGTCCAACCTAGATTGTGTTTGAGCTTAATTCCATCCATACTTACCTTGCCTGGGTTGAAAATGACTTTGTTGACTTCCATCAAAAATCCTAGGATCACCCTCTTTACTCATTGGCTATTGAAAACTGACTTAGCTCATTGACCTATTGACTCTATCTCACACCATTTGATCTTCATGACATGGGTGAATGTGATCCTTAGATCTTTGATTAAATTATCAACTCTATTCAAGCTGGTGCCAATTGACAACCATGCATTAATCCTCAAAATCCTACTAATAGCTTATATACTCCCAAATTTACACCATGTGGTGGCCTCTAAGCTCTTTGACTTCTCCAACCTCACTTGCACTATTGATCTTCTTTTATATGCTTAAATGTGCTCTATTATATCTACCTAGACCCACTGACCTGCCTTTACCCACTAGCCATTGGATTTTATCTAGGCACTTAATATTTGGACACTTGTCAAGCCTGTGTTTAATTGAGGACCCCTTTGACTTTCTCACATGTCATTAAATCTAAATTTGTGTTTAAACATGAGCCATTGATCTGCTTGGGCCCATTAAACTCTCAACCATTGCGCACTATTGGATCTCCTGTATGACTTAACACTAATCATTTATCTTATTATTTGAATTCCAATATTCATTTCTTAAGGCTTAACTTTGATGTTTGTGTGCCCATATTTGATGTTTGTGTGAACATATTTGACATCTGCACGACCATCACTACATATTTGAATTTTCAATATTTATTTGATGTGGTTTGAATTTGACACTTGTGTGAATGTATCCACCTACTTACCTTGCATTTTATCCATAATAAATAATTCTTTGGAATTTATGTTGGGCATTTGTTTCAAAATAATTTCCTTGGGATTTTCCATCGAGACATTTGTTATGGACAAAATGTCTGATGAAATGATGTCCTCAAGGCTTTACGATAGATAAAATGTTTGAGAGAATAAGTCTGTGAGGTTTTTGATATAGATAAAATGTCTGAGAGAATGAGGTCTTCAAGAAAATTATTCAAATAATTTTTTTGAAAGAATTATAACACTTAGCTTTGTAGCTTATAGGCTTTTCTGGACTTGTGTAACTTGCCTTACTATTGGATCCTTGAAGGCTCGAATGAACTTATGGAAACCTAAAGCTTATGTAAACTTATTCCATGACTTAGAACTAATATGATCACCATGAGAACCTTCTTAGACCCTTTAATTCACTCTATAGACTTGTCCCTTAGGAATTGATAAAATACACTTCAAGCAAGCTTAAAGTTTTTTAAAAGCTTTGCACACTGCATGATTTCTTTGGACCACTCATTCCATCTAGAACTTGGTTCACCTACTCAAACCATTTCTAGGAAAGAGCTCTATGTGGGATAAATATGGCCAACATTTCTAGTGATTCAATGGGATTGACTAGCTTGTTGGTCATGGAACCTAAAATCGATCAAGTTTGTTCATGATGACTTAAATAAAAGAAGCATTATTTATAGAAATACTCTGCCTTTGTAATTAAAACATATTAAAGAAATGAAACACACACAATAAAAAAAAAAGTAATATAAGGATGCACCATTGCTTGAAAAAATAGGAAAACAACAAACAAAATAAATGTGCAAGAGCACTTAGAGGAAAACACATAATTATCTGCCTATGTACAAAGATCATGATACAATACTAGTAACATAATTTAAGATACCTGCCATTGAAAGAGATGGGGAGGATTTATCTATTCAACCTATAAATCTCGAAAGAATTTCTCTCTTTTCAAGTTGTGATAATATAAGGTACACTCCAAAGACTGTCAAACTTGGAGTGCTTTCTAGTTTTTTCACAGTCCTCATTCCATTTGAGGACTATATCACCTTGATGAAATGTCTTTGAGGAAGTTCTCTTGTCAAATGACCCCTTGAATTATTTTTGATTAGACCACATGATGTGCATAGTAGTTCCCTTGTCTCTCCTATTTGTCTTAGCTCATTTAACCTTACATGTATAGGATCACTTTCTAGAAGGTCTAGTTGGTGTGTAAGCTCCAAAGCTGGAAGCTCTAATGAAATTGGTAGCCTTTCTTCTTTTCCATAGACTAAGAGATAGGGTGAATGACTAGTGTCCTTCTTGGGGGTGATATTATTAGCCTATAAGGTATTATTCAACTTTGTATGCCAATTTTTTTGATTATCTTCCATTATTCCTTTGATGATCCAAATCAGTGTCTTGTTAGTGGACTCAACTAGTCCATTACTTTGGGGATAGTAATTTGATGAAGAGATCAGGTAGATAACTTTATCATGAACCCATTCACATACCTTTGTATTGATAAATTCCAAAGCATTATATGATATTATAGTGGAAGGTACTCAAAAATAGGTGACTAGACTGTCATATAACTCAAACACAGAGTTTTCATTTGCTTCCTTCAAGGGAACTGCTTATACCCACCTGGTGAAATAATCTATAGCTATCAAGACCCACTTATTAAAACACTAGATGGAGAATGAATCATGATAATGAATTCTAAACCCTATTACATGAAAGGCTATTCAACCTGAATAAGCTTCAGTGGCATAACAACTAGTCTTTGTTTCCCTACAAACATTACACATTTTGGGAATTTCCTTACCCAAGAGTGAGCATCTCTAAACATTTTGGGATAAAAGTACCTAGATATAATGATTTTTGAGGTAGTGGTTTTGGTATCAAAGTTCCCAAAAGCTGTACCATCATGGAACTACTCAAGTAGTTTGTCAAATTGACTAGTTTCAACACATCTTAAAAGCATACCTCCAATGTCCTTTTTTAAAATTACTTCACCAATGAGAATGAATCACACTGATTTGAGCCTAAAGTGTCTTCTTTGTGATGCATTCAAACCCATCAGACACTCTTCTATCTAGATAAATCTAGTAATATCCTATGTTTATCTTATAAGAGTATTTTCAACTTGACGTTGAGTGTCCCGAATTACTAAAACTATCTCTTTTTATTCTTTCACATCTTCTACAAGATGTTCACACAATCCTTTACCTCATACTAGATTTATGACCTTGAATTCAATGTCATACTCCATACACTTAGTCCATCCATCTCTCTTTTCACTTAAGTCCCTATTGAGGATAAAATCTTTCACACTTGGATGAGCTACCATTAGTATAATATTATTATTTGAAACCAGATGTTTGAATTTATTCAAACTTATTACAATAACAAGTACATGTTGTTTAATAAAGCTATATCTTTCTTCATACCCTTCCAAAGCTTGAATGAATAAAGTAATAGGTTGTTCCAAACCTTCACTAGTTTGTTGCATAAGCATAGATGAAATTGCATCTAATGTAGAGAAGGCAGACAAATAGAAATGCTTATTGAAATTAGGATTAAGGAGTGTGGGGGCATGAGATATGGCCTCCTTGATGATATTAAAGATACTATTATCTTATCTTGTCCATGTAAAATCTTTTCCTTTTCTCAACATATGAGTGAGGGGTTGACTAACTCTGCAAAGCCTAGAATGAACCTCCTGATGAAGTTGATCTTGGCCAAGAAGCTCTACAATCATTTCTTATGTTTAGGAAATGATAGAGCAAAGATTAATTCTATCCTCTTTGGATCAATGAAAAGACCAACTTTGGACATCACATACCCAATAAGTCTTCCTTCATGCCTTAAAAAAATGCATTTATTTAGATTCAATAAAACTCTAAATTATGTACATCTATCAAAAATAACTCTCAAGTGTGTTAGGTGATCATTATGATTCTTTGATAATATTATTATATCACCAAGATAAACTAAAACCATATCATTCAAAATACCATGAAAAGCAACATCCATCACTCTTTGGAAGGTGGATCTAGCATTGGAGAATCCAAAGGGCATTTTATAATATGCATAGGTACCCCATTTTATAGTGAAGGCAATCTTATGCCTATATTATTCTTTGACCATGATCTGATTATAACTAGAATAGCCATCAAACAATGAGAACCTACCACATTTTGTAGAATTTGATCCATGGAAGGCAGTGGGTAATTGTTTTTTAGGGACACCTTATTGAGGTCCCTGAAGTCAACACATAAACAAATCTCTCCATTATTTTTCCTCACTGTCACAAGGTTTTACACCCATGAGGAATGATTAATTATAAATATTATCTCTAATTCAATCAATTTAAAGATTTCTCTTCTCATGAGGTCCTCCACTCTTAGATTGATAGGCCTTTATTTCTACTTGACTAGCTTGGAATTGATTTGTAATGCAATGGTGTGCTGTGTAAGTTTGGGGTCAAACCCATTCAAGTATTTTCACTCCCAAGCAAATATATTAGAAAATTATTGGCACAAGTCAACAAATACAACTTTTTCCTCTGGTGTATTAACCTTTCCTAGCTTCAACAACTTGCCCTTAAATATCTCTATATTTTCATAGTGTTCTTACTTAGATGAGATGCATGCTTTCCCTTCCCTTCCTTGGTAATATTCATTGAAGATTATTTCTAATGTCACAAGCCCTTTAGGTAGCTTATTAGACCTTAGTTATACTATTTGGTCATCATACTAGTGTTTGAACTTATTTTTATTCTTATGGTAGAATTTTGCCTCCTACATAAAAAAACATATAGTTTGATTATCATTGTTAAACACTTAAAAACTCACCTCATTATCAAGTATATATGGCTTGCATATGACCTTGACCTTACCTTGGATCTAGTTGCCTTTGGCTCCTTCTATGACCTCAAACTGATCTCTAATGGTTGCAAGCCTATTTCCATGTTGATTTGCCTCTCTTGGTATGGAATGTATATTAAACACAAAAAAGTATTATATGAGATCCCATACATGATGCTTCTAGGATTTCAAATGAAGGTTATTAACTGTAGTTATGCCTCTCACTTATTACACAACAAGCTGAATATCACCTTTAACTTGAAGAAGTTTGACACCTCTTGTTCTTTCCTCTTGCAAACCATGTAAAAGAGCTTCATATTCAACTATGTTTGAAGCGTAACTAAATTGGAATCTTGTAGCTAAATATTACTTCTATCTTGAGGTGAAATCAACATGGACTTAGCTCTACTACCATTTTTTGACCTTGAGCCATCAAATAATAAGGTCCATAGGCCATCTTCTTCTTGAGTGCTGTTAGTTAAGGTATAGTATCTCCTTCCTCATGTAGATAATGCACTCCTAATTTTGATTATTCAAGACTACTAAAGGGGTCAAATCCATGGTTTTAAGCTACCCATTCATCCAGATATAGATTTGAAATACCCTCAATATGATCTTGAGGCTCTTTTTCACTAATATTTTCATCCTCTTCAAATATGGTGCATTTGACATTTGTAAGGTTAGGCATATAAGGATTTAGATGGAACCTAGAAATAGGTTCAGACCTAATAGTGACCTTAGATCCATATCTAGTCCTAAAAACCATGTATGACTAGTCAGAAGACAAATAGCCCCTAATATTTGTAGTAAAGTCCCTAGATAGGCATAGGGAAAAATATGGGGGTAGGTCTACAATCATTACATCTTGAATGATGAAACAATTTGGGAAAGCTACCAATGTGATCTTAAGGTCTTTCACTATGCCTACCATTTTAATGGGGGAACCATCTAACTGGAGAACACCTTTTTCATTAGGTACATATTTAAGACCAAGCTTATCTACTATGGCTTTAGGCATAACTGAGGTAAAAGCACCTGAATCTATCATATAATTATGTACTAGGAAATCTCATATGATGGCCAATAAATAGAATGGAGGGGGATTGAAAACCTTGGGGGGATGAATAATATTATGAACTTGAATTTGATTAGGAAACTGACTAGGATTAGGTTGACTACTATTTGTAAAAATAGTGTATACTTTTTTAGCTGTCTCATTTATATGAGAAGGCTTGGATAGTTCTTGCTGAAGAATCTCTTTGTATGCTGGAATGGATAGAGTATCATATATAGACATAGTGACATTATCCCTTTTCATATAATCCACAATATTGAAAGGAAAACTAGTACCTTTAGATTTCACCTTGGAGGTAGAAGCATCACTCGGTACTTGTGTGATATGAGGAATGAAAGAAGACCTTTGATAATGTCCATTATGTTGGGGTAATTTTTGAGTTTTAGGATCTTTAAAAACCATATTTGAAGTGGTAGGTTGATGATTGGTTTGTGGAAATGTTGAAAAATCCTTTGGATACTCTAAATTATCATCCAACATCCTTTTTTTATACTTGGTATGGGTTGAAACTAATTAATCTAGACTTTGTGTAGTCTACTCCAAGTTTAGTGATACATGTTCAAACATATGCTCCCCTTCTTGAAAGTTTACACACATGGTGTCAACTGATGCATTACCCACACTTCCTTGTTATTAAATTTGAGCTTCTGGTGATGTCATGGCAGGCATATTATCGTGATTCATTGGGGGACCTTATAGAGGAGGAGGCATGGCATCATGACCTAAGAATGAACGAGCATGTTGCCAACTAGGGTCCTAATACATTTATCCATTCATAACTAGTACATCTCATTAGGCTATCCTCTTGATTTCCATTGACCCTCTTGTGCAAGATTGTTTTATGTGGGGACCAAGGCTCTCAAGTTGCTTGTAGCTATAGGGTTATGGTTATTATAAGATATACTTTGAGTAAGTTAGCCTTGGGTTTGTTGGTTTGATGGATAAGGGGGTATATTGTAGTATTGAGCAAGGTATTAGGTTTGGAAGGGACCTTGGTATGAGTATGGCCTATATGAGGTCTCCTATTTTCTCTCTAGAGCCATTAGCTTATTGTTTTATGCCTTTAATAAGCTCTCAATCCTTGTAAATTTATCCATTTGGCCATTATCAGGTTGGGATTGGTTGTTTAGAATGGGTAGTGGAGTAATGGTAGGTGGGGTTGGCTGAAGTTCAAAAAAAGGTGGCATGAGAGGCCTTGGCATGAAATTTCCTGCTTGTATCAAATATTTTTCTACTCTTATAGTTATCTCATAAGCCCTAAGAAGAGTGGTCCCACCTATATATTGGATCATGATCGCAATGTATAAATTCAATGCTCTTAAATGGTAAAGGAAAGAATAATTGGGTGTGGCCTTAATGATGATAGGGATCCTATCTCAAGTATTTTGGAACCTATAGTTCAAATCAACCATAGATTCTTGGGCTGATCTCTTGATTGAGGTAAGTTGTTCCAAAAGTGATACATCATCACTTATATCCTCAAAATGTTTACATAGGCACTCACAAAACTGATCCCAAGTATTGATTGAGGTAGGAGTTAAATGTCTATACCATTATAGGGCTTTGCCTTTCAAGGATCGAGCTAGTAGTCTCATGGCTATGTTTTCTTATGTAATGTGATGGATTGCACAAAGGTTTACAATGTCAGCAATGTGCTCTATAGGAGTGGTGGAGTTTTCTCCTATAAATTATGATAGAATCTTCAAAGAGGTAATAAGGATGTCATAATATTGCTATATGTTGAGAGGGATTCCCCCATTAAAGGGTATAATAACTTGATTCCTTGGTAGCATTGTGAATGGAATGGGAAATAGGCCTTGCCTAAAATAGAACCTTACGAATGGTAGTGTAGATTGTGCTCTATGGGGTGAGTGGATTATGTTGCACCTTCTAATAGGGGACAAGGATGCTCTTACTTTCCTTCTTGAGGGTGCTAGAGGCTCACTAAAATGGAAGTTGATACCCCTTGTAGATGATCTTATTTCTCTTGGCATGTAGGTAAGGGGTTGGATTTTATGAACCAGAGATGTTTAGAGGCACCGATCATTCTTGCTAAGTGTTCGTTACACTTGTTAGCCAAAGATAACATTAATTCTTTAGCTTATTCTTCAACTTGGTCCCATTGGGTGTGCCAAAACTGTTATGGATGTAGATTTCACCCTAAATAAAATTAGAAATATTCAAGTCTTACTCTCAAACCCAGTCCAACATGTGAATAACCCTAGGTTATGGGTTACCTAAACTTGGGTTAGACCTCTAAGATTTTTAATGAGGATAGATCCTTAGATGCATCACTTAGCTCTTTTACACTAAACTTACATATTTCTTGGGGTGAAAAAAGGGAGATAAATACATGAATGAAAATATTTACTAAATGTGGTGATGTACCAAATATTCTATGATCCACTTTTAGCCTAGACACTTCTATGACTAATAATGAATTTCAACAAGACAAGAATTAGTTTGATTATATAACAAGGTTGCAAGCATGATAATTTTTTCATGAAGGCTAAAAGGAGACATGTGAATTGAAGGACAAAAATTTATAGGTCTATATAAGACACTATAGACTTATGACACTTCAAGAGAGACGTCACTAGCTAACACTTCATACAAAATGCAATAAACTAATAGAATTGAAGCAAGGTCTATGAATAACATATAGATGATGAATAAAAACATACAATCTACACATCAAACTTCAATAAATCACACTTAACATTCAAATAGAATATGAAAGTTGCCTTATATTGCTTCAAGAGAGTATTAAAAAGTGATTTTGGTAGAGATTTGCTATATCTATCCAAAGGATGCAAATCAAGAGCTCAAATCCAGTATTTATAAGAAGAAAAGGGGGAAGAGTGAGAAAAAAATGGCATTTAAGGGATCATTAATAATCCCAATCCCATTCAAAACAACCATCATCACACTCCTTGAGTCTGATCCTATATTAATGTCACTCTATCCTTTAATGGCATGATAAAGGATATGAAATCAAGACAAATTATTGGGAGCCATCCTTGCTACATCATGAGCCTTCCCAAGTTCTTCTACATCAATGTCCTTCCTTGTAGGGCAAGGTCTTCATATTTAGGACCATGCTCATGTTTACTTTTAGTAGCTTAGAGTATGGCTCGGGATGCTCCTTCATTAATTACATATATGTGCCTATACTTTAAAATGTGAACTTGGCCCTACTATATATTAAAAACCAATTTAAAATATTAGTTTTCCTAAAGTTGATATATCTACTTGGACATATTTATATCATATGATCAGCTAATAGCCCACCCTGATCTATATGAGGTCAAAAAGGACCTATTCTATCTCTATCGAGTCTTAATTATGCCACTCAATATTAAAATATATTCTCTTGGTCCAACATGGATCATGCTCAAGCTTAGTTTCATCCACACTTACATTACTTAGGTCAAAAATGGCTTTGTTGACTTTCATCAAAAATCTTAGGCTCACCCTCTTTACTCATTGGCTATTGAAAACTGACTCAACTCATTGACCTATTGAATCTCTCTCACACCATCTAATCTTCATGACATGAGCAAACACAAGCCATAAATATTTGCTTGACTTATCAAATCTGCCCAAGTTGGTGCCACTTGGTAACCCTGCATTGATGCTCAAGATCCCACTGTTAGTTTTTCCACTCCCATGTTTGTACCACATGGTGGCCTCTAAGCTCTTTGACTTCTCCAACCTTGATTTCACCATTGATATACCTTTGTACACTCAAACATGCTCCATTATATGTGCCTAGACCCACTGACCTACTTTTACCTAATAGTTATTAGATTTGATCTGAGCACTTGAGATTTAGACACTTGTCAAGCTTGCATTCAGTCGAGGACCCCTTTGACTTACTCATGTGCCATTAAATGTAAATTTGTATTTGAATACAAGTCATTGATTTGCCTGGGCTCATTAAAATGTTAACCACCACTCATCATTAGATCTCCTATATGACTTAACACTGATCATTGATCTTGCTATTTGAATTCTAATATCTATTTCTTAGGGCTTAAATTTGACATGTTCATGCCCATATTTAACGTCTGTGTGAATGTATTTGGCATCCATGTGATCATCACTATATATTTGAATTTTTAATGGTTACTTGATGTGGCCTAAAATGACACTTGCACGAGAGTTTCCACTTGCTTCCCTTACATTTACCCTACAATAAATAATTTTTTGGACTTTGTGTTGGGCATTTATCTCAAAATAATTTCCCTAGGATTTTGCATTAGGACATTTGTTACGGACAAAATGTTTGATGAAAGTATGTCCTCGGGGCTTTTCAGCAAACAAAATGTCTGAGAGAATGAACCTACGAGGTTTTTGTTACAAATAAAATGTTTGAGAGAATGAGGTCTTTGGGAAAATTATTCATAAAATTAATCTAAAACAATTCTAACACTTAGCTTTTTAGCTCGCAAGATTTTATAGACTTGTGTAACTTGCCTTACTTTTGGATCCTTGAAGGCTCGAATGAACTTATGAAAACTTGAAGCTTATGTAGACTTGTTCCATGACTTAGACCTACTCTAATCACCATGAAAACTTAGACCCTTTGATACACTTTGTAGACTTGTCCCTCAAGAATTGACAAAATACACTTCAAACAAGCTTAAAGTGTTTCAAAATCTTTGCACGCTGCATGATTTATCTAGACCACTCATTCCATCTAGAACTTGGTTCACCTATTCAAACCATTTCCAAGCAAGATCTCTATGTATCCAAATGTGGCCAACACTATTACTGATCGTAAAAGCTCTAAAAACTACATGGTTGAACAAAACATCAATTTTTATAGGTTGATGTTCAACCAATGAAAATACTTGATTGCATTGTGAGTGGTTACAAAAATGGGCATTGATTTCCTAAATCAATACTTTTTCATAATACTCCCATGACTTTAAACCATCAAGGTTACTAAAAATAACTTCATTAAAGAAGGGACTTATATTTTTAGCCAATAAATTATTAGTTGAAAAAATGTAATCTAATCATCATATTTTGGAATATCATCAGTAGTGGTGGCTCTGCTAGGTGGAGAGTTGGATGTAGAAGGTTGCTAAAAATTCTGTAGCACATTCGACTGAGAAACCTATATCATATCATGAAGATTACAAAATGAAATGGGGGTCTCACTATCAATCCCCAAAAACTCATCATCAAGATTAATTTTTCTAAGAAATGTGGTTCTTGTTGCACTAGGCAAACCATTGAGAGAAAAGTTTAGAAACTTAGATGTCATTAAATGTAGAGTGCTACCAGTCTGTGTCAAAAATTAAAAATGTTTCCATTGCTAAATATTTATAGCATGGGGTGGTGGCAATGGTGGTGGAAAATTTATCCTTTGAGTGGGATTTGGACTTGTAAATCAGACAATATAGTCTCACATAAAGTTGACAAATAAAAAAATTAATATTAAATTAACATGTATCAAAAATAAAAACTTAAGATTTAAAATTGTGTACCTTGTTATTAAATACAAACTAGAGGAGGTTATGGCAACTGAACTATATAATATACTGGTGATTATTGATGGGAAGACTATGGTATAGATTTAGATGCTGTAAATACAAAAGATTAAAATAACAAAATGATAAACTTATCATTTTTGATATTGAAACTATCCATACTGAGAATGACATTATGTAATTAGTTGTACCAATAACATGAGAGTAATCTTGACTAAGATGTGGAGGAAATCAAAATCCTCATGCATTTTTGTCCAATCAGTAGTTGCAGAGATGATTCTACATCTATGCATGATTTAATGGAGGCCTTATTAGGTTGATGATCCCTAATTTCTACTTTTATTATGGAAACGGTTTGAGATAATTTTTTTGGTAAGAAATAAAGAGAATATTAGTTATATTAAATAGATCATATAATAGTTTTAAAATAATTATAGTGCATTGCAACATAACCTCCTGCTCTGTAATGGAGAGTGAGTTGACAAGCATTTTTTGATGAAGATTGGTTGGAATAGTCATGCTCTCCAATTCAAAAAATGCCTCATTGTAGAGTGAAATAATAAAATTTTTACATGAAAACATATAATTTTATTTTTGAATAAAAAAATTCAAATCATCCCTAATTCTGTTAGACAAAAATGAACACTAATCAAACTTTTGACCACTGAGAGTGCATAAAATATACATAAGAGCCAAGAATGGAATGTTTGATTCTCTTCCTTGTAATACTAATCTAGATTGAAAAATTTTAATCATGGAAGTAGAAAATGATGTTTCATATATTGAACTTTAATCTTGATTTTGTTGCTACTATGGGTAGATGCCAATGAAAAAACATTAACATGGTTATAACCACTAACAAAAGTAAAATAAATATACAAAATTTATGAATTATAAAATAAAAAACATCATACCATCCAACTATAGGCCATAGTGGGACTCCAAATATTTTTTCCGCATTAGACAATAAGGCCTTTGTAGTGATACACTTCACGTTCTTCTGGGGTAAGACTATTAGCTTATGGATCCTCAAGACTGATCCCAAATGAAAAGGAACATGAGTCCATGTAAATTTTAAATTTTGATGTCATAGTGTCAAAGTAGTCCAAGAAAAAGTTTAACAAGCAAGTATTTATCTCAAATTGTGGCATGTAAACAATTCCTTAGAAATTGCACTTTTCAATACATTCCTTGTATGTATATTCTCTTTATTCAAGAAGTTTGAGGATCAATGTGAACATTAGATCTTTGTAGTGTGTTTTAACCTCTACCAATAAGGTTGGGGTAGCTAGTATTATAGTGGTGTTGGTAGTTTGAAATAGTGTAATTGTAGGTTGGGAGGACTTGAGACTATCACCAAAAGTTAGAGGCTAAGTGCAGAATACTAGGTGAAAAAGTGAAAAATGAGGGTTGAGGCTCAATTTTATAGGAAAAAAACCATCTATAGGGAATATGTCTACATGAAAATTAAACCTAACTACAAGGAGTACATATGTATGCATAGGTGACATGTCTTTACATGTAGATGAGCCATTGACATATGTAGACATACCATCTGCATGATGTAAATATGTTACCTATAGGTCTCAGGGTCTATCTATCATGTTGTGCCATGTGTCATGTTTGTTCAAGTACCATGTTGGGTTGCCTGATGCCACTACCATGATCATTGATTCACCTCATTTTATTAAATTATTTGCCTACACAATTTATCACCTTCAAAACCAATTCAACACAATTTCAAAATAGATTCGCTTGAAAATCCCCAAGTTAATTTTTTATTAGCCACTATTTTTTTACCTACACATTGGTCAAAATGATATTTTTATTTTCTTGTGAGCATGATGAATCTTTTATTTAATGTAGGTAATGGATTTGAAACTATTGCTTTATGTAGGTGGTGGTTTTGAATCCATCATTATGATTTCAACATCAACCGGTGGTTTAACCCACATTGAGAAAATAATAAAAGTAACTACCCAAATGAAGAAAACATGATTTTTTGATCATTTTACAAAATTGAGAGAGATCAAAGAGGTTGGATAGATGTCAATGTCAATCCAACAATATTTAAATGGGGGTTTTATAAGAGAGTTAAAGAGTCACTCAAGGGAATTCATCAGAAAAATAGAAAATAGGGGAGTCCCAATAACATAACAATTCAGAGAGAGAGAGAGAGAGAGAGAGAGAGAGAGAGAGAGAGAGAGAGAGAGAGAGAGAGAGAGAGAGAGAGAGAGAGAGAGAGAATTTTGAATAGATGCATATTCATGTAACCCAGTCATTAAAATAAATAGTCTTATTCATAGTCATAGAGGTAAGGGAGAGTGTGTTTATGTGTGTGAACCTTTTTAACTCAATTTAAAATCAATATACAAAGGATTTTGGTTTCTAATTTTGAGCCTTGTGTCTATATCATGCCCATAATTTTATATGAATAAAACCACATAAAATACATGTCTTTTTTAGTACAGATATTACACATAAATGGTGACTTAAAATACTTAAATCATCCACTAAGCTAAGTCATGTGAAAAAATGCCATGATTACCAATGTAAATGTCATCCATGGTCATTGTAATGCCAATGTTAACCATGCCTGCAGTAACTAAGCCACATTGACTAAGATTACCTACATGACTTATACAAGCATAGATCCTATAATATCATTTAAAAATCATAAATAATAAGAGAGAGGATCCCATGTGAGATCCAATCCTAAAATAAATAGTGTTTAAAAAAGCCTAGGTGGTTTTGGCCAATTAGTGGGCTCAGATTCACAACTTCAGTCTGTTGATGCCTCTAAATGTATCATAGGTTCTCTTAGTGTTTAAAGAACAATTCTCATTTTAGAATTTAGGAGAATCAAAGCACGAGTAACAAATTATGGTAATCTAGTTACCTATGGTGGGATAATGGCAGAGAAATCAAACTATTCCACAATATTTATATTGATTGGTGGTTGGGAGCCACCATGGTCCTTCTATGCAAAGTATGAAACATCAATGCTATTATCGATGAATTTGTGATCCAAGTTCTAAACTAAAGATTAATATAAATGAATATTTATAATGGAATTTAAACTAGAGTGATTTGGTTAAAAAAGAAGTAGAAGGAAGGGTGGGACAGAAAGAATGTGATTGATGGTCCTTTCCTTAGACATCATGACAAGGTTTAAATTCTAACTGAACATGCATTTAACCAATATATAGTGTAAAATAATAGATGCTCAAATCCCACTACACACTAGGTGAGTATCTAAGGAAAATATGAATGGATATAAGTAAGAATTGACTTTGCTTTAGATATTTACTACTACATTCAAATAACATTTTCATATTTTAATTTAAAGCATATAAAATGAAGCAAATCCAAGATCATTAAACTAATCTAGCATTGGCACAAATTATCAACCCTATATCAAAGATGCAAATGCAGAATTCCTAAAAAACCATTCAAATCTAAGTCCTATAATAGACAATTGAGAGAGAAGCCATGATACAATTCACACAAATAATTGAGACAAACTTTACATTATTCCCTGCTTGTATTAAATTGCTCCAAAAGTTAAAATATAGTTTTAGCTCTAAAACTCCCCCCTTTACAAATGGTAATATTGAATTTTATAGGAGGCTAAGGCAATATACCAGTTAGTCATGTTATCTATAAATGTGCAAAAGTAAGGACAACTATCTATTTTTACAAAGTTTATAGAATACATTTCCCTTTTCCCAAGTGGACTAACCTATAAGTAAATGTGATAAAAAATTTACACATGCCTTTACAAAAAGAATATTCCATTTTCAAAGATTATAAAGTTTCCCAAAAAATAGAATATTACTAGCTATTTGGTGGGCCCTATGCTGAAGAACTCCCATATTACTGCTAAATAATCCTCATATCCTTTTAGTTCTATTCATCAAATAGATTTAAATTGGTAGCTGACTCAAGGAGGCACTCATCTTCCTAGTCAGCCAAGTCTTCAAAATCCTTGCCATTTCTTGTCATGGCTTCTTTGATGCTCCTTGCCTCGATAATATTATCTTCTATAGTTAGGATCATATTTACAACCCTACTATTGTCAATCTTAGACTTTCCTTGACTTTTGCTTCTTACTTCTTGTATGACCAAGGTAACTCTGTGCTTGTATTCATCATCTGTAATGATGCCTAGGGAGCTGAGTTTTATACGTTTAATAATCATGGTTCTAAGGAGTTATTCAATCTTTTCCAAAAGCTCTTCATCATCTCTTAGGAGCCTCTCCAAGTTATTTGACCATGTACTTAAAACTTATATTTTGTCAATAATTAATCCCATGATTATGTTTAAATGGGCCATAATAATGGTTTTTAAACTAGGAATTTGATCCTTAACTAGTATGATGATTAACTCCTTCATTTTATCCTTTGAATCCTACCATTGGGATATTAAACCCTTGGATACTACATGTTCCTAGGCTAGTGGACTCTACCTTTCCTTCATTGTCTTCAAGGAGTCAAACATATCATAGAAATATGCCTTAAACATCTTGATCATTTCATCAGGGATTGATAAAATAACTTGCTTCTCAAGATTTTCCTTTTATTTCTATAGGTTCTCTATTTTTTGATACATGACTTTGATGCTTTCTTTTAGTTGAGTTGAATGAGCATCAACTAATACAACTATATCCTCTTCATGGATTGGGTCTTCATCGAGTCCCTAAACACCTACTAGAGTTAAGCCAATAAATGGTTCAATTCTCTAAAAAGTGAGCTATTCACCCCCAACCATGGCTTTCTTTGTTGTCACTCTTTCTAGTCCTATAGTCTCTAGGTTGAATTTCACACTAACTGATGATTCTATCACCTTTGGGGGTTCTAGAATATCCATTGATGTGCTATTTGAGGCCAGAGTGTCTACCTAAATGCCACATGACTTCCTAGGGGATGCCTTATTTTTTTCTTGTTCTTCCTTCATTAGAGAAACTATCCATGGCTTGAGCTCATCATGGATAGTGATGTTGACTGCCTTGGTCATGGCCCATGAATGGTGTAGGGTTGAAATCTTTTGCATTTTTCCATATAGGAACCATTTAGGAATGATTGGCCCATGAATAAGATTCTCATCACTGAATAAGTTAACTTGACTCAAAGGATGAGTTAAGATTAACTTTTGTTTCTTCATTCCAAGTGGGACCAATGCTAACTCAACCTTACTCTTTTATAGGGATGCAACTGGAACTAGGTCCAAAGCTATTTCCTTCCCTTTTTTCTTTTCTACTTCTTTGGCTTGGGCTTGAGGTTCTTATGATTGTTCCTCTTCTTTATCTAATCCATAGGCATTTACAAGTACCTTTAATGCACCCTTCACTGGTCAATGTACTCAATTAGGGACTCTAGTTTATTAGGTCAAGATGAAGATGATATCCTTTCACCAGGTCTTTCTTCCCATCTCTCCTTAGACCTTTATGTAACTTGTAATTGAGGTTGTTTTACTTCTACTTGTGGTTATTATAGAATGGGCCTAGAAGAGGGTCCAAGTAACAAGTAGTATTGCATGGGTCCCATCTGCCATATTTCACCAGGTGGTTTATCATCTCTAGACAACCTAGCCTCAAGCTTGATATTATGCTTCTTTAGCTTGGCTAATACTTCTATAAAATTGGAGGCCCTGATATACATTCCATTATGAACACTAGGTTGGTGTTCATAGGTCTTATTTATTGTTTTTGATTTCAAATGCTTCATAACCCTGTCATAAGGGTCCCATTCCCTTAACTCATCCAACTATATATTGAAGGAGTCTTTATTTTTAGAAATAGTGTTTACCTAATCCTAATTCTGTAATATAGTCCAACTAATGGCCAAAGGAAAAGGGTGGAGGAGTTCTTTCCTTTAGCTCTTGTATACTCCATCTATACCATGGAATAATTGGTATGTTATTTCTTGCTCTACCAATTTAGTAGGCACATAGACTGGTAATTTGAGTGGTTGAGTTAGGGTTGTATTCTAATTATAGTGCAGGCTAGATATAACCAAATATCCCCAATTAACTCCACATAATTCTTGATTAGAGGGTTGACCCTGCCCATAGGGATCCCTATAATGGATTATACTACAACTGGATATACACAATCACAAATGAATTGTACATTGTGTCTATACTTGAATATATGTAATTTGGAATAGTGATGGGAAATAGTTTGTCTACCATCAGGTGACCAATTCTTCATGTCAGGGATTTTGGTGGTGGGTAGTAGGGCATCTAAAAGATAGGACATCATAAAGAAGTGATTGTTGGTTTTCTTATATATGGTAGAGAATTACTGTTTTAAGTAAATTTTGACCATCTCACCTATTAGGGGAGTGAGTCTTTTTTCCACCATGAAATATACATAAGACATCTAGATTTTGTTGACATAGGTGGTGGAGGCCCCCCTACACAATCTATTTAGTAGTGTCATGATTATTCTAATTCCCTCCCTAAACTAGGCAATTGGGATTTTACCAGTGGGATCTATGACTACATAAGTTCCTGAGTACAGCCATGGGGTAAGGATGGATTTTATGTCATTTTTGCTTGACCATTCTCTAATTATGAGAAAATTCATTTGAGGCTCACGTAGCTTGTAATAAATTTCAAATGTAAGAAGGGAGATATATGCTACTCTTTTGAAACTAAATTCATGCACTATCATGTCCTAATCAATCTTATATTCCTTAAAAATAGGAGCAATGACATTGATACAGTGCAATACCTCAAGTTTTACTACCACATAGTGGAGATGAGTCATTTGAATAAAGACCAAGTCATTACATCTCTAGTTGATTGTGGAATTATTATGCTCTTCCTTTGTGATGGTCTACATCTCTTCAATAGCCTAGAAAAGTTTGGACCAATTATTCTCCTCAATGTTTAATGATGTAACATCAAATTCTATGTCCTTGAAGACCCTCCCCTCCATGTCTGAGGTTAAGTACAATTTTGTGTCCTCCCTTTACTATTGTCTTCGAGCCACCAGGATTGTGATTTTTGTAAATTGCTCACTATTAACCTATAAATTATCTCTAAATTAATTTTCACTCATTTAGATTGTAATAGGGCTCTTCTATGGCTTGACTGTGATTGATTTGGGCTCAAATTAGGGTTTATTTTAAAGGTTAGGGATTTTTTAGAGATTTAATGGTGATGGTTACTTGGGCTTAGGAAAATTCATGCCTTGGATTTGATTTAGACCCCTACCTTTATACCTTTACCTTTTTGTGCCCACAAAATCTTTGATTTTGTCATTTTATGCTTGTGTGGCATTTATGTGGCATCCATTTGGTAGCTTTCACAACATTTTCATCAATTCTTTTAAAGCATTAGTCATTACCATTTTAAAAATTTTCTTTATCTTCCATCATCAGATTTCCATGCATAAATCAACATGAGTCATTGATCATGATCTTGGGACTTACACACTATTGGTCCTTGTCTAACTTTGGCTCTATGAATATGCCACTTGGCATCCTTGTGGGCCTTCTGGGCTCTACACCCTATTAGTCATGTAGGGAAAGTGTGTTTACCATGAATCAAACCCATGGGCCTTCAGAGGTTCCATTGAATAGTTCATGTTGATTACACTCCATCCGATTAGCGTGCTCTGATTAACCACAAGCCATCGATCCTACAACGGTATACAAACTTTAATTATCATTAGGATACAAAAAGGAACATAGGCTAAAGACTTTAGGTTAAAGTTTATTTCATATTAATAAGCATGATATAAACTTTAAGCTAAATTATTTAAGCTAAGTCCTAGAACATAATATAAAGGGGGTCCTCCCCCCTGAATGATAAATGAACCTAATTACAAGTCTCTGACCTAGGGTTTTATCATGTTAATAAATCCAATAAAACTTTAGGTTAGGTTTTTAAGCTAAGTTTTATGGAAATGGGATGTCTCATTAAATTTGTTGGTTGAATATTTTGTCTATCAACATACTGGTAAACAAAATAGGTCTTATCAGCCAAAGTAAGAAGATTAGTAGTCCAAATGTGTAAGTTTATTACATCAGAAGGAGCCTGCTCTCTCCTCTCATCAAGGGGAGGTTCCCTGTGGATATGCTATATATATGTATAAATAGAAAATAATACTCAGGGATAGGACAAGCCATCCATTTCTCTTTCTTTAGAGATGATGTATACAAAACAAAGGGAAAAAACTCAAGGGAAATGACAGACAATATTCCTCTTCTTTTAGAAGAACTTTTCAGCTAGCCACAAGAATACTCTTGGAAATAAAAGCAGAATGTAACTGAGGATATGGTAACCAGCAAATCGAGATAGAGCACAAAGTCTCCACCTGAAATGCTTAAGAGTAATATACGAAGGACAATGAGAGCTCAAAGTCTTTTCAAAGTCTTTTACACAGCAATGAAAAGAAAACACACTAAAGACAGCTATGGGGGCACAAAGTCTCTCCACATTTGATTCTTTAGGACACCTTCCTGACTAATTTTACTAATCCTGCTTGTTAAATCAATGGAATAGAAAATAAATCAAGGAAGTAGACATAAGAATAGTTTCCTCAATAATAAATATATCACAGCACAAAGTTTGAAAAAGTCCCTTGCTTTCTTATTCCAATAATAAAATATGATCAACAAATTGAGCACAAAGTCTCAATGATGCCTCTCAATTTGGGCAGAGTTTCATTCAAATTGTCAAAAAAGAGATCCTTTTAAAATGAAAGAAAGTCCCTTCTATAGCCACTTCAAGAAGGACTCAGGAACAATAATACATCATGATGCATTGGGAACTATTAGGAAGACAAGCTAGAACTTTGGGGCATTTTTACCCATTTGATCTTCTCAATGTAGATAAACAAGCCACACAATTGAAAGATTACAACTTTCAATGTCCACTTGGTGGTCTGATCTTTTCTTCATCATTCCTCCTTTTCTGGTTAATTGAATCGAGTCATGGATTCATTCGTTGTTTTGTCTTTCCTCACTTTTTACTGGTTTTGATCTTGAATTTTCCTCGCTATTTCATGGGCTTTAAAATTGATGTTTACATGCTCGTCAATGTGCTCTCAATGGCTAGTTCACTGTCCTAAATTTTATGTATTTGGGGGCATCACCCCTTGGTCTTCTTTTGGATTTTGGCTTTGCCCTTTCGGGCCTTAAGAAATGATCCTTGAATGGGTTGGAAAGAGCCCTTTACTTTGGCCGTCGGGAGTCCCTCGCAAGGGCACCTGCCCTTCGGGGTCCTTCGACAACCCTTTTCCTTGGCAGTTCCCATGGACAAATCCTCGGGCTTTCTCCCATGAATGTTTCCTCACGTGAAAGTTTCCCATGGACATTTCCCTAGGGAAAATTCTTGCAAACAAAATTTTGGGGAAAATTCCCATGGGAAAAAGTCTGCAGAATTATTTGTTTGGCCAAATATTTGAACAAGTCTTCAAATTTTGCCCCTGCAACCACTTAGAATTCTTTTAGACTTTTTGTTTGAAGGAATTCTTCCTTAGCCAAATTTTAAATGCCTTAAACATTCTGAAAGAATTACCTTTCGGGATTCTTTGAAAAATGACCCTTCAAAAGGGTATTTTTATTGATTAAGTGTCCTCCGCAAGGGCACTTGTCCTTCGAGAAGTTTCCTTTTGCATTGAAATGCCCCTTTAAACTTTGACATTGAACTAATCAGTTAAACCAAAAATGGTTCAAACCGATGGTTCAATGAATTAAACAAGCTGATGAATTAAACATGGAACCAAACCTAATGAACTTGCCTTTGAACCAACAGGAACTTTGATGTTTGAACCAATCAGTTGAACCAAGGCTTTGAACCAAAATGGTTCAAGCTAACAGTTCAATTAAATGAACCAACTAAATGAACCAAGCCATTGAATGAATCTTTTGTTGAACTTGCCATTGAACCTTGAACCTGTTGAACCTTTGAACCAAAGTGGTTAAATGGTTCGATGGTTCAATGGTTCAAGCTGCCTTTGATTTGGCCATGTGTCTTAAAGCTGATGAACCAATTAAAGCAATTGAACTTTGAACTTTGATGAAGCACTTAACTCTTGCCAAAGATGTTGAACTTGTTGAACCTTGAACCCATTGAACCTTTGAACCAAAGTGGTTCAATGGTTTAATGGTTCAAGTCTTTTTTTGTACTTAGATGCTTGCTGATGAAATTTTTCAACTGAACTGAGGTTTTGAACCAATTCTAGAAAATGACCAAGTGTTGAAAATCAATTCTTTTGACTGAAACTGCTTGCAGAAGCCTTTGAACCTGTATAAATGAACTTGCCTGTAGAATTTGTAGATACAAAGTTCATAGAAATCAACATGTAAAACCCATTGAACTTGACTAAAAAAGTCTGTAGATTTTCTGAGAAGCTTGGAAAATGAGGAATTTGAATGTATAAGAAAATTTTTGAAAATGGAAGAGACAATTTTGGTCTGTAGGACCAAAATAGTTCAAATGTTGTCCCAAAAATGACTGCTACTTTTGGGGGACAACAGCTGGCTCCAATTGGAGAACTTCTGCCAATTGCAAAATGAATTGAAAGGAGTAGAATCTAGAATCTCCAGTGTCTTCATGTGTACCATTGGGCTTCAAAGTTATGCTATCCATAAATGAAAGGCATCAAAAAGAAAATAAACAAAACAAAATAGAATTAAAATTGTACAAATATACATATATACAAAAACAATGATCTGATACTTCAAGAGTTGAAGTGTTTTAGATATTGCCTATTGTGGGGTAGAGAAAAGAGTGTGCCATCTTGGTATTTAAATAGAGAGCTATTTTCACCCATGTGCTGAAAAATTATAAATGGGCCTCTCCAAAGGGAGTCAAACTTTCCATGCATCCCCTTTGGTTCTCTTCTTTTGTCCCACAGTAGGACTTGATCCCCAATCTGGAAATCATGATTTTTGGCCTTCTAATCAAAGAGTTTCTTTACCAAACTTTGATGAGCAGCAATTTTTTCCATGACCATGGTTCTCTATTCCTCCAACTGAGTCAGACACATGATTCTTTTGTCAAGGAACTCTCATCTGTCTGATCTTCAATGGCCTTTGCCAATTTCAAGGCTGGTAACTCTAAGGTGATTGGTATCTCAGCATTAATACCATAAAAAATTTGAAAAGGAGGCATATCAATTTCCCTCTTTGGTGTGATCCTGTCTGCCCATAGAGCATCAACTAATGCTTTATGCCATGCCCTTTGATTATCATCTGCTAGATTTTTGATAATAGTTACCAAATTCTTATTACTAGACTCAGCTTGTCCATTCCCTTGTGGAAAATAATCAGAAGAATGAGAGAGTGTAATTCCATAATAAAAAAATTGCGTAATCTCTTGAGAGGTGAAACAAGCTACATTATCAGTAGCAATTTTGAGTGGAACTCTAAACCTGGAAATGAAATTCTCTTTGAGGAAGTTGCATATAACTTTTGAAGTACCATGCTTAGTTGGGATTGCTTCTACCCACTTAGTGAAATAATCAGTTGATGTAAGGACATAATCATGTCCAGCACTTGAAGATGGATTTATTATCCCAATAAAATTAAGTCCCCATTGCTAGAAAGGTTTCTCTATGATTACTGGCTTGAGAGGCAGGGCAACCAAATTGGGTCTTCCAACAAATTGCTAGCAAAGTTCACATTTTCTCACCCACTTATGTGCATCTTGAAAAGGAGTTGGCCAGTAATACCTGGCTCACAAAATCTTGTGAGCAGTCACAGGAGCAAAAAAATGTCCTCCACAGGCTAGATTATGAAAAGATTTAAAGAGCTGGGTTTGCTGTTCTTTGTCTTCACAGTAAAGGAATACTCCATCTATGCTTCTCTTGTACAAGCCATTATCCCAGAGGACAAAATTGGTAGCTTTCAACTTGATATTCCTCCTTTCTTTGTAGGACAAATGAGCAAGACATTCACCATAAGTCAAAAAATAGGCAATACCTGAGTACCATTCATTGGTAGTGGAGACAAAAAAGACTGTTGGCATATTTTCCACTTCAGCTTCTTCACACTGTGTATCTTTTGACTTATTTTCAGCCATCAATTGGCATAAGCCTTTACCTCTAACCAGCTTTGTCAGCTTGATATCCAGATCAAATTCTTGGATCTTTGCAATTCAATTACCTCTCTTTGTGCCAAACTCCTGCTGAGTTAATATAGACTTGACTGTAGTGTCAAGAACTACGGTAGTAGTATATGAATTCAAAATATAGAAGTGGAAATGTTTGATTGATTTTACCAACACATAAGCATGCTTCTCTATATTTGAATACTTTATTTCATGGGTTTTGAGAGGGCAACTCATGAAAGAGATGGGGGATTCCATTCCTTGTCTTGTTGAACAAGAATCACTGAAAGAGTGTGCTTAAATGCATAGCTATATATGATAAATATTTGTGGTAATATGGACAAACTAAGGTAGGGGCATGAGCAATGGCAGTCTTGATATATTGAAACACTGATTTGCCTTCTTTAGTCCAGCTAAAGGTAGTCTTTCCTTTCATCATGTTCACAATGTGTCTTATCTTCTCAACAAATTCAAGGATGAATCTCCATAAAAAATTCACTTTTTTGAAGAAAGAGTGAACAACATTTTTACTTGTAGGCAAATTCAGCTCTTGAATAGAATTGATTCTATTTGAGTCAATCTTTATGCCTTCTTTGGACACAATGTGTCCAAGGAGTTTTCCCTCTGTTACTCCAAAAATAGACTTCTTAGGATTCAAAGAAATACCATTCTAGAGGTAGCACTCTAGCACTTATTGTAAGTGGCGTACATGATCAGATCGACATTTTGAAAAGATAGTTAAGTCATCAAGATATACCACTATGAATTTGCCAATTTCATCTTTGAAAGCCATGTCTATTGCTCTTTGAAAGGTAGCACCAGAATTTATTAAGCCAAAAGGCATTTTTTCATATGAAAATGTACCCCAAGGTGTGATGAATGCAGTCTTATGTTGGTCAGCTTCACCAAATTCAACTTGATTATAATTTGAGAAGCCATCCAGCATTGATAACATTTCTGATCCTATTACTGTTTGAAGCACTTGGTCCACGATTGGCAGAGGGTAATTATATTTCAAAGATGACTGATTTAGATTTCTAAAATCTACACAAATGTAGATTTCACTATTTTTCTTGTTTATAGGCACTATGTTTTTAATCCATGTAGATAATTCTACCATTTAACATTTTTTGTATCTCAGACATAATAGTACCTGAAATTTTTAGATTGTATTGTCTAGATTTTTACTTGTAGGGCGTTGAATCAACCTTGAGAGGAATGTGATGGCATATTTTATCAAGTCTGAGAGACTTCAGGTCTTCATAAGAATACGCTAAGACATCAATGTATTGAAAGATCAAAGAGGTGAACTTTAATCTTTCTTCAGGGGTACAACACTTACCAATGTTGACCATCTTAGGATTTTCTTTGTTGGTTAGATTTACTTGGTCAAATCCTTGAGAAAAACTCAAATCTATTTGCTGTTGTTTGATGAATCTATCATGCTTGTCAAACAACTTTTTAAGAGAAACCAAGCCTTTGGGAATTTTGTTTCCTTTCAGTTGTAGGAATTCTTCATTCATATCTGAATTGGATTCAGAAATAGATTCAGACTTTTGAGATTTGCTACCTTCAAAATATAGCTATTCAAAATTGTCTTTTCATTCCAAGAAAGCAATGATCTGATGATCATCATTGAATATTTACCAATGATCAACATTGTCAGGAACACTTGGTCTATAGACCAGCTCAATGGTATACTTGTCTTCTTTGAAATCAAAATGAGGAATAAAATATTTTTTGAAACAACAAGTGCATCAACTCTGTCATTGGGCCCTCTGGGAATGGCAAAAATGTTGAAAACATCAAAGCTTTCAATTTGGTCCCAAACCAGGTTATGGTAGTGGCGTAACCTCCAATTCTTGGTCTAATATAGATTTCTCACTTGACAGACCACTAATTCAGCATCCCCTTTGGCATAAAGAAACTTGATGCCTCTTTCTTGAGCAGCCTTCATACCAAGCAATAGTGATTCATATTCGGCTGTATTGGTAGTGTTGCTGAATTGTAATTTATAGGATGAAGGAAACATATCTCTTTGAGGAGATATCAAGACAATCCCAGCTCCCGAACCAGTAGAGGAATAACTACCATCAAATTCTAGAGTCCAAATTTCATTAGACACTAACTTTTCTTTAGACTTTCTCTCATCAGAGATGGAGGGCCCTTCTTCATCTGTATATAGAAAGTAGTTACCCATACCTATGGATTCAAAAAGGATTTGAGATTTAGGGGTTGATGTGTGGGTGACTACATACTTTGCTTCCTTTTCAGGAAGTAATCTCTTCATCACGCCTTGGACAGGGATCCTTGCCTCAGATAGATCCATGTTTAGTTCTCCTCTCATGTCCTTGGAAAAATTCCATCCAAGCAAAATGCCATAAGATGCTGGGACATCAGCCACCAAGATAGTCATCTTAATCCTCTTGTCTGGAAAGGCTGTGAATGCAAATTGGGCATCTTTGATTTGCCCCAGCAATGGTACTTGCTTATTCTCCATAAAAAAACATCTCCCAAATGTTTTGGTCAGTGTGAGACCAAGAGACTCAATGACTTTAACAGGCATGACATTGTCAAATGTGCTTGAGTCTATTATACAGTTACTCAGCTTGTGGCCATTGATTAACAGAGAAACATAGAAGGGTTCTATTTTTCTAGTAGCTAGAAGAGTAATGACCAAATTATTTGGAATAGGTGTGTTCTTTAGAGAATTAAGAATTATTTTTTTAGCTTTTTGTCCTATAGGGATGGTTTGATTTTTAACATATTAAACCAGCTTATTTAGTTGATTCGAATTGGACTGCAAGTATTTAAATTTAGACATCTATATTTTTGTCTTTTTGACATGATTAATTATGTCAAATGGCTAAATTGAGATAGGTACAGAGAAAGGTACTTCAACTTTTTGAGTTTTAAGAGGGATGGGAGGTGGGCTAGTTTGTAAATTGGGAGTAGAAGGTGAAGGCACAATTGATGTATTTATCTTTTGGGTGATGACTGGATCTTTTGATTGAAGAGGTAGAATAGTCCCACATTTAGCAATTATGATTACTGGTTGAGGTTGTTCTTCTATCTTCTCTATATCAGCTTGTTGGGTTGATTGGTTCTTGAATCTGGTAAACACTACATATGATCCATCTAAAGCTTCTCTTTTGCTTCTAGGTTCATCTTGGTAATTTAGGAAATCAATGTGGGAGTCACCAGTTGATTCTTCTTGATTGTCTTCAATGATATTAGCATCATTTTCTTGATTCAATTCAGACTAGAAAGAGAATTCTGATTCTGCTTCAAGGTATTCCATTGTTGAATTGATTGGAGGAGCTTCTAGGGTAAGTTTCCCTTGTGGGGGAGGAAGGCGATTTTGCTGCCCTTGGTTCCTGGCAACATTGCCTTGATATGACTGATTTGGGAATGTCCTTCTATATGTAGGAGCAAAAGACATTTCTTAAGCCATTTGCTTTTTGAGAGCAAGCAACTCATTTACTAATTTTTACACCATTGGATCTGTGGTGCTTGTAGACACAAATTCAGAAGATGATGAAGTTCTATTTCTATTTGGATCTCTTCTTATCTTCCCTGCTAAGATGAGATCATTTTCTACTTTAGTGGCCAAAATTTGAGCTATAGCAAGATCTATTTGACCAGCACGTCTCAAGAAAAAATTGACTTCAAGTAGCTGAGAATTAATGAAAAAGCATTTGAGATTCTCAGCTGTAGGTCTAGAAATTACAGGGATTCTATTTCTCAATTTGTCAAATTTAGCTATGAAGTCTCTCATAAGCTCATGAGGCTCTTTCTTCATTTGTGTAAGTTGAGCCAGAAGTGTATGTGCATCTTTTGTGGGTTTAAATTTGGCTTCAAACTTAGCTTTAAGGGTATTCCAATTAGTCACAGACTGAGCCTGTAGATGGTAAAACCAATCTATAGCAGCACCTTGTAATGTTTCAACAAAAAGCTTGACTGCTACATCTTCAAATTCAACTCTGATTACTCCATAAGCTATACTGAATGCTGCAATTTGTTCATCAGGATGAACTTTTTCATCACCATAGAATTTAGGGAAATTCTTCCTAGAACTACGTGGAAGCTCATGTAGAGGAGGAGTAAGATTGAGAGGACCAAAAGCATTACCCCAGGGGCCTTGAACTACCATTATAGAATTATGAAAAGGAGGGATAACAAATCTCAAAGGGGTAATTATAGGCACAACTTTATCAACATCAGAAGTAGATACTTCATCTGGTAATGGAGATCTGGCTTTAGTAGGAGGGAAACTCTTGGTTTGTTGGAGATGAGATGGTGAAGAAAATAGATCAAAATCACTTTGTTGTACCAGCTCGAACATAGGATCAATGATACCTTTAGCCCTTTGGCTTCGTGTATACCTTGAATCTGCTAGATTGTGAAACAAAAAATGGAAAAGATTTGACTTTGCTTTAGTTAAAGCTTGGGGCTTTAAATTGTGTGTTCTTTCTCAATTAGTGTGGAGGTAAATGGAATGGATAGGCTATAAATGGATAATGGGTATTTCTCCAGTGGAGTCGCCAAAAATTGTTGGTTGAATATTTTGTCTATCAATGTACTGGTAAACAAAATAGGTCTTATTAGCCAAAATAAGAAGATTAGTAGTCCAAATGTGTAAGTTTATTACATCAGAAGGAGACTACTCTCTCCTCTCATTAAGGGGAGGTTCCCTGTGGATATGCTATATATATGTATAAACAGAAAATAATACTCAAGGATAGGACAAGCCATCCATCTCTCTTTCTTTAGAGATGATGTGTACAAAACAAAGGGAAAAAACTCAAGGGAAATGATAGACAATACTCCTCTTCTTTCAGAAGAACTATTCAGCCAGCCACAAGAATACTCTTAGAAATAATAGCAGAATGTAATTAAGGATATGGTAACTAGCAAATCGAGACAAAGCACAAAGTCTCCACCTAAAATGATTAAGAGTAATATAGGAAGGATAATGAGAGCTCAAAGTCTTTTACACAATAGTGAAAAGAAAACACACTGAAGGAAGCTATTGGGGCACAAAGTCTCTCCATAGTTGATTCTTTAAGACACCTTCCTGACTGATTTTACTAATCATGCTTGTTAAATCAATGGAACATAAAATAAATCAAGGAAACAAACATAAGAATAGTTTCCTAAACAACAAAGATATCACAACACAAAGTCTAAAAAAGTCCCTTGCTTTCTTATTCCAATAATAAAATATGATCAATGGACTGAGCACAAAGTCTCAATGATGCCTCTCAATTTGGGCAGAATTTCATTCAGATTGTCAAAAAAGAGATCCTTTTATAATGAAAGAAAGTCCCTTACATAGCCACTTCAAGAAGGACTCGAGAACAATAATACATCATGATGCATTGGGAACTGTTAGGAAGACAAGCTAGAACTTTGGGGCATTTTTACCCATTTGATCTTCTCAATGTAGATAAACAAGCCACACAATTGAAAGATTACAACTTTCAATGTCCACCTAGTGGTTTGATCTTGTCTTCATCATTCCTCCTTTTCTAGTTAATTGAATCGAGTCCTAGATTCATTCATTGTTCTATCTTTTCTCACTTTTTACTAGTTTTGATCTTGAATTCTGGGAATGCATTCAGGTCTATAAATCCAAAGGATCAACAACTATTTCATGGGCTTTAAAATTGACATTTACATGCCCATCAATGTGCTCTCAATGGCTAGTTCACTGTCCTAAATTTGACATCTTCGAGGGCGTCACCCCTTGGTCTTATTTCAGCTTTTGGCTTTGCCCTTTCAGGCCTTAAGAAATTATCCTTGAATGGGTCAAAAAGATCCCTTTACTTTGGCCATCAAGAGTCCTCCGTAATGGCAGCTGCCCTTCGGGGTCCTTCGACAACCCTTTTCCTTGGCAGTTCCCACGGAAAAATCCCTTGGCTTTCTCCCGTGAACGTTTCCTCATGTGAAAGTTTCCCATGGACATTTCCCTAGGGAAAATTCCTATGGACAAAAGTCTAGGGAAAATTCCCGCAGACAAAAGTCCAAGGAAAATTCTTGTGAGAAAAAGTCTGTAGAATTATTTGTTTGGACAAATCTTTGAACAAGTCTTTGGATTTTGCCCCTGCAGCCACTTAGAATTATTTTGGACTTTTTGTCTGAAGGAATTCTTCTTTATCCAAATTTTAAATGCCTTAAACATTCTGAAAGAATTACCTTTTGGGCTTCTTTGAAAAATGACCCTTCAAAAGGGTACTTTTATTGATTAAGTGTCCTTCGCAAGGGCACTTGTCCTTCAGGAAGTTTCCTTTTGCATTGAACTACCCCTTTGAACTTTGACGTTGAACCAATCGGTTGAACCAAAAATGGTTCAAGCCAATGGTTCAATGAATTAAACAAGCTGATGAATTAAACATGGAACCAAACATAATGAACTTGCCTTTGAACCAACAGGAACTTTGACGTTTGAACCAATCAGTTGAACCAAGGCTTTGAACCAAAATGGTTCAAGCCGATGGTTCAATTAAATGAACCGACTAAATGAACCAAGCCATTAAATGAATCTTCTGTTGAACCTGCCATTGAACCTTAAACCTGTTGAACCTTTGAACCAAAGTGGTTTAATGGTTCAACGGTTTAATGGTTCAAGCCACCTTTGATTTGGCCAAGTGTCTTGAACCTGATGAACCAATTGAAGTGATTGAACTTTGAACCTTGATGAAGCGCTTAACTCTTGCCAAAGATGTTGAACTTGTTGAACCTTGAACCTGTTGAACCTTTGAGCCAAAGTGGTTCAATGGTTCAAGCCTTTTTTTGTACTCAGATGCTTTTCGATGAAGATTTTCAACTGAACTGAGGTTTTGAACCAATCTCAAAAAATGACCAAGTGTTGAAAATCAATTATTTTGACTAAAACTGCCTACAAAAGCCTTTGAACATGTATAAATGAACCTACCTATAGAATCTGTAGATATAAAGTCCATATAAATCAACATGTAAAACCCATTAAACTTGACTAGCAAAGTCTGTAGATTTTCTGAGAAGCTTGGAAAATGAGGATTTTGAAAATGGAAGAGACAATTTTGGTCTGTAAGACCAAAATAGTTCAAATGTTGTTCCAAAAATGACTGCTAATTTTGGGGGACAACAAAATTAAAACATAATATAAGTCTTTAGCCTAAGAATAATCATCTTAACAAATATAATTAGAACCATAGGATAGAGACTTAGATTAAGTCTATGTAAGTGAATATTAGACTACAAGATCATTTTACCATTGAGGTTCAAAGACCCTAAGCATTTTTTATATTTTCCAAAGGGGGTCCCATTGATTTTAAATGTAAGTAACAAGATTTAGAAATGTTTAAAAAAAAATTCATTTGTCTAAGCAAGGTGGTTGACGAGATTGAATTTGATAGCCTCATAGATGTCAATGATGGCCTCACAGGTATTGAGTAATGTTCACGAGAATGTCAAATTTAAGTTCATGAAGTTCATTAGGTTCCATAGCTCTTGACTTTGATACACTCTATTCGATCATACTTTATGAGTAAGTGTACACCATCGATCATGATCCATAGGATGCACATCACTGGTCCCTACAATCATGAAGAGGATTGAGTTAGCTCAGGGCCATGTATGAAAATTAGACAAGCTATAATACTTAGTCCTCAAAGCATAATAAAATAGGACCCTTTGAATATTATAGTGATAATCTAAATTTTTAGCCTAAGGTTTCATTTTATTAAAAAAGATAATAAACCTTAGGGTAAAAACTTAAGTTAAATCTACGTTTTGATGCACAGGTGCTTTCTAACATTAATCTTGAATGCAGGAGTGCCACATGGCAATTCTATGGGGATCTTGAGATTTGACCCTATTGATCTTGGGAAGGAATCATAGACCATCGATCAAGATCCAAGTTCCTGAGATGGTGGCACTTGTCATCCTAATGGGACTTCTGTGGGTCTTTGACATTATAACATTGTGCTCTCTCTATCAGATCTATTTCATGTGAGCCTCCATGGATCATTGATCTTGATTTGCATACTTGTATATGATTGGTTCCTATGATCAAAAATGAATAAAGTGGGGTTGGAACTATATAGAAATGGGATCAAATTACCACATGAGTCCTAAGCCTTTGAATAAAGGGGATTTTTGAATTATTAAAACCTTAACATATGTTTTATCGTAAGGTTTCATTGTTTTAATAAATACAACTAAAACCTTAGGGTAAAACTTAGGCTAAGTTTCTATTTAATAAAAGGGATCCCTTTTAAGCTTTGATCCTAGTATCACATCATCAGATCTTTGACCTCCACTTAAGCATGAACCATCGATCTTGATTCAGATGATCACATGGGATTGGTCTAATGGATCAAGGCATTAGATTCATCAGGCCTCTTTTGCTTTATCTGATCATATAGTCTTGACAAAGCTAAAGTTGTCGATTCTAAAAAGAGGTAAGATACTTAAGTTAGGGATAGTTAATGTGGGGAATTAAGCTAAGGTCTTAATACTAAGGTCTAGTTCATGTGAATAAACATGAATGGGGCCTTAAGTCTAAGACCTTAGTCCAAGTTCGTAACAAAGAAGAACAAGTTGAGAAAATAAAAGGTCCTTAAAAACATAAAATTTAGACCCTATTTATAATAGAAGGGGATCTAAAGGAGCTCAGAATATAAAAATACCAAACCTATAATTTTAGACCAAAGTTTGGTTGTGTTGAAAAACATGACCAAGCCTTAACATAAAATTTAGGCTTAGGTCTAAAGCGTGTTTAAAACATTCTCTCCGAATTTGCTCTTGCTAGAATTTGAACCAAGGGTCCAAGCTTGGGTTTTTTGAAGGAGGGTTTCAAAACATAAATTTAATTTTGAGTTCTTACAAACCAAAGGCTAGTAAAATCTTGAATATGATTAATTTAGAAATTCTAAGTGCAGTCCATTACATGAGGGTCCCATGCAACTTGTAACTGAAACATGAAATCCATTGTTAGAAACATTAGGAAAGGTTAAAGCAAAACCATGAACAGATACACCAACCTTATTATGGGTGGATGATCTTCAAATTCAAATAATGTAAAAAACATCTCAAGTTTTTTAGTGTTAAGGTTCAAAGTTTTCACAAGGGTCCCTATTTTTTAGAAATAGGGTATGTTGACCTCAACACAGTCACAATTATAATCTAATTCCAAATTGAGATTATTTTTTCCAAAAAGGGATTAAGTAAATTCAAAAAGGTCTTGACCTTAATATAATCCTAAAATATCCTATGTTAGCTCTTAATGGATGGAACACTTGATCTCCACTATTGGATCTGGTCTTTCCTAACCTTTAGATCATACTAGATAACTAAAGCCTTAAATATCCTTATGAATTCCTCTAAAACTTATATTTTATCCAACTATATGAGAAAATCCTTCATAGGCATAAATGGGAAACTAATTATTAAAAAATATCCTTTGCATGTTAATATATCTCATAGGGAAGGAATATAAAAGACAAAAAATATATTTTTTATAATATTTTATGATTTAGAATGAACTATATAATAAAGTTATTTTTGATGTTTCAAATCTCACTACTGGATCCATCTTCAAGGAAGAAAATATTGAAGCTGATAGTAGATAAAATATCCTTTTACCTGAGGATGGATCCAATAGTGAGATTTGAAACTTTAATAAATAAATTTATTACATAGTTGATTTCAAAAGAACACTGTTTATTATTATTTTATAATTTTGGATGATTTATCCAAAATTTTATCTTGTATACAATACAATTTAAAAAAATGGATTTAGTATAAAATTTAAGTATGAAAAACACCAATAGCATGATGGGTAATGTGGAGAGCATTATAAACAACAACTAAATTTGACATTTGACCCTACATATCATATTAAATTTTGATGATGTTATCCCTTCAACAATACTTTTCATGTACCGATGAGATGTGGGTGAGTTGGTAAAGTGACTTGGTTATTTCAAGCACCACCTAGGTTCAAATCTCAGTTTGGTATCAGAGGCTAGATGTGGCTGATCATTGGTATTATTGGGCTGGTAGTGGTTGATCATTGGTATTCTTGGGTTGGTTATGGCTGATCTTTGGTATTATTGGGCCAGTTGTGGCCATTGATGGTATTCTAAATCCAGTTGTGGCTGTTCATTGATTTTCTCTTGGGGATCTGGGGCCCCAATTATGTCTCAGACCGGTTGGAGCTTTGGTCAAAAGTTTATGGGATAAGCACCCTTCAACCTTAAACACCGATCTAAAAAATAATACTTTTCATGTACTAATATTATTTATAAAAGAAATATATATATATATATATATATATATATATATATATATATATATATATATATATATATATATGAAGATTTAAAATATATATATCCTCCTCTCTAATAAAAAAATCTTAATCATTTTGTATTTAATCTTCATATATATATATATATATATATATATATATATATATGAAGATTAAATACAAAATGATTAAGATTTTTTTATTAGAGAGGAGGATATATATATTTTAAATCTTCATAGAGTTTTTTAATATATATAAGAAAAGTTTTTTACAAACAATGTGAATATTTTTTAATAAAAAATCCTCAGAGTTTTTCAAAATGATATTATTCTTCATATGAACTTTGAAAGTCTTAAATCTTGAATCACTTATGGGTGAGGAGTCCATCTCTTTTGTTGATCTATGAATTTCTACAGGAGGGACCTTGGATGTTGGTGATCTACAAGATCATTCTACTTCCCCAAGGCATTTTTTAATAGATCAAACCATAATGAGGCTCCTTGAGGTTAACTTGGACACTTCATCAAAGTGGAAATGTAATAGATTTAAGGTTGAAAGGATGTGACAAGAAGCTAAAGATCTTATTAGACATAGGTTTTTTAATAGGTTGGAAGATTTCCATTCTAGGATGAAGTTGATGTCTGCTTATGGGTGACTCTCTTCACCTCCACTTCTAGACTCTTCTACTTTGTTTTATCACTAACGCTACTTGGTGCTAGTTGTGAGGTGAACTTTTGATTCATGGGTATTTGTTAGATTATTTTTTGATACATTACAACTTTTTTACCGACTCTTAGCCTTGATTTTTAATTTGGGTCCTTCTTTTTAGTGTTGTCCCATCTTTTATCTTCTAGTGCTCTTGATTTTTTGTTATTGTTGGGCTTGTGCATTTGGGGAGTGAACCCCTTATTGTGTCCCAGATCTAATTTAGATCTTTGAGCTCTATAAAATATCTTCTTATGGATGGTGGGGTCCTATAAAAATCCTCACCTTTACTTGTATCCAAAAAAGTCTTAAATATGTAATACATATTTGTTATAAACCTTGTATTTTATTACCAAAAAATGAGTGCAAGGATTTTTTAAATAATACCAAGCCATTAATGTAAAATATGTTATCATTCTTTTTTCACACCATCGAACACCTCACTATATTGTACGGGTGTATAGGGAAAGTTGATGCATGAGGGTTGATGCTTTGAAGCATTCATTTTATGTTGTGGATAAAAGTGTTTGATGCCACTATTATTAATGATGGGTTAACTCTGTGCAAGTTTCATGTTAATATAAAAAATATAATTCCGTGAAATATAAAGAAGGTTTTACTATTAGAATGCTTTAGGATATCATATATTACAAAAATTATATAATACATGAAGGTTACATAACAAGGTGTCCAGTTGGTATTCATGACTCATACTCCATGTTGGAGGAAAAAATTAGCTTGAAACACAAGTGAGAATGAAATATAAAGTTAAACTAAAAACAACATTGACACCAATATTAAGCACAAGTAGTAGTACCCAAGGGAGGGGTTAGAGGATCATCCTTTGGAGGTAGAGTCACCCAAGAAAAAGGATTTATAGAAGGAGGATATAAGGCCACCCAGCCATCCAGGTGATCCATGGTCATATTAATAGACCATCCATTAAAAGGATACATCTTAGAACTAGTGCCCACATGATAGATTCTATAAGAGGGAGCTATGTCAAAATTTCCATGCGATGGTGATGAGACCCACCCTCTTAGATGAAAGTGAGGGGAAAAGTGGCCATGACTATGTGAATGGATTATGCATCTTTTAGGAGGTGGAAATAGTGGTACCTTAGGTGTCTTATTTTGTGGCATCAGATTGATAGTGCAAGGGGTGCTACCCTAGTGATCCAACAACTCCTAGAGTTGGAAGACTTCCATAGTTTGGACTTGAATATGCATATAGGTTGAAGATATAATAGATACCTTCTTGTTAAGTGTAAAATCAAAAGAATAAGCATCATTATTAAAAATAAAATAATTTTTGGCCTTCCATAATTTAAAATGAATTATGGCTCTAACAAAATTACATAAAAAACAATAAAAGTTGGCTCTAAGAAAATGGCTCAGGATGATAAGGATGGAATATGCTATAGATCCATTTCTAAGTAGACTTAGCATGTGGTCAAAACTGAAATAAATTTTTGAGAGACTTAGGCTTATGGTATGCATGACACTTGGGTGGATCAATTCTCATGTGAGATAGATTCTTCCCGAGTGGAAGGCTTTGGTAGACAAGGCACAATAGAAAGTGGGTGAGCTTAAGTTTGATCCTGATGTGCCAAATTCTATCAAGTTTGGAAAGCCAAGTTCTTGGAGAGGATTTAAGTCCATAATACCTATTGAGATTAAAAATAGCAAGGGAGAATGCACTCATGACTTGATATAGAAGGCTAGAGAATAATTCTTGAAATGGGTGTTATAATTCTAATGCCAGTCTTTCCACCAAGCATAGGAAGGCTATAAACTAAGCTTATGAAGCATAACATCAGGAAGTGTCTATTGAATATGAAGCATAAAAGGCAAGTCTACACTATTTAATTGAAGTTTATCTTTCAATTCAGGGCAAGGAATCTATTCCCTAGAAGAAACCATTAAAAATGGTAATAATACCTTTCTAAAATAGTTTGAGGGCTTTGATTCTTAGAAATTGAGCCATTAGAACACTAGTTATTGTCATTATAGGAGATCAATAGATGATATGATCATTGAAATATAAAATTGTACAAAAACCATCCCAAATCCACTTTATGTGAGGCTTGACAGCTTTAAAGGCTTTCCATATGATTTTGGAAACAAAGGAACCTTTAATTTTGATAAGAGTTGTAGTGATCAAAAGGGAGTTGAAACCTATATTTTTATAACTAGGCCTACTATGTCCCCCCCAGAATAAATACAATGCCTTAGAAAGATTTTACAGGACTCATTATCTTCCATGGTGTGAACCAGCCATTTAACACTTAAAACTACACTCTGCATGTAAAGGTCAATTTTTCCCATGCCTCATTTGTCCCTAGGGAGGTAGTAAATGTCCCAAGCGATACGATGGAAGCCCTTGGCATGTTTAGAATTAGACCAAATAAAATCCATAAATATTTTGGCTAAAATATTATAAGGCACTTTAGAGGGAGCCTAGTAAGAGGAATAATAAACATGGGTGACCACTAAAATCTTGGTGCAAATTTAGAACTTTTATTTTTAGGATAACAGTTTGGTAATCTAGTACTCAACCTTATTCTCCACTCTTTTGATGACATACTACCACAACTCAACCAGAGAGATGTCAATGGAAAAAGGGATGATAATAAATTTAAACTATTCTCTATACTTAATCTATTTCTAATTATAATGGAGAATCCATTTGAGCATAGGCATCATTCTTTGTCTAAAACATTGCCTCTTATTACATTATAAATTAGATCCTACGGCCAGAAAAAGGTATCAAAGCATTTCATAGCTTTCTAATAAGTTTTCTCTATTATTCAAGTGTGAGGAAAGTATCATATGAAAATTTCCCATTAATGATCTAGGAAGATTGGTCAGGTAAAGAGATACCATGAACTAGACCCTGCTTAGCTATTGAGGCATGTATATAACCTAAAGCTTCCATGGAAAGAACATATAACACCCAAGCTAGATGACATACCTACATAATGGATCATTGTAATTCAATGCTATCAGACTTGAATCCATTAATGGTAAGGCAAGCTAAGGCATCTAAGAGTAAATTTTAGACTATCAAAATGAAAAATTGGCCAAAACCTAGAGCCTTTAGCATGGCCATATAAAAAGGCCACACAATCCTGTTATAGGCTTTTTTAAAGTCAAGATTGAGAAAAATGTTCTCTGATGAGAAACTCTAGGCCATTTCATGTCTTATTAGATGACAATAAGGTTGTCAAGAACATATCTCCCTCTCATGAAATCAGGTTACTCAGGTCAAACAATGGTAATGATAAAATGTTAGGCCTCAACGACTTTCCATGTAAGTTTTATAAACCCACATGGGAATTTTTTGGGCCCGACCTACTTTAGGTGTACAAATAATCCATATAAAACCCTTATTTGGGATCTTTAATTAATCAAGGTAATATTAAATTCATACCCAAAGTGGGTGATCTAGATCTTCTTACCAGTTAGAGGCCCATTACCTTGTTGAATTTATCATACAAAATCCTCACCAAAGCTCTATCCAATTGGCTTCATCTTATTTATATAAATAGGGTTTTTGGATAAATTTAGTGTAGAATTTTTTGATTGATGTTATGGATCATAATTATAGTTCATGAGGGGAAAAACTTATCAAATTTGACATAAAACTTTGACAATTTTTTTATTTAAAAAATTTAACTAGTTCATTATTTTTTTGATATTTATATATACTTAAAATAAAATAAAATAATATTTAATAATTTTATTAAAATATTAAAAACTATTTAAAATTTTAATATACATGAATTTTTAAAAAAATGAAATTCCTTGCTATGATCTTATTGACACATGAATTAAAAACCTCAAATGTTATCCAAGAAAGATCTCAACTTGCCAGTTTTTATTTTTTATTTTTTAAACAAGTTTTTATTTGAAATATAAACCTATTGGATGCTATTCTATATATATATATATATATATATATATATATATATATATTATCAAATTAAAATAATAAGACTATTCATCTTTGAAAATTGAATATTGTATTAAAATATCTAGAAAGGCATGATACATTATCCAATTTTAAAAAATCATGGCCATATTTTTATTTTATTTATGAGATGAGGCATATTATTAGTGTTGAAGGGATACTCTAGCTTCTAATTGACTTCAAATATTGATTAATATTAGGTGCTTGTGACCAAAAAATAACACACTATTGTTTTTATTTATTACCTTTTCAATGATAATTCTTTCTAACATGTACATTTTTTTGCCAAGATAACTGGGAATAATTATTAGATCAAACAAAGAGATGAGAAAATTTCCTGGGGAAACCTCAACAATGGGCCAAAAATATATGAATGACTCAAACCCAACAATGAGGTTAGTAATTTATTAACATATTTTTAGAGAGCAATAACAAAGTTTTAGAAAAAAGACCAAAAACCACCGTGCTAAATGAAGGAAAGACATAAAACCATTACAATCCATTCACTGAATATTTGAAAATAACATCTAAAACCAAGATTTTATTTATTTATTACAATTTAATACATGGATATTACAACCAATAAAACCATACATAGACGAGCATGAAGTTGCTTGGGCATATTACATTAACCCACTAACACTTAGGAACATAGTCTATTAAAAAAGATACAAAATTTCAAATTAGAAACCACATGTTACTCCAACTCAATTACCTCATTTACAAAATCAAGCATCCTAACCCCAACACTAACCTTTGCATCAAATTCTGGTGTTGTATCCACATTATAGCCATGGGGATCCTTATCCTTATCTTCACAACAATAAGGTAAAGACAAAAGGCACTCCTTGGGTAGGTTAGTTCTAATGTGAGACATAAAGAAGGTAAGGCTTTTTTGGAGTTTCAACATCCTATCTAAAATAAGGTGATTATAATCAGCTAATTCAAGATCCACTAAAATAATTAAATTTTCATGATCCTTATGATTTATATGTAGATAAAATGAACCCACAACATTTGACAAGATGTTGAATCCATTAATAACCTATGCATCATCAAACACATTTCACCTACCCATAAACTACTTTGGATCCACCATAAGAGTGTTCAAGAATTTTACAATATCTTTGCTCTCGACTTCATTAATCTCAGTTACTTCCCTCCAAATATTATTCATCCAAATTCTCATCAACAAGAAATATTAATCTCATTATAAATGTTTTATATGAAGAAAATAGAAGCTACTTCCCTTATTAGCCATCCTGAGGAAGTTGTTACCTTGCCCAATCTAGTCTTGGGGTGGGAAGCCCTCTCCTTCTTAACAATGTTTCTCTTATCCATCACTAATCACCCCATAAAATTGAGAGAAATATGACATAACCAAATAGAGAGCTACAAACTTTAGTATCCCAATGAATTAAAATCAAGTGAATTTGATATACAAGTCACCAGTGGCATCTATTCCCCTTGATCCTTGATGGGGTTCATAGCTTAAGCCAAAATTAATTCACAATCATCATGGGGATAAGGTAGGTTGAAAGGTATGAGGGGACTTAGGGTTAAATCTCTATAAGAGATGCATATATTACTACTATCATTTACAAATATTTGGGGAAAGGTAATTCTAAAAGAAAAAGGGTTATGTTCTAAATTTACTTGACATTAGCCCTATGGTTAACCACCCAACCCATTATAGAATTACCTTATTTCCTAGTGTGGAGGAATTATATATGCTCAAATTAACCTCCAAAAAGGTTAATCTCATTGACAATGAATTAAATTTTCCAAGCCTTAGCAACCCCAAACTTCATAGCATTGATTATAATTTGAGATTGTCCTTCTATAATACAATTCAACCAACTATGCGAGATTAAAATTTGGATGCCTTTTAGGAGCACATGAACTTCTTCCAAATTATTTGTTTCTATACCAATATATAAGGAAAAAAGAGAAGAGGCTGACCTCTCATGATTTTTAACAAACTCCACCACATCCATCTGGCCTAGGGTTACCTTTTGAGTCCCCATGAAAAATAAGCTTGATTTTCCTAGATTCAGGGGGCCTCTAAAGGATCTTCATATTTTTATTTGCATGCATAAAACGTACATGCCCCTTATTAGGGATAACATGAAAGTTTTTAAACTAATGGTATATAATAATAATATTTATTGTCCATTGATTGGATTAAAATATTACATGTTATTACAACCTTTACATGAATCAATGTAATTAGGGTCAAATAAAAATTAAAAAATGACATGTGTACATCATACTTATGGCATTAGTAACTACATCTAATGCACTATGGTGTAGTTAGATTCCACATAGATAAATTGAACACTACCCTATTTAAATCCATTGATATTGAATGTGTATTCCATAAAATCTTAATAAATCCACTGAATGAGCTTAAGATATAATGCACACTACAACGTGATTTTTTAAGGCAATAGATTAATACTGATGTATAAATAATGTATTTCATAGAAATTATTTGAATTTTTGACCCAAAATACCATTTACTATAATAAATTATGATAAAAATAAATCAATAGTCATTTGATGTAGATTGAGACTCAAATGCTTCATTACAATGATCACTATAAATGCAGGGTATTATCAATGTGTTGTTATACCTCCTTATCTACCTTATTTTCATCTCACTATTATTGATTTTTTTCCTTTGATAGGGTTAAATATATAATAGGAATAATTTGAAAGAGATGAATATGATCATGAGATTATTAACATTTTAATCATGGTGGTGTCAATATTTTTTTATTTGCATATGTAACCTAATCAAGTTGCTACAAAACAACAATCTCACTGGAACCTTGTTGGATTTATCTAGATTGTCCAAGTTATAAATACTGTGAGTATATTTACAACCTTTAATTATCATACAAGTATCCAAAACAGTTCATTATTATTTGTATAAATATTTTTTCTATGAGATATATATAGTGTCAAAAATAAAAGGGTTTGTTCTCACCATATTCATAAATCCTTATGTTTATCATTTTTTATATTATACTTGATATAAAATAATGAGCTTTAGTTTAAGTGTCCATATAATAGTATCTTACTTAAAAAAATGGTAATCATCATGTTAGATGAATGTCTAGGTATCTACAAAACAATAACTTAAATGGTACAGTTCCAAACTGACTGAACAAACTCCACAATCTTAATGAATTATAACTCTCTCTCTTCATCATTTATCTTTAATTTTTTATTATTCAAAATCAACATATGATTTAAATGATAATTTTTTTTTGCTATTGGAATCATGGGAGATTTATAGGGAATAATAATTTAGTGGTCTGATTCTACAAAGACTTCTCCATAAATAGCTTTTAATAATAAAATAATTGAGATTTGTTCCATATTCCTTACCTTCCCTAATAATTTACATTTCTTAATTTTTTATTTTAATATTTTATGTGTCAATATGTAATTGGTTCAATGTATATATTCTAGTGCAAATATGTTGGAAAAAATACCTTCATGTGCATAATTAGGATAAGTGAAACACTATAGGGATTGTGCTTACAGTAACAAGAGGTGCAATTGTAACAACCTTTTTAATCTATATTATGGTATGTCAAAAAAATTCAAAACACAACACAACCTAAGTATGATATTCTCATTTACTATTTTAATAAATTCCTAATGTATCTACTCTTTAAGAACCACATTAAATACTAAACATTTACCTTCCTAATCTTTGATAAATAAACCAAAAATAGATTGTTCAATGGGTTTGGTACCAAATTCATCAAAATGTCAAACCTTTACTTTAGAGGAGATGAATATGGCTATATAAAATTTTATCCATACAATTGGACACAAAATCTTTGGATCTATATAATTAGGCATATTATAGGAAGGAAAAAAAATGTATAAGTGTTGCTGATATTCTCAAAGCACATAATTGCACAGTTCCTCAATGAGGTAATGTATATATTCCTAAAACACCTATTTTTTAGCATTCATTTTTATTTTGCTCAAAAGTCCTAATTATAGTTAGTGGTTCATTTCTTTCCTAGTTGACTTTGAATGTGATGGATAGGTTGATATTATATCAAGAATAAATCATAAGAAGCTAGTTTCATTACTTGGTTATTATAATTAATCTAGATACCTCATGCTTATATATGAATACATTTTTGGAGAGTCCTTAAGAGATAACCTTTATGGTAAGCATCAACTTCAAGTATTGCTTCATATTTAAACACAAAAGACAAAAAGTGTCAAGTGAACAAAACATATTATTTTCTCTTTATAGATTGAGAGGCATCAATATTCCCAACTAGATCTTGGAAAACCATGCTTAAAATAGTGATAGATTCAATACAATGTTGTTTATCAAAGAAACCTCATAATTAAGTTAATTCTCCATTGGTTTATGTCTTTGTGTTAAACACACCACCACAAAATAATCTTATTTTAATAACTATGTTAAAAAAACCATTGAAGGGATAGAATACCTGCATGAAGGTTGAACTCCAAAAAAAATTCATTGTGATGTTAATACTACCAACATTCTTTTAGATGTCGACTTAAATGAAAAACTAGTTGAATTTAGTATTTACATAGTAACCATCAACAAATAAGTTTATGAAATCAATACCACCATCAAAGAAATTCCATGGTACTTAGATCCAAAGTAGTTCATATAATTTTGAAGTGATTTGAGGTACCTTATAGTTCTAAGTCTTTTTGACCTACAAGGATTTTTTTTTTTATGTTTTATGTTTGTCTCAGGTATTATAAAACTCACATCTTGATAGATAAGAGTGATGTGTATAGTTTTTGATTCATTTTATTATAAATGATATGTAGTGGGAGACTTATATATATTAAACTTTCACCTTATAAAATTATCCTCACCTAGTGGGTATAAAATCTTGTTGAGTGTAACTAGTTAGTATGTTCAATGTGGACTAACATAGTGGACTTTGACCTCAATCTAGTCACCCTCAACTCCTTCCATTATTCTATCAAATACTTCCATGGTCATCATCATTGGGCCCCATAACACTCTCACCACATATTCACTTTTAATAATGTGGAAATCTGAAAAAAGCATATTAAATCATCATTTTTAAATCTTTCACCCCTTCATAAGCTCTGCATCCCCTCCCCTATTATCAATTCGTCACCATTATTGAGTTTAAAAATTATGAAGGAACTAAGAATGAAACTGGCCACTACCTACTACCCATGAAGTGTGCCCTCATTTTAAATTTTTAGCAAGTAAGTTTCTAAAGCCCCTATTATGTTTATGTTGAAAATAACTATGAAGCATCACTTCAGTTTTAGGGTTTCCATATAAAACTATGGCTGTGGAGACTCATTTGTAAACTAATTATTATCTAGGGATTATTTGATTATTATCTAGGGCTTCCTCACTTATTTTAAATTGGATTAAACTCAGGATCTTACCTTGATATCCAATTTGAAACAATTATCTTACCAACTCTAGGGCTTTATCAATTACTTTTATTATAGTAAGGTGAAGTTTAAAAGTAACATCAAAACCATAAACTAGTTAGGAAAACTATAATTAATAAAAGATGCAAGTTCTAGTCCATTAAGCCATATTTTATTATTAGGGCACCCTGACATAGAGCATATCATATAAATTTGGTCCCTCTAATTAAAACATGGAAAGATTGGAATAAAAATTAAAGGTTTGGAAATAATAACACCTATAGAATAGATATATAAATTGGATCAAGAGTCAAGGTAAAGGCACAACACTTGCTAAATGTTTTGAAAATTGGTAGTAAGTGAAGTGGGATTAACCTTGGAGGAAACTCCATGGTAAAGCGCACTTGAGTTGGAGTAGTACTGGGATGGGTGACCTCTTGGGAAGGCCCAATGCTTCACCCCTGTGAGTATCACCTAGATGCAATGAGTGATAAGTGGACCATTCATTCTCATGAGAGATGGGTTTGTGTAAACCACTACTCATGAAACATGGGTCAATGAGTTTGACTCAAGAAACTACATAGTTGAATCCTGATAGCAATATCATAATTTGACTCACTATGGAAAAATACATCTTACTTATCAAAACCATTATTATTGCCAAATTAGGCCCACACAAATACCTAATTTCCAAGGAAAATTTGACTAGCTACATGGCTAAGTGGGTCATGCTCTTGAGTGAGTTTGAGATTGAATATTTAAATCAAAAATCAATTAAGGGGCAAGTACTTGTAGATCAACTTAGAGAAACACCCTTATCAAATACCAAGCCACTCAACTTTAGTTTCCCTGATGAGTTCATCTTGACTTTGGATGAAACCTATTCTAAATCATAGCACTAGAAACTTTACTTTGATGGCCCCTACATATCTTGTGGATCTAGACTTAAAAATATAATCACAACATTGCAAGAGGATATTATTCCCAAATCCTTCTACATTGGTTTCACTTGTACCAATAATATAGTATAGTACGAATCACTCATTTCCTAGATTCACCTACAATATAATGTAGTATTAAGCAATTACATGTTCATTGGGATTCCTAGTTGATTATTAACCAAGTGACAGAGTAATACTAGACTAAATATGACAAGTTTATACCTTAAAAAACATGGTGGAGAGTCTCAAGCAATACTTTGAACATATCCAATTTGAAAAAATACTAAGGGCTAATAATAAGACTGTATATGTAATGGAAATAATTGACTCATTAATAATGATCATAGATTATGTTATAGATTACCAGTTCCTTATTAAACATCTTTTGAAGCTAGCTCATGAATGTTCAACATTTGAAATGGTATGTGATATTGTTTCTCCCAACTCACCTTATTACTAAAACTTATATGACTACCTCCACGACCACAATCTTCCTGATAAACTTTCTTAGAACAAACTAAGAACCTTTATTCATAATGCATCTCTTGATACCTTGATCAGTGCTACACTCTATCATAGAGGATATGATGGATCTCTATTTCATTGTTTAACTTGTAAAATATTTTAATTAACACTTGAAGAAGTACAAAAATTAATTTTTGGGGCCCACACTAGTGGAATGGTCCTTGCCAATAAAATCTTGCGTATAAGTTATTATTGTCCCACTATGGAAATAGATGTATGTGACTATGTTAAGAAGTGTGTGCCTTGTTAGAAACATGCCTATCTCATTTATGCTCTAGTTTGATCAATGTATCTAATTACTACTCGTTGGTCACTTTCCATATGGGGATTCTATTTCATAAGGAAAATCAATCCCACTTCTTTAGATGGTCATAAGCATATCCTCACTGCCACCAAATATTTTACTAAGTGGGTTGAAACCATTCCCCTAACTTACGTAAATGATAATAAAATTTCCAAATTCATTTCGGATCACCCAATCTACTAATTTTTCATTCCTTTTGACATCATTTATGATAATGGTAAATCCTTTAAAAATAAGGATGCCAAAGTCATCTATGTCAAGTACCATACAAAAAATGATTTTACACTATATTTTACCCAAAGTAATGGCCAAGATGAGGCATCTAACAAGACCTTGGTCCAAATTCTTAAAAATATTATTAATTTTGTTGGCCATGATTGGAACTTACAATTATTTCCTACCCTCTAGGTTTACCGTATTAATACCAAAACCCCAACATGAGCCACACCATATTCCCTAGTTTATGGCACTAAATTTATTCTCCTTATCAAGACAGAGTTGCCTTCCTTATAGATTTCATTATAGGATATCATTGGTGATGAGGAGTATATTGTAGTTCAGTTTCAGGTACTAGAACTACTTGATGAAAAATGGATTGCCACCTTAAATAATCTTCAAGCATGGCATAATAGGTTGTGCTATAACTATAACTAACACATCAAGTGTTGACATAAAATATAGAGTGGTTAGTTATAGATATTTTTATGTTAGATAGGTTAACTTTTGTTAGACTAATGTATTTCAAGGGTTAGTATTGATTTAATTCCTTATTATCACTTAAAAAGTAATTCCTTTTTTTTGTAGTAAATCATACATAGTACACAAAACATAAGAATTTACTACTCTAAATTCTTTATTTTATATTCATTAATATAATTGTAGAATATAATAGTTCATATACTCTTTATTCTATATTATTGATGTAATTACATAGGTTAATTTTTTTTATAACATATACACAATTCTATGTATTCACCTCTATTCTTATCTATCTATTTATCTATTACAATGTAGCGGTATAAATATCAAACCAATACAACATCAATAAATGATCATGCATATGTGAGAATCACCTTTATCTAACCAAGTCATCCTTTATCTCTATAAAAAATTCTTTATTACCATAGCCATAGTCAATAGAATCCTCTATTATGTCGACCTATAAGAGTGTTCTATTGATGTGGTAATGAAATCAAATTTGCAGTACTTATGGTTTGGTTCTTTGACTAATAAAGAATCCTACCAAAATTTTCTTGGATTTTATATCTTTGTCTCATCCTCAAGATAACTCTAATTATTGATAGGTACCAATTTTTTTTAATCCCAATCCACCTTTAAGTGTAGCAAAATTGTAGGAACTATTATAATACATTTCTGGAGATCATGGAGTGGGTTCCTTTTCCTTGGGTTGACACTGCTGATAATTGGTTACCATAGTTTGAGAAAAATTATCCTAGTCCAAAATGAATTTATTGGCCTTGATAATCATATTCTCAATAATCACATTCTCCTTTGCTGCCAAGATAATGCCATTTAAAACAAGGTCTTTATCTAATGAGTTCACATAATTAGTATGCATCTTCACCCAGATCTCCATATTCTCCATTCATTTATTTTTTAACTCACCATAGTCTTCCATTTCATCATATATAGATATATTATCTTTTTTCTTCTCCTTATATCATTCATGCAAGGATATTATTTTAGCCCTTTTAGTAGTGGAGGGTATATGCTAAGATTTAGAGCTAGTTGAGGTTGCAATCAACTATTTTTCTATTTCCTCCAACTCAGCTTTATTATATGATGTAAATAACGGCCAAATGAGTGAAGAAGTGAAGTAGGTGGTTACATCTTATTATTTATCCTACATATTCCCTACTTGCTCCTTATATACTATTTTGTTTTCCTGATTTTCCCCCAAAAGTGGCCCTAACAACTCCTCCTTGTATACCTCCCAAGCCTCAATTTGGATGAGATTTTTATATATTTTAGAACCATAGTGGTTGATGAAGTTCTTCATAGTCTCTACCAATTGTTTTTTTATTGGTAGAGTGGTATCAAGATCAACTGTGGCTAAGCGATGGTCAAGAAAGATAAGATTTTCTTAATCCCTTCCTCTAAAACAACACACCATGTCATACAATCTCTTTTGGCACTCTAATTTAGAGTATGAACTACCATTTCCTTATCAATTAGATTTAAGATTTAGTGCCACTTTAATTTTTCCTCCTTCAACTAATTGGTGAAAACTTGATGGTACTAGAATGGTAGAGGTCTTTTATTTATGCTTAGCTGATTAGTTTAGTAAATCCATAGGTGTTTTAATATCTAAGTGTCCCCCCATTGTTCTTAAATTAATTACTATGGTATCTTGGATAGTACCTTTAGCACTTAAGCTTATCTCTTTCTCCTTCCCTTTTTACTGCATAACCACTATTTGTTCTATTTGTTTCTTCTTGTCTAATCATATTTTTGTTGGTCTTCTTCCTCTTTCTTTTTCAAATCTACCAACTTTTGATTATTTTATTCATCCAATTTATTTTTGTTTTCTTCTTCCTCTATTTTATTTTTACGTTCTTTTATTTTCTTATCTTGTTCCTTTTTCCTATTTTCTTCTTCTTTGGCAAGTTTTTTCCATTTTTATTTCTTAGTTTTCTTTTTCTCTTGTTCTTGATTTTTCTTTTCTTCCTCAAATTTTTATGCCTCAAGTTTATCAGATTGTAATTTTCTATTTGTTTCTTCATTTTGTTCTAATCTCTTCCTTTCTATTTCATTCTTTTCCACTTATTACTTCTCTATTTTTTATTTCTCTAACAATTATTTTGCCTATTGGGTAGCCAAAGCTGTAATCTCGTAGATTCTCATATCTTCTTCCTTAGCTCATGTTCTAATTGTTTACATTTTTAAACCATCTCTTCCTCTAGTGCCTTAAAATTTTCTATATTTTTTCCAAGGCCTCAAAAACTAGGTATACTTTTTGTTTAGACCTTAAGTCTATCTATTGGAGTTGTCATAGTTGTTCTTGGTCAATAGGAAACATAGAGGATTCTGTGATAGTTTTCCTTAGGGCTTCGTCTTTGTAATTTTCAATACTAACCTTGGAATCCTTATTTTTGTCCTTGGTATTAATGAGTATGCTATAAAAGTATTCCAAGAATTTGTATATGATGTCATCTAACTCATTTAGACTAATCTCCACATAGTCCAGAATTACCCTTATCACCCTATTCTATCTTGCGTTATCTACATTCTTATGTTGGCTACCCACCTTACTTATTCCTCTTTTGATGTGGTAGAAACCTATGAGGGTATTCATATCTAGGAACTCAATAATGACCTCTTTCTATATTTCTTCTTCCATTTCTACAGTATCCCCTTTCTTCAAGGACTCTGACTCTGACTCTGTTATTAGCTTTTTAGATTTAGATTTAGTTTCTTTCTATTTTTTCTTTACTTTATGTTTTTACTTGTGAATAATGGATCCTTCCTATTTAATTGACACTCACATACATTAAGGTTTGTATTATAGTAAGAGATGCAGTGGGAGATGTCTCAGGTTCTTATATAAAATAGATAAATTACTCTTTGATTTTGGGGATAGGTCTTCCCTTAGTGAGATTTTCTTCTATCTGAGTGTGTAGGGTAGGTTACCTATTTTTGCCATATCCTCTTCCCCAAATTATTAACATGTATTGGAGTCTTTAAATATAAATGAGGGTGTGTCCTCTTCTTCTTCTTATTCCTCCACATTTAAAGCACCTAAGTCTATAACTTATTTCTTTGGTCTTGAAGATGTATGGGTACCAGCTTGAGGATCAAATACCCTTGTTCCTCCTAGTAGTAGTGAAACCTCACTACCCTTATCCTCATCCTCTTCCTATTATATTTTTGAGAATGTTCACCCATATCATTAAAAAATTGTTGTGTCCTTGGGTTTGGTGGGAGGCTTGTAGAACCAATAATAACTGTTTCAACTTTTTCATCAGTAACCTCATAAGGAAGAGGTGGGAGAGATAAAAATTTATTAATTAAGGGTTAAATGAAAAGGTTATCTATATCTAATATAAAATGAACCTTTGTAAAGTACTTATTGATAATTTCCATTGATATTTTGTACCTTCCTTCTTCCATATTCTTAAGTGTCCTCTCCTAGTGTAAGAAGTGTCCTACTTGTTATAGTACGAAGATACCTTTCTTGCCTCAAATATTTGGGCTTATATGGGTGTGTTTGAATTTTAGTTTACCCTTCCCTCATATATAAAAAGGGTATGGGTAAAGTACATTGAAATTACTAGTAATAAAGAATCTATCAAAAGTCTTGAATAATTTTACTTTTCTTTATCTTCCATAATTTATCCATGTATTGTTCATATAGTGCGATGGCCAAATCATATTTTATGCTAGTAAAGATCTTGTTATATGAAATTTTAATGATCCTTGCTATTTCAAAGTCATATATGTTTGTGTAATAGAATATTAAAGCTATAAATTTAAAGGAATTTTTGATTCTCAAATATTTCATACTTTGAATGGATAGGGCTATGTTGTTTACTTTTGTGTCTATTAATGTGGCACGGGAGTTGTTATTAACATTATTACTCTTATCATATTTGTGTGTTGAGTGTCCTACTATCAATCTAAATTTACACCACTAAGAATGTTGTCCAAGTATTCTTATTTATGTGATAACATGGAATCAATTCTAGGTTATGGGTGGCCTAATTGATGAAGTGAATCTCAAGATTAGGATAGCTCCCTTGATGCTTCACAAAAGACTACTCACTAACCTAGTTACATTGTAAGGAAAACTGGATAGACAAGACTAAAAATAGAAAGAAAACATGGAAGTTATGAACCAAATGTAGTTTCATCTACTTACCTATGATTTCACTATGAAATAACAATATTACAACCTAATTTTCACAAATCCAAAATAGTTCTTCCCACACAAGTGTTTCTATATGAAGGTTATGGCTACTATAATAGCCAAAGTGAATGATCAAGAGGTCTTAGAAAGGACACTAATGAAAATTTTACCCTTGAACTCAAAAAAACAATTTGTTACACATAATATGATGTGTGGAAATATGAATAACTCATATAGAGGCATGAATGAAAAGGAAAAATGCAAGGAATTAAGACAACTATCACTAACATCCATCTCAAAATCACTAGATGCAAGATGAAAAAAGTATAACTTATCTTGAATTTATTTCAAAGGAAATAAAAAGTATTAAATTTGGATAGGCCTCACCATACACACTTTGAGGATGCATAAAATGCCTTTCAAGGATTCATTCATAGAAGAAAGAAGAGAATAGAAAGATATAAGACAATGAGAAAATTCATATATTATATTCCATCTTAAAATAGTTAAAAAATAAAGGTATTGTGCCACCAAGGCTATAAAGTATGAGTTGTATTCTTGTTCTCAACACTTTAGGCCAAGTGTTGATGGAGATCCTCATGAAGACTGGAATGGAATATCACCTTGGCAGGTTTGATGCTTCCTGAAACTAACTCCCTTCTTTTGGAGTTACACCTTCACTTATTTGAGGGGAAGTTACAAGTTGATATTTTAAAACTTGGCCTCTTTGGGAAAACCATATTCCAACCTCAATCTTAAAATTCTTATCCACAAAATGAGGATTGAACTTGAATTTTAGACCTCTTTATCCAACTGGTCTTTATCCTTAGACTCTTGCCATTCATTGCCAAAGTGTATTTGTCCAAAGAAAGTGACATAGACTAACCTACCTCTCAAGAAAAGTATACTATCATGATTTGAAGACTATAATAATTGAATTTTGCCTCATTTAATTACTATAATAAGTCATGGAATCCTTATATGATCATTGGAGATCACCTTGCAGTTAAGTCTTCACACTTGTTTAGCAAGAAGATATCAAGATGGCTTCATACTATGAAAGCTTTAAGTGATATTAAGGGAAAATAAGGGATTATTGCCTATGTTTTATGATTTATAAACCTTAAATATATTGTATTAGGTGCCTACCATGATGTTATAAAGGTATTTTAATTCTTGAAGATTTGAAGCAGGTCTGCACTCCACCTTCTTGATGCAATAGTGATTACACTCTTCATTTAGGAGTAATTAACGACTTAAAATATAAACTATCATTATGAAGAGTTATTAAATGAATTTTAAAGTACCCTTATACCTATATATTGGCTAAAAAATCCTCTATAAATGGCTAGGATGCATTTTCTCACCAAAAACCTTACAAATAGGCTCAAAAGAACAACTTATTAATCCATTTTACATACTTTTCACCTCACATGTTCTAATGTCCTACTCCACCATGTGCATAGGATATGTGTAGAGTAAATATAAGTATTTTTAGGGTCATTATAGTCCATTTTAGGCACTTATATATCCAATATACTCCATTAAGATTTTTGAGAGGTTTTAACAGGGTTTTAAGTGTCAAATTTGTTAAGGATCATTCATAAAGAATAGATCCATGATACCCAAATTAATTCCAAAATATTAGAGTAGGGATACCTTAATAACATTTATAATAAAAATTTTTACCCATGAATCTCCTCCTTCAAGTTTTCATGTGATGAAATGGAGCTTCTCAAGTAAAACAAGCTTGTTAGTGAACCTAAGAAGGTCTAATTTGACAAAAGAGGTATGCAAATGTTTAATATTAGTTAAAGACACATATTTGGGGTATATTTGATATAAAATAATGTATATACGTTATCCCATTTAATAAATTGACCTATTCAACTCATTATAACTTGAATTAGCCCATTGATAGGGTTTATGGGCAGTCTCATGGAGATGAACCTAATGACCACCATTTGACACTTTCTCTTCATTTAAATGAGTTACAAACCTATAGGGATATTTTTCAAGGTTATCCTCAACTATTAAGATTTTTAATTCCCTAAATCACTTAAATTTTTTAAAAATTTCCTCATGTTTTAGGTATAGGCTTGTAGATGCATTTATAGGCTTCTTAATTGTTAGACCTTGAGAATGGATCCTTCTTAGCTAGTTTTGGCCTTTCTAGTGATTATAATAAATATGAAAGATTTAATCAATATATATATATATATATATATATATATATATATATATATATATATATATATATATATATATATATATATATATATATAATTTAAAACCTATTATCACTTCATCCCACACATAAAGTATACTTTTTCTCTTATTCTACCTATGACAAGCCTGTAGGTGCAATTTTAGGCTTAACACCTCTATTTTTGTGTTTTTACATCCTTGGACCTATTTGACCAATGGTGTGTAATGAAATTACTTAGATATTCACATATAATGATTTTATATTTCATATAATAAGTAAATATGAGAGATCACACAATGATAATTAATAATAGAATAAAATATTGGATAATATAGCAAAAGCCACTTCAAGGGGCAACCTCCTCAACTATGCACTAATAGCAGAATACTTAAAATAATGCATAAAGACTAACCAAAAACTCCTATATATAGTCTAATTATCCAAGGTTATTACATAGGCTAACCTAACTAAGAACATAAAGAAATGTAACAAGTAAATAAAAGAGGTATGTAAGCCACAAGTCAGCCACACATATCCCTAGACACACCAATGGTTAAGGGCATAACAAGCCCCTCCCCTTCAAAAAAATGTTGTCCTAAAAGTTGTGACAACTTTAGATGCTACTACACAAATTATTCATCCTCCCAAGTGGCATATTCATATGGAAGATTATTCCATTTGATCAGGTAGTCTGTAATTACTTTAAAACATAGCTACTTGGTATGCCTTTGAAGGATCACCTTAGGATCAAGAGCAAATATACCTTCCTCATCCAATTTTGGTAATTTATTTGAGTGTTAAGTCTATGTCTAATGACTTTATTTAGGCATGATACATGAAATACTAGATGTATGTGTGTGGATGAAGGAAATTCTAACTTGTAGGCCACATTACCAATTTTTTTCAAGATCTGATAAGGCCCATAATACTTAGGGGAGAACTTGTTATCCTTTTTTTGTTGCTTTAATGACATCCATTTGTATGGATATAAGTAAACAAAGACTCAATCACCAATGTCAAAATGCCTCTCACTTCTATGTTGATCTACCTATTACTTCATGTGATTTTGGGCCATAACTAAATTTTCATGCAAACTTACAAGGACCTCTTGTCGATGGTGAATATGTTATTCAACTACATGAACCTTAGGATGGAACTTCAAGGTTGAATGATGGATGGAGGGTGGCATCCATATAGTTCCATAAATTGAGACATTTTGGAATAACTATGAATAGAATTATTATACCACCATTCAACAAGTGGTAACTACTAAACCCATTTATCCTGTTTATCAAAAACAAAACAATAGAGATATCCTTCTAGACATTTGTTGACTACCTCAATTTTTCCATCAGATTGAGGATGATAGGATGAACTATGAGCCAATTGGGTGCCCAAATATGTAAATAACTCATTCCAAAAATTACAAGTAAAAATGAGATCTCTATCACTGATCTTAGGGGTCCCATGCAATTTTTAAACTGTATGGAGAAAAATAACAGCTACTGCACTAGCAATAAATGGTTTGGATAATGAAAAAAATGAGCATACTTACTGAGATGATCTAAAACAACCATGATAAAATTTTGAGCCTCAGATCTTGGTAACCCTATAATGAAATCCATAGGTACCTCTTCCCAATGCTGGCTAGGGATGGATAAAGGCTGTAAAAGACTTGGGGTTTTGATGGTTTTGCCTTTGTTTTGCTAACATATCATACATTCAGCCACATATTATTGGACATCCCCCTTGAGACCTTCCCAAAAAAAATCCTACTTGATCCTGTGATAGGTTTTAAAAAATCTTGAATGACCTCTAATTGGATTTGCATGAAGTTCTTAAACGATTTTTTGTTTAAGAAGATAATTCTTACATATGTACGATCTATCTTTATACCATAATGTATTACCTTTCCATGTGAATTTTTCAAATCCATCTAAAACTTATTGAAGATTTTGAATCAAATCATGGGTATTAAAATCATGTTCCCATTCTAATCATGCTTCCTTTAGCCAATCTACGTGCAAAATGGTTATGGCACATAACAATAACTTAATTGATTCATCTTTTCGAGATAGTGCATTTTCCATCACATTGTCCTTGCCTTTCTTGTAGACTATTTCATGATTAGTATTTACCTAAAAGTGATGACCCATCAAATAAGGTCTCCATTGTTTGACTGCATGCAAAATGGACATCATTTCCATCTCATAGATGGGCTTGTGCTGATTTTTACCCTTTAGTTGATGAATTTAAAATGAAAGTGGTGTACCTTATTTCATGAGTACAATACCCATACCATACCCAGATGCATCACATTCAACCACAAAAGTTTTAGAAAAATCAGGAGTAGTCAATACTGGAGTAGTGCACATAGCCAATTTCAATTGTTCAAATGCCCAGGTAGCTACATTAGTTTACTAAAATGAGTCTTTATTTAAAAAAGAGGTGAGTGGGGCTGTAAGACTACCATAATTTTTGACAAACCTACCATAGTAACTAGTAAGCCCCCAAAATCCCTAGAGTTGCTTGAGTGTCTTAGGAATTGGCTAGTCCACCATTGCTTGTATTTTTTTAGGATCCACTTCCACTCCTTCATAAGACACTAGATGACCCAAATATGCAACCTCACTAGCCCCAAAAGTACATTTGGAAGGTTTGGCATATAATTGATTTTGATCCAAAATGGAGAGTACCTATTTTACATGTTACAAACGGTCTTCCTAATTTTTACTATAAATGAGGATATCATCAAAGAATACCAAAAAAAATTTCCTCAAAAATGGCTTAAAAATAGTACTCCTCAAATTCTAAAAGTAGATGGTGCATTTGTTAGACCAAAAGGCATAACCAAAAACTCATAATGGCCCTCATGAGTTTTGAAAGTGGTTTTGGGTATATCTTCATCATAGATCCAGATTTGATGATACCTAGAATGTAGATCTAACTTGGTAAAATAAAAAGCACCATTAAATTAATGTATCAAATCATCAATGATGGGAATCAAAAACTTATCTTTGATAGTGTACTTGTTGAGTTCTCTTTAGTCAGGGCACATCCTCTAGGTGTCATCTTTATTTTGCACCATGACAACTAGTGAAGAGTATTCATTTTGGCTATGGTGAATGATTCCTACATCCAACATCTCTTGCACCATATTTTCAATTTCACTTTTTTGGGTATAGAGATATCTATATGGACTAATGTTGGGTGTAATACCAAGAATAAGTGTGATAACATGATCATGCATGTGGCTACATGGAAGTCCTTTTGGCATGTCTCCAAAAATAACAAAATGAGCATCAATTATTTGTTGCAGATCAAGAGGTGGAGATGGTTGAGTTGGTTGTACTTCCATAGAAAACAAGTGAGCTACAAATCCCTTAACACCCTTATAGATAATCTTTGTCATTTTATGGGAGCTAACAAGTTGTGGATATTTAGCCTTTCATCCATTTAGCTCAAATATTATTTCTTCAGATGAAAATGCATGAATAATTCTTGAAAATTCATCTCAATAGTGCCCAAAGTGGTGAGCCACTAGACTCCCAGATCAATATCATCTCCACCCATGGGAATAGAAAACATAGTATAATCTAATAATTAGTCTCCCATGGCCAAATTAATACTATGAAATTTTCCTGAATAGTTGATAGTACCATCATCTATAATCATAACTTGAAATTCTAGAGTTGGATAAATAAAATAGTTCAAATGAGCAGCCAACTTATTTTGGATGAAGTTATGTGTGGTCCTAGAATCAATCAATATAGTGACCTTCTATTTTATAAGAAAACACATCACCTTAATATTTTGGGGAATACAAATACCAAAAAGGATATGATAAGAAATAGTAGGCTGAGAGTCTTCAAATTCCTCCTCAAGAACTTCTACATCCTCATCATGTACTTTTGCATCATATTCATTGTCATTGGAACCTTTAATGTAAAACAACTTCTTTTCAGCACAATGATGGTCTTTTCTCTATTTTCTATCATAACCATAACACAACCCTTTGGCTTTCTTCTCTTTAATTTGTCATTATCTTAATCTAGTGGGCTATGGAAATGATGATGTGGAAAAGTTGTGATCATGACCATTAGTGAAAGTTTTCCTTTTGACCATCTCTTTTTCTTCTATCATGCATGCCTTAGGGATAACTTCTACTACATATGTTGTCTTAAGCATTCAAACCTTGAATTGGATGTTATATTTGAGGCCACCCAAAAATAGGTCCTCAGTGATATTTTCCACCCTTAAAGAGAGATTCTAAAATTGATGAATATAATCCTTCACAGTTCTTTTTTGCCATAAATTGGCTAATTGGCTAAAATAGTTCTCAGAGACATTATTCTGATAATGAGCTGACAAATCCTTAGTGAAAATAGTCCTAGTAATAGGAGCACCATTCTTTTTCTTTTGAGCACATAACTAGTAATACCAAATGAATTGCTTAAGGTCCAGATATAGGGATGCCACTATCACCCTCTAAGAACTAGGGGTTTGATGTAGCTCAAATAAATTCTCAATTTGGGTGATCCAAGTGAGAGGATCCTTACTATTGAACTTACGCATGTCCACTTTTGACAACATCAGTTTCATATTAGCAAGGGAGTTGTTGAGAGGAGGATTTGAATGCTGAAGTGGAGGGTTGTTGGGCTAAAACTGAGATGTAAGGGTAGCTAATTGCATAGTGATATAATTTAATTCATTATGAACCCCATTAATCTCTCTATGCATCCCTAAAACATTAGCTTGGACTACAATAAATTCATCATGCCTCACCAAGTTCTTTATGTCTACTTGAAGCTAAGAAATCACTAGATCTAAAGTTCCAAAATCCATGTCATCGATAGAAGGAGTCTTCAGAGTTTCTTGCCCTCCTTTTCTTCCTTGAGTACTTAGACCTACCATTTACCAACCCTAGGAGGTTTTTGAACCCAAAAATAGTGTACCAAGAAATGGTACCATTACAATCACCTTGTCAAGATGAATCCAATGACTGCCTTTGTGCACTAGGGTAAACATTTTAGTACTAAAAAAGTGTATCAACATAATATACCATTGTGATCATCTCATCGAGATGAATCTAATGACAAAAATTGTGCAAGAGGAATTTTTTTCCTAGACTTTATTTTTAATTATTTTTTTCAAAAAGTTGTTTCAAGTAATATTGCGCTGATAGAAAAAATTAATTTTTCCTAGATTGTAAGTTATGTTTTTTCGCTCTCACCACTCCTAGAAGCCACACCTCACTAGATCTAAAAAAACACCACATGAAACTTTGCCCAAATCAAAGATCTGATACCACTTGTAATGAAATTACTTAGATATTCACATAGAGTGATTTTATATTGCGTACAATAAGAAAATATGAGAGATCACATAATGATAATTGCCATTAAAATAGAATACTAGATAATATAACAAAGCCACTTTGAGGGGGAAACCTCCACAACAATGCACTAATAGTAGAATACTTAACATAATGCATAAAGACTAACCACTACCTCCTATATGTAGTATACTTAGCCAAGGTTATTCCATAGGCTGACCTAACTAAGAACATAGAGAAATGTAACAAGTAAATAAAAGAGGTATGTAAGCCACAAGTCAGCCACACATATCCCTAGACACACCAATGGTTAAGGACATAAAATGGTAACATTTTAGATAATGTACCCGCATGTTTCATGACTCTCTCCACATGATTTGAGTCTTGAAAACTTACATGATCATCTCATTTGGTCTTCACTATGATACACATATTCTATTTGGGTGTCTATTCTTTACATGACTTTACCATTTTGGTCTATTGGTGGTTTGATCTGGGAGTTAGAGATATCTTTCCTTATTAGATATAATGATGTGGAGTCTTTAAATAAGTTTCATTGATATGTCCACATTCATCTTGTCCTTTTTAACCCAAAACTATAAACCAAAGTGTCTTGATTCTTGATCATTACTAATAGCCTATGTATAAACTGAGTGTACCTTTGTTCTTTTAGGAGTGATTATAAAATCCTTGGAAAAACTTATTGGGACCTTACTCAAGATGGATGGACTATCTATAATCATGAGAAACTAATATCTCATTAGTTTCTTGAGATTTAAACTTCAAATGCACAATAAACCTCATTCTCTCTCTCCTATAAGCCTACTAAAGCTTATATTAAGTGTCTTTGGCCATTTTAATGTTTTTTATCTTTATATAACACCTTAACATTTTAAAATATTCCCTTTATACCTCACATAGTTTGTGTAACTTATCAAGCTCTCTGCCCTTCATAAAAGTTACTTCCTTTAGTCTAGTTTGTATATAGACCTATAGGTGACCATTTTAGTCTTAACATTTTCTTTACTCACCATGTAATTATTATTCTTTGGTTGGATGGTATTAATGAGAGGAAAGTGAATATAGTTATCCTATTTGGGAATCTTTCACAATGAGAAATCATTCAATATCTTATCAAGAATCATCACATCAAATTTGCATACCAACATGAACACCCCATGATGGATTATAGATGGATCATCAGTATAATTCATCCAATAATGTATTAGGAACTTGTTCATCAGCAAAAAATGCTTATTCACTCTTTTACACTTAAAAAATTTATTAGAGAACCTTAAAATAATGAACTTCATGATAAACTATCTACCACTTGATAATATTGATAGGAGGAGTGTGATGTTGTTGGAGATTACTTTATAGCCACTCAAAGTAAGGAAACATCAAAAAAAAACCAAAACCCCACTTATAGCATCTCATATAAGTCTGCAACTCATTTAAAGTAAAGGTTTTATTCTTGTGTTAATAGAACATGCCAAATGAGTGATTGTATATGGAGTGAGAGAACTAGTAGGATTTTCATGATCTTATACAACCTCCATTTACACCAATGAGTTCCAAAATGCTCTGAAACCATCCAAAACTAATCTTCTAGGATTTTGAGAGGGTTTAAGACATATTATTTTGTTAAGGATGATTCATAAATCTTAGGGCCTAAATCTCCTAACTCCTACTATGAATTAGAAGGGAACATGGGTCCCCTCCTTTCCCTAAGAGCATTGTCCCTAATCTTCTTTCTCATGTATGAACCAACCTCAAACCATTGACCCTTTTGAGCTTGCCAAGCAAACCTATAAAACCTGATGGAGAAATAACATGGTTTTTTTTCATTTTTATATTTGAAACTCCTTCATTTACATGGATATGGGTCTGAGGGGATTGAGAAGAGCCTTAGGGAGGATTAGAAGTTGATCCTCAATATAAAATCTTTGCAAAAACAATTTCCATAGGTCGTTCCTCCTTAATAAAATACTTGTCTCACCTTCTTAACCTATTAAAGATAATGAAAAGGTGATTATGAAACCTTCTTTGGTATGTATAAAGGTGGAGTAATGTGCCAAATCATTTCCCACCTTTTCTTCCTCTAAAACTTCCTCATTATGCCTTATTTGAATGTTATAAATGATGAATAAATAGTTACAAAAGAGTTATATCATTATAAAAGTAGTATTAAGACATATTAGATAGGATGTATGACAAAATACATGTTTCATGACATTCTACAAGTGATAAATGACATAAAATACACCCATAAAATGATATAAACCTTCATGTTTGATCTTTCCTAGTAAGTCTCATTACAACATTAGAGCATACCATAAGACTAAAGCAAATGAAATACCTTAATCTTTCCAAAAATACCTTAAATTCTTCAAAATTCTTGAAGGTGTAATGTTGTCAACTCACTAGCTCTATTCTTTGGTCTTCTTACTCATCTTAGAATACATTATCTTCTTGTACGGTCACCATCTCCTTATCTTCACATTACCTTAAATTAAAAAATAACCTTAACATTGTCAAAGTCACTTTAATATAAGCTAATCACTTTTGAGGTGATCACATTGAATGAATTTGATGACAAGACTAGGTGTTTTGACTCCACCTCTAATTAAACCACCATAAGGTACATTGAAAGCTACTAGGAATAATACAATGCTTACCACTATGAGACCAATCATGACCAAAATGAGATCCTTTAGATGGCTATCAACAAAGCTAAGAGCATGGTGGGAAAATTTTGAAATGATACTAACCAATGGTGGCCAATTTTGGCTAAAATATTTAGAAACCTCCTAGGATTTCATGTTTACTATGCATCTATACTAGTGGCCTTAACAATCCATTGGGTTATGGAGTCATACATGCTACTTGATTTGAAGGCATACTAAAATTTAAACCTAATAACAACCTTAAAAATCAATTGAAAATTGAGGAAAACTCTCAAAACACATACCACACACACACATGTCATAAGACACTTGGAGGAAGGACACCAACAAAATAAACAAACAAACTTGTGCTAGGAGCACTTAGGGAAAACAAAGACCTATTCTAATATGTACACAGCTGAAAATTTAACTTAATAACATGGCTTAAAATTTATCCAATTGACTATAACATTCAAATCCTCACCATTAAGCTTTGAAAGATAAAAAACATTATGTTGTTTGAAACCAAAAATAATATAGGGCCCACTCCACATTGTATTAAACTTGGTATGCCTACTAGGTTTGGCCCTATCCTCATCCCATTTTAACAAAAGGTATCCTTATTTATATGATCTTTAAACAACTCTCCTATCAAAAGTCTTCTTGACTTGAGCCTGATTTCACTTTATGGTATACATGACATGGTTTATTATCTCTTCCAATGCCATCAACCTTGTCAACCTTATTGCTATGGGATCACTCTCTATCATTTCAAGATGATGTGCTAACTATAGGGATGGTAATTTAAGAAATATAGGTAAATTAACCTCTCTCCCATAAATAAGCATGTATGGTGAGTTACCAACAACCCTCTTGGGGGTAATCCTATCAACCCATAAGGCTATCTTTAACTTAGTGTGCAAATCTCTTTGATTTTCTTCCACTATCATTTTAATGATTTTAATCAAATTCTTGTTTGTGGACTCTACTAATCCATTTCCTTGAGTATAATATTTTCAAGAAGTGCTTAGGTAGATGTCATGTTTAAGAGCCCATTCACTTGTCCTTGCACCACTAAATTCCATTGCATTATAATAAATTATTTGGGAAGTGACTCCAAATCTGGTTATTAGGCCTTCATAAAAGTAAAGAAATAAAATATCATTGGCCTCTTTGAGGGATATTGCCTCCACCCATCTTGTGAAATAGTTAGTGGATGTAAGCACCCACTTATGGCCAACACTTGAAGTGGGGTTTATCATACCAATGAAATCAAGACCCCATTGTATGAATGGATACTCCCCTTGTATAGGATTGAAAGGAAGGGCTACAAGATTTTATTTTCCTATGAAAAACTCACAATTTTTAAACTTCCTTACCCATGCATAAGAGTACTTGAAAAAACTAGGTCAATAATACCCAACTCTCATTATTTTCATTGTTATGGTTTTGGGTGCAAAGTGACCTCCATTAGGCCCATCATGAATTGTTCCAAAATCCTATCAATATGATAAATTTAAACACATATTAGTATCATACCATTGAAATATATTATAAATAGGTTTCCATCCATAATAACATATGGAATGTACTACAATCTAAAGTACCTTATTTTTGCTTTAGCCATACTTGTAGGACACTCACCTGTTTGAATAAATATTACCATATCTTGTGTCCAAATTGGAGAGGATGAAGATATAACTATAGAAGGATCATATTACAATGTAAAAACAAACTATTTATCCCATTAGAGGTATGATTCCAAATGCTCATATAATCCTCTTGCTCTTACCAACTTGGTAGCCTTAATCTCCACATCTTATTCCATAACCTTGGTTATCCAACCAACCATTTTTTCATTCAAATCCTTGTTTAAAAAAAAAGTCTCTTACGCTTGTATGTGATACTATGACATGGATTTTATTGTTGGAGACCATATTAATAAACTTATTAAGGCTCCTTATGATTTCCAACACTTATTTCTCTATAAAGGTGGATCTATCTTCATAATATTATATCCCTTAGCTAAAGGAAGAAATAGGTTGCTCAATACCTTCACCATTCTATTGCATCAACATGGATGAGATGGTGTAAATTTTAGAGAAATCATACAAGAATAAATCCTTTGAAAAATTAGGATTGATCAATGTAGGTGCTTGGGTTATGGCTTGCTTAATAGAAATAAAACTATTTTTTCCTTCCTTGGTATAATTAAAGGCTTGGCGATTCTTCAACATGGATATTGTATGCTTCACAAGGTTGGAAAAAATAGATATTAATATTCTAACAAAATTAATATTTCCAAGAAAACTTTGAAAACCTTTATTGTGTTTGGGCAATGACAAAGCCAAGATACACTATTTTAGGATCTATGGTAAGCCCATCTTTAGAGACAATGTGACCTAAGAAATTACCCTCATGAACTATAAAAACACACTTCTTAGGGTTTAGAGAGAATCCCATATTGCCTACACCTTTCAAAAATTAGTCTAAGATGAGCTAAATAGTCACTGGCATTCTTTGAAAAAAATGCTATGTCATCAAGATAAATTAGTACCATTTCATTAACCAAGCCTTTAAAATCCATATCCTTGGATATTTGGAATATATCCTCTAAATTAGATATCTAAATGACATTATTTTATAGGCATATGTGCCTCATTTAGTAGTAAATGCTATTTTGTATTGATGTTTCTCCTTCACCAAGACTTGATTATAACCAGAATAGCCATCTAAGAGAGAGAAACATTGATAACCTACAACCATTTGAAGAATTTTATCCATGGAGGGTAAGGGATAATGATCCTTCAATTACACCCTATTCAAATCTTTGAAATCTACACACAATCTAATTTCTCCATTATTTTTCCTCACATGGACTAGGTTAGCAACCCATGAAGAGTGATTAATAGGGAATTGTTTGAGTAAATTTTCACTTAAGTTCTAAATAAAAAGAGAAAATAAACTCAATACAGGGTAATGGTAGGAATACTTATTTGTTTGTGCATGTTTTAAATCAGAAGATTATGAGAGTTCCTCTTTAGCTTGGGAGAATGACCTGTAGATAAGAAAGCACTTAAGCAAACTTGTTTTTTAGATAGATAGTTGGGTGGATTACCTAATGGGAGCTAGATCTCATAAGTAAGAGATTCCTTAAGCGTTATCAATCCACCTATTTTAAAAAATCAAGTTGATAAAACTAGAAAGAAGATACTTGCATCAATAACATAAGATTACTAAAATTGAATACAAGAAAAACTTGTTCAGAAAAGAGAATAGAAATGATCTAATTAGTGATAAAATAATTAGTACTAGTGCTAAGAGGTTAGGGTATGGCTTATAAAATTATAAAGGGGACTATGAATAGATAGGAACATAGAAAAATGAATTTGGTTGGGTGTAATAGGGTCAAATTAGCTTGCTAGTTTTTAGTGCCATGGGTGACCATCGTCGGTCATGCAATCATCACCAGTCAAGGCTAACCATCAATAGTTGAGGGTAACTATCACTGATTAGGTAACCATCACCGATTGCCTATTAGTGAATCTAGGGTTTGGGTTTACTGATTAATAGGATCTAGAAAGTGGATTTTGGGAGATAACTTAGGCTTAGAATGAGAACTTGGTAAAAGAATGAAAGAAAATAAATACTTGTCATACCATAAATTAGTTGGTGGGTGGTTGATGTGGATTTTCCTATTGTTATAATCTAGGTTGATTCTAGTAGCATAACAGTACTTGGGAGCTTAGTGAAGGGTCAATAACAAGTAGGCTCCATATGTGGTAAATAATAGTACTTGATAATGTGGATTGACCTACAAAAAAGATATTTTGGATATAAAGAGCTCTTGATAAAAATTGTAGATGGTTTGACCTCCTAGGCCTCTCTCTCTTATAGGTATAAGAAAGAGGTGGAAGTGGTTGCCTAAACTAGACTTGAAGAAGGCTTCTAAATATAAGTCATCCATGCAAAGGGCTCACAACTAGATTTAGACTACCATATTTAGAAAATCAAGGTAGTTGTTTACATGTAGGTTGCATGCTAAGTCTAGACTATCCAACCCAACTATAACTAGTTAGGGTGGCCATCACCAGTCACCCTAACCATCATTGATCAAGGACCTAGGAAGAAGATAGGTTAAAATGGATGAAAATGTGAGTTAAGTGAGACAAGTGACTAAATTAACTCTAGATTAGGTAAGTAAGCTAGGTTAGGTAGGTTTGTCAAACTTATAGGTGTAGTCGATAGAGGACCAAGAGAAACCAAAGGTATTGTGATGACTAGGACCGTATGTGTGGTTTTTTGGTGTCTAAATTTTTCCCCTTTTTATTATGCAGCTTGTGTGAATGAACATCAAAACAACAATAGAGACTAGCTCTAGATTTGCTTACCTTGAGAGTAGGAGGAGGTGTACCCCCCTCAAATTGAAATATGGTGAGGTGAAACATAGGAGAGTATGGGTTTGATAATAGGTAGATGGTAGGTCACAAGGTAGGTGAAAAAAATAAGGGTTGGGCATGTGAGATGCAAACTTATACATAAAATATGACAAAATGGTGCAGTAGTCGAGATCATGCAAAAGACTAAAATTTATAACATTGGTAAAAATTAAGGGTCAGTGCTAAGGAGAACAAGTGACAAGTGAACCATGTGACCACCTAAAGGCATGGTGACTGGGAAAACTCATAAATGTAAGTCACCTATGTAGGTTTTATGTTCCTAGTGGGTATCCAAGGCAAGAAGTGCTCCTAAGAAAAAAAAAATGGGTCAAATGTAATGGGTATCCAAGGTAGGAAGTGCTCCTATTGAGACATAAGTGGGTAAGTGTGCATGAGGTGGTACAAAATACAAAAGGTCAACATGGTAATGTTATCATTATGGTCAAGGGATCAGGAAAAAAAAGTGTCATAAGTTTATGTGCTAGATAGGCCAAAATAGACGAATGATGAGGTGATAAGGTTATGGGGTTGGTGGTCATGGCTGAGCTGACTCTATGTGCACAAGGCATGTGGACACTACTTACATAGTTATGTGGATGTAATATCCAAAAAAACTTTAGGCCAAATGTAGTTCTTCCCATGTGGGAAAGATTGGACTAGGTTGGTTGTTGGAAAGTGCTAAAAAATTGAGGTGGGGATGCTGACCAGTGATGGTTAAGGGAATGATCTAAGGGTTAATCGATGCTAGTCACCCTAACTAGTGATGGTCAAGGTAAAACCCTAAAAACTACTTGGGTAAAATTAAAAAGTGAGTGTCATTTTCACTCATTTGGAATATCATGTTTTTGCTCTGGTGAATTGTGGAGATTGTTTCACATGGTGGGTCGAGGGTTGCTAAGGTGAAAGTGAGATAGTGGTATACTTGTTGAGTGAGGATCAAGAGGATAAAGGTAGGTCAAGGATATGACAAAGCAATTGGATGAGGCCTATGTCCATAACAACTCTCCTAGAATGAGGTAGGGGATGTGATTAAATTTCTAGTTAGGGTAGGTTTTAAGATTTGTCAAGGATTGTGATTTTGTAGGCTCGCTATGGAAGTCATAAGTGGGGTTTTGGATGGGGTTTGTTTGAGAATAAAATTTGGGAAAATCAACTTTAGGGAAGTTTTTGATTTTCAAATAAGGTTGGGGGTGGGTTGTGGGAATAGGGATTAGTGTGTATTAGGTTTGTTTAGAATGTTTAGATGCTTGGTTTAGGTTTTAGCAGGAGGTATAGGGTTTGAGTCTCTACCACTAGCGTGAAGACAGTGACTAGTGATGGTTTAACTTGACCACCACTGGTCAAACCTAAGGGGCTGACTATCCCTAGGTGACCAGTGACAGTTAAGGAACCATCAAAAATTGAGGGTATGGGTTTAGGCCTTTTGAATGCTAAAATTTAGGAGGCTAGTTTTTGTATTATGTTACTTAGCTAGATATACAAATAGGTGTGTTTTTGTGGAATAGGTTGGATTGGTAGGTGAGTGTTATGGGTTTGATTATTTAGGGTATGTAGGTAATTGGGATAGGGGGATGGGGTAAGATGGAAATGGTGTAGGGTAAAGTTAGGTCAAAAGTCAATACTTAGTGTTAGGTGAAGCACTAAAATATAGTTTTATATGCTATGATTTTAGGTTATAGAGCATATTAGGTTGAGAGACCAGGTGTCGATATTATTTGGCAAGGTCTAAGATTCCTTGATTATAAAGGAGTGGTGACACATAAAGGATGTGGGCTTAGGTGCGATGCAAAATTATTAGCATCTACCACAAGATCCTGTAATAGTCTTCATACTCATTGAGAGATGGGACCCCATGATGAATATGTTTTAACTACTGACTGAAGAGATCACCATCCTATCAGAGGATATGCATAGGATCACACATCTACTAATATGAGGAGAGTAAATATATCAGATACAGGGTGAGGAGGTAGATGACCTGATGGAGATGATCTATGGTAATGATCGTGCTCAAGCATGGTACCATATAGGTAGGTTTAACTATGGTCCATTATACTAGATTTCTCTAGCAGATAAATGCCTAATGATGATGATGACGATGATGATGGTATTGATGGCCTTTGTGCTACCTAACTCAATCGAGGGGTAGTTTACTATGGTTTTATTAGGTGTGTTAATTGAGATGTTATTGAGGAGGAATATATTCAAATAGGACCTAGTTTTATTAGTGTAAATATACTAGGAGATCTGGGGTTTTAGACACCATAAGTGGTTCAAGATTAGTGTTAATTTTGTTCTTTACTATTAGGCCTTTGAGTACATTTAGGTACTGATGCCGTTGGGATTACCAGTAGAGGGTTATCTCCCAATATATTATATAGTGGGATTCCTATGATGGAGGAGAGGTGGAGTTATGATAGGGGTAGGTAGAGGAGCCATAGACATTGAGTGGTTTTGAGGGAAATTAAATGGCCTAGTAGTTGGGAATGTGATATGGAGGCCCTACATTAGGTGGCCACAATGGGTAGGGCTCATATATCACACCTTTTATTTTTAGAGCTAGAAATGGATATATGGTCATAGGGAGGGTGAGGATGAGCTTCTCCCATTTGATCATGTGCAAAGATAGTCTGGGCTTATTTAGGGTATCCCACCTAATTTCCCCAAGTATAGGAGAGAGAAGGTAGAGTTTATGTTACCCACACCCCAACCATAAGAGGTTGTGCTTGATTTTGAGGAGTTATCAATGAAGGCTCCTATTGATGATGCATGGATTAATGATAGTTACATGGCTTGGTACTAAGATAGGTATGCTATGATATACTTTAGATGGGGTGATGGGGGTCAATAGCCTATGGATGTATATCCAACCTAGACATCAACTCAGGTATGGGGAGATGGATAGGCAACAACAACACTTATCATAACATAGGCTTAGGTTATTGGTTTATAGGGATAGGTGGCCACCCTATAGGGGTAGGTGTAGTCTTTGAGAGTTGAAAGAGATTGAGTGTAGGTTTCCATTACCACAATTATAGGTAAATGAGATACCGTGAGGGTATCTATTATAGGGATAGGAGTAGCTATAGGATCACCCAATTTAGTGCCTATAGTATGCTACTTAGCTATTGTATGGGAGCTTATATAATATGAGGCCATGGTGCTAGATCAATTGTCCTAAGCCATGAGATATGCAGAGTATACAGCTGGTTTGACTGGTGGGGTGATAGTAACTACTCTAGGCTAGTGGGTAGCCATGATTATATAGGTAGGGGCTTTAGGGGGACCATCACCAAGTATAGGTATAGGTGCAAGACTATATGGGGCTAGTGGTAGTGGTATAGGGCCAGCTAAGGCTGATGGGGATCCATGATTATGCTTGGATATGTGATTTTGGTGCATTATTTTGATACCAACCTGCATGCCAATGTAACGTGATGTATATTTTGTTGAGAGAGAGTATGATATATTAATACATGTATTATTTTGACTATTTTATGTATATGATATATGAAATTTGATGTTTTATGTGATTCTAATATTTGTGATTTATGGTCATGGATGCTCATGGTTATGGTTATTTGACTTAGTAGTTTAGGCATGTGATGTTTAGAAAGTTAAATTATGATGTTTTAATTTTGCTCATGGTTGTGATAGGATATGTCATGGATGGATACATGTTATGTCTCATGTTTATGTTTATATGGATTGAATGGTGAATGGTATATGCTATGATATTTTTCTCATTGATTTGGTTGATGCTTGTGATTAGATAATGACATGCTTATGGTTTATGACATGATTGATGTTCATGGTATGCTATGATATGTTTACATTGTGTTTATCTCATTGATAGATATATGCCATTGCTTGTTGGCAGAGCTCATGATGTACATGATTTTGATATGATGTGTATTGTTCATGTTCATAGTGATAGGCTTAGATAAACTAATAAGAGATAATAAAAAGAACATGATGCCCTTTTATTGGTAAATATTGACACAAAACCCAAAATTGGATTGGATTAGTGAAAATAAGCCTTTTAGATGCTTCACATTAGCATACTTAGGTTGATAGATAGAGATCCTAATAAAATTATGTCAAGTAAATTCATAGTCCCATGCATATGATATGTGGAGGGAGAATGGGTGAAATCAGAACCATTAGCAAGACTAGTATGCCTTTTCTATAGGTGTCTAAAGAGGTAGTATAAATAAGTCTATGTCTATATATAAAGTGTAGATTGATAAATGTGAGAAGTCTACAAAGGAGATCTAGTTGTGGCTTTCCAAGATTACTCAAGTTATGAAAGTCAATTGTGGCTTTCAAAATTCTACTGCTCTTGCTTTGCTTTTGTTTTTAGCTTTTGATTTTTGTTGGGGGTTGGGGAAACTGATCGATGTGAGAAGCTTGTAAGAGATTGCTAGCTCTGACTAATGCTTTAATCAACCATCCTTCAAGGGAGTGGGCTAAGTTTATGTGTTTATATCAAATGATTTTGATAGCTGACCTTTAAGGGAGTAGTCTACCTTATGTTTGGCAATTTTATTTGATTTTTAATAGTTGTCCTTCAAGGGAGTAGTCTATGAATGTTAAGAGTGAACCATGATTTGTTTTTTCTATTTTATATTGATTTTATTTTGATTTGATTTTACTTGACATAGACTTGCTCATACATGCTTAATGGGTTACCTTTATAAAAGCAAAAGTAGGTTGACATGAAAGTTTGATAGGTGAAAGAGAGGTATAGATGATAATAGTCATAGGAAATGATCTTAAAGAGATGGGAAGTACTATGAGGATCATGCAATGGTATTCATATTTAAATATTAGGATATAATTGTGATGGATAATCACATGATTCAATTTTAGTTAGTTCCCCCTAAAAAGAGGGAAATGAATATGGTTGCAAGGGATGAGCTCACGTTAGACAAATGATGATTGTGATTCCTATCTAAAAATAAAAGGGATACAGATGTGAAGCATTGAAAGGATTAGGTTCTAGTTTGCCTTCGAGAGAGGACAAATGATAAGCTCATAATCCATACTTACGGGTAATGATGTAGGGTCCAAGCTAATTAAAAGGAAATTCGCCCCTTTTTCTTTTCGCCATATTAGTGACATGTTGGTTATCCTTGAGGATAATATCTCCAATGTTGAATTCTCAAAATTTCAAGTGTTTGTTATAGGCTCACTTAATTCACTTTTGATAGATATGAAGATGGGAAAGAGTAGCTAAATGACGCTCATCAAGTAGCTTGAGTTGGGATAAATGTTTTTGATGATAATTGTCTTCTAAAATGAGGTCACACAAAGATATGCAAAGAGAAGGTATTTGGATTTCAAGAGGTAAGTCAACCTCAGCTCCAAATATGAGAGAAAAGGGTGTAACACCAATAGGGGTTTGGATGCTAGTATGATATGCTCAAAGAGTGAAGGGGATGTGCAAGTGCCCATCCTGACCTGAGGTATTAACCATTTTCATAAGCATGTTGTTAAGGGTATTTTTGAGGCTTTAGATTATCTATTACTTATGGGTGATAAGGTGATGAAAAGCTAAGCTTAATACTAAATACATCATAAAGGCCCTAAAATTGTTTGTTATTGAAAGATTTACCATTATCAGTGATGATCTTATGGGAACACCAAAATGACATATGATATAATGGGTGATGAATTTGATAATATTTTTAGTTTTTATTGAGATAAGGGGAATAACCTCCACCCACTTGGTGAAATATTCAGTTGTGGTAATTATAAAATGATATCATTGTGAAGAGTGGGGGTTCATTTCATCGATAAGGTCTAGAATCTATTGTGAAAAGGGTCAAAAGTCTATAAAAATATGAAGACTATTGCTAGGTGCATAATGTAAATTAGCATGTTATTGAAATTTGACACACTTTTTCACATAATCACAATAATATTGTTAAGGGTAGGCCAGTAATAGCCCAAGTTAAGGATACACTTGGCCATAATGAGGCCACTAAAGTAAACCCCACATATACCATCGTGTGTCTCTTTGATGGTGTGAGAGGCTTCTAGAGCATGGAGGAAATGGAATAGGAGGCCATCCAAGCCTCATTTATAAATAATTCCTCCCATAATGGTATAATGAGAGGTTCTTTGAACAAACACCTAATGGGTATTCCCAGAGAGGAGAGAGAGAACTATGCCAAAGTGAAGGTAGTCGAAGGTTTATTGATACCAAAGATTAGGTAGAATTTCTTCCACACTAAATATGGTTGGAGTATCTGATTTGGTGTAGGAAGGATTGATGAGGTGATGGATAATGATTGATAGTTTGGAGTCTAAGGGTGATGATAGGATCTGAGAGGCAAGAGAAGCCATGGTATCAACAAACTTATTGGTAAACTAAGGGGTGGTTTGGATATGGTAGTGCTTGAATGAGGCTAAGACTTATATGATGAGTTGTCTATACAGTTGCATCATTTCATTCTTATAGTGGTAAATGTCATTGACTTTATTGACCACAAGTTAGGAGTCTCCAAAGATATTGATTATTCTGACTCCTAGGGCTAGGGTAGTTTGAAGACCTATTACTAGGGATTCATACTCAACCGCATTGTATATGCATTTGAAGTTGAGTTTAAAGGACAAAAGAAGTGGTTCACTGATAATGGGGATAAGGATGATACTAGCTCCCCCACCACACTAACATTTGGAACCATAAAAAAACATGGTTACCTAATTAGTGAAATCTACTTGAGATAGACTTGTGATTGACTCATCTATAAATTCTAGAGGGGAAGGTTGATTATTTACTAAGGGTGCCTCAGCTAGTTTGTCGACAATCACTTTCCCTTTGTTTGATTTTTTTTGGAGGAACTCAAGGTCAAACTTAGCTAAAAACATGAGCCACTTAGCCATACACTAGTTTTGGTATGTTTTGGCATGCATTTATTTGAGGGGGTTGGTATTGGTTATGACAAAATTTTTATGGTTAAGAAGGTAGTGGTGAAGTTTGGTGGCCATGAAGACTAGGGCCAAACATAGTTTCTTAGTATGTGTGTACTAAGTCTCATATTCAATAAGTGTGTGGCTAATGTAATAGATGAATTTATATTTGTGTTGTTCATCCCAATGGGCAAATATTTCCCCTAGGGAGTGCTCTGTGGTAGAGATATAGAGGTAGAAAGGTTGGCTATCCTTAGCAGGTGTAAGGATAGGTGGAGATAGCAGGTACTCTTTGAGTACATCAAAGGACTTTTGACAATCAACATTCCACTTGAAAGAGATGTCCTTTTTCAAGAGGTGGTGGAAGGGTTGACATTGATAAAAGAGCTAGGAGATGAAGTGATGAATAGATTGAAGTTTCCCTTACAATCTGTGGAGTTGTTTAAGGTTGTTTGGAGGTAACATATCAAGGATGGCTTTGATTTTGTTTGGATCAACTCTGATATTTGAAGGGACATGATGAAGCCCAATAAGTTTACCTAATAAGACCCCAAAAATACATTTCTTAGGATTGAGGTAGACATGATAATGTATAAATCACTTAAAGATAATCTTAAGAATGGTTAAATGGTCTCTACAAATCTTGGACTTCCCTAGAAGGTCATCCACATAGTCTTCAATGATTATATGGATACGGTTATGACATATTGGTAGGTTTTCCTAGTATTTTTAAGACTAAAGGGCATGAATATATAAAAAAAAGTCCCCCATGGGGTGATAAATGTAGTTTTGTGCTGGTCTTAAGGGGTAATCAAAATTTGATTATAACCCAAGAATTCATCTATAAGTGACAACATCTTATGGCCTGTTGTAAGATCAATAAGTTGGTCAATGCTAGGTAGAGGAAAGTCATCCTTTGGGAAGGTGAGTTTGATGTCATGAAAGTCCACATAGATACATAGTCCCCTTATAGCTTTAGTGATAGGTACAGTTTTTGAAACCCATTAAGGATAATCAATGGGTTGAATAAATTTGACAGAAAGGAGGTGTTGAAGCTCTTCTTTGACAAGGAGGGCTGTGTGAAGGTGGATTCAGTGAAGTTTTTGTTTGATAGGTTTGACATCATGATTGGTTATAATGTTGTGGGTGGTGACGGCTGGGTCAATACCGAGCATGTCAGCATATGACTAGGTGAATGCAATACTGTGGTCATGGAAGAAGGTAGAGAAGTCTTGTTGTTCCTCAGAGGTGAGAGTTTGGCCAAGTTTGATGATATGGGGTTGTTCAGAGTGCCTATCTCAATGTTTGTGTTAGATTAATTAAACATGGTTGAGGTTTCTAGAGGTAAAGTTTTGTGTATAGAGGAATCTAGTACACCAAGGTAGGTGACAATAACATCATCATCTTGACACTATGTTAATGGTAGGAGAGTCTTCTCCCATGAGTTTAGGATGGGTCAAAGGGATGGATATGGATGCCCTTTCATTTTGATAATTTAGGGGGCCAAGGGTAATCATGTTGAAGAAAAAAAGTTGGGTGGGATAATGTCCTCATCCTCACCCATAGGTAGAGGGGGTGTTGGTGAGGAAGGGGTTTCTTCTCCAATAATGGTAGGGGTAGTTTGTTTGGATTTATTTTTATTGGGTAGAATAAATCTGATGCCATGCTTCTCATGGGGATTTTGGGTCTCAATCAAGGTCAATGTGTGTGGGTTGTGCTTATATCCTCTTAAATTGAATCCCTTCCAGGCACACCTATGAAGGTATAGTTTGGCAAAGTTTAGATTGTCCAAATAAGAGAAGGTGGAGGTGAATGGTTGAAGTGGAGAGGGAGTGATGGTAGTGTTAAATGAATTGTTAATTACCCCATAGATAAAGTGGGTTTGATAGCTTAGAGGCCCCAATTGGGTAATGGATCCAATGTTGGGGTCATAACCTGGTTGGTGGTTGATTTTCCCATATTTATGGGGAGTAATGAGGGCATCAAAGGTGAGGAGATGCTATTCTCCAAAGGTGAGGTGTTGGAAGGTAGGTTATAATGGATCAATGATGGGTATCTAGTTCATGGGGATAGATGAGCTGGCAGATGCCTCAGTGAAAGATGAAGAAGTAGTGGCATTGGATTTCATAGGTTAGGGCTTGATGGTGGTTATTTATAACACTTTAGATGGAGGCAAAATAACACCATTAAGTCGATAGGTCATATTACATGATATAAAAAGGATAGGGTTAGATTGTAACAAATTGACCTTCATATTCAAATTTGACATAACGGTGGATGGTGGAAGGTACACAACCCATGGCTTAGATCCAAGGTCTTCCTAGCAAAACATTGTACTAGAATTCACCTTTGACCACATAGAAGAATTTAGGGAGTATGTGAGGTCCTAGCCAAATATGAAGGATGACAGTTCCTAAGGTAGTGGTCATAGTGTTGTTAAAATATCTAAGGATGATTGAAGTTTTGGCTATGACATTATTTGACAGCTTTAGTTTCTCATAGGCATGAGAAGAAATGATGTTGATACTAGCTCCCCCATCAATCATAACCCTTTTAATGTGGGCTTGATTGATGTGGGATATAATAAAAAGAGGGGGATCTAAGTCTTCGAGGTGGATATAATGTATCTTTGAGTCCTTGAAGGTAACAAGGGTAGAGAGTTGAAAAACACCAATGAAGGCCTCTATGGTTTGGGAATCTCCCAGTCTGACTTCAATGGCCTACATAGCCTCGATCATGGATTTATGATGGTGATGTGAGGTGGGCATGATCTCATAGAGGCTCATTTTAGTGGGATTTTAGTGGAGTTATTTAAGGATGACTCTCTTGATGGATTCAAAGGGGTTAGCCTCCAATGTGCCTAAGATAGTAACTTTGGGCTTAGCTGTAAGCATGGAGGTTGGGATCAAATTTGGTTTAGGGTTAGTTCATGGGTATATCCATTAAATGGACACTTTGGCCTTCCTTTTATCCTTTTTTTGTGATCTATGACCACATTAATGGTATGGTTAGAGTGGGAAGGTATGATGAGGAGTTAGGTAGATTCTCTGTCACTTTGAGGTGAGAGTGGGGGGTTAGGAATGTGTTGGTGTTTGGTTTTTAGGTGTAATAGTGGAGGCATGGATGGGAAGTCATATACCAAGAGATAATCCTCATCATAGAGTTGGTGGATAATGGCCTGGAGAGCTTTACAATTCTCTATGTCATGCCCAGGTGTCCTGTGATAGGAGAAAATTTGATAATTATTATACTAGGTTGGATTCAAAGTAAAAAGATCAAAAGTTTTGATGGGAGGTAATGTGAGGTAGGAGGTTTATACTAACCTTTAAAGAATGGTTTTATAGGATTATGGTAGAGGTAAGGAAGGTTTTGGGCTCATAGTTTTGGTTGGTAAGATGGGTGTGTAGGTGGTAAAAGGTTGGGTGAGAGATGAATTAGGTAAGGTGGTTCGGGCAGATAGTCTTGGCCTAGGTATGTTGGTAGTTAAGGTGGCTGAATTTGGTGGTCTAATTGGTTGTGATATGGGAAGGACCGGTGTGTCAACTAATAAATGTGATGGTGTAATCAAAATTAGTGGGTGACATATGTTGAAAGGGGTTTGCCTTTTAAGCAAAGTGGAAGGGTGAGGCCATAATATAGAGGGAAATGTAGAGGGAGGTAGAGGCTTATTCATGTGTCTTTTAATGCTTTCATCTTCTTGGTTGGTGTGGGTCAAGATTTGGGTATAGGCTTGGGTGAAGTTAAGTATACTTTCAAGGATGTGCGAACCAAACTTTGAGTAGGGAAGGCACCAAGAGTTTTGAAAGGTTTGGTTGGTGAGGTGGTCACTTTTTTGGTTAACCAAGAAGATGAGGGGTTGTTGGAGGTTTGGATTGGTTTAAGAGTTGGTAGAGAGATGATGGATTGGTTGGTTAGAGGTGTGCTAGATGGTTCAATTTTGTTGATGGAGGGAATGCCTAACTATTGACATAAATTGGTTTGATCCATGTTTGGTTTTAAGGTGAATTCCAATTTTTGTAATAATGTGGAAAAAGGTTTGTGTATTGGTCTTAATCTATCGATAGTGGATGCAATAGATAGACTTGTAGGTTGGGTAGGATGCTTGGCAAGTTGGTTGATCTCTTGGGGTGAGGGAAGCAAGGTTGAGATAAATGGCTCATCCATAGGATGCATGGGTAGGAATGTTCCTCCTTTAGGGATAATATCCATAGGAGTATCAGTTTGTTGGGTAGTTCATATAAGTGGCAAATCAAGAATGTTGATTTGCCTAGATGTACTAGTTGAAGTAGTATGTGATGATTCAAAAAATTCTATGAGGGTAGCTAAGGAGTAAGGAACTTCTTTGGTTTAGCTATCCAAAGGAGGGTAAGGTGACTTCATGACCTCGATAAATGAAGTAGGGGAGGAATGGGTAGATTGGTTGATTAGGTCCTCATGGGTAGGTGTATTGTGAACCATGTTGACCATGTGGCAATTATGAGAGCACTCAGCCTATGTGTTCTTGGATTTGAGAGGGGCATGGTTTGGAAAAGGTTTTCTAAATATGTCAAGAGCTTGATTTTGAGGGGCATTGGGATTATCCAGCATGAGTTCCCCTTTGTCGATAAGACTCTGAGCAATATTTTTGAAAGTATTACATTAGATAACATCGTGTCCAATTACCTGATGAAAATCATAGAAATCAATCTCATTATACTAAGTAGGTGCTAGATGAGAAAAATCAAATTGTTGGGGAGGTTTGATAGGTGGAAGTTGTATAAGGTTAACTTTTAGTAGCTTCTCCAGAATTGAGGTGTAAGATTCTCTAAGTGGAGTGAGTTGTTTTTGGTTACTTTAGTTTGGGTTCTTTGCATTTTGATTGGAGGTAATGGGAGATTTTTGTTGATTGACATTAGGTGGAGGGGAAATTTAAAGGATGATGATATTTGCAGTTCCCCTTATTTTGGTTCTAGTATTGGCTTGGTTGTTAGGTTTGGAGGAAGAGGTTTTGTTGGTCTTGAAAGTAGAGTTATTGTTTTGTAACTTCAATTTACCCTCATCTATGGCCCATTTTTCTAGCTTACATGCCATGGTAAAAGCCTCATCAAAAGTTCTAAAGCTTTGGACATGCAGTGTAGAAGATATATGTTTGGTGCAATCTCAAGCAAAAATTTCTATAAGTTTAGGCTGAGGTAGGGAAAATGAAAGCTAATTAATCAAGCTTATCTAATGAGTGACAAAATTGGTAATGGACTCATCGTTGAATTTCCTAATATAATAAAGGTTTGTGATAGAGACCTTTTTGGAAGCATTAATGGAAAAGTGATCCAAGAACACTTGTGCTAGTTGGGTGAAAGAAAAGATGGAATACTTGGTAAGGGCACGATACCAGTCAAGTGTTGGACTGGATAAAGACATGGGGAAGGTTTAGAGGAGAAGGACATCATCATAATAAATCATGTATCATGCATGCCTAAAATCCATAAAGTGCTACTGGGGTTCCTCCTTGCTTTGAAATTTGGTAAATTTGGGAAGCTCCCACTGAGGAGGGTAAGGTATGATGGGGATAAAAGGATGAATAGGTTCATTACAAATCTGATCATAGGATAGGATGTTATGAGCTCCTAAAATGGATGACTCAAGGTTGGTCATTTTATCCATGAGCATTTTCATTAGGTCAGTTTGAGGCAGTGCACCAAAAGTATTGTAAGGCTGATATTATGGTTGAGGTTGGGAAACATATTGGTAATTTCTTGGTGATGGAGAGGCTACCACATATTGGAATGTGGATTCTAGAGGTTGGTTAGGGTAGGTGGATGATGGTGGTTGGGTAGCAGGTATATACCCTTGTAGGTTAGGGATCTATCCTAGATTGGGTGCAATGGGTAATTACTGAGAAATCCTTATGGATTGGGCATGGGTGATAGTTGGGTTGGTGACTAAAGGTGAGGTAGTGACTTTTGTGCTAATGGGTGGTGAGGTAAAGGGATAAATACCTCTAAGATTGGTAAAGGGGTATTAACCAATGGGTTAGGTTTGACAGAGGGGAGGTTGGTAATGCCAGTGGTGTGTGCTCCAGCTACAAGTGGGGCATGACATGTCAATGGTTAAGTTTTCCCTAAGGTAGAGGAGTCATTAGTAGGGGTAGAAGGTATGAGGGTAATAGTTATTTAGATAGGTTGGTTCTCAACCATAACATCAAAGGGGTTATTAGATGAAGATGCCTGGGTGGTCAAAGGTTGGTTGGTGACCATGATAATAGGGATAACATCCATAAGGTGGGATTGCATGCCATAAGGAGGATCTTGAGGTGGGGTTGAGATCAAGATATGGTGAGGGGAGGTGTTAAGGTAGTGCTGAAGGGTGACCAGCTTATTGTCTAGAAAGGTGGCAAAATCCATGTCTCCTTGGGGAAATACCCAAGGGAAAGTAGGGCTTCCCAATGGATGAGGTGAATCTTCTACCTCAGAGATGTACTCCATAGATAAGGAGGTAGAAGAGGTTGATTTAATTGATAGTTTTTGTTCTACTAGGTCTCTTCACTACTGAAGAGTGAGAACCATACAAGAAAAAAAGGGGAGAGAAAATAAGAACAAACTCACCACTCAAACAAGAAGACAAGAAAATGATCAAGGCAATCTAAACACACACTATGAAGTATGTTAAGCTTAGAGGTTAGTTTAATCTTGATTTTAGCTTATGCGTTAGTTTATGAGAATGTGTGATAGAAGTTGGATTGTAGATCAGGTACTAGAGAAGTATTCTATGGTTGGTTTTAGGTTGTTTAGGTGCTTAAAAGAATCTATATTAGAATCAATACATGGCTTGGTATTGGGGCCTACTCCATCACTTCATGGTCCTACAGTGATAAGAGTGATGAGTGCTTAGCTAATATATATTAATATCCAAAGTTTATACTCAACCAAAGAGCTGAGTTGGTTCTCCCCTTGATAATGACCTCTAAGTAGGATTGCCAAGAATAGGTAAGGTGACTGCTAGGTGATGAAATCCTTGTTAGGCCTTGTCTCAAATTATTTTGATGTTTGTTTTATGAAAGTGGTTTGGCTAGTGTGTGCAATAAAAGTGGCGATACGATAAGATTACCGTACTTTAATTCAAAGTGAACTAATGTTAGAAACAAGTAATGGATGTAGTTGATTTTAATCCCAAAATAAATTTTAGTTTTAATAATGAGCACAGATAGAGAGAAGAGCGTACAAATGCAAAGAAAAATGAGTAGAGACTCTAGGTCCCACTGGGCGTGCCATAATTTTTAAGAGTAAATTTTCACTTAAGTTTTAAAAAAAGAAAAAAGAAACTCAATATGGGTTGTGGTAAGAATACCTATTTGTTTGTGTGCACATTGAATCAAAATATTGTGAGAGATCTTATTTATCTTGGGAGGATGATTTGTAGATAAGAAAGCACTAAAGCAAACTTGTTTGTTAGAAAGATAGTTGGGTGGATTGCCTAATGAGAGATAGATCCTAGAAGTGAGAGCTTACTTAAGGGCTGTCAATCCACCTATTTTAAATAATCAAGTTGATAAAACTAGAAAGAAGATACTTGCATCAATAATAGAAGATTATTGAAATCAAATACAAGAAAAGATTATTTAAAAAAGAGACTAGAAATGATATAATTAGTGATAAACTGATTAGTACTAGTGCTAATAGGTCAAGGTATGGCTCAAAAAATTAGAAAGGGGCTTATGAATAGACATGAACATAAAAAAGTGAATTTAGTTGGGTGTAAGAGGGTCAAATTAGCTTGTTGGTTTTTTGTACCACAGGTGACCGTCACTGATCATGAAACCATCACCAGTCAAGGGTAACTATCACTGGTCAGGTGACCATCACTAGTTGAGGGTAACCATCATCGATCAGGTAACCATCAATGGTTACCTATCAATGAATTTGGAAGTGAAATTGGGCTTTAGGTTTACTGATTGAAAGGATCCAGAAAGTGGAATCTAAGAGAGAGCTTAGGATTGGAATAAGAACTTGGTAAAAGAATGCAAGAAAATGAATACTTGTCTTACCAAAACTTAGTTGGTAGGTGGTTGATGCAGATTTGCCTATTAGTGTAATCTAGGTTGATTTTAGCAACATAACAATAGTTGGGATCTTAGCGAAGGGTTGACAACAAGTAGGCTCCCTATGTGGTAGATAATAGTACTTGATAATGTGGATTGACCTGATTAGGCTACAAAATTCTAGATATAAAGAGCTCTTGATAATAATTGCAGATGGTTTGACCTCCCAGGCCTCTCTCTCTTATAAGCACAAGTAAGAGGTGGAAGTGGTTGTCTAAACTAGACTCAAAGTTTTATAAATATAAGTCATCCATGCAAAGGGACCACAACTAGATTTATACTACCATATTTAGAAAATCAAGGAGGTGGTTTGCATGTAGGTTGCATGCTAAGTCTAGGTTGTCCAACTCAATCATCACCAGTTAGGGTGACTATTTCCAGTCACCTTGACCATCATCAATCAAGGAATAGGAAAAATATGGGTTAAAATGGGTGAAAAGGTGAGTTAAGATAGACAAGTGACTAACTTGACTCTGAATTAGGTAATTAGGCTAGGCTAGGTAGGTTTGTTGAAATTATAGGTGTAGTCGATAGAGGATCAAGAGAAACCAAAGGTATTACGATGATTAGGAATATGTGTGTTGTTTTTTGGTGTATACAGGAATATGATGCTTGACTCTATCAACTTAGTTAACTCTTTACTCATTAGGATCTCAATCTTTAAATTATAGGTATATTTATTTACATTATAGGCTTAACATTTGGATCAAGATCTATGGTATGTTGGGATAGTCTAGGATCAAACCCCTTAAGGTCATTGTATTCCCAAGAAAATATATTAGAAAAATCTTTACATAAATTCATAAATGCAATCTTTTCAATTAGAGTGCATACCTTTCCAAGCTTAAGAAGCTTGTCCTTGAAGATAGTAACCCTTTCATGATGTTATTATTTGGTAGACATACTCACCTTATCCATCCTCATTTATTAATTCTCATTTAATATGTTCTCAAGAGTTACCAACCCTTTGAGAAGCTTGTTGGATCTTAGCTACACAATTGATTATCCATAATACTATTGTAACTTACCTTGGATTTTTTAATAAAACTTATCTTCTTGTTGAAGGAAACATGAGATTTATTTATCATTCTCAAAAACCTACCAATTGACATCATTATCTCGAACTGATGGTCTTACTACCACCTTGACATATGGTTGGTTGCTAGAGTTCTTAACATAATTAGGAATGTCAAATTGAGTTCCTGTTGTAGCTAACTTATCAAAATGTTGATTCTGTTCTCTTGGGACTAATTGTATGTTGAAGGCTTCAAAGTCTTCAATAAGGTCCCATAACCTATATTTATAACACTTCAACAATGGATTCTTATCAACAATTTTACCTTTCACTTGATGGATTAATTACTCAGTATCACCAAAAACTTGTAATTACTTCACTCCCTTCTTTCTTGCCAATTGAATTCTATGAATAAGTACTTCATATTCAACCACATTACAAGTGCAGTTGAATTGAAATCTAATAATATAATAATAACTTTCTTTGGAGGGAGAAACTAGCATCACACCTACCCCTACTCCATTCTTACTCCTTAAACCATCAAATAATTTTGCATAGACCATCACTATCTTAATTTGACTTGGAAAGAGCTAGTATACATGCAAATTCTTCATGAAAATAGTAACCACCTAAAATAGTTTCTTCAATACCTTTATATGGGTCATATTCATGATTTTTTACTCCCCATTCATCAAGAAAAATGTTTGATATGCCTTCAAGAATTACAACCAATTTTTTATCATTAGGATGATCTCCCTCATCAATGATAATTCAATTCAAATTTAAAATATTTGGCTTGCATGGTTCAAGATGGAACCTAGACATAGGTTCAGACTTGATTGTAACCTTAGTACCATATCTAGTTCTAAAAGCTATATATGACCAATCAGATGACAAATACCCCCAATCTTGGTAGTGAATTATCTTGATAATAATAGAGAAAATTAGGGTGGTAAATCCATTAAAAAAAAATCTTAGGCAATATAAGAGTTGGGAAAAGCATGGAGAGTAAGACTCAATCCTTTGATCATACCCACAGTCTTGGTAGCTAAACCATTTGATTATAAGACACCCTTGGTATTAGGCTCACACTTTAGGCCTAACTTATTAGTTATCTTTGTAAGCATCACTAAACTAATTTACCCACTATCTATCATGCAAGTATGAATTAATCAATCTTTAATAATCACAAAAAGATAAAAAGGAGCTAGTTTTACCATTTTTGCTTCCTTGCCCATCAGTAGGTGTAGGTTTATTTATGAATATTGAATTTTATCTTCTCACTAATTTTTATAAAATTTTGAGTTTAGAAAAATCCCCTTGAAGAATGGCCCTTTATCTAGGGATAGATAGTGTGTCCCACATAATAATCCTCACATGAAGCTTCCTCATTTGGTCCATAATGTTGATGCAAGAACCACCAAACCTTATATGTCCTTTAGGAACTAACATACTACTTTGATCTTGTATAGTTTGAGGTATGAAAACACTCTTTACGTTCTAATTTTTATAAGTTTCTTGGGCCTTAGAGACTACATTATTTTCTTTTGTTCCTTGAGATATAATAAGAATAGTGACTAGACTCTTACCTACCTCTTGAGCATCTTCAGTTACTCTACTTTACCTTATATTAGTTGATATGGAAGTATCAACAACCTTACTTGTGCTTCCTAAATAATTGAATGCACACCAATCTAACTCTTACCAATTTACCAATGTAACATCAGATTGAAATTTATCTCCATTAGTCCTTTCATGATTAGGAACTTTATCTTGTGTCATAAAGGGCATTATTCCATTTTATGCCATAAAAGCTTAGTTGAACACCTCATTTTGATTGGTAAGCTGATTATGAGGTTGATCCCATTGAGAAGACCAATCACAATATTAAATAAGGTTATTTTGAATAGGTACTAGATATATAAATGTAGAGGTAACATTTAGGTTATGACTCTTCTAAGGTCTAACATTAGTAATCTACCCTTATCCTTGAAAGCTGGTTGGAAAAGGTGGTCTATTTGGCTGATAAGACTGATATGGGGCTTGTTGAGGTCTGGGAAGATGATTTAGATATCTCTTCAAGGCTACCATATCATTTTATTGGGATTTTAATAGGCTCATTAACTCTTGAATTTCATTTGATTGACTAGGGGAATCTTGCTCATGACTAGTTAGTATGGGAATGGGAGTAAGAGTTAGTGTAGGAGGATGTATTTTAGGAAATAATGGCATGGGAGGTATTGGGGAAATATTTCTAGCTTATATGAGGATATTATCATCATTGATGGTAACATCATAGGCATCAAGTAAGGTTTCTCCTCCCATATATTGTATCATGACAACTATGTCACTATTTAAGGCCTTAAGATATTAGGGGATGATATAGTTGTTAGTGGGACTCACAAAAGTTGGAATCCTATCCCATGCTTTTTGAAATATAGAATTGAAATCTTAAATAAACTCTTATGGGGATATCTTGATAGTGGTTAATTACTCAGCCAAAGATAAGTGATCACTCTTGTCCTCAAACCTCTTACTCAATTTCTCTCCTGTTTGGTCCCATGAGTTAATAGAATTAGGAGCCAAGGTCCTATAGAAATCTAAATCCTTGCCCTTAAATGAAATGGATAATAATTTAATGGCCATATTCTCTTGAGTAATATTATGAATATTACATAAATTTTCCATATATCTAATGTGTTAAATGGGGGTAATGAAGTTTTATCCACTAAATTATATGACACTTGTAAGAGCTTCCATAGGGATATCATCATATCTTGTAAGGTTTAGAGGAGATCCACCATTGAAAGTAATAAAGGTTAGGTTTCTATCCATATTAATAGCTCTAAAAGAGTTTGGAGTATAATGGAAATGGAGCTTCTTTCTAGGAGTTTTATTATAAGGGGAAGAACGAATGAATCTCTTTCTCTTGACTAAAAATGGAGGTGACTCAACAAACTCGAAAGGAATACCTTTGGACCTTGATCTTGTAGTCACCTTTGGATTGAAAATTGCTTACTAGTCTATAACCAAGAGTCAATTTTTTTTTAAAGTCACTAGATGTTGCATGAAGGAGGTTATTAGAATTGCAAATTTATCAAGACCAACATAAATCTTGGATAACCTTATTAAAACTAGATTCCATCAGGCATAGCAGAACTACAGATGTTAGCTAAAATTGGCAACAGTTGGTTAACAACGTTTCAAAAATTTCCCACCATGCTCTTAACTTTGTTTATAACCATATGAAGTATCTTGTTTTGGTCATGATTGGTCTCACAGTGGTAAGCATTGTGTTTTTCCTTTTAGATTTTAGAGTACCTTAGGGTGGTCTAGTTAGAGGTGGAGTCAAAACACTTAGTCTTATCATCAAAGTTATTCAATGTGATCATAAACAAAATGTTTAGCATAGATTAAGGTAAATTTTATAATGTTAAGGTTTTTGTGAAATTCAAGGTAAAGTGTGAACCATGGTGAAGACAATGAGATGGTGACCTTCTAAGAAGACAATGCATTCCAAGCTAAGGAGGAAGACCAAAGAACAGAGCTAGTGAGTTAACAATATTACACCTTCATGAATTTTGGAGAAGTTGAGCTTTTTTTGGAAAGATTAAAGTATTTCATTTACTTTAGTTTTATGGTATGCTCTAATTTTTTAATGAGACTTACTAGGAAAGATCAAACATGAAGGTCTATATCATTGTATAAGTGTCTATTATGTCATTTAACACTTGTGTAATGTCATGATACATGTACTTTGTCATATATATTGTCCAATATGTCTTAAGACTACTTTTATAATGTTGAAAATTGATTTTAACTACCTATTCATCATTTATAATGTTTAAATAAGGCATAATGAGGAAGTTGCAAGGGAAGAAAAGGTGGGAAATGATTTGGCACATTGTTCCACCTTTGTAAAAACCAACAAAGGTTACATAATTACTTATTTCATCAGTTCTAACAGGCTAAAAAGGCATGAAAATTAGTTTCTTGAGGAGAAAAGGCCTGTGGATGTTTTTTTTGCAAAGGTTTTCGATCAAGGATAAAATTACAAGCTTCCCCAAGACTCTTTCAATGCTAGAACTCTTGTGTAACTACCTATTCATCATTTATAACATTTAAATAAGACATAATGAGGAATTTTTAGGGAAAAAAATGGTTGGAAATTATTTGGCACATTACTCCACCTCCATACCTACCAAAGAAGGTTCCATAATCACTCAGTTCATCAGATCCAACAGGTTAAGAAGGCATGATAAGTAGTTTCTTGAGGAGAAAAGGCTTGTGAATGTTTTTTTTGCAAAGGTTTTCTATTGATGATAAAATTATAAGCCTCCCTAAGACTCTTGATAGTCCCCTCAGACCCAAATCCATGTAAATGAAGGAGTTTTAGATCTAAAAAGGGAAAAAACTTATTCCATTTCTCTATCAAGTTTCATAGGTCTACTTGGAAAGATCAAAAGGGTCAATGGTTTGAGGTTGGTTCATATAGGAGAGAGAAGATTAGGGCCAATGCTCTTAGGGGAAGGAGGGGACCCATATTCCCTTCTAATTTATATAAGGAGTAAGGAGATTTAGGCCCTAAGATTTATGAATCATCCTAAACAAAATCAATTGTCTTAAACCCTCTCAAAATCCTAAAATCTTAGTTTTTGATGGTTTCAAAGCATTTTGGATCTCATTGGTGTAAATAGAGGTTTAAAAGAAATCATGTAAGATCCTCTTAGTGTTCTCACTCACTTTCCCTTCACTCATTTGGCATGTGCTAGCAATAAAATAATAAAACCTTCACTTTGAATGAGTTGTAGACTTATATAAGAGGCTACAAGAAAGGTTTTAGTTATTTTTAAGACATTTCCTTACTTTAAGTGGCTCTTAATCAATCTCCAACAACATCACACTCCTCTTATCAATATTATCAAGTGGTAGATAACATATAATATAGGTCATTGGTATGAGGGTTCAAGTGTAGGTTTGTGACTGATGAATAAGTTCCTAATACATTTTTGGAGGAGTTATACTGATGATCTAACCCTAATACATCTTGGGGTGTTCATGTTGGTCTATAAATTTGATTTGATGAATCTTGATAAGATCTTGGATAATTTATCATTGTGAATGATCCCTAAATAGGATAAACATATTCACTTTCCTCTCATTAATACCATCTAACCAAAGAAAAATAATCACATGGTGAGTGAATAAAGTGCTAAGCTTAAAATAGGCACCTACAGGTCTGCCTATAAATTAGACTAAATGAAGTAAGTTCTATGAAGGGAAAAAAAATTTAGAAGTTACATAAAGTGTGTGAGGTCTCAAGGGAATGTTTTAAAATGTTAAGCTATTATATAAATAAAATAAAACATAAAAATGGCCAAAGACACCTGAGATAAGCTTTAGCAGGCTTAAAGGAGAAAGAAGGAGGTTTACTATGAATTTAAAGTATTAATCTCAAGAAACCAATGAGATATTGGTTTATCATGATGATAGATAGTCTATCCATCCTAAGTAAGTTCCCAACATGTTTTTCCAAGGATTTCATAAGCACTTTGTAGACACTAAAAAACTTCACACAATGGTTCTAGATGTTAAAATGACTCAGGACCCCCTAAGCCTTATAGACCCACTAACCAACCCATCAAACCCTAAGTCAAGTTAGTTACTTAGCCAACTAAACTCACTAACTCACTAAATTAACCATTACCCAACCCTTTTTAACTCACCTTGACTAATTTTCATCTAAACCATCGACCACCGATGGTCAGCTTGACCATCAATGGTTAAGCTAACTGTTGATGGTCAGGTCTTCCTCATTATTACACAAATACCAACTGTGTGTAAGTTAACACAAAACAATTAAATATGTCTACCTTGCCCACTAATAGCAAACTCCTAAGTATAAAAATCATCAAGCTAACCTCCTAGGAAACTTTCTATCCTCCATCTCTCTTTGCCTATAAAAGGAGGGGAGTAGGAGGTGAAATGTATCTATCAATCACAAGAGCATTTTAGCATATAAGTATTCAAGATTTCTAGCTAGTCTTCCTTCCAACAATTCAAAAACTAAAATAGAGATCCAAACCTTTACCAAAATTGATATTGAGGTAAAGTACCATTACTTTGCCAAAAATTCTCCATTCATCAACCATCATCCATTTAGTAAGCAATACGCATAGTTTATATTTTAGATTTATTTATTTAGTTTATGACTTCTAGGCCTAAATCAGAGCTCCTACACCTATATTCTAACTTATATGCCCCTAAAATAACCCTTAACAAACCCTTACCTAATCATTAACCCATTTTTTAACTCTTTTTTGAGTACCTTCAAAATCCATAGGCAACTATCGATGGTCAACATAATCATCGATGGTCACCTCCAATCGTCGATGATTACCCAACCACTGATAGTCAGCTTAATGACCAAAAACTACCCTAACCATTGATGGTAACTATGGTAAGATATAATATCAAGTTATTTCTAACCCATTACCCCCAACCAAATCCAACTTTTTGTGTCCCTGCTTGTTCATAAACCCCTGCTTATTGTTTTGAATCTGACCTAATCTATTTTAGAACTAGTATTAAATTTCAAATACAATATTTAGTTATTTTATATAAAAATAATTCATTTATTCTTGTATTTAATTTCAATTACTTTTTTTTATTTGATGCAATTACTTTCATTTGATCTCTTTCAACTTAATTGTTATCAAAGAGTGGATTGACAGTCTCCTAGTAAACTCATGCTTCTTCGATCTAACTCACTCTAGGCAATCCACCTAATTATCTTTCTAACAATCCCTTTTGTTATTGATTTTTTATCTATAGTTCATCCTTCTAAGATAAAAAGGAGCTCTCCACACTCGTCTAGATCACACACACATAAAAACCAGGTTCTTCTACCTCACCATTATTAGTAGTTTCTTACCTTCTTTAATTAAGAAATGAGTAGAAATTAAGAGAAACATTTTGGCACACTCAGTTTGACCCTAGCATCATCTAGGTACCCCTTTTATTCCTTTAATATATGCTCATACAAATATGATATTTATTTTGGGCTTAAAATAAACCTTACGTACATTGATTGCTTGTTTGTTTTTAGTTCATTTAGTAACTTAAAGGCAAAAGTAATCAATCATAGTTTCAATCTTGTTATCACACACTTTACCAAACCACATAATCAATCAACACATTAAAATAATTGACATAAGGCTTGACTAGGATTTCATCACCTAGTGGTATACCTTGCCCTTTGGTTATCTTGCTTGGAGGTCATTACCAAGAAGAGTAACCAAAACTCAAATCTCTAGTTGAGTTTAGACTTTGAAATTTAGTATATCTTGGCTAATTACCTAACACCCTTATCTTTGTGGTGTGTGAAGTGAGGGGGTAGGTTCTAATATCAAGCCACATCCTGACTTTCAATACAGATTTTTGAGAGCACCTTTCACACCTAAAACAAACTTTAGACTTCCTTTCTAGTACCTACTATACAAACCAAATATCCTCTTCACACTTTCTAAGGCATAATCCAAAAGTGATCTAAAAAGTACCTAAGTTATCAAATACACTTTAGTGTATGTTTTAATTACCTTGAGATTATTTTCCTTTTGCTTGCTTTGTGTTTGAGTTGTGAGATTTCCATCATTTGATTTTCATTCCTCACATGGTCTTTACTAGACAATAGTTGAGGAACCAAACTAACCAATAACTACCTTCCTCTTCTTCCTCCTCCATGGAGTATACTTCTGATGTTGAGAGTTATCCTCATCTTTTCCCCCCTCCTACCATGCCTCAAATAGTTATCAAGGGTGATGTGGATTTAAATACCTTCCTTGATAACATTCCTGTAGCCCTTCAACATTACCTCAACACCTTATCTCACCGCACCCCTATTGCTTTGGTTCCTCTTATGGACCTACCTTATGGTATGCCTCCCCATATTATGGTTGGTGCCACCTCTACCCAACCTCTGATCACCCAAGCATCTTCTTCCACTAATATCCCATCCACTACCACCACCCAAACTTAATCCAACATCCCAACCAATATCCAAACACCCCCTACACCAACCAACACCTCCCACATAGGGGAAAACTCACCTCTTATTACCCATACTTCATCCACTATGGGGGTATCTTCTACTCCTATTTCCACCATTCCCCTTATCACTACCAACCCACAAATTTCTACCCCACTTCAAAATTTTATTCTTTCTATACCTCATACCCTTCTACCTATTAGCATAGCAGTTACCACTCAAACCCAACCAATTAATTTATCCATACCTCTAAATCAACCCATATCAATCCCTTACAAAATACCCATGACATCCTTCTAATATGTTCCTAATCCAAAAGGATACATATCACCTTCTACCCAACCTTTTATGCCCATTAACCCTTATGTGGCATCATCCCAACCTTCAATGACCACATACCAATATGTGATATCTTCTCAACCTTTTACTACTTATCTATATATTGCTGCCACCCAACCTCAGCCAAACTTACCACATAATAATGGATCTTCTTAACCCCAAACAAATTTGGTCAAAATGTTAATGGACAAAATGATCAACCTAGAGTCATCTATTTCTAGGGCTCATAACCTTGTGTCTTATGATCAAATTATAATGAACATATCCATCCATCTACCCCTATTTGATCTTATCCTCCTCAATGGGAAATACCCAAGTTTTCCAAGTTATAAAGCAAGGAGGACCCCTAAAAACACTTAATATCATTTCACCATTCTTGCTATTTGATTGCTTATGATGATGCTATACTCCTTTGCACTTTTCTAATATCTTTATTTGGACCAACCTTATATTGGTATAGTGCTCTCACCAAGAAATCCATATTTTCATTTTCCCAACTTGCCTAAATCTTTTTAGATCATTTCTCAGTCATGTTGGCTAAATATTTTGTCAACCAGCTAACTGATGAGCAAAATAGTTCTTATCAACCACAATAAGGGAGATTGGTCAGCCAGATGTGCAAGTTTACCACATCAAAAGGGGACAAATCTCTCCTCTCATTAAGGGGAGCTTCCCTATTAAATATGAGGGGATATATACTATAAATATAATCAAAAAATAACACTTAGGGGTAGATAATGCCATCCATCTCTCTTTTTTCAAAGATGATGTTCACAAACAAAGGAGAAAATCCTGGTGAAAACAATGAGGGCACTTCTCTTCTTTCAGAAGTGATCTTGTAAGAAATAGTAGGAATTCTACCAGGTAATGACAAAAAACTAGTAACAAAAGGGTGTAGTAACTAGCAGGATGAAGTGTAGCTCAAAGTCTTCACCTCATCTGCCCAAAGAGTGAAAAACAAAGGATAATGGGGGCACAAATTCATCCCAAGATCCTTCACATAGAAATAGAAAATGAAAAACACACACTAAAGATAACTATGATAGCACAAAGTCTTTTCACAGTTAGCTTCAAGACACCTTCCTAATTACTTCTACTATTTCTGCTTGTTAGATTAAATAAACAAGAATGCTTCTAAGAAATAGACATAAGAAAAATTTCCTAAAATAACACAAGCTATAACAACACAAAGTCTGCAAGTAACTTGCATTCTCATTTAGATAAAATAATATGAACAACAATCTGAGCTCAAAGTCTTAGTATTCCCTTTCAATTTGGGTAGAGTTTCACTTCTATAAAAATGAAAAGTCTCCTTTGCAAAAGACAAGAGACTATAATATATGGGAGCCCAGAAAGGCTTGAAACTTCTTTCCATGGAACGACCCATGCTGCATTCAATGTATTGAATGCATTTTTAGTTCTATCAAGTGACCATGATTGGAACAGTGCATTTGCCTTAACTGTGGCATGCCAATTCATCTAATATGTCTCTTCCTTAGTATGGACTATCTGGTCCTTTTCTTGATGTCTACATAGCTATCCATTTTGCCTTTACTTCATGGAAGAAAAACAGGCTGCATCCTTGGTTTGGTGTGCTTAGATGACTACTTGGTGAACTGTTTCACCTACTAGAAATAACTTCTACATAGATATTTATAATCTTTTTGTAATTTTCTCTCTTCCCTATAGCAATTTAAGCTCTCGCGCTTTCTTTTTAGCTGGTCGCTTGGCTCATTTTTCAAGTACCTTAAATTTGACATCCATAGGGCTATTAATGGTGGCTGGCTATTTGAACCATATTAAACCATGAACCTATTGAAAGTTCATTGGTTCATTGGTTTATTCTATCTTTATTAGTTCCTTGGTTCAATCACTACCTTTATTCATTGCTTGAACCGTCCCTTTAAACTGTCTCTGGAATCTTCCATTTGTTTCTTTCCTTGCTTGAGACTGTCTTTGAATTGTTGAACCTATGAAACATTGAACTTTAACTCTTATATTTTAAGGTTCAATCGGTTCATTGGTTCATCCTTTGTCTCATTGTTTCCTTTATCCTTCAAAGTCCCTTTGAAGCCTTGAAATGTTGAACCTTTGAACCCTTAAACCCATTGAACCTTTTGGTTCAAGGTTCAATGGTTCAATCCTTGTTCATTGAAGTCTCTTTTTAGTCTAAGTATTTTTGAAGCTTTCCCTTCATCTTTATCAAGACTTTGGAATAACCCAAAGGGAAGGTGTCCCTTCGGGCTTTGAGAAAGGTCCTTTTCTGAGTGTTGAGTGCCCCTCGCAAGGGTACCTACCCTTTAGGATCAACCAGGCAACCTTCAGGCTTTAATTTCTTCGAGCAGCCTTCTTCAATTCTTTTCCTTCAGACAAAATGTCTGAAGAAATTCCTTCAGACAATTTGTCTGAAGGAAATCTTCCTTGGCTTCATCTTTTTCTATCGAGCTTTTTCCTTCAGACTTTTCCTTCAAACAAAAGTCTAAAGGAATTCCTTCAGATGTTTTGTTTGAAAGAATTCACCTTTGCCTTATCTAATTTTTTGAGGAAAATATTCCCAAAGGAAATCTAACAATTCTTTTACTTAGTAATATCCTTAGACAAAAAGTCTGAAGGAAATGTTCCCTTTCAGCCTTTGACTCAAATTTGAAGGAATTCCATCTTTTCTGCCTTCTCTATGACCATTGAACCAATGTTCCCTACCCTTCGTAAGGGCATCCACCTTTAGTTCACTGCCCTCTATAAAGGCATTTGTCCCTTCAGATTTGAGGTAGTCCCTTAAACCTGTCGATTGAACCGACCGATTGAACTAACTTTGGTTTAATGGTTCAACAGTTCAATCTCATTATTTTGGCTAAGTCTTTTGACTACTTGAACCACCCACGCATTGAACCTATTGAACCATTGAACCCATTGAACCTTTGAACCAAAATAGTTCAAGGTTCAATGATTCAATGGTTCAAGTCTTCTTTTCACTAAGTGTTTTGAAGCCATTGAACCTTGAAGCGGTTAAACTTGTTGAACTTTAGACAAAGCACTTAACTCTTTAAGCTTGATGATGACTTCGAAACTTGAACTTGTTGAACCCTTGAACCAAAATGGTTCAAGGTTTAATGGTTCAATTCTTTGTTTGAAGCTTGCCGATGAACAATTTTTGGTTGAACCAAGGCATTGAACCAATCTTGAAAATGCCTAAGTGTTGGAAACTTGCTCCTTTGAGAGAACTTGCCTGTTGAAGCCATTGAACCCATGGAACTTGCTAATCCTTTAATTGAAAAAGCTTGAATAATGAAATTTTATGAATGCTCAAAATAATTTTTTGAGAAGGGAAGAGATAATTTTGGTCTTGCAGGACCAAAATAGTTCATATGTTGTCCTAAAAATGAGTGACATTTTTGGGGACAACAACTGGCTCCAGTTGGGGAACTTCCTTCAGTTAAAAACTTGGAACAATTTAGGGGAGTAGAAACCAAAATATCTAGTGCCTTGAAGTATGCCATTGGGATATGGAGTCATGCTACCCAAAAAGAAAGGCACCAAAAATTAAAATGAAAAACACAAAAAAGAACTAAAGACTTTAAAAATATATATATGTACAAGTGAACTTATCTAATACTTCAATAATTGAAGTGCTTCAGATGCTGCCCACTATGAGATAGTGAAAATGGCATTCCATCCTGATAAACTAGTAAGAAACCATTTTCTCCCTAGAATTGGTGATGGGTGAATGGAACTCCCCACCAAGAATCACATTTTTTGTGTACTCTTTTTGGTTTTCTCTTCTTGTCCCATGGCAAGGCATGGTCTCCAATCTAAAAACCATAAATCTTTGCTCTCTTGGTGAAGAGTCCCTTTTCCTTAATTTGGTGTGCATTAGTATGGTCCACTACCATAGCTTGTTACTCATCTGGTTCAGTCCAACACATGATTTGATTGACAGCACCAAAATCCTGCCAATGGTTGGCATTATCAGGAACACTTGGTCGAAAGATTAGTTTGATAGTGTACCTATTATCTTTGAAATCTTGGTGAGGAACCAAGGGGGTTACAAGGTCAACCAATGAATTTGCATGATCATAAAGGTCTCTAGGTACTGTAAATATATTGAAAGCATTAAAAATTTCAAGGCAGTCCCATACCAAATTGCGATAATGGCACAATCTCTTATTCTTGGTTTTACACAGGTTCCTCACCTAAAAAACCATCAGTGCAGCATCTCCTTTAGCATGAAGGAGTTTAACACCTCTATTTTGAGCTACTTTTAACCCGAGTAATATAGATTCATACTCAGTAGTGTTGTTGGTGTTGCTGAATTACAACTTGTATGATGAAGGAAAGATATCTCCTTAAGGAGATATCAACACAATCCTAGCTCCTGAACTGGTAGAGGAGTAGTTGCCATCAAGTTCTAGAATCCATACCTCATCATACACTAATTTTTCCTTGGATTCTTCTTCATTTGGAGGGGGAGATTCCTCAACACTTATACTGCATTCTACCATCCTTTCTACTATTCTAGCTGAAACCATTTTTAGGCTATCACATTCAGGAGCTTCACCAGGTGCCTCATGGACTTCCTCTATGGTCAAGAAATAATTACCCATGCCTGAAGACTTAAACAAAATTTGAGCTTCAGGTGCTGATGTCTGAGTGACCACATATTTTTCTTCCTTCTCAGGGATCAATCTTTGCATAACACTCTTGACAGGAATTCTCACCTCAGATAAGTCCATGCTCAGCTCACCACCAACATCCTTGTAGAAATTTTAGCCAAGAAGGATGCCGTATGATGCTGGGATGTCAGCCACCAGGACAATCATCTTGATTCTCTTGTCTAAGAATGCTACAAATGCAAATTAGGTGTCCTTGATCTGTCCTAGCAGTGGCACCTATTTGTTCTCCATGGAGAAACATCTCCCAAATGTCTTGGTCAGTGTAAGACCAAGGGATTCTACCACTTTGGCAGGCATGACATTATCTGAAACTCTAGAATCAATGATGCAATTGCTCAACTTGTGACCATTTATCAATAGGGAAACATAAAAAAGGCTCTATTTTCTTAGGGGAAGTGTGAGGAGTAATGACAAGATTGTTTGGGAGGGGCATGTTCCTTAGGGGATCATGAGTTACCTTCTTAGATTCTTGTCTTTTAGGGATGTTTTGGTTCTTCACACATTGAACCAATTTATCCAACTGATCAGGGTTGGATTGCAAGAATTCAAATTTAAACATTTGAATTTTGGTTTTTTTATATGGTCAATTATATCAAATGTCTGGAATGAGCTAGGAGTAGGGGATGGGAGTTCATCCTTTTGGTTTTTAGAAGGAGGAGGAGGATTGGTCTACAAATTTTAATTTAGAGGTGAAGGTGCAATTGAGGTACTCACCTTTCTTGTAGTTACTGGGTCCTTTGGCTGGAAGGGTAGAGTGGTTCCCCACTTAGCAATTGAAATTGTAGGCTAAGCTCACTCCTCTATTCTTTCTTTATCAGCTTGCTGGGATGATTGATTCTTGGACCGAGTGAACACAACATAAGTTCCCTCAACTGCTCCACCTTCACTTTTGGGTTCATCTTGGTAATTCAGGTTATTAATGTTGGAGTCATTGGTTAATTCTTCTTAGTCTTCTACAAAGAGATCAACATCATTTTCTTGATCAAACTCAGGTTAGAAAGAGGAATCATATTATATTTCCAGATATCTAACTACTGATTTGGTTGGAGGTGCTTCAATGGCAAGGTTCCTTTGTGGGGGAGGAAGATGATTTGGTTGCCCTTAATTTCGGGTAGCATTGCCTTGGTATGATTGATTATGGAATGTCCTCCTTGGTATATCTTTGTATGCAAGAGTAGATGACATCCCTTGAGCCATTTTCTTTCTAAGAGCAAGAAATTCATTTTCTAGCTTTTACACCATTGGATCAGTGGTGGCTGTAGGTGAATATTTAGAGGATGAAGAAGATTTACCTCTATTTAGATCTCTCCTTATCTTTCTAACCAAGATAAGGTCATCTTATACCTTAGTAGCCAAGTCTTGAACAGAAGCAAGGTCTATGTGGCCACCACGTCTCAGGAGAAAACTCACTTCAGGTAGCTGTGAGTTGATGAAAAAGCACTTGAAGTTTTCAGGTGTTGGCTGAGTAATGACAGGAATCTGGTTCCTCAACTTATCAAACTTTGCAATGAAATCCCTCATAGGTTCATGAGGTTCCTTCTTCATCTGTGTGAGCTGGGCCAACAAAGCATGTGTATCTTTTATAGGCTTAGACCTTGCTTTGAATTTGGCTTTGAGAGTGTCCCAGTCAGTCACTGACTGAGCCTACAGATGGTATAACTAGTCTGTAACAGTGCCTTGTAGTGTCTCCACAAATAGCCTAACTGCTATGTCTTCAAATTCTACACCTATCACACCATAGGATATGTTGAAGGCTGCAATATTTTCATCAAGATGAACTTTCTTATCACCAAATAACTTAGGGAAATTCTTCCTTAAAATGTGTGGAAGCTCATGAAGAGGTGGAATAAGATTGAGTGGACCAAAAGAGTTACCCCAGGGGCCTTAAGCTGCCATGATTGGATTATGAAAAATGGGGATAAATCTAGGTAGAGTATGGATAGGCAAAGCTCTGCTAACAATAGAAAAAGTAGCTTTGCCTTGTGTTGGTGACCTGGTATGGATAGGAGGAACACTCTTGGATCGTTGAGCTTGAAGTTGGGGAGGGAACAAGTCGAAATTGCCCTGCTGTACCAACTCAAAAATAGGGTCAAAAACACCTTGGGCTCTTTGATTCTTGGTATATCATGGAGTTACCAGATTATATAATGGTGATGGATAAGGCTATAATGATAATGGGTAAGATACAGACTAGAGTCGCTAGAGTCTATAATGGATAAGGACATGAATTGTTTCAATCTGAAACTTGAGGCTTTATACTGCACACTAGTTCCCCAACAGAGTCACCAAAAATACTATTGCATGAGGCTAGGAGGAAAATGGTAAAGCTATAATGATAATGGATAAGACATAGAGTAGAGTCGCCAAAATATATAATGGATAAGAATAGGAACTAGTCGTTTGATCCCCAGCAAAGTTGCCAAAAATACTATTGGCTAAAATTTTGTCAACTAGCTAACTGATGAGAAAAATAGTTCTTATCAACCATAGCAAGGGAGATTGGTTAGCCAGATGTGCAAGTTTACCACATCAAAAGGGGACAAATCTCTCCTCTCATCAAGGGGAGGTTCCCTGTTAAATATGAGGGGCTATATACTATAAATATAAGCAAAAAATAACACTCAGGGGTAGGATAATGCAATCCATCTCTCTTTTTTCAAAGATGATGTTCACAAACAAAGAAGAAAATCCTAGTGAAAACAATGAAGGCACTTCTCTTCTTTCAGAAGTGATCTTGCAAGAAACAACAGGAGTTCTATTAGGTAGTGACAAAGAACTAGTAATAAAAGGGCACAATAACTAGTAGGATGAAGTGTAGCTCAAAGTCTTCACCTCAACTACCCAAAGAGTGAAAAGCAAAAGATAATGGGGGAACAAAGTCATTCCAAGATCCTTCACATAAAAAATAAATGAAAAACACACACTGAAGATAACTATGATATCACAAAGTCTTTTCACAATTAGCTTCAGGACACCTTCCTAATTACTTCTACTAGTTCTGCTTGTTAGATAAAATAAACAAGAATACTTCTAGGAAATAGACATAAGAACAATTTCCTAAAATAACACAAGCTATAATAGCACAAAGTCTACAAGTAACTTGCATTCTCATTTAGATAAAATAATATGAACACCAATCTGAGCTCAAAGTCTCAATATTCTCTTTCAATTTGGGTAGAGTTTTGCTTCTATAAAAATGAAAAGTCTCCTTTGCAAAAGACAAGAGATTATAATATATGGAAGCCCAGAAAGGCTTGGCACTTCTTTCTATGGAATGACCTATGCTGTATTTAATGTATTGAATGCATTTTCAGTTCTATCAAGTGACCATGCTTAGAAAAGTGCATTTTCCTTAACTGTGGTGTGCCAATTCATCTAATGTATCTCTTCCTTAGTATCGACTGTGTAGTCCTTTTCTTGATGTCTGCGTAGCTATCCATTTTGCCTTTACTTCATGGAAGAAAAATAGGCTGTGTCCTTGGTTTGGCATGCTTAGATGACTACTTGGTGAACTGTTTCACCTATTAGAAATAACTTCTGCATAGATATTTCTAATCTTTTTGTAAAATTCTCTCTTCCCTTTAGAAATTTAAGCTCTCAAGCTCTCTTTTCAGCTGGTCGCTTGGCTCATTTTTCAAGTTCTGTGCCATATTCAAAAGCTAACAGATATTACATTACCTTAAATTTGACATCCACGGGGCTGTCAATAGTGGTTGGCTGTTTGAACCATATTGAACCATGAACCCTTGAACCTATTGAAAGTTCATTGGTTCATTCTATCTTTATCAGTTCCCTAGTTCAATTGCTGCCTTTGTTCATTGCTTGAACCATCCCTTTGAACCGTCTCTAAAATATTCCTTTTGTTTCTTTCCTTGCTTGAGGTTATCTTTGAACTATTAAACCTATGAACCATTAAAATTTGAACTCTTATGATTCAAGGTTCAATTAGTTCATTGGTTCATCCTTTGTCCCATTATTTCCTTTATCCTTTGAAGTCCCTTTGAAGCCTTGAAATGTTGAACCTTTGAACCCTTGAACTCGTTGAACCATTTGGTTCAAGGTTCAATGGTTCAATCCTTGTTCATTGAAGTCTCTTTTTAGTCTAAGTCTTTTTGAAGATTTCCCTTCGTCTTTATCAAGCCTTTGGAACACCTCAAAGGGAAGGTGTCCCTTCAGGCTTTGAGAAAGGTCCTTTTTTGAATGTCGAGTGCCCCCCGCAAGGGTACCTACCCTTCAGGATCAACCGAGTAGCCTTCGGGATTTAATTTCTTCCAACGGCCTTTATCGATTCTTTTCCTTCAGACAAAATGTCCAAAAGAATTCCTTCGGATAATTTGTCTGAAGGAAATCTTCCTTGGCTTCATCTTTTTCTATCAGGATTTTGCTTTTGATATTTTTCCTTTGGGATTTTCCTTCGGACAAAAGTCTGAAGGAATTCCTTCAGACATTTTTTCTAAAAGAATTTGTCTTTGCTTTATTTACTTTTTTGAGGAAAATCTTCCCAAAGGAAATCTAATGGTTCTTTCACTTAGTAATTTCCTCAGACAAAAAATCTAAAGGAAATGTTCCCTTTCAGCATTTGAACAAATTTGAAGGAATTCCATCTTTTTTTCCTTCTCTATGACCATTGAACCAATGTTCCCTACCCTCCATAAATGCATCCACCTTTAGTTCACTGCCCTCCACAAGGGCATTTTTCCCTTTAGCTTTGAGGCAGTCCCTTGAACTTGTCGATTGAATTGATCGATTGAACCAACTTTGGTTCAATGGTTCAACGATTCAATCTCTTTCTTTTGGCTAAGTCTTTTGACCACTTGAACCACCCATGCATTGAACCGTTGAACCTTTAAACCAAAATGGTTTAATGTTCAATGGTTCAATGGTTCAAGCATTTTTTTCACTATGTGTTTTGAAGCCATTAAACCTTGAAGCAGTTGAACTTGTTTAACTTTTGACAAAGTGCTTAACTCTTTAAGCTTGTTGATGATGTTGAACCTTGAACTCATTGAACCCTTGAACCAAAATGGTTCAAGGTTCAATGGTTTAATGGTTCAATGCTTTATTTGAAGCTTGACAAAGAACATTTTTTGGTTGAACCAAGGCATTAAACTAATCTTGAAAATGCCTAAGTATTGGAAAATTGCTCCTTTGAGAGAACTTTCCTATTGAAGCCATTAAACCCATTGAACCTGATAATCCTTTAACTAAAAAATCTTGAATAATGAAGATTTTTGAATGCTCAAAATAATTTTTTGAGAAGGGAAGAGATAATTTTGGTCATGCAGGACCAAAATAGTTCATATGTTGTCCTAAAAATGAGTGACATTTTTGGGGACAACAAGTCAATATATCTAAAAAGGTCTCTATTACTGACCTCTACTCCATTAGGAAATTTGATGATGAATCAATTGCTGATTTTGTAGTGAGATGGAGAGGTCTTATCAACTAGCTCTATTTCTCTTTACCCCAAACTGAGTTGATTAAAATTTCATCTTAGGGTTGTGCCAAACACATTGATCCTACTCTTCAAGTTTAAAATTTTAGAACATTTTATGAGGATTTCAACATGGCACATAAACTAGAAATCAAAGCCATTGATGAGGGGAGATTGAAACTGAGAAATAAAAATTATAGCTTCAAATCCAATGAGCCTTCCTTATCCAAAACCACAAATCAATCTAACCATCCTAAAACAAGACTAAAGACATCCATAAACTTAGTTGTCCTTAAAAATGCTCCACCACCAACTGTCAACCAACCCAACAAAACTAACTCCTCTAACTCTTCCAACCAACAAAGCCAAAATCAAAACTAAGCTACCCTAAAATAATATACTCTGATAGGGGAGTATTATGTTTTAGTTTTGGATAAATTTCTCAAATCCAACATCATACAACTTCCTCCCATAAAACCTCACCAAAAATTTGATGCTTCTAACCCTATACCTGGTTGGTACAATGAGAATGATCTATGTGCTTTCCACCATGTCATTGGACATGATGTTAGTATATGTAACACCTTAAAAACCATTTTACAAAACATGATTGATAAGGGAGAACTTATATTTGATAATCCCAATGCACCTTCAAATCAGTCCCTTGAAATCTTTTGAAAACCTTTCCCCAACCATGCCCTTTCTACTAATTATGATGATAACAAACCATAATCATCTCATGCTTGTTAGGTCCATACAGTCAATGTCATTATCAATGAACCTATCATCAAAGAGACCATTTCCTCAACTATCTCTTCCTCCATTCCACTCATTTGAGTGGTGGACTCACCCTCTATTCCTTTGGACACCCAAATAAATGAAGCAACCACCCCTCTTTATTTACTTGATGAGACCATAGAACTATCCACATCTCCTTTGATATAAATACCAAAGGAGGCAACCATTCCTTCAACTACCTCCCCCAATCCACTTATTGAAGTGGTGGAATTACCCACCATTCCTTTGGACACTCAAACAAATGAAACAACCATCTCTATTCCTTCACTTGAGACCATCACACATTCCTCCCCTATCATAGAACCACCCATACTCTCTTTGTAAACCATCCCAAAAGAAGAGATTACCTTGTATACTCCTTACATAGAGGAAACACCCTCCCAAGTCTTAGAACCTTCCATAAATAACAAGGGTGAAGAAACCATTCCCTCACCTCAACCCATGGGCTTAATCTTTGGAACCAATGACCAAGGGATCAAACCCATTTACAAGCCTTTTTCTAGATTGGTCCAAAGTCTAGAGTTTGCTTCTCAGCCCAGTCTAGGTAGAGCCACCTTTAGGCATCATATTAGGCTCCCCTATCAAAACAAACATGAGCCTTCAAACTCACTTACATCCACCCTTAAACATATCATCACCTCAATCCCTTCATCAAAAACTTCTCCCTCCAAAACTATTGGGGAACCATCTAAACCACCTCCATCTAAAATTGTTAAATCACCTTACACCTCTATAATAAATCCATCAAGAATATAGGAATACTTCCTACACCTAGCCTTTCTCACCCATATTTAAATTTAGACTTAACCCCATCTAGTCCACCAAAGAAAAACCCAACCAAACCAACTAAGAAGGTGGAACCACCTAAACTCCCACCTCAAACTAGAACCATACCACTCCTTTCACACTTAACTTACATCTTAGGACCCCATCCTTCTACCATCTTAGGAGCTCATGCTTCTACCAAGAAGGTGAACCCTCCAACAACTAAACCTTCTCCTTTAATTTTACCTTTACCTACCCCCACTAAATAATCAAACTCCCCATATTTCTTAACTAACCTATCTACCTCTACCTTCCCACCTATAACCAAACCTTCACCATCCACCTCTAAATATTCCACATCAAAACCAACCATAACCAAACAATCCCAACCCAAACCACTTACCAAAACCATTCCACCATCTACAACCTACTCCTAAAACAAAAACCCAACACCCTCAACACCTTTGCTCAAATTTTATTTGACCATTATAAAAAAGTTTCTGAAAACTTCATACTTAATCCTACCACCTATAAAACCCTTTGACTATTCAAGTCCTAAAACATCTTGGTTCAATGATAATTTAATTTTCTCATACCATAGGACACCTAGACACAACACAAAGAATTGTAAAGCTCTCCAAGCACTTATCTATAACTTATGAGATGAAGATGATATATTATTAGATAGAATTATTTTGAGCCCATTACTAACCCAACCACTTACCCACTCCCCAACACTCACCCAAGAGTAAGGAGAAACCGAAGCAACCATCTAACCTAACACTTTCCCTCATCCACACTATCTATATGGTTACCTGATCTAGGGCCCAACAAAAAGATAAGGGAAAGGATAAAGTATCCATACCATGGACATAAAATTCTACCCCTCAACCTTCCAACCAAACCCAAGAACCCTAACCTTTACCTTCACCTTCACTAAAAACCAAAATATCCATTTTGGGTACATCTTTTTCCAACCCTTCTGAATCTATCTAGCGAGTAGTGTTAGAACAACTTCACTAGACACCAATGAAGATGATGCTTTATGAACTAATAAAAACCTCACCCCATAATCACCAAGTATTTATAGAGGCCCTATAAATGATAGAGGTTAAACTATAAGACCCTCAACCTCTTTCATCCTTTGTTAGAGCCCATCAACTTTCTACTTTTATCACCTTCTAAGATTCATAAATACCTTATGTTAATTTTGAAGGTACTAATCTTCCCATCTTCATCATTGCATACATCAATAAAACTTGCATCAAAAGGATGATTATTGATGGAGGAAATAATATTAACATTATCTCCTATCATGATTATGAACAACTACAACTACCTAAGAATATCATGTCAGAAACTGTAGTGATCCTCCATTACTTTAATGATACTATGGCCACTACCTTAGGGACAATTACCCTCCACATCTACTTGGGACCTCACATAATTATAGAAATTCGTTACATTGTAGAAGGTGAGTTTCAATATAACATCTTACTTTAATTTTTTTAGATCTGTGCCATGAGTTGTGTCCCATCTACCTTACAATAATGTGTCAAATTCAAACACGAGGGTTAAGTCATTACCATAAAAGTTGACCCTAGTCCTTTCACATCTTACAATATGATATATAGACCCAAACACATTCTTCTTCCTCCCTCATCCACCTCACCACCAACCAATAACAACTTCACCCCTACCAATGATGAAGCTTCAATTATATTCTCTATCCTTTCCTTTTAGATCCCCATAGGGGATCACTTAGAACCCACATTCTAACATCTCTCACTGGGGGAGTATCATCTTTTAGCCTTAAATGCTTTTCATACTCCTCAAAAGTATGGGAACCTCAACCATGATCCTAGTTATGACCCTAAAATTAGAAACATTATTCCTTTTGGGCCTCCCAACCATAAAACAAATTTAACTTATGGGGGACTTGATCATCCATTTCTTAATTCCACCACTACCTCTTCCACTTGACCCTTTACCTCAGACTTTTCCTATCTAGACAAACCTAAATTTTCCAAATTATACCTTCATAGGTCTTATTGGAATGGATTTGTCCTAGGCCATTATGAACATGGACCTCATGAGTTACTTTTGATCAAAACCCAGAAAATTCATGAGTTATTTAGCCTTGGGTTCATCCCACCATAAGAACCTATCAATTAATCCAAACCCATCACCACCATTTATGAGGACACCCCATTCTCACCAAGCCAATCTTATTCAATGTTTGAGGATTTTTAAATCATTCCTCCCAAATTTTTTTTAGTCAATACTATTAGTTTAGGCCCCCTAACCTATCAAAAGGGTGGTCAAACTAAAACCCTTCCTCTCATTCATCCTAAAATGGTAGAAAATGATTCTCCTACCATCAACACCATACAACATTAGGATGATGATTCCATTATCACCTACCTCGATGCTAGGGATTATTTTGTCCACAAATCACTTCCTCCTGAGAACCAAACCATGTTTAATGAATCCACTATCGATGTCAACTTGGGTACTCAAGAAAACCCTTACATTGTAAATATTGCTTAATCTTTAGATTCTATAAAACAACAAGATTACCTTTCTTTCCTTCGATACCGAAGATAACATTTTGTTGGTCCTATCAAGATATGCTAAGAATCAACCCTTCTAATACTTTCCATAATATTATCACTTATCCCAATGCTAAGCTTGTTCGACAAAATATTCACAGGAGGCACCCTTGAATCATTCTTCTAGTCAAAGAAGAGTTTCAATGTCTCTTATTTGTTGATTTCATTCAACCCATTGACTATCCTTGATTGGTGTCCAATTTCATTCCCATTACCTCACCTATCTAAAGGATGACTTACCTTTGCCTAGCATTGACCAACTTGTTGATCTTATAGCTGGCCATGAGATGTTATCTCTCATGGAAATTTTCTCAAGATATAATCAAATTTTTATTTCCCCCAAGGATCAACATAAAACTTCCTTTATCACCCCTTGGGGAACCTTTGTCTATAGAGTCATGCCATTTGGTCTGAAGAATGCTAGAGTAACTTGCAAACATATGATGACATACATCTTCCATGATCTCATCCATAAAATCCTAGAGGACTATGTAGATGATCTCCTTGGGAAATATAAATATCATAAGGATAATCTAGATGTTCTTATAGTCATCTTCAAATACCTAATTCATTTACATGTCAGACTCAACCCCAAAAAATGTGTTTTTGGGGTCATATATGGAAAGTTTATTATTTTTAGCATCTCTATTTAAGGAATCAAGGTAGACCCTACCAAAGTCAGATAATTTTTTGAAATGCCACCTCCAACACACCTTAAGCAACTCTGCAGCCTACAGGGAAAACCCCAATCCATCCATCACTTCATCTCTTAGTTATCAGATAGATGTCAACACTTTCACCATATTCTCAAGAAAGATACATCTTTTAAGTGGACTAAGGAATGCCAACAAGAATTTGATTGACTCAAAGAATATCTCCTTTCTTCACCTATTCTTACCCCTGATAAATAGGACCAACCCTTCTATCTTTATATTTCTACCACTAACCATTTCTTAGGACAATGCTCACTCATCATGATGAATAAAATAAAGAGCAAGTTGTCTATTATATAAGTCAAAAACTTATAGAGTATGAGACTCAATAAACCCATTCCAAAAATATTTGTCTCACCTTAGTCTTTGTGGCTTCCAAACTTCATCATTACCTTCTTAATCACAAAACTTTAATTATCACTAATACTAACCCACTCAAGTACTTGCAATCTAAACCATACCAAAACTAGTGTATGGCTAAGTGGATCATGCTCCTAACTAAATTTGACCTTGAGTTCCTCTAGCAAAATTTTATTAAAGGGAAAGTCATTTTTGATCAATTGGCCAAAGCTCCTCTGCCAGACAACCAACCACTTTATCTTGCATTTTTAGGTGAGTCCATTGCAACTCTTTCTCAGGAGGACCCCGCATACCAAATTACCATGTTTTTTGATGGCTCAAAATTCTAGTGTGGTGGGGGTGATAGAGTTATTATAATTCCCCTTAATTATTAACTTATTCCATTTTCCTTCAAACTTGATTTTGAATGCACTAATAATGTGGTTGAGTATGAAGTTCTAGTAATAGGTCTCCAAACCAATCTAGCCTTTGGAGTTAAGATGATCAGTATCTTTGGTGATTCCCAAATTATGGTTAACCAAGTCAATAGATATTACCAAAGTAAGAATGATGTCTTTTAGAAGTAAAAATAACTAGTATATGTACTCTCAACATCATTTGATCATTACCTTATCTAGTCTATTCCAGGATCTACCAATAAGTTTTTGGATATAATGGATTCCATTACTTCCCAAATCCCATCCGCACCTATCAATTCTAAACTCTTTATCACCATTCATCACTTTATCATACCTTATTATATCCATTTTGACCTCCCTACCATTTTTAGTGTGGAACCATCTCCATCAGACATATGGTATGAATAAACCTTTAACTACCTCAGCCTCCACATTGTTCCTCCCAACCTCTCTATGAATGCCTGAAGAGCCTTTGTTTAGAGTACCTATAATTATACCATACAAGGGGGAATCCTTCACAAGCATGGTTTTGAAAGCCTTCTTCTCCATTTTCTACATAGTCATGAAGCTTCCCATGCTATCAAATAAACACGTGATAGAATCTATGGGGGACACTTTAGTGGTTTACTTGTCGCTAAAGGTATCCTTTTCCTTGGATACTATTGGCCCACCCTAAACTAGGATTTTTGTGATTATGTAAATAAGTTTGTTAAATGTTAACAACATGCTAATTTACATCATGGATTGACCTCTGGCCTTCAAGTATCTAAAGACTATTATCCCTTTTCACAATGGGGACTCGATCTCATTGGGGAAATCTATCCTCATTCTTCACAATGACACCAATCCATTATCACCACCACTGAGTATTTCACCAAATGTGTGGAGGACATCCCTCTCATCTTGACCAAAGTTGACAAGATAGTTGAATTCATCAATCATTATATCATCTATTGTTTCGGTGTTCCTCATAATATCATCACCGATAATGGTAAATATTTCAAAAACAAGCAAGTCCAAGGTCTTTGTGATGCATTTGGAATCAAGTTAATATTTTACTTGCCTTACCATCCAGAATAAAATGGATAGACAAAATCCTCTACCAAAACCCTTAATAAAATGTTAACCAAAGTAGTCAGTGCTTCAGGTCAGGATTAGCACTTGCATATCCGTTTCACTTTATGGGCCAATGACACTAGCATTCAAACCTCTAAGGGTGATACCCATTTCTCTCTAGTCTTTGGAGTAGAGGAATTTTTGACTCTCAAAGTCTAAATTCATTCTCTTTTCATATCCTTACAAGACATAATTTCTAAGAGTGACTATCATCAAGAATGTCTAACATAACTTGAGCTACTTGACAAGCATCACCTTGTAGTGCTTAACCATCTTCCTATCTACCAAGAAAGAATTAAGCTTGCCTATAATAATCAATTGAAAGAATTAGAATTAAATATTGGAGACCTCATCCTCAAGGAGAATAAAAGAGGCAAGTTTGATTTCAATCGGCTTGGACCCTACATCATAACCCACAAGAATGGATCATGAACATATCATTTATCCTCTCTTGAAGGCAAACTAGAGCCTAAGCTTCTCAATGCTTTGCATATATGACCTTTCTTTTGTTAAACAAGAATTAAACTCAACTTCTTGTCTAAATTAAGCTCATCCCTTGATTTATGAGATTTTCACCTTCACTTACCTATCACTATCCATTTGAGGACAACTAATTACAACATAGAACCATATGATTAATCATCACATTTATAGATTAATCATAAATATGGGTGCCCCAAATATACCCATAGTATGGTTCTCAAGGATATTTTTCATCTTTAAATAGATGAAATCCCATGGTCATTATCTCTCAAAACCACCCCTTTCACCTATCATTAACCTTTTATGCTAAAGTTTTATCCTCATAAAGGTAAACCTCTAAGCCTATGTAGACTTGTACATGTCTAAACCTAGCATCAAAATAAATTGGGATACCAAAATATCACTTGGGTCACATGTCTATAGCATTGCAAACTACTCCTTTGAAGGATATCTACCTAAAAAACTAGATTGCTTAAAAGGATATACTGCTCCCTTGAAGGACAACTACCAAATAAATAAACCCAAGCTTAGACCACTCCTTTGAAGGTGGCTAAGTCAAATTTATCAAAAATAATCATTTGAAGCTTCTCACATCAATTAAATTCAAAAACTTATCAAAACAACAACAAGAACAAAATTCCCTATGTCAAAATTAGAACAAGCTATCCTAAGGAAGCTATAATCAACTTTTATATATAATATTAGTAGACTTCTCACATTGATCATTATATACCTTGCACGAAGACATGGACTTGTCTATTATAGTTCTTAAGTCACCTATAGAAGGGGAAAACTAACCCACATAAGGTTACCTTACCTATCACCCATTTACCCTTCACCTACCACCCATATCCCCTTTATACCATTTATAGATCAAGGGATTATGAACTTACTTGAAACTATGTGATCAAGACACCTTTTTATCAACCAAAGCATGCTAATGTAAAACATTTGAAAGGCTTATGTTCCCTAAGCCAATCTAACTTTGGCTTTTGTTTTGTCCTTACCAATAAAAAGTCATCATGTTTTTTTCTTGTCCTCTCATCATTGGTTCATTTAGACATATGTCTCATGATTCTTACCTCTTTTCCCACATATAGTTTGTTATGTAACTTACTTTATGTGATTTTATTAATTTCATCACCATAATTACCACATCACATATCCATGAACAAAACAAAAAAATCATATCATAAACCACATCAATAACCATAATCAAACCATGCATCACCATAAACATCATAATACTCTATCATAAAATGTCATCCATAATCATCACATGCCTAAGCTACTGAGTCCACATTTAAAAAAAAGCATAAATAATAAAACATCAAAACATCTCATAAGCATAGGCATAAAACATGAAAATGTGTACACCATGAATCATAAAAAATACATCATATATAGATATAAACCACATCTATATATCATCATGAAAATCATAAACATCATATACATCATGCCATCAAAATAAATAACACATGTAATAATGTATATTTCTCTCTCTCAAAACATGTACATCTTGCTACATCAGCTTACAGGTCGATATAAAAATCATGTACATCTATATCTTTACATCCTATCATATCATATCATATCATGCCCCTGGGGAACCATTACCACTAGCCCTTCCTGTATTACCATTGCCATCTAGTGCTGATCCTCCTAGGGTGCCTACCTATCCACCCATCAAAGTGGCCCACTAACTTGGAGTTACCATAATTACCCCATTTGCTAAGCTAGATTTGTACTCACCCCATTAGGGCTACTTAAAACACTGTGTCATTACTATGGCCTCATAATACCTAACTCCTCCATTGTGGCCAAGTACTATATCATAGGGATAGTACTTGGTGGTCCTGGTGGTGCTGCCACTACTCATCCCCTCTATCTCAAAGTGTCCCTCTCCTAGGTCACCAAGCCTCATGAGGTTTTGGCCTGATCCCTCTCACCTATCATTATGGCAACCTAACCCTATAATATCACAATTTGGACATGTAATATGTCCACCTACCCTTGTAACATAATAATTTATGCCTATGTAGAAACTAGTGGTAATCTTGCCTATCCATTAGGGCTACCATCTTGTACCTATACCTATGGACCCCCACCATCTAGATCCACATTTATAACCTATCAACCCCTATCATCCAACCCAAAATTAGCTACTACATAAAAGGGTTGGTACCATGCTACATAGCTATCGACAAAATTGGCATCATCAACCTATACTCTAATGGGTAACTCCCATGATCTAGGACCACCTCCTATGGCTATGGCTTAGGTAGAAAAAAATTAGCATCCTCCTTTGTGTATCTCAAGAATAGACTTATAATCCCCTAAACTAGGCTAAACTACTTACAAACTCTATCAAATAGGATGAACTCAGTCTCACCCTCTCTCCTCTCATAGATCCATTTACAAGTTTGCAATGAAAATGTATGATATCTATAGAGAGTCCACCTAGGAAATATAACATACGACCACCAAAAAAAATCTCCCTTAGCCTAGCCATATAATGCATCCATAAACTAATCAATATCCCTTACATCTCCTCTAACTCTTGTGAGTGCATAGTCACCCCTCTATCACATGAAGCTCACTCTAAAATCCATCTGGGCATAACCCTCCCATGGTAGCTCCATCAGTGTCAAAACCCTAATATGCTCATAGGCCCAATAATGAAACACAAAACCCATGCTAATCCCATATCTCTAGTGAGCTAAGAATCCCCAAATCTCCTTTTATATCTAATCTAACAAAATTTGTGCCCACCCAAACACTATCCTACCAAGAAAAATATCCACCAACACTCCCAAAAGTAGATAAGGAAACTACCCACTACTCAAATTAAGAAATAAAAAATAGGAGACATCCATCATCATCATCATCAGACACCTCTCATCTCGATCCCTTTTGTACAATGGCTTATAGCTTAAGCCACTAACATGCCACATAGAAGCTTCAAATTCTCATCCCTCTCCTCATTCTCAATATGGTATATTGGATCCCTCTAAATGGGAAACCATGTAATCCTATGAAAATACTCTAGTAGGATGGTTATCTCTCCTATCATCAAGACGAATGTGATCATGGATAGATCCTATCTCTCGATGAGGGCCATGATTATTGCCATATTTCATGGCATACACTGATATTATCTCACAACTTTGAGGCTAACCTCTTCCATATGTGTCCAATCATCTCTATTCATCCCTCTATGGATCTCCACAAAGATCTAAGGAAATTGATACCTCATCTAGATGTAATCTCATGCCTTCAAAAATCAAAGTTAGCATGCACACTTAGTTTTCCATTACCATTACTCATGTTCATTCACTTCATTCATTCTACCCAAATCCACCTCTATATCAACCTAAACCCACCTAAATCAACCTATTCCAATAATAACTCACAAATATTACCTCTAGCACTCAAAAATGACCCTCACCCATAAAAATTTTAACACCTACCCTAACCTATCAAACCAACACCTAACTCTTTTTTCAAAAAAACACCTATTCTAACCCACAACCATTTCAACACATCTTATCCTAACCTAAACTTGAAGTTTTAACTACTAACACATTTTAAAAACCATTTTCCTAACTCTTTTATTAACCCACCTTCACCAATCACCTATAAATTAATGGCCACTATGATCAGACCTTTTGCTTTGATAGTCAACCATTAACAGTCAAGTCAGACCATCGACGATTGGGTAGAACCACTAACGATCACTATGTGTGATCATCAATGGAAAATACCCACAACTACCTTCCTAAAACCTCAACAAATATAGGAAATCCAATAAATAAACCACCCACCCCTGCCTTCTACCCTACCCCTAACCCAACTACTCCCTCAATTTTGAGTTTTACCCACTAATTTTACCAATTAACCCAAAACCTAGAATTAGGTCAAAACCTCCCAAAACCCTATAAAAACAAACACAAAATAACCAAATTCAACTTAAAATTGACCTAATCAATTAATTTAATAAATAAAAAACACCACCGACCTTGTTCCTTGACCACTATCAAGGATGATCCTGCATCCCACTACCTAGCCACATCCTCATCCACCTTGCATCATCAATCTAGTAGTTAGGTCCAATCAACCTTCTCATCAATCCCACATCTAATCAATAATCACCAAGTTAACATCTTGACCCCACCTCTTTATTATTATCACTCATAAAATACCAACTCATCAAATGCATGAAAGTCACTAGAAGTCAAATAACAAAAAATGAAAATGAATTTTCATTTTCACTTTTTATGTTTCATGATTTTAGGGTTTCCCCTTGACCATCAATGGTTAGGGTGACTATTGATGGTCGAGTTTGGGACCCCTAACTATTGATGGTCAAGAAACCCACATTTTAAAATTTTCAAGTACCAACACCTTAGTGCCTCATTTTTAGAGATGACCTTCTCCACCAAACCAAAACCAACCTATAGGAGATTAGCCTTCTCCAACCAACCATTAGACCACATCAACCTCAAAATTGTCCATTTTGGTCTAAACTATTGCATTATATATTATGACCTTGCCTTGATCCTTTTTGACTACATTAACCAACCTTGTCATGTTAAACATTTGAAATTTGTACCACCTAGTACATACTAGACCATTTGTGTTTTTTAAAGGAGTACTTCCTACTTTAGATACTTGCAAAAACACTGACCTTATCTAGGATACTTTGATAAGAATGACCCAATCAACTATGCCTAACTCTATGCTTGGTTACCTTATCACCTATCCTTCTAGAACTGAATTTATTTTTACCAACTATAGCAACCTTAGTATTTTCATGATCTTAACTATTATATTTAGTCATATTTTGTGTGCATATTTGCATGCCCAACCACCCTTATCACCAACCTCATGGCTCACCATAAACAACTTGTCAAACCCTAACTTAATTTTGGTTTCACTTGATCTAATCCTGGTTTGAGGGGAAACACCTCCTCCCATACCTAGGGCAACTAGACCTTCGACCAATAATCTATTTTTTTTGCAGCTTATTAATTTAAAGCTACATAATAAAAATATGAAAAATGTAGACACTAGAAACCCACACATGATGATTCTAGATGTTGAAATTCCTCAAGACCCCTTAGCAACCACCTAACCCTTTTAGACCCATTAACCAATCGATTATACCTTGAGTCAATATAGCTATTTAGCCAACTAAACTCACTAACTCACTAACTTAACCATTACCTAACCCTTTTTAAGTCACCTTGACTAATTTTCCTCTAAATGCTCAACCGTTGATGGTTAGCTTGACTGCCAAAGTTAGGCTAACCATTGATGGTCAGAACTTCATCATTCTTACATAAATACAAGCTATGTGGAAGCTAACATGACATAATTAAATATGTCTACCTTACCCAATGCTAAAAAATTCCCAAACATCAAAATTAACAAGCTAACCTCCTAGGGAACCTTCTATGCTCCATCTTTATTTGCTTATAAAAGGAGGGGAGTAGGAGGTGAAATGGATCCATCAATCATAAGAGCATTCTAGCATATATGTATTCAAGCTTTCCAACCAATCTTCCTTCTAGTAATTCAACAACTATAACAGAGATCTGAACCTCTTTCAAAATTTCTCTTGAGGCAAAGTACCATTACTCTACCAAAATTTATCTAGTCATCAATCATCAACCATTTAGCAAGTAATATGTATATTTTGTATTTTAGCTTTATTTGTTTAGATTCTAACTTCTAGGCCTAAATTAGACCTCTTAAACCTATGTTCTAACTTACCTACCTATAAACTAACCCTTAACAAACCCTTACCTAATCATTAACCCATTATACAAATCCTTTTTAAGTACTTTCAAAATCCATAGGCAACCATCGATGGTTGACATAACCATCGATGATCACCTCCATGATTAGGGTGACCATTGGTGGTTAAGTTAACCATCAATAGTTGGGTAACCATCGATGATCACCTCCAATCGTTGATGGTTACCCAACTATCGATGGTCAGCTTAGCCACCAATGGTCACCCTAATCATCGATAGTCACTATGATAAGAAATAAAAAGTTATTTATAACCCCTTACCCCCAAATAAATCTAAATTTCTATGTCCTTACCTATTCACAAACCCCTGTCTGATTTTTTAAACCTGACTTGATCTATTTTGGCACTAGTATTAACTCACTATTGCTATATTTAGTTATTTTCTCTAATAAGCATTCATTTCTTCTTGTATTTCATTCTAGTTACTTTCTATTATTTTATGAAAGTATTTCATTTGATCTCTTTCAACTTAATTATTATCAAAGATTGGATTCACAACCTCCTAACAATCCCATGCTTCTTGGATCTAGCTCATGCTAGACATTCCACTTAATTATCTTTCTAACAACCCCTTTTATTACTACTTTGTAAAATCTAAAGTCATCCTTTCAAGACAAAAATGAGCTCTCCACACTCATCTAGAACATGCACACAAAAAAATTAATTTATTCTACCATACCGTTATTACTAGTTTCTTACCTTATTCTTTAATTAAGAAATAAGTATAAATTAAGAGAAACACACTCCTAAAATAACAAAGGTACACTTAGTTGTATACATGTAATTAGGAATAAACAAGGCTCACGATACTTTGGTATACAGTTTTAGGTTAAAAATGACAATATGAATGTGGAGATATCAATAAAACCTATTCAAGGACTTAATACAATTATCTCTAAGAAGGATAGAGTTGTATAATTTATAAATCAAACCACCAAACCAAAATGGTAAAGTTATGCAAAGAATAAACACCCAAATGGATTGTGTGTATCATGGTGAAGAGTAGATGAGTTGATCAGTTCAGTTTGCATGAATCAAATAATATGGAGAGAGTCATGAAACATGAGTGGACATTATCTACAGTGTCCCCATTGGTCAAATAAGTTCAAGGAGGGAAAAACACAAGAAATAGAGGTGCTAAAACTAAACGTGCACCTATAGCCCTTTATAGGTATAATGAGAGAAAAGGCATACTTGTGGTGTGGGATGAAGTGATAAGAGGTTTTAAAAGGTCATATAGATAATGATTAAATCTAACATCCTTATTATAATCACTAGAAAGGCCAAAACTAGCTAAGAAGGATCCATTATCAGGGTCTAATGGTTAAGAAGACTATAAATATATCTACAGGCCGATACCTAAAACATGAGGAAAAATTGCAAGTTTTGAAGTGATTTGGGGAATTAAAGGTCTTAAGAGGTGAGGATAACCTTAAAAAAAATCCATATAGGGTTATAACTCATTAAAATTAAAATAACATGTCAAATAATGGTCATTAAGGTCATCTCCATGGGATTACCCATAAACCCTAACAATGGGCTAATTCAAGTTTTAATAAGTTGAAGAGGTCAATTTATTAAATGTTTCATTTTAACACATAATAAGATATAAAATAGGGCCCAAGGAGGTGTATCCAACCAAGATCAAACACTTTCATACATCTTTTGCCAAATTAGATCTTCTTAAGTTCACTCTTAGGCCTATTTTGCCAAAGAAACACCATTTCATCACGTGGGAACTTGAAAAAGGAGTTGCATGGTTTAAAATGGATATTTGATATGTTATTAAGGTTTAAATAATATAATATTGTGGAATTATTTTGGGTATCAAGGATCTATTCTTTATGCATAATGCTTAACAAAGTTGACACTTATAACCTTGATACAACCTCTCAAGAACCTTGATGAAGTAGATTGGTTCTTTAAGTGCATCAAATGGACTAAAATTACCATTAAAATACTTTCATGGTCTATAAAAATATCTTATACATATGGTGGAGTAGGACATTGGCATGTGTGAGGTGAAAAGAACAAAAAATTGCTTAAGAAGTTACTCTTTTGAGCCTGTTTTCAAGGTTTTGGGTGATAAAAGGCTTCCTAGCCATTTATAGAGGTTACTTGAGCCAAGATATAGGTATCATATTAATTTAAAAATCCATTTAATAACTGTTCACAATTTTATTATTATTTTTAAGTCATTAACCAAGCCTAAATGAAGAGTGTAATCACTCTTACATCAAGAAGGTGGAGTGCAGACCTGTTTCAATACTTTAAGAATAAAAGGACCTTCAAAATATCTTGGTGGGAACCTAATACCATATATTTAAGGTTTATATATGATAAAACATTGTAAATAATCCATTATTATCCCTCAATATCACTTGAAACTTTCACAACATGAATGCCTCTTGATATTTTCTTCTCAAACAAGTGTGAAGACTCAGCTACAAGGTGATATCCAATGCTCATATAAGGACTTTGTGACCTATTAAATTAATTACATGAGGTAACATGCTATTATGGTCATAATAAAATAACTATATTAGACCTTGGTTGAGAGGTAGTCTAGAATATATCACCTTTTTTGGACAAATAAACTTTTGCAATGAATGGCAAGAGTCTAGGGATATAAACCAATTAGAGAAAGAGGTCTGAAGTTCAAGTTAAATCCTCACATGGTGGAGAATAATTATAAGAGGGAGGTTTTGTAAAGGTTCCCAAGTATTCTAAGTGTCAAAATATCAACTTGTAACTACCTCTCAAATAAGTGAAGGTGTAACCCCAAAAGAAGGGAGTTACTTTCAAGAAGCATCAAAACTACCAAGGTGATCTTCCACACCACTCTTCATGGAGAGCTCCATCAACACTTGGCCTAGAGTGTTGAGAACATGAAGATAACTTATCCTTTGCAACCTTAGAGAGGAATAATACCTCTATTTTGGAACTATTTTGATGATAGGAGATAGTTGATGAACTCTCTCATTATCCTATCTCTCTCTCTATTGTCTTTTTTTTGCTACAAATGAAGCCTTGAAATTCTCAAAGTGTGTATGGTGAAGAAATACCAAATTTAATACTTGTTATTTCCTTTGAAATAAAATTAAGCTGAGTTATACTTTCTTCATCTTACATATAGTGATTTTGATATAGATTGTTGATGGATGTTAGTGATAGTTGTCTTACTTCCTTGCATTTATCCTTTTTATTCATGCATCTATGTGATTTAGTCATATTTACATAGGTCATATGATGTGTAACAAATGGTTTTATTGATTTCAAGTGTAAAAGTATCACTAGTGTCCTTTCTAAGACCTCTTGATCATTCACCTTGGCTATTGTATTAGCCATAACCTTCATATAGAAACACTTATGTGGGAAGAAATATTTTAGATTTGTGAAAATTAGGTTGTAATATTATTATTTCATACTGCAATCATGGGTAAGTAGAGGAAAATACATTTGGTGCATCACCTCCATGTTTTATTTCTAGTTTTAGTCTTCTTTCCACCTTTTTCCTTACAATTTAAGTAGGTTAGTGAGTAGTTTTGGGTGAATAATCAAGGGAGCTAACCCTCTCTAGATATTCACTTCATCATTTAGGCCACCCATAGGCTAAAAGTGATTCCATGCTATCAAATAGATAATAAGTCTTGAACAACCTTCTTCGATGTGTAAATTTAGATTGATAACATGTCCTTCATGTAGGAGGCTGATAACTATGTTATCACATTTGGTGTAATGTGGTACTATTTATCTAGGTAGAAAATGTCTTCATGTGCCTTACTCAATAACACCTTAATTATACTTAAAATCAACCCAAACTGTAGAAATTTGGTCCATACATCCAATTTTAGTCATGGAATGATGTGGTATTCTAATTTATGATCCAATTCTTGAGTTTGACAATTTACTTGTAGCATAATAATCCTTTCTACTTCCATTTGTGTATGATCATTTTTCATCAAGTATATCTTGATATATCTGTATATATCTTATGCATGTGTAACAAGGTTAGGAACCTTTGAAAATGCACCTACTGGGTCTAGTGTCTCAGAATTGATGGAATGCTTTCTATACTTAGGTTACTTGATTTGCACAACCATGACCACCTAAGGAATATCCATTATATATACTATGAAAAATAGTAGTTAACTATAGACATCCAATTCTTAACACCATTTATGTTGAAATTGTCAATCTTACTTGAATTGCACTCAAATGCACATTTTAGGTCAAAATCATTAAAACATGTTAAATGATTCAAACTTGTCATTTACAAGTGCTGATTTAGGCTAATGTATTCCTAAATGGGGTAATGCATTTTATGAGATACTTAACTTTGATCAATTCATTTCGAGTCAAAATGATGATTTTGCCTTTTTATGCTCTGGATCACTCTTTTTTTCTAATTCATTAGTACACATCATGTACCATTTTTATTTTATGTTGGAAACATCCTAAATGGGATAATGGTTATAATGCATCTAGCATCGACTTCTAATTCTAATCCAATTAAATTTCAAGCCAATAATATAACATTTTAACCAATTTGATTAATTTGTGCATAAATTGCCAAGGTTTTCATCAAAGTCAACTAATCATGTTTAAGGATAATTAAACCAAATAAAGAGCTTAAGTTAATTTTATATGAAACTTGTTGAATATTTATTTTTGTAAATTGATATTGAATAACTGCATCATCAAGTGACATCATTTATGGGGTGGCATTCATAAGCCATAAATGCATAAAGTATCATGATTATGGGTCTTCCATGCCTCTTCCATGCCTCCCATGCCTCATTAATACATTTTCATACAAATTGACATGAGGATATCTATGGATTTAATTTCAAATATTAGATTAATCCATGACCACACATCTCAATATTGAGATGGATAGTCATGCTTGATCTTAGACCCATTTGGAAATCTATAACTAGAGAGGCCATGAATATCATTTTTAAGATCAAGTATTATAATGTTATAATGCAAAAATCTATCCAAAAATCATTTGTGTTTTTATTATTGTACTATTCATATTTGGATTAGATTCATTTTATAGGCAATTAGATAGTTTCAATATTATAAGCCTAGGTTTTATGGAGTGTTCTTGAGACATTGGAGGAGTTTTGACACCATTTTTGATGAAGATAAGAATTTTTGATCAAGGGGAGAACACATTTTTGAACCAATTTTGAGAAATGGAGTCACTTGGGAAGGTAATGGTTTACTTTATTTCATTTGTATCTTATTGTTATTAGCAAAACCTTGCATGAATAGATTGGCTTGATATAATTAGCCCTTTATGCATTTTTATTTGATTTTTTGGACTAATTCTTTGACCATCAATGGTAAGGTATAACCATCGGTGATCACTATGCAAAACCAATAAGCTAATAAGCCATGTTCAAAAGCTTGGTTTGGGGTCATACATACTCCATTTTTTTTTTAAACCACGTGTTTTCTCCTAAAATTTCAAAATATGCTATCATTTTACCTTCAAGTTGCATATTTTCTTAACAAAATAAAGTTTCTAACCAAGTATAATCTAACGAGTTTGTTTTCTTGAGGTTTTGCCTTCGGGTCGACAAATTTTGCCCTTCAAGGTTGCTTGTCTCATTTGATAAATAGTTTCTAATCTAAACAACATTCTAAAAATTTTCTTGCATAAAAATACTTGGAAAGTGATCAAATAATGCTTAATTATATCTTTTTAACCTTATTTTATGTGCTTAAAAATAACTTAGGAATTTTTCTTTTGGTGTTTTTAAAAATAAAATTGCTTTTTAATTTTGAATGGTTTGTTGTTCTTTAAAGTTTTTGCAACTTAAGGTCAAGGGGCCAAAGAACACCACCAACTATTTAATCTTGGTGCTTTGAAACTAAACTCATTCCAAAAATTATTTTAAATAAGTCTTCTATCATTTTATGTTTATGTTGAATGTTTTGTTGTCATTACTTTAAAGTTTTTGCTAACTAAAGCCAAGGGGATAAACAACATCACCTAATATTTCATTATAGTGCTTAAAACTTAACTCATTTTAGGTTTTATTTTATGTAAGTCACTTAAAATATTTCATTATGGTGCTTTAAACCTGAACTCACTTCAAATTTTGTTTTAAATAAGTCATCTATCTCCTTATTGTTTATATTGAATGTTTTGTGATTATTTTTCTAAAGTTTTAAAAATTTAAGGCCAAGGGGCAAAAGAACATCACCAAATATTTAAATTAGTGCTTAAAACTTAACTCATTCAATGTTTTGTGTTTTTATAAGTCACTTGTCAATTATTTGAGTAAATAGGGAGTTGTACATGTATGCTCTCCCATCCATCCCCCTTTAGGGAAATTTTGGGATTGAAAGCGTCAACTTCATTATAAAGTGCCTTAGTCCAAAGGCATAGAAGATAAGTTGTGAAGGCTCTCCCCAAGACTCACATGGCCTAGGTGATCTAGAGACAAACTTTAAAGCTCTTTCACTTGTCATTTATTTTCATTACATCTTGGCTTCTGAGGGGGGCTTCCTCCCAAGAGTTCTTTATGGAAGCTTTGACTTAGGATTTCACCTCTTGAAATCATCTTCAACCCCTCTCCATGAGGGGATATATAAATTGGGATCTCCCCAATGGGATCAAAGGTTTGAGTGGTTAAACCGCCTCCTAGTGATAAGGTTAAACTCAAGATTTATGAGCACATTAGACATCACACTTCATTGAGCAAGTGATGGATGTAGTGGTTATAAAAATGGTAAGAAATTTTTACAACAAGCCAAGTTATGTGGACCCAAATGATGTGTTTCTTATCTTGTTTTCTGATGTGAATGTTGGTAGACATGAGATCCATTTAGAATGTTCAAAAACTTATTAGTTTAGTCAACCCCACTTTACCATACCTTATCAGTTTAGGATTTAAGATGATTAGTTAGTTGATTTGTATTTATCTTAGATTAATTAGTCTTGTTTTGGGTCAAAAATACTTGTTAACATAAACATCATAAACCAAAATACCTTGTCCCTAAATTTCTTAAATAAGGAGGCATTACATTGCCCAAGTGAAAATCAATCTTTTCCTTGATCAAATTTTGTATCGTAAACATTGTGTCATCATTGGTATAATTGGTGTAGTTATGATACCCATTTGAATCTAAATCATTTTACAAATTTTCTTAAGTCCCTCATTGATAATTCACATTCAAAATTGAAACTTTCTAAGTTCTAAAGGTTGATGTGTTAAACTAGGTTCACCATTTTTACATTAAACTTGTTTAAACTTGGGATCAATTTTCTATTTTTTGAATTGAGGGCCATTTATAAACTCATCATCACATTATCATATTTTGTGGACTCAAGTCATCTTGTGCATCACTTGTACTTTAAGTCCTAGAACACATTTTATGCTATCCCCCTTCCTATCACCATGTGGCGGCACAATACTACTCATTTGGTTTTAGTTTTATACTTAGTGTTTCTCTTAATTTCTACTCATTTTTTAATTTGGAAGCAAGGTGATAAAACTAGTAATAGGGTGTGTAGAATAATACCTAGTAAAGTGCACTCATGAATTTAGATCATAATGGGAACTTCTCTTTGGCTAAGAAGGAATAACCTGTAGATAAGAAAAACACTTAAAAAGGGGTTTGTTAGATGGATGGTTGAGTGGACTGCCTAGCGTGAGCTAGATCCAAGAAGCGTAGTACTTACTAAGAAGCTATCGATCCACTTTTATAACAATTAATCTGATAGAAATGAAAAGAAAGGATACTTGTATTTAATGATATGAAAGTAAATACATTCAAGAAAGAGAAATTAAATTCTTGTTTAAAGAAAACAACTAAAAATAGCAAAATTAGGTCAATGTTTATGCTAAAGTGGTCAGGGTGTAGTTCAAAAAATTAGAAAGGATATTGTTATTAGGAAATAATAAAGAAAAATGGGTTTGGTTGAGGGTAAGGGGCTAAAAATAAATTCTTGGGTTTTTATGCCACATTGATCGATGAAGGTCAGGTTAACTGGTTGTGGTTGATGTAATAAAAAATGGTTGGGTAACCAACAATGGTTGAGGTAATTATCGGTAGTTGGGTTAACCATTGGTGGTTACATGTGTGTTTCAGGGAGATATTAAAGTGGAGTTGAAAAATAATGAATAGGTAGGTGGTGGTTTTGATATAGGCTTGTGGGAGGGAGAATAAGATGTCAAGGGGTCTGGTTAGGGTAGGGAGGTTAGAAATAAGATAAATTGATGAAAATAAGTACAAGATACCTATAACTTGATGATGGAGGGCTGAGCCAATTTGATCAGAGTGATGATACTTTAGCCTTTGAAAGTGATTTAGATAGAGGTTTGAATCTCCAATGCTACTGCTTACTTGCTGAAGGGATGTTAGATGCTTACAAAAAAAAATACAATAACTTGGACATGAATTTGTTTATGGATTCATTTGATTTCCTCCTCTTCTCCTTTTGTAGGATGAAGTTACTAATTGGGATGGAGGAAGTTACTAATTTGATTAGGGAAAAAGATGATAACTAAGAATGTTTTAAAGATGATTTAATTTGTGTGAGGAAGTTACTAATTTGTGTAATGCTTACCTTGGACAAATTTACAAATTACTTTAAATCAGACTTATGGTTTTGACCAACGATGGTCAGGGTAACTATCACTAGTTAAGTTGATCGATGATAGTTGAAGGCCTAGATGAAAAAGGGGTCAAAAGTGGATAGATGGATTATGATGTTAAGTCAAAGGTAAATGTTTGAAATGATTAAGCTAGATGATTGCTAATTTGAGGATTGAAACTGGGTCCATGGTGGTTTGACATCGACAACATGCCAAGGTACATTTTTTAAGCGTCTACATTTTGTCCCTTTTTGTTATGTTGCTTTGGTTTGATAAACCACATAATAAAAATGAATAGTTTGCTAGCCAATGTCTAATTTAATTGAGTATAGGATGAGGTTTTCCCCCTCAAATTGGGAGTTGATGAGGCAAAAGTAAAATCAAGTCAGGGTTTGATAAATGATGAATAGGAAATCATGAGGTTGGTGACACGATAAGGTTGGGTATGTGAGACACAAACATGCACACAAAAGGTGACTAAAAGTGATATTCATGATCATGCAAAGACTAAAGTTACCAATGTTGGTAAAAATGAGGTTGATGCTAGAAGGACCTATGACAGGGGTGACCAATCCACAACATTGGTCATAGCTAATCAGGTTAGGCCTATCAATCCATCTAGATAGGGTTGGTGTTGGTTGTAAATATCCAAGGTAAGAAGTTCTCTCATGAAAAAACATAATAGGTTAGGTCATGCATGAGGTAGTGCAAAGTAAAAAATTTCAACATGGTAAGGTTGGTTGGTGTGGTCAAAATGACCATGGCAAAGATGTCACAAAACATGCAAATGATTGAGAGTAAAAGATGCCAACATCAAGGTGGTCATGTTAAAAATGTGGGTTAATTGGGTATGGGCTAGAGGGGATGGCTAAGCTGACTCCATATGCACTAGGAAAGTGGACATTACCTACATAGTTCTATAGATAGATATCTAAAAAGAACTTCAAGCCAAATGTAGTTATTCTAGTGTTGAGTAAACATTTTCTCAAATGGGTCACCCCAAGGGGATGAAGTATGCGAGTAGGATGAAGAGTCAATACCTAGGTGGGGTTCACAAAAAAGTTAATCAATAAAAAGGATAGGAAAATTTGAAGGGGATAAGGCATATAATTTAAGGTCTTGATCAACAACAATCAGGGGTTACTCTGAGGGTCGATTGATGATGGTCACTTTGACTAGCACCGATTAGGTGAAAACCCTAAATGAAGGAGAGGGTGAAAGTAAAAAATAAAGGTCATTTACCATATTTTAAATTTGGAATTTTACTCAAAAAATTTAGTGTTTTTTTTCTTCTTTTGGTTGTTCTTGCTAATTTAGAGGTGACTGAGTGGTGGATTAAGTGCAGGAGGGATAAAGGGTGAATGAGGGCATAACCATGTGGTAGGATGGGGTCTTCAACCATGAAATCGATCATAAAATGAGGTTGGTTGTGTTTTAAAATTGATAATTAGATTAATTTGTGTTATATATAGTGGAATTGAAGAGAGGGAGGATTAGGGGGTGGGTTAAGTGAGAAGGATGTTTTTGTAGACGTTTTAGGTTGTTAGTTTAAGATTCATGCCACTGGAAGTTACTCACAGTGACTAGTGGTGGTTCAACTTGATTGGTGCTAGTCAAACCTGGGAGTAAAAGGGTCCTAAGGGACCATAAATGTTTCTAAGAACTATTGGTGATCAAATATTTAGGGTAAAAGTTTAGGAAAATGGGTAAATGTTGAGAAAAGTTGTTAAAAACGTGTAACATAGAGGAATGCTTATAAAATAGGTTTACGATAGTAAAATTGGAAATTTATAAGAATTTTTATGAAATTTTTGAAATTGGTAGCATGGAGAGGTAAATTATGGAAAAATAAAGATAAGGAGGATAATTAACATGAAATAGAAAACTAAGTATACATGTTAATTTGAATGTTTGTGCAGGCTTGAGAGCAAATTCAATTGAGGGACTAGGTCCCTACAATTTTCATAGAGGTTTGAGATGTGATGATGGAAGGTGAGTAGAGAAATATGGAGGAGGTATGACTAGGGGCCTTGCATCATTATTAACACCTACTGAGTGATGCATCCATGATCATCATGCTCATCAAGAGACGGGACCAAATGATGAACACTTTTTGGTTGTCGATTGGGGAGATAACCATCTTGCTAGAGGATATCACAAGGATTACATGGCTACCTATTTGAGGAGAGATGATTTACCACATTGAGAATGAGGAGTGAGATTACCATATGGATCTACTATATGGTGCTGACTGAGTACACTTTAGGTGGCATTCATGTAGATTTGGGATTGGGCCATTGTACTAGAGGGCCCCTAGGGATAGATACTTGATGATGATGATGGTAGTGACATCATTTTCATTATAAAATTTGAGATATGGGTGCTTCTCATATTTATTACTAAGATTGCTATTAGAGATGTTACTAGAGAGGACTATGTTTGAGTGGGCCCCAGTGTTATTGGTTTAGATTTATAGGGAGATCTGGGGGTTTTGAGCACACAGATGATTTGGGATTAGTGTGGGATTCATGTTGCATTGTTGGTTATTTAGGCATATCTAGGTTTTGAGACCGTTAAGGCTACGAGTGGAGGTTTACATGCCTACAAATTACAAAGTGGGTTTTTTATGCTAGAGGTAAAATGGTGCCATGATAGGGGTAGGTGGAGGAGCCAGAGACATTGAGTGGTTATGAGATGCATTGGAGAGTTTAGTGGCTAGTGATATGTATGGTGACCTTACATGAGTTGGTCAATATGGACTAGGTATATATTTCACACTATTAGCCTGTAGAGTTGGAAATGGGTATATGGGAGATGGGATGATAAGATAGAGCATATCCCATTTGACTGAGTATGAAGATAATTTGGACTAAGATAGAGGATTCCACTTGACTTCTTGAGATATTAGAGGGAGGAGGCAAAGTTCTTATTACCTAAGCTATAGCCACAAGATGTTGAGTGGGACTATGAGGAGGTACTGGTGAGGGTAGCTATTGATGATGTAGGGATTGTTGATAGTTATGCAACATGGTTTGAGGCTAGGTATGCATCAATGAATTTTGGGTGGGGTCATGGGGGCTAATAGCCCATAGATGTGGATTCAACATAGGTTCAGGGTGGAGGGTAGGATGTATAGGCATCAATAGTAGCACTTACAACAACTTAAGCCTAAGTGATTAGATTATAGGGATAGGTTACTACTTTATAGGCATCAAAAGTCACTCTATAGGGGTAGGTTACTAATCTAATTGGTGATCAAGATAAAGCATGGGTCTCTTTGAGGTTAGTGATTTAAGAGAGAGATTCATTGAGATAGAGAGTAGGGGTGGCTATAATAGTAGTAGGAGGACTACTTGACACAATTCTAAGGACATGGTATTTAGCCACCATCAAGTAACTTAGATATTATAAGGTAATGATGCTAGACTAGCTACCAAAGGTGATGTATTATGGGGAGTATAGGGCAAGCTTGGTAGGGGGTTTATCAATAGCTACTCTAGGATAGTGGGCCTTGATAGTTAGATAGGTAGGGATGCCAGGGGGCCACCACTAGGTGGTAGTGAATGTCTAGTCTAGATGGTTCAGGTGGCAGTGGTCTTGGTGCCCTAGGGGTGTGATAGATGAGATTTTATGATGTATATATGACTTTTATTTTGAACTAGCCTATTTTTTGATAATGTGAGATGTATATGAGAGAAAGTTCTGATATATTATGACATATATTGTTGAATTGATGTATATGATGATTATTTTTTTGATTATGTTGATTATACTATGTTCATGATGTTTCATGGTTGATATAGTGATGTATTATGTTTATGATGATTATTTTTTTGATTATGATTAGGGATGATACATATGATGTTACATGCTTAGTGTAGGTATTTTTGGATGGATGCAATGGTGATTATTTGTGTTTATGATGATGTGTTGACAAAGATATATATTGGTTTTGATAGATTCATTTATGAGATGATTATGGCAATGTGGTTAGATATAATGAGCATGTACAAATATTACAACTAAATATATAATTTGGTAATGTTGTGCATAGATTATATGAATTTTTTTAGATATGATGTTGATAATGTTATAATGGCATGTTGTGAATGGTTACAATGTTATGGTCCATGATGTTTTGTTTATGGATATGATATGTGTTTGGTTTATATTTTCCTTGTTTCTAGTGCATAATGTCATGAGTGTGTTAATGGGATTGAAAAAACATAAAGTAGGTATAAACAACAAACTAAATATGAGACATATGACCACATGAACTAATAAATAAATCAAAATAAAAAGGCATAATGTTTCTAGGTGGCAAGGATGTATCAATGAGAAACCATAGTGGGATTAACTTAGGGAACATAAACCTATTGAATTCTTCACAAAAGCATGCTTTGATTGAAAAAGAGGGGGTCTTGATCATTTTGTATTAAATAAGTTCACAGTCCCTTGAAAAGAGGTATGGAAGGAAAGTAGGTGATAAGTAGATAGTTAAATGAGAAACAGGTGAAATGGTAGCCTAATGTGGGTTAGATCTACCCTTCTATAGGTGACCAAAGAAACTTAATAGACAAGTCCATGCATTAATATGAGATGTAGTTGAATCAATGTGAGAAGTCTACCAATGCCATATATAGGAGCTGATTGTGGCATAATAGAATAATGTGTAGACTTGAAAGAAGTCTACAAATGGCACTTATAAGAGCTGATTATGGCTTACTTTATTTAATTTTTACATAGGATTATTTATTATTTGTGTTAGTTTGATAAGTTATTAAATATGATCGATGTGGGAAGCTTCAAATGATTATTCCATAGCCATCCCTCAAGGGAGTAGTCTAGGATTGGATTGTATAACTATCCTTTAAGAGAGTAGTCTATTTTAAATCAAATTTTAATTATTGGGAAACTATCCTTCAAGGGAGTAGTCTGCAATGCAATTGATATTTTGAATGCATGCTAAACATAGACAAGTCTATTTTGGATTTAAAATTTGACCTTTATAGAGGCAAGTATTTGAGCATAAAAGGTTAATGTTAAATGGGGAAAGTGGTTTGAGAGACAATTGACCATGGGATTTCATCTAATTAAAGATGAAAACTATTCATGAAAATCATGCCATGGGTAGAGCTATGGTGCCCATGCTTAGGATTAGGTCATAACTATGATGGATAATCACATGGTTCTATGTTGTAATTGATTATTCCCAAAAGAGTTAGGGATGTGAAAGGTAGTGAAAATATCATGAACCAAGGGATGAGCTTAAGTTAGATACAAAAATGAGTTTTATCCCTATTTTAACAATAAAAAGGACACAAATATGAAGAATTGAGAGGTTAACGTTTTGGTTTTCCCTCAAGAGAGGATAAATGATAAGCCCTTGATCCATACTTATGGGTTATGATGTAGGGTCCAAGCTAATTAAAATAAAACTTGCCCTTTTTGTTTTTCTCCATATTAGTTACATGTTGGTTTTCCTTAAGGACAAGGTCTTTGATGTTGAAATCTCACTCTTTCAAGTGTTTGTTCTATGTGTGTTTGATATGTTCTTGATAGACATGAAAATTATTAAGGGATATGGTGTGATGTTCATCAAGGAGTTCAAGACATGTGAGGTGTTCTTGATGATAGTCACTTTCAAAAAGGATTTCACATAAAGATATGCAAAGGGATGGAATTTATACTTTAAGAGGCAAGAATACCTTGGCTTCAAAGATGAGAGAGAAGGGGTAGCACCTTTAGAAGTTCTAATGCTAGTGTGATAGGCCCATAAAGTGAAGGGGATATACACATGCCAATCTTGACTTGAAGAACTTACTACTTTGGTGATCATCTTGATGAGAGTTTTGTTTGAGGCTTCTACTTGCTCATTGGCTTGTGGTCAATAAGGTGAGGAAAATCTGAAATTGATGCTAAAAGCATTGTAAAGACCTTGGAATTTTTATTTCTTAAAGATTTACCATTATCAATGATGATCTTATGGGGAACACCATACAAGATGATATGGTGATTGATGAAGTCAATAATTTTTTTGGCTTTAGTGGATATAAGGGGGATGCCTTCTACCCATTCAGTGCAATATTTGGTAGCAATAATGATATATTGGTGTCATTGTGAATAATAAGGGTTGATTTCCCCAATAAAGTCAAGACCCCATTATGAAAATGGCCAATAAGCAATAGATACTTTAAGGCCATGAGGATGTGCATGATGTAGATTAGCATGTTGTTGACATTTGACACACTTCTTTACATAGTCACAACAGTCCTTATTAAGGGTGGACCAATATTAACCATGGTGAAGGATACACTTAGAAAAATAGGTTGATAAAGTACACCCCATAGATTTCATCATGCATTTCTTTGATGATTTGGGAAGCTTCCTGGCCATGCAAGTAATGGAGAAGGAGGCCATCAAATATGCATTTGTAAAATATTACCCCTAGTATGGTGTAACAAGAGGGAACAAAGGCTCTTTGGGCATTCTTTCAAATATTGGAAGGAATGATACCAAGGTTAAGGTATTCAAAATATTTCTATTACCAAATGTTGAAAATAGACGTCTCTAAACTACAAATGATAGGAAGGTTAGAAATGATATATGAGGGTGTGATAAAGTGGTGGATGGTGATGAATAGTTTAGATTCAGAAAATTGAGATGTAATTTGGGAAGCAAGGGAGGCCATTGTGTCCACAAATTTGTTGGTAGATTGAGGAACATGATGGATAAAGTAGTTATCAAATGATGCTGAGAGTACATTTACAAGCTATTTATACTTTTATACAATATCATGATTGAATTGATAATATTTGTTGACTTGATTAATGACATACTAGGAATCACTAAAGATACTGATAGTTTTGACTCCCAAAGCTAAGGTAATTTAGAGACCTATAACTAGTGCTTCATACTTGACCATATTTTTAGTACATTCAATTTCAAGTTTAAATGAATGGGGAAGAGGTTCACCATTTAGGGGAATGAAAATAACTCTAGCACCCCAACCATTTTGGCATTTAGAGCCATCGAAAAAGATGGTCATTTGGTAGATGGGTTATTCCTAAGAAAGAGTTGTGATAGACTCATCTATAAAGGCAAGAAGAAGGGTTTGATTTTCAAGTAGAAGTGATTCATCTGATTGGTCAGTGATGACCTACCCCTTAATGAACTTTTGTAGAAGGAACTCAAGATCAAATTCAGCTAGAAGCATGAGCTAGTTAGCTATATGTTGGCTTTGATATGGCTTAGAGTACATAAAATTGAGGGGGTTAGTGTTAGTGATAACATAGGTTTTATGATTAAGAAGATAGTGATAGAGTTTAGAGGCCACAAAAACTAAGGTGAGGCAGAGTTTTTTGGGATGGGTATACTAATTTTCATAGTCATTAAGCATGTGACTGATGTAATAGATGGATTGTTCTTTATTCTATTCATCATGATGAGTTATCATGGCCCCCAGGGAATGATCAGTGTTAGATATATATAGGTAAAAGGTTTGGTATTCATTAGGAGGGGTGAGGATAGGTGGAGAGAGAAGATACTCCTTAATTAAATCAAAGGCTTGTATACATTCCTTGGTCCATCTAAAAGAAGTATCTTTCTTTAGGAGATGGTGGAAGGGTTGGCATTAATCTGATAGTTGAGAGATAAAGTGATGGATGGATTAAAGTTTTCCCTATAGGCTATGAAGTTACTTTAGGTTGGTAGGAGGAGGAATTTCTAATATTTCTTTGACTTTGGTGGGGTCTATCTCTATTCCATGAAAAGAAATGATGAAGCTAAGAAGTTTTCCAAATAAGACCCCAAAGATGCTTTTCTTGGGATTAAGCCTGTCATGATAATGAATTAGGTGATCAAATATGATATCAAGAGCTGATAAGTGATCCTTTCAATGTTTGTATTTCCATAGGAGATAATCCACATAGTCCTCTACAATTTTAAGGATGAGATCATGAAATATGTATGTTATAGCTCATTGATAGGTTGCTACTGTATCTTTTAATCCAAAGGGCATGACTCTATAACAAAAGGTGCCCCATGGGGTGATAAATAAAGTTTCATGTTGATATTTAAGCGTAATAAAGATCTGGTTGTATCTTGAAAAATCATCTTTGAGAGATAACATTTCATGGCTGGCTATAAGATCAACAAATTGTTCAATATTGGGTAGAGGAAAGTCATCCTTAGGGCTGGAAAGATTGAGGTCATGAAAGTTGATGAAAAGGTGAAGTCCCCCTATGGGTTTGGTGATAGGAACGATGTTAGAAACCCATTGTGGGTAGTCAATGGGTTGGATGAAGTCAATAGATAAGAGATGCTAAAGCTCTTCTTTGACCAATAGGGCTATGCAAGGATGCATTCTATGAATCTTTTACCAATTTGGCTTTACCTCAAGATTAGTGACAATGTTGTAGAGTGAAATAGAAGGGCTAATCCCAAGAATATCTTGATGAGACCATGTAAATGATATGCTATGGTATTTAAAGAAAGAAGGGTAGTCTTATAGCGCAGTGGAATTTAAAGATTGGCTGATTTTGATGATACGAGGGCTATCCTAGGTATCCAAGTTAACATCAATGGTTGATTCATTCAACATAGTTTGGTTCTTATAAGGGAGGGATTTATGAATGGAAGAATCCCTTACACTGAGGTAGGTAATAATGGGAGCATCATGTTGATGTTGGATGGTGTTAATGGTAGGGGAGTCACGTTCAATCATTTTGGGATAGACAAGAGGAAAGGTTTTAGTTTGGCTATCCTTTTGATAGGTTAGGGGGGCCAAACTAATGGCATTGATCAAAATTTTTTTAGATGGGATGATATCAAAGTCTTCTAACTTTTGGGAAAATAGGGTTGAGGAGGATGGAAGATCTTTGTGGATGGTAGTGATGGGTTTTGGTGAGGTGGTTTCTTTTAGTGGTACAAACCCAAGGTCAAATAAATCATGAGGTTTTTGAGTTTTGATGATAGGTAACTCATGAGGTCCTTATTCATAAAGGCTAAGACCAAACCCCTTCCAAGCACACCTATAAAGGTAAGATTTAACAAATGTTAGTTTTTCCAAGTAGGAAAAATTGGATATGAATGGTCAGATGAATGGGATAGTGGCAGGAGTGAGAAGTGGTCGATCAAGTTCCCCATAGATGAAATTTGTTTAATTGTTAGGGAGCCCAAAAGGGATAATGGTTTTGATGTTGGGATAATAGGAAGGGTCATATTTGAGATTCCCATACTCTTGTAGAGTAAGGCATCTAAGGCTAAAAGGTGATATTCTCCAAGGGAGAGACATTGAAATACAGATTGTAAGGGGTCCTCAACTAGAATTTGGGATGATGAAATGATTGAGCTAGTTGAAACTTCATCAGTGCTATATGTGAAAGTGTTGATGGTTTTGGTTGGTGGGGTGGCTTCATTAGAAGTTGGTTGATAAGTAGATGAAGGGGGATTGAGAATGTCATTAGGTTGATATGTCATATTGCAAGAGGCAAAGGGACTAAGATTAGCTTTGATGGTAACAACTTATCCCTCATGCTCAAATTTGATATAGTGGTATAATGTGGAAGGGATGAAACCCATAGCATGAATCCAAGGGCATTCAAGTAAAAAATTATATTATAACTCACCCTTTATAACATAAAATAGCTTGGGAATGATGTGAGGCCCCAAGAAGATATGGAGGACAATAGTCCCTAAGGTAGTGGCCATGGTATCATTAAAGGAGTGAAGGACTGTTGTGCTTTCAAACATGATATTTTTGGGTAGTTTAAATTGGTTTTATGCATGGGAGGAGATAATGTTGATGCCATCTCCTATATCAATCATAACCCTTTTCATGTGGGTATAATTGATGTATGTGGTAATAAAAAGGGGAGGATTGGAGTCCTCAAGATTAGGGGGTGGTATTTTAGAATCATGAAAGGTAACAAAGGCTGAAAGTTGGAGAGATCCAACCAAGGGTGAAAGAGGTTGAGGATCATCTCATTGAACCTCAATAGATTACATAGCCTTGATTAGTACTAGGTGATAGTGAGGTGAATATTTGATTAGTTTATAGAGGTTCATTTTTAGTGGTGTTTGGTGAATTTGTTTCAACACTAAGCACTATAAGAATGTAGATTGGTTGGAGGGAGAAGCTCCCAAAATGGATACTTTAGGTTTTGATGGTTGTGAAGGTGAGGGTGAAGATGTTTGGTTTTGGTTGGTGGTTTGAGGGGTAGATGGGTAGGTCTATGGAATGGAGACTTTGGCTTGTCCCTTATCTTTTTGTCAGGCTTGGGATCATGTAACCACATGAATAGTGTGTGATGGGTGTCGTTATTCCCTTAATTTAATCAACTTTTTGCTAATGTCATATTCAACCAGGGGTGTGTCTAAAGTTATATGCAATAAGAAGAATCTTAGTGATTTAGTAATTGATTGTAGGTATTTGTATTTTTCTTTTGTTTTGGGGGATCTTTAATGTCTTAAGGACTTCTTGGTTAAAACCTTATTGGAATCAAACTATAAAAATTTCTTGGAAGTAAACACACATTACATAATGAATTGCTGGAAATAAACACACTTTGAAAAAATGAATTTTATGGAAATAAACACACATTATAAAAATGAATTGCTGAAAATCAACACACTTTTGCAGAATGAAATAGATTACTTGGAAAATGATTGAAAAGAAATGAGAACTTAATCTAGAATACCTGCAGGGACAAATTTACAATAAATTTTAACTTAAGAAATTGAAAGCATTTATAAATTTAATAGATCTACCTATTTGCTTTTGAAATAAAATATAAATACCAACAAAAATGAAGATCCTAGTTTTTGGAGGAGTGGGCCCTTGCTTCGCCTAGAAATATGATTGAACAACTTAATTCTCTCTTAAAACAAAAATGGTTATTTTATTGATAAAATGTTCTACATTAAAAAAATGTACTAGATTTGTATCAATCTATATCTATCCTTATTCCTCTATTCTTCAATTAATACCCTTATTCCTATATTCTTTAGGTCTGTATATATATTCTTCTTCTTGTGGTGCATTAATAGTTGTAACTATTTCATGGATATGATGGAACTGAATCATGCCCAGAATTAGATGCTAAATTAAGACGTGGCTGGATGCATTGCTATATGATAAGTGTTTGAGATCTGCAAGTATGGAAATCAAAAGTTTGCTCTTCATTAATAGGATCATTGATTTGACAGATCACTAGCCATTTGGAATAGATCTTTATCAATTATAGAAATTTAGAATAGTTCCAAAACTAAAGGAAATCATTCCATGTCTAACTGTGAAAGTTTCAGAGCTTATTTTCAAGAGTTTTAGAACTAATTTTGATAATTATGATAATTACAAAACTAAATATAGAGTTCTGGAACTAAGTCTAAAAATTTTAGAACTAAATCCAAAAGTTTTGGAACTAAGTTTGAAAGTTTCAAAACTAAGTGATAGAACTTGTAATAATGTGGTGGAGTTCTAGAACTAAGCTGTATTAATTCCAATGCTTCCAAAAACATGCAATCCACTTCATATTTTTCTTCAGCTTGATGATGACCTATTTTATTTCAAAACTTGAATTTTCCAAAACACTTTTTTAGGAATTACAGAGCTTTTAAACATTAGAATCACAATCAATGAAAGATGGACAATTACATCCTAACTCATATCAGATCAAATAAAAGTCACAAAATGTAGTCAAACTTAATAGAAAGAGAGAGTAAGATGAGGTTATTTATTGTACATTTAATGGGCATATCCTGGCCTCATCATTTCCCCCATACTTATTTATATGTCCCTTTACAAACTTTACTCTTTAAATTTGAGATTGTATATTCTACATTCCATTTGATTGCTTAGATCAAATAGCTGGAATTAAATATTCCAATGCTTTGATTCAGAGGTACTATACCCTACTCTTGCTTTTACTTTTCTCTTCCATTCCTCAAATTGAGTGGGATATTGAGGTTCTCTATTTTGCCAAGGAGATATGGGGGTGAGAAGTAGAGGTGGCCTTGTCTGCATTCCTATCCATATGCACCTGTGAGCTTCATTGATCTAAGGAATTATTGTGTATAGATATTTTTCCCTTTCTAGACTCTAGATAAAATTTAAAGGGGATATTACTTCCCTTCTTCTCAATGCCATCAGGATAAATTCCCATCTTTTCAAACATGCATCATAAATATTATCAAAATTTTCATTTTCATAAGAGATGAAGGCATTAATGCTTTTCTATAAATTGGCAAGATAAGGTTCCTTGAACCTTCTATCAAATGCATGAGTTATGAAATGTGTAGCAAATGTGGATGGGTTTCCATAATGAATTCTCATACAGAGACCAAATGAACTAGCCTTTAATAGATGCTCTGACTCCCTCTCTTTCCATGAAATCTAATTTTGAAGAACAAAAACAAATGCATTAAGATGGGTTTCCCCTACATACAAATTGATCATAAAACCCGATTCTTTTCCAGCATGAAATTGTAGAGGTAAAATTCACAGAGAAATTTTTTCTATTCTACATTGGCTAAGGAATAGGCTACCAAGAAATCAGCGTCATCTTTTATTTCATGTGGAAGGCCACATGTTATCTTTGCCAACTACCAGTGAATGAATTGTTCCTCTAAAAACATATTATATGTAGGAGAAGGTCTTATACATGCAAGAAATTTCTCACTCATCATGCAAACCATTTGTATTTTTACAAGATATTTATATTTATCTTTTTCCTCGTAAAATTTTTCTTCCCATTCCTTCCTTCCTTTCTTTTCTTCCTCCATTTTGCATTTCAAATCCTTATTGGATGTCTTGACTACACTGATTTCTCTACATGTATCATCCCATAACTGCTTGAGTGTTAGATAAGTCAATTTAGTCTGTGTAGAGACTGTTGACACAACAGTCTATCTCCTAAAAATTTTACATTCTTCCTCCTTCTCCATCAGTTGCCTTTTAATCTTTGCTAATTTCTTAATCTTGGTTGTGAACTGGTTTGCTAATTCTTTAAGGAGCATTTCTCTCTATTCTAATTTGAGTTTGAGGAAATCCAATTCCTCATCCTTTTCCTTGATAATGAGCCCTGCTCTAGACAAAAATAGAGCCTATTTAACTTGTTGATTTTCTTCTTTTTCTAAAATTTCTTGGGGAGTTAAGCATTCTTCTTCCACCAGAGGGGATTTCCCCTTCCTTTTATAAGATGCCTATTCATATTCTTCATGTGATGGTACTATTGACTCACCCATTTTTTAGAAAACTTACTCCTTAAATATTTCATCTTCTTTTTCATTTTCTGTTTGGCTTTGTCCTGGAGGAGTCATGGCTATGTTGCCCAAAATATTAGTAGCTTCAGTTTCTAGCCTTCTTGTTCTTTCATCTCCTCTAGAATTTTTTTAGACCTTTTATGACTTCTCCTTCTTTGAGGAGCCTCAAAATGTGTAGAAATGGGTATCCTATTAGAGCATCTTCTGATTTTCACCTCTTGCTTAGGCCTAGGTGAACCATCACTATTAGAGATAGGTATTAGTTCTTCTATAGCTTCTACAGAAGAAGGAATTTCTTGAGAAGGCATAGTAGGGTCTACTATTTTAGCTCTTCTTCCAGATATTCTTCTTTTTGGTATTTCCTTTCCCCCTAGTTCTTTTTTTCCCTCAGCGGTGGTATCAGTTTCCAAATGAATTGAAGGGGTAGGAGGAGTTGCTATTACTCTTCTAAAAATAATAGGGTTCTTCTTAAACTTGCCAAGAAAAATTTCCCACATTTCTTCCCCATTTTTCTTTGAAAAGAAATGGTGCTAGCATATTAAATGCATTAACGCATTATGTCTAATTGTTCTTACACCCCAAGAATACCTTTGGGCCATTGTATGGATGGAGTCAAAAAGAAACCCTACAAGGTTTACTATATATTCTAGTTTTTCAGCTCCATATCTAAGGTATATAAATTTTTAGAACTTATCTTCCTACTGACCCAAATTGCCCATCACAAGTTAAATACTTAACTATCCAAAATGCTACTCTATCAAAGGGTTAGGGCAAGCTAGCCCTTCTGACTCCTTTGATTATTTTCTTTGTGTTGTAAATATATTGGGGTTCAGCTTCCCCCTCTTTTAGCAAGGTTTCAACTAGGTCTTTTAATGTCCCTTTGATAGGGTTTGGGACATGCATCATTGGTACTCCAGATATCTCACTTATTACATTCAAAAAAAAAGGAATGAAAACCTTTATAATATTTGTCCTTGTTTTCTCTAAATTGACAATAGATTCTCTTACCAATTCATCATTGTATTTAGGGAATTTCCTCAAAAATTTTAGCCATCCTGCTTGTTGAAAGATAGTTTCCACTTCTTCCTCTACAAGGAGCTGGGTATCATCCTCTAGCTCTAACTTGTTTTTAATCTCCATGATTCATTATTCTTTAATCTTATGCAGGTTAGCTGAAGAACTCCTCTCTTAGTAGCAAAAGTGGTGAATTCAACTGTGGAACTAGTGTACTTAATTGTGGAACTGACAAATTTAATTCATTGTATCTCTCTTGAAGTTTTTCTATAGCTAGTTTTTACTTTGTCGATTCAATAATAATAATGAATATTTATAACTATGCTACCAATTTATTCCATCAATATTCTTGTCATGATTTCTCACTTTTAATCATGATGTATAATAGATGACTCATCATACTAATCTTTTAAATCAAGTCTAATCACACATGCGAACTTTAAATCTAACCTTTAACAAGTTAAAAACATAATTACCATCATTAATGATGTAATTCCTCCATCATGATGACTCATCATTCCTAAAAAAAGTGAAACAAAAAAGGAAAATGGTTAGAAAATAGTTTAGAATTCCAAAGAAATTTTTATTTTGAATTAGCCATTTTTTTGAGAAGATCAACTGCCATCGATGGTTTTCAATTGATCTTTGAGTTTTTTTTTGGGGAAGAGAACACCATTTATTGGTTTTCATTCTCTTCCCTTTATTTTGGATTTATTCATCTAATTATTTGATCATTTTGGAAGAACTGGGTTCTTCCATATGATCAAATTTTTTATCTACTTCAATCTACTTCAAGAATTCATCCTTAGTAGGAGGCTTCCTATAAATTTTAGCCTATGTCCATTAACCAAGAGTATTATTCTACTACCATCAATGGGAAGTAACTGAATATAACCATTTTCAAATATCTACTCAATCTAATATGGTCCCAACCATTTGGTTCTCAAGTTACCTTTGAATTGTTGGTACTTAGAATCAAATAGCAATGCCCAGTCTCCTACTCTGAATTACCTTTCATTGATATGTGAATCATGCCATTACTTATTTTCATCTTGGATTATCTCTATCTAGTGAAGTGATTCTATTCTCAATTCATCTAACTCATTGAGTTGAAGGATTCTCTCCTTTTGAGTTACATCTAATTCAATTCCTACCTTGGCTGTTATCCTTAATGTCTGTAGTTCAAACTCAATAGGTAACAAGGGATTTTTCCCATAGACTAACTCATATGGTAAAAACCCTATTGTTCTTTTCCAAGTTGTATTGTAAGCCCATAAAACTTTAGGTAGTCTCTTTACCCAATCTCTTCTTCCTGCTTTAACTATTTTAGTGAGGATGTTTTCTGATTCTCTATTTGTTACTTCAACTTATCCATTTATTTGTGGGTGATAGGGAGATGACTTCCTATGATTGATATAATAATAAATTATGAAATCTTGGATCATATTGGACATAAATTATGGTCCCTGGTCTAAAACTAAGCTTCTTAGTGCTCCAAACTTTACCATAATTCTATGCCAAAGGAAATCAACAACTACTTCTTCAGTTTTTTTTTTTAAAGCTTGCACTTCTACCCACTTTGTCACATAATCAATACACACAATAATGTGCTCTTTTCCTTGTGAAGGAGGATTAAAGGGTAAAAAAAAATACAATCCCCATCTCTCAAATGGTTCAATCACTACTTGAGGTTGTAGAGGCATTTCATTGGTAAAGGTTGGTTGTCCCATCCTTTGACAAGGATCACACCGCCTAATATATCTCTTCACATATTTGTACAAAGATGGCTAATAGTAACTAGTTACAAGTATCTTGTGAGCTATTCTTTTCACTAAATAGTGTCCTCCACTTGGTTCATCATGATATGCCTAGAGGATGTCAAATATTTCATCTTCTCTTACACACCTGCGCAAAACCAAATCAGGACCACATTTAAATAACATTCCATTTAACCATTTGAAATATGCACTAGTTTTGATTAACTTCTTTATTTATTTTTTAGTGAAATAAGGAGGAAACTTCCCTATTGCAAGATAATTTACTATGTCAGCAAACCATGGTGTATCAGCTAAAATAACAAATAATTGTTTATCTAGAAAGTTGTCCTTGACTGGATCCTGCTCCCCTGTAGTGGTCAATCTTGACAAGAAATCAGTTACCACATTAGATTTACTTAGATTTTATACAATGGTAATATAAAATTCTTTTAGAAATAATAACTATCTAATTATTCTACCTCTAACCAATGGTTTGTTCATTAAATATTTAATTGTTGAGTGATTTGTATGTACAAATATTTTGTACCCTGTAATGTAATGTCTAAATTTATTAATTACATAGATTAAAACTAGAAATTCATTTTTAGTGGTAGTGTAATTTATTTCACTGGGAGTAATATTTTTACTAAGATAGTAAATAGCATACATTTTTCTTTCTTCATGTTTCTATCCCAAAACTGCACCAATTGAGTTATTTGAGGCATTAGTTTGGATGTGAAAAGGTTTCTCCCAATTAGGTCCTCTCAATATTGGGGCAAATACTAATTTATTTTTAATTTCTTTAAAATTATGTTGACACTTTTCATCCCAAATAAATTCATAGTCCTTGGTCAGCAACTTAAACATGGGGGCAATAATTTTACTAAAATCCTTGATAAAGCACCTATAGTATCCAACATGCCCTAAAAATGACTTGATATCTATGGGGGTTTAAGGAATAGCCAAGTATAAATTAATCTTGATTTTGTTTTGGTCAACTTGAATTCCTCTTTTTTAAATATGGTGTCCTAATACAATCCCTTCATCAACCATCATCAAACATTTATCATGACTAAGAGACAAGTGATGTTGTTCACATCTTGTTAATACTCTATCCAAAATTTTCAAGGCATCATCAAATGTATCTCCATGCATGGTACATTGGTAAATTAATCCATGTATACCTTTAAAGAGTCATTTTTTAGGTCTACAAAAATTACTAATACAGCTCTTTGAAAGGTTGCTGGAGCATTACATAGTCCAAATGGCAATACCCTGTAAGCAAAGGTACCCCATGGACAAGTATATATAGTTTTGTCTTGATCCTCAGTAGCAACTCTAATTTGATTGTATCCACTAAATCCATGTAAGAAGGAAAAGTACTATTTACCTGAAAGGTTTTCTAAGACTTTATCTATGAATGGTAAGGGAAAATAATCTCTTAGGGTGGCTTTGTTCAGTTTCCTATAGTCAACACAAATTCTCCATTTTCCATTCTTTTTAGGGATAATTACAAGAGGAGACACCCATTGGCTATCTGAAATAGGGTAGATAAAACCTACTTGTAATAGTTTTTCATTTTCTTATTTGACTATATCCCTTAAGGCTGGATTGATCCTTCTCTGAGGTTGCCCAACTGGTCTAATGTTTTTAGTATAAATGTGATGGGTGTAGATACTTGGATGAATTCCCTTCATGTCTCTATAGTCCCAAGTAAAAGCTTTAGTATGATCCTTCATAATATCAAATAGTTTGGCTTATTCATCATTCTTTAACTAGCTATTAATATTTAAAATTTTACCTGGTTGAATCTCAACATGTTTGGTTCTAGTATATGATGAACTAATTTGTTGAAAGGGTTCCATTAAGGTGTTTAGTGGACATGCATGTGGTAACAATATATGATATGTAGCAACATCTCTAAAAGTTTCGTGAGACAAAATGCTGGAAAAAGGATAGCAAGAAGAGTTATGATACTTATCTTGTTGTAGGTCAAACTCCTCAACACTATTATTTTCTAGAAATTCTTCATCATTTCTTGATATCTATAAAGCTGAAGCTATAGATCTTTCCTCTCTCCAAGATAAATCTCATTCCTCTAGAGTGAAATTATCTTCATTTGTAGGGAATTGATGTTGGTGTGGTTTTGTAACTAACTATGATGTTTCCAGAATAGATTCTACAAGTTCTGGAACTAATCTCGATTGCTCCAATGACAATTAGTGTATATTCAATAGAGAATTAACTATATCTTCTATTTCTCATACATGATCTTGCAATGTTATCATAGCCAAAGAAGATAGATTTTGCTCATTAATATTAGGATTATCAACCCATAATTTCTCTTGATATCAATAAAAGGTCATGCAAAGGGATTTAATGAAATTTTCTTAGAATTTTTACCATTTGAAATAGTCATATCACTTGACCTATAATCAATTAAGATAGTAATTGTAACTAACCATGGTCTACCCAAAATAATGGGATAACCAAGTGTTTACCTTTTGGCTGTAATATAAGGAATTTGATTGGATATTCTCATGACTCCACCATTACTGCCACATCTTCAATAACTCCTTTTGGTTTTGTTACAGACTGATCTACCATCTACAATATGTTGTTAGTAGGTTGTATGCCTGTTAATGGTAATATTTTCAAAGTGTCCACTATCATTACATTGATATCTACTCCTAAATCAATCAAAATGTTATGTATATCTTTATTTCCTATAGAGACAAAAATAACAGGGCTTACAAGATCTCCATATTTGAGAAGTAGGAGTTTTCCTACTAATAAATCAACAAGTTTCCCATCTATCTTAATAGTCTTAGGGTACTGCTTCTTTCTCCCAGGTTTTTTAAAACATAATAGTTTGATTAACTTGTTTAACTCTAGAATATCCTTGATTACTTGTAACAATGGTATTTCAATATTCAATTTTCTTAGTTCCTGCACCAATTCAAATTCCTTAATTTTTATGGCTTCTTTAAATATTTCTAGAAATGGAATCTCAGTAGAGTTTCTTTTTGGTTCCTTATCTTTTTATTTTTCATCTTCCTTAGGTATAATTGGACTAGGGGTTTTAGCTTCTTCTATCATCTCAATGATTATAATAATTGGACTGCTAACTATTTTTCTAGATCTGGTTTGAATGTCTTTACAATCCATTGCATTTAGATCAACTAATTTTTTTGGTTTTGTTTCGTATACATGAGTTGTTTATTTGTTTCTTGGGTTTGCTACTGGTTGTGCTAGTATTTGTGTTTGGACAATATTTTTAGCATGTGTATTTTGTGCTGGAGATCCCATTATAGCTTGATGGTTTTGATTTGGATATGTTTTCCCTTGTACATAATGACTAGGGCCCCATCTAGGTTATGGCCAAGCATAAGTATTTCCTTGACCAGCCCAAGGTTGCTGATGTCCCTGAGTATACCAAGATTGACTTACCCAATCCTAAGGATGCCATGTTGGTTGAGGGGCCCAAGGTGGCTATCCCCAACTTTATGGTACTATTTGTGCTACCCATGGCATCATCCAAGGATTAGGAGCTGGTCTTGGCCTAAACTACCCTTGGCTGGGTTGTCTCTGAACAAAATTCAATTCTTCTATGGTGGATGATGTACTAGTTTGTTTGAGCTAATTTTTTATGAATGGAAGAAGAGAACAAGTGTGAGTATCATGTTTTTTAGATTCATAGATAAGACATACTTCTATTGAATCCAAAGGACAATCCCTTATTTCATGCTTCTTCCTACATCTAGGACAATGCATGGCTAATGGTTTAGTGTTGGCATTTTATTTAGCTTGAAATCTATCCATAGTGGAGGTTAATTGAACCAATATGTATATATTAAAGTTTTCCAATTCATCCATCAGTTTGTTCATATCTGGATTCAAAATTTTAACCATTTTTCCCTTTCTAGGTCCACCCCTTGTCTTTGAATAGTTTCTACAAATTTCTATGATTTTGTTCATTCTTAATTGAGAAATGTTTCCACCACCAATTAAATCAAGGGTTTCCCTAGATTCATCATCTAGACCTTTGAGAAAGATGGTTTTTTAACTCTTGTGGAAGTACAAATCCACATCTTTTACTCACAAAGAGGAATCTATCTAAATAATCTTCCATATTTTCATCCTCTTCCTGTTTGATTTTGAAAAATTCTTCCTTTTGATTTCTTCCTCTACAATAATCTTGATATTTGTATAGTAAGATAGTTTCCATTTGTTCCCAATTGGTAATAAATTTAGATGTTAATCCCATAAATCACCTCATTTCTACATACTTTAGAGTAGATGGAAACAACTTGAGTTTTTGATTATATGTCTTGTAATCATAAGTTTGACATAGTACTTTAAACTCAAATAGAAATTGGTCAGGATCCTTAGATGACATTCCTCTAAATGTGGACAAGTGTGCAAGTGAAATGTTCTTCATAGTGGTTTCATCATCCTCCCAACTGAATGGGATAGGTAAAGGTTCTCTTAGGTTCTCTTCCAGCTTCTCGTGCCATCTCTCTAATATTTTCTAGTCCCTTCTCCCAGTCAATGTGGTATGTGATCTATGTTGGGGATGGTGAAAAGTCAGGAGTAGGAGGTTGACTACTCAATTGAGAATCAAAACTTTCCGTCAATGGATCTTAATAAATAATCCTTCTCCCTAAAGTTCTACTTACTTTTGGTGACTGATCCAAAAATTCCAAAGATGGCAACTTTGCTTCTTGTCTTGTAGGAGATAATGGTGCCTCCAATTCTTGCTCAACTTCCTTATTTAAACTAGAGGATGATGGAAATTTTTGTTCAGATATTTTTGGGAGAAATATACCCTTGTAGTCTCTTGGTCTACTCATAATTTTTTTGATAAATTAGGGAAGATTTATTCAATTACTAAATGTATGATTGTTGCTCTTGTTGACACCTAATTAGAAATTTCCAACCAGTGGTCCCCGGCAATGGTGCCAAAAATGATGGGTGTTGTTATTCCCTTCATTTAATCAACTCTCTATTGATGTCATATTGAACCAGGGGTGTGTCTAAAGCTATATACAACAACAAGAATCTTAGTGATTTAGTAATTGATTGTAGGTATTTGTATTTTTCTTTTATTTTGGGGGATCTTTAATGTCTTAAGGACTTCTTGGTTAAAACCTTATTGAAATCAAACTATGAAAATCTATTGGAAGTAAACACACATTACAAAAATAAATTATTGAAAATAAACACACTTTGAAAAAATGAATTTGTTGGAAATAAACACACATTATAGAAATGAATTTCTAGAAATAAACACACTTTTGTAGAATGAAATAGATTGCTTGGAAAATGATTGTAAAGAAATGAGAACTTAATCTAGAACACATGCAGGGATAAATTTACAATAAATTTTAATTTAAGGAATTGAATTTTTTTATAAATTTAATATATCTACCTATTTAATTTTGAAATAAAATATAAATACTAACAAAAATGAAGATCCTGGTTCTTGGAGGAGTGGGCCCTTGCTCTGCCTTTAAACATGATTGAACAACTTAATTCTCTCTTAAAATAGAAATGGCTATTTTATTGATAAAATGTTCTACATTACAAAAATATACTAGATCTATATCAATCTATATCTATCCTTATTCCTATATTCTTTAGGTCTGTATATATATTCTTCTTGTGGTGCATTGATGGCCATAACTATTTCATGGATATGATGGAATTGAATCATGCCCATAATAGATGCTAAATTAAGATGTGGTTGGATGTATAGCTATATAATAAGTGTCTTGGATTTGTAAGTATGGAAATTAGAAGCCTGCTCTTGATTAATAGGATTATTGATTTGACAGATCACCAACCATTTAGAATAGATCTTTATCAATTCCAAAAATTTAGAAGAGTTCCAAAACTAAAGGAAATCATTCCATGTCTAATCATGAAAGTTTTGGAGCTTATCTGTAGGAGTTTCACAACTAATTCTGATAATTCCAATAATTCTAGAACTAAATATAGAGTTTTGTAACTAAGTCCAAAAATTTCAGAACTAAATCCAAAAGTTTTAGAACTAAGTTTGAAAGTTCTGGAACTAAGTGATAAAACTTGTAATAGCGTGGTGGAGTTCTAGAACTAAGTTGTATTAATTCCAATGCTTCCAAAAACATGTAATCCACTTCATATTTGTCCTTCAGCTTGATGATGACCTATTTTTATTTCAAAACTTGAATTTTCCAAAACACTTTGTTAGGAATTACAGAGCTTTTAAACATTAGAATCACAATCAATGAAAGATAGACAATTACATCCTAACTCATATCAGATCAAATAAAAGTCACAAAATGCAATCAAACTTAATAAAAAGAGAGAGTAAGATAAGGTCATTTATTATACATTTAATGGGCATATCCTGGCCTCATCAGTGTGGATGAGGGGGTTTTCTAGGTTTGATGCTTGCTTTGATTCTTCCTTATCATCCTTAAGTAGGAGAGGGAGAGTTGGTAAAGGTTGGGTGGGTTGGGTTGATGATAATATTGGGAATTGGGGTAAGAAGGGTTCATTTGATCATAGATCATCCTCATCATATAAGCTATAAACAAGTTCTTAGAGAGATTTGTAGTTCTCCATGTCATGTCCTAGTGCCTTGTGGTATGCATATATCAAGTTATCATTGAACCAAGAGGGTTTAGGGTGTGAAGGGTCAAAAGATTTGATTAGAGGTAAGTTGATGGAAGAAGTTTACAACAACCTTTACAAAATAGTTGAATAAGATTCAAGCAAAGGTGTTGAAAGTAATGGATTTTTGATGTTAGGAGTGGTAACCTTCTCAGACATAGGTTTTAAAGTAGAATTTGGTGTTGGAGGAATGATTTTGGTTAGTAGTTTTGGTTGGGATTAATTTTTTATGGTTTGTTTAGAGGTTAAATACTTGGATGTGGAAGACTTGGATGATGAAGGTTTAGCTATAGGTGGAAAAGTGGAGATGGATAAATTGGTTAAAAATGATGAAGAACTAGAGGGTTTGATGGGAGTAGGTGGGAAAAAATGGAATGGTTTCTTAGAGGAAGAATATGTAGCTATAATGGTGGAAGGATGGGGTCCTAAGATGGAAGGTAAATGGGAAAGAGGTGGTATAGGTCTAGTTAGAGGGAGAGGTTTGGGTGACTTGACCTTCCTAGTTGGTCTAGTTAGAGGTTTATTTGGTGGAATAGATGGGGTTAAGTCTATCCTCAAAGGGGGATGTGAATGAATAGGTGTGGGAAGAATCCCTAAGTTCTTGATTGGCCTAGTGAGAGAGGTGTAAGGTGATTTGGCAATTTTAGGTGGAGGTGGCTAGGATGGTTCACTTATGGTTTTAGAAGAAGTATTTGGTGAAGGGGTCATGATGGGCTTAACGGTGGATTCCAATAAAGTTGAGGATTTGGATTTTCCTCAATAAGTTAGTCCAAGAAGATGTCAAAAGGTGGCTATATCAAAATTAGGTTGGGAAGTGAACTCTAGACTTTGGACTAGTCTAGAAAAGGGTTTGTAGAGGGTTTTAGTTCCTTGGTTATTGGTTTCAAAACTTAAGCCCTTTGGTGGAGAATAAGGAATGGTTTATTCATTTTTATCTTGGATGGAAGGTTTCAAAATTTATGGTTGGATAAATGAGGTAATCTCCACTTTTGGGATGGTTTTCGAAGGGAGAGTAAAGGGTTCTATGATAGGGGTGGTTGGTTTGGCATCCTGAATGGGAGAGATGGAGATGGTTAATTCCTTTGTTTGGGTATCCAAATGAATAGAGGGTAGTTATACCACTTGAATGGGTGGATTAAGAGAAGATGGTGTGGTTAAACTAATGGTTACCTCCTTCGATGTTTCCCCCAAAGGAGAGGTAGATAAGGCTAAGCTTCCATCAAGGGAAGAGAGGGGGGTGGTTGATTCTTCCATTTGGGTATTTGAAAGAATAGAAGGTGTGTTTAGTGTTTCCACTTGGGTGATTGAGGTAATGGTCTCTGCAATAATGGGCTTGTTATTAGTGACATTGATTGTATGTACCTCATGAGAGTGAGATGATTCAGGTTTATTGTCATGGTGTTGGGTGAAAAGAGCATGATTAGGAAAAAGCTTATAGAAGATGTCAATAGACTGATTAGAAGGTGTATTGGGATTATCAAATGCAAATTCTCCACTACCAATCGAAATTTGGACAAGGCTTTTGAAGGTATTACATCTATTAATGTCATGTCCTACAACATAGTAGAAGGCACAATAGTATTTTACATTATACCACCTAGATACGGGGTGAGAAGAATCAAATTACTGAGGTGGTTTAATTGGTATATGTTGGATGAGGTTGGCTTTGAGAATTTTTTCCAAAATTGATGTGTAAAATTTTACTATGGGAGTATATTGTCTTGAAGGAGCTTGGTTTTGGTTTCTATTTTGTTGCTAAGGAGAGTTTATAGAATTGGTTTGAGGTGACTGGTTAATGGTTAGAGGTGGAATAGTTTTTAGAACAACTAAGTTTGTGGATGCTTTTACCTTGGTATTGGGTTAGTTAGTGGTTTTAGTGGAGGAAGGGTCATTGGATTTAAAACTAGAATTTTTGTTCCATAATTTCAATTTCCCTTCATCAATGGCCTAATTTTCAATTTTTTGTGTCATGGTGAATGCCTCATCAAAATTTTGGAAGGTTTGAACTTGAAGAGTGGGGGTGATATGTTTGGCACAACCCTAAGAGAAAATTTCACTCAGTTCGAGTTGGGGTAAGGAAAAATAAAGTTGGTTGATAAGGCCTCTCCATTTAGCAACAAAATCAGCAATTGACTCATCATCAAACTGCTTAATGGAATAGAGGTCAATGATAGAAACCTTTTTATATATATTTACCAAAAAGTGTTCTAAAAAGATTTGAGCTAGTTCAGAAAAAGAAAAGATGGAGTGCATGGGAAGAACACTATATTAATCAAGGGTGGGTCTAGATAAGGACATGGGGAAGGATCAAAGAAGGAGAGCATCATTGTATGTGATTAAATAGAAATAATTACATATTACTCTCAAATGCTATCGGTGATCCTCCATACCTTAAAATTTAGAGAACTTGGGCAATTCCCATTAAGGAGGATAAGCATGGATAGGGATGGATGGATGAATGGGTTCATTACATTTTTTATCATAGGATAAAAGTTTATGAGACTTGGTGATGGATGACTCCAAGTTAGTCATTTTGTCCATTAACATCTTGATCAAGTCTAGTTGGGGTTGGGAAGCTACATAGTTAAGGGAACATTCTATTGATGTTGGGTGGTAGCTATGTTTGGATAGGTGATAGAAGGTGCTGAAGAAGAGACATATTGGTAAGTGGTCACAAAAGGTTGAGATGGTATCACATAGGGATTAATTGACACAAATGTTTGGGTGGAAGGTACTATGTACCCTTTTGGATTATAGACATATTGATAGGCTATCATGGGCACTTGTTGAGGAATAGAGGTGGGTTGAGTTAAAGGTATGACTAAGGTGGTGGGTTGAGGTTGGGTACGTTGAGGTTAAGTGGTGACTCTAGTGATAATGGGTAGAAGTATATGAGGTATAGAGATCACCAAGTTTTAAAATGGGGTAGAAGTTGATGGGTTGGTCAAGACAAGGGGAAGGGTATAAATAGGAAAAGAAGACAACCCCATGGTAGGTGGAGTATAGGTAACTAGTGGTAAATTTGAAATTATATGTGAAGTGTGGGGTGTGGTAGGAGGCTATAATATTAGATTGGGTTTGGGTAGTGGTAGTAGTTGATATGTTGGAAGAAGAGGAGGCTTGGGTCAACAATAGCTAGGTTAAGGTGGTACCCACCATAAGGTGGGGAGGCATTCCATAAGGAGGATCCATTGGAGGAACCAAAGCAATAGAGGTATAGTTAGGTAAGTTGTTGAGATAGTGTTAAAGAACAACCAGGTTATTGTCAAGGAAGGCATCAAAAATTTGCATCACCTTCAAAAATAATTAGGATTTTGGTAGGAGGGGGAAAAAAAGAAGGTGAACCCTCATCATTAGAATTATAGTACATAAAGGAGGAGGAAGAAGGTGGTGGTTAATCAGTTTGGTTTCTCAACTATTGTCTAGTAAAGACCATGTGAGAAAATATGATAAAACTCACACCTCAAATAAAGAGCAATCAAAAGAAAATAATTCAAGGAAAAAAAAGCATACACTAAAAGTGTGTTAAATCCTAAAAATATTTTTAGATCACTTTTGGATTATGCCTTAGAAAGTGTGAAGAGGGAATTTGGCTTGTAGAATAGGTATTAAAGAGGCAATCTAAGGTTGGTTTTAGGTTGTTTAGGTGCTCAAAAAGAAAATCTATGTTAAACTTTGATACATGGCTTGGTATTGGGGCCTAACCCATTACTTCACAATCCTATAATGATAAGAGTGTCAGGTGCGTAGATAGAATATATTGAGTTTATATTTTATACTCAACCAAAGAGATGAGTTAGTTCTCCCCTTGGTGGTGAAATCCAAGTAGGATAGCTAGGAGGGGGTAAGGTTGACATTAGGTGGTGAAATACTAGTTGGGCCTTGGCCTTGTCTCAAGTATGTTTTGATGTGTTAATGGTTTTGTAGTTTGTATTAGTGTGTGAAAACTATGATCAATTACTTTTCCTTCTAAGTTATTAGATGAACTAAGACAAGCATGTAATCAATGTATGTAAAAGGTTTATTTTAAGCCCAAAATAAAAATTTCAGATTTCATTCGATGGGAAAACAATAAAGGAGGGAAAAGGGAACTAGGTCCCATCAGGTGTGCCAAAATATTTCTCTTAATTTCTGCTCATTTATTAATTTAGAAGTAAAGTAATGAGACTAGTAATAGGGTGTATAGAAGAATATCTAGTAAAGTGCACATGTGAATCCAGATGATAATGGGAACTCCTTTTTGGCTAGGAAGGAATAAACTATAGATAATAAAAACACTCAAAAATGAGTTTTTTAGATGGATGGTTGAGTGGACTACCTAGCGTGAGCTAGATCTAAGAAGCATAGTGCTTACTAGGAGGTTGTCAATCCACTATTACAATAATTAAGCTGATAGAAACAAAAAGAAAGGATACTTGCATTTAATGATATGAAAGTAAATATGTGCAAGAAAGAAAAAGTAAATGCTTGTTTAAAGAAAACAACTAAAAATAATAAAAATGGGTCAATGTTTATGCTAAAGTGGTTAGGGTCTAGTTCAAAAAATTAAAAAGGATATGTAGTCATAGAAAATGAAAAAATTGGTAACTTGAGCATGGTTAATGACACTCAATCCTTAGGTCCATCTTGCTTGCTCTCATGACCCTCTTAGGATTATTCTCATTGATTCCCAATCATTTATAGCCTTCCAGACTTGACCCTAGCTAAGCTAGGACCCTCTCTTCATGACTAATCCATCCCCTCATGTCTCATCTACTTAGGACAATAACTTCAAATTTGAACTATAGTGATGGACCCTATGGTGTCTCCTTTTTAGTGCTCCTATCGAATCAAAATTCAAGCCCAAATTATAATTTTTCTTTGATTCCTCTTGTTCATTATGTTAGTCTAGTCTAGTTTCATCTAACCCATGACCAATAGATCCCTATAAAAGCCCATTCAAAGATCATTTGGAAAGGGTTGGAAAATACAATTTAACCAAGAAAGAATATAAGCAAGACCACTTAATCAATCTTCTCTATTATCTGCATACAACTAGCCTATACACTTTCAAGCTAAATCAAGTCTTCAGAATAGTCCCTAGCCATTTCAAGTAAACCTAGTTTTAAAATTTCTTGAATTTCATTCACTATTGCACCACACACTCTTAAAGGGAGAAATACATATGGCTTGATCCCCCTTTGGAGTATTGGTATGTAGGCAATGTGCCCACAAACAGGGTGTGAAGCACATCCACTACACCTTACACACACTAACCCCTTTTCCCTATTTTCCCAAGTTTATTAAATTGTATAAAAAAGACAAGTATATAAAGAATCAACTCTATAAGGAGCTCTGTCAATAGTGAAGACCTAAAATTTGGTACACAGGATCACACTGAGTAGACGAGTAAAACCTAAAAAACCTAGATCCTAAGGACAATAGCACTGGAGGAGGACTACAATATTGGAGCCCAAGTTTTTTAGTTTTGATGATCCTATCCAATAAAAAAATGAAGTCCAAGATCCTATTTATGAACTGTCCTAGTCTTACACCTAAATTTCTAGACCCTGTCTCAATTCAAACAATACATAATAAGCTAATTTATCCTTGCTCTCTTACTAATTTTAGAAATTTCAAATTGCAATTAAATTTCATAAGTCAGTAGCTATAATTAGGAATATTATTTACTGATTTTCCCAACTCAAACTTATTTATTAAATAGGAATAAAAATCCATTATTCCTAAAAATAACAAATCATTTGGTGAACCCGACTTACTTTGAATTTCACATAAAAACACTAGGGTAAATTACTAACTATTTTTTCCCATTAATTTCTAATTTTTTTCTTGAATATTAAAATAAAAAATTCTTCTCAAAATTTACAATTTTTTAGTAAATTTTAAAATGAATTTATTTCAAACCCTAGTTGCATACACTAGGTCCCAATAATTTTCCCGCATTAATCCAATAATTTCTTGATTTTTTGCTTGCACATATAAATTAAAAATCTATCTCAAATTTTATTTTTTTTAAATAAATTTTAAAATAAATTTATTTTAAACCCTAGTTGCATCAACTAGCTCCCATTAATATTTTAGTAATTTTTCAATCATTTTTTAAAATTTTTAGTTGCATATTAAAAATAAAAAAATCAATTCAAATCTCAAAAATTCATAGTAATTTAATAAAAAAATATTTTCCTCAAAACCCTAGTTGCAACTACTAGGTCCCATTAAATCAAATAATTTTCCATAAATTTTTGAATTTTACTTGCATACTTATCTCAAAAATTCATATTATTTTGCAAAAATATTTTTGTAAAATCCCTAGTTGCATGTACTAACTCCTATTTTTCTTCTTGAGGTATCACCTTACATCTATAATCATATTGCAAACATGATGCTCATTTGTTTCCAAAATTTTCTTACATTTATTACAAATAATAAGGAAACCATAATGGGCCTTATCATGTACATGAATGATGAAGTCTATTATATGTTATTATAAAATTTCATTCTTTTCATTTCATACTTATTTTTCATTATATGGGATGTTTTTAAAAAAGTTAGTTTTAAACATGTTAATACATCTTTTTCATCACCTCCCTTGGAGCCTCTACCGCATGCCGAGTCATGTTACATGGTCCATTTTACTCTCCCCCAAGTCACTACCCATCGGTAAAGAGCCCAGTTGACACCTTTTGTCCCTCCACCACTTCATCCCATCAATTATCTTTGCTCTCCTCCTATAACTACTACTAATCCTACATAGATAATAGATAATGTAGTTATAACTATTACTTGATGTGATGCTATGCCTCCTCCACCTAGCCCAGAGCCTGTCACCCTTCTATTCCTACCTATCCTAGGCCTAACCCACCTACATAGGTATATTTATACAAGGCATATGACATTATTGATCAGATGAAAAACACTCCAACTAAGATTTCCATGTTAAAACTACTTCAAAAAGCTAATGTATTCAAGGACATTCTTTATCAGGCACTCACTATGACTTCTATGTCAATTAATTTAGAACCTTCTTATTTTACATCAGTGGTCAACACTTTAAAAATATAGAAGATATAATTTATTTTGATAGTGAGGACATGCCTTCTCAAATAGTTATTGATCAAAATTTGCCACTATTCATACAAGTTCAAGTCAAACCCAACACAATCAAGAGAGTTCTTATTGATAGTGGTTTTGGACTGAATATATGTAATATCACATATTTATAGGCCATGTGTGTAGATATTGCATCAATGTAAAAATAATTTAAGAACATTCATGGATTTGATGATATACCATGATAGACATTGGGCACCATTACTTTGGATATCATGTTAGGACCCAAAACCCTCTCTACATAGTTCCAAGTCATACCAAGTCCTTTACACTATAATATTTTACTTGGATGACCCTATATACATACTATGGGGGCCATTCCTTCTACTCTCCATCAATGTATTAAGTTTATCCATGAGAGATATCTATACACATGTCCAATAGACAAATAACCATTTAGATATTATCAAACTACATAGTCATCTTCAACTATTTCGCTAGATAGGACACCTATCTCATAGTAAAACCACCACCTTATTACATTTTTCTTGATCAAATACATACATATGAGGTGGGAGAGACTAGAACTTATTGCACTCCTCCACTTATAGTCATACCTTTAGCTCTAGATATTCCACTAGTCAAAGCAGCTTCAACCATTCTAGCTAATCTATCGGTCATAGTTTCAACACCTATTACACATCCATTATCACTGATAGTAGTACTAGTAGTTCCAATTGATTCCATAGTTACTCCATTAGTTATAAATACTTTTTCAATAGTATCATATTCTACTACTATAGATGATGAGACTCTAATATCATAGTTACTCCTCATGGTAAATTTTAAGTTACCATATATACATGATGTTGATATAGATTCATAGGCTTTTTTAGATGATGATACGACACCCACACTCATAGATGACTATGTGTGGATTGATATTTACACCAGTTAGCCTAGGAGAGTATCAAGATGAATCTAGAGCTCTCATTCCACATTTTACACAACTTTTAACATCTCACACTACACTCTCAAGATATACTCCATACTCATAGCTACAAATATATCACTTGGCACATATAATTCACATGGTTACCTCTACAGATATAGATCTAGTTATTCAAATTAAAGCATACAACATATAACATTAGCCATAGTTTATGTTATAGATATTACTTGATCATGGATTGATCACATTACCTACAATATGACATAGATCTATTTGCAAATTATCATCATAGGATGGTCGACCATTTTGTACTTTTCACAAGATTACAAGACACAATACAAATTCATGTACAACTTTACAACATAGATTGGATAAACCATAAGATCAAGGTATTATTTAGATTATAGCACCACCAATAACACTAGCTCCACCACTTCCATTGAAGTCATATACTAATAGGACTAAACATCCCAAAATAGAGTCAGCATCTCCACTACCAAAGCAACCTTCAGTTCACCTTTGACACAATGACACCATGAACACAACATCTATAGTATATGATGATACTTATGATGATGATCTTGAGGCATTTGATGATGGTCATGACCCTTTCCTCCATTTTAATCCCCAACAAGCTCCATCCTTAGATCCCTTCCCCCCTCCAACCTAGTCTTTTATATCTTTATGTACATATTGCTTTATTTACATGTTTGTACATAATATATTTTTAGCATTGATTGTACATAATCTCTTTTGATTGATTATACATAGTTAAAATATTCCAAAAATATAAAAATAATATAAAATTTCAAAATCCAAAAACATTTTGATTGTATGCATCATCCATGTTTCACATTGTTGTTACTATGTTAGGACTTACATTTTATATCTCATGCTATTGTATGTCAATTTATCTACATTACCATGCTTCATTTGATCTTCTTTGAGTGTTTGTAGTGATATCTATCTCATTGATCACTTCACTCTACCCATTGATGGGGTATCCTACACATACATTCAAGACATACTTCGATAGACATACCCCTTAGGGGCATCTTCTACATGACTACACCATCCAGGTTATGTCATTCCTACACTACACATTCAAAGTTATCATGTTGATGTACATTACTTACTAGATTACATAGATTACTATATTGACATTTCACTAGTATCTAACACTTGTGTATCTATTAGCATATACCTAATCTTGTACTAAACATGTCTTGCATACTTTCACTCTTGATTTTATTAGTTATAAGTGATCCTATCTTCCCAGTTATTACATGCTTTCTCTTCTTGCTTAGTCTATCTTGTTAGATTATATTTCTAATTCTTGCGTGTCTCCTGTATGTGTCTTAGGACATTTACCAATGCCATTTGCTTCTATTCATGTGTGTGCTTTAGGACAATTGCCAATATCCTTTACTTTTACTCTTCTATGAGCCTGTGGCCCTTGTGACAACATTGATTATTTCACTTGTATGTGTATGTGACATTTGAACATGTCTTGTATGTTTAATTTTTAGTTTGAGTGACATGTGCCCATGTCCCTTGTTTGCATAGCCCCCTGGCCACCCTTGTATACTTCTTGATTCTTGATTTGTGTGCTTGTTACTTGATTGTTTCTCGATTATTAAAATTCCATGATCTATATCATGCATTTTCCTTTTCTCTTGGATGACATGATGGACATCATGCTCCATCCCTCCAACTAAAAACTAATAAACTGACAACTAATACTTTCAATTCTAGTTCAGTACATTACACATGCTATTAAATTATTATATCTATCTAGGCATACCCCTATTGATATAATAATATCTCAATTTAAAAAATGTTATATCTTGAGATATCTTGTTGATTATCATTGCTATATCATGTATATTTTTTAGCTTAACACACTTTCATGGATTCTTCTTCTAAGGGCAGTCATTATAGGGTACCTATTCATACCCTCAGAAGAGGGGGAAACAAATAGGGGTTTTTATATAGAGATAAAAGTTCCTATCGGTCAAAAAATCCAATTTTAAAATAACTATAATAATAACCAATCATCAAACCACTCAAAATAGACCAGGCAAATAGTCAAGATTCTAGATCAATGATCAGTTTCAGCCAAGGACAATAGTGTCAAGGTTGGACTAGAACACTAGACACCAGGGTGTCTATTTTTTGTGCTCCTATCCAAATAATATAAAAAGCATGTTTTCTAAAAGTAGGTAGAAAGGTAGGTTTAACTATAATTTTGGATAATCAGACCAATTCAAATCAATAGTTTTTAGTACAATTTTCTTAAAGAATCTAGACATAGGGGGCATCATGCATGGCATGATTGGTCCTCACTTCCAATTTTAGATATGATAGTTGGAATAAATTGTAGATCAAAATCCATGTTTTAGACACTAGTGATTGGGGGCAAATTGCACAACACTTTTGCTTCTTTTCTTTTAATTTTTAACATTACCTAGGAATTCTTAGCAGTTGCATACCTTATTCTATCTGTAGGTGGTTGGCATCATTTTGGAGTGTATTTCATATAAGCCTAAACTACACATTCCCAAGTACCTGAGTTCCCAAGTGGCTTCCACATAATCCAAAATTTTAGTTTTGGAGTGGCTTTCATACAAGCCTAATCTCCATCTTTTCTAAGTTGGCTAACATTGGCCTAGTTTCTAGTACACATTCAGATATCCACACCACATTGTCATATTTATAGAGCATTCAGGTGATTTATAAGCCATTTCATATGACATACACATTCATACATACCATTATCAGTTTATAGCTTCACTTCATGGGGTAATGATGGAGCCAAAGGGCCAACCTTTATATTTTTGAGCCACCTATTTAGAGGGATTAGACACATAGTTCATACATCGATTATCACATGCATGATCATCTAGCTTCACTTAGTAAGTGTTGATGGAGCTCCTTTTCTTCTTGAGCCACTTTTTTAGGAATTGAGCACTCAACTCCATTTGTGATATAACTTTTGGTATAACATCATCCAACACATCTAACATTATTCAACCTTACTCAGTATCATAACATGTTTTGTATTAGTTCATGTACCAATGAGGTGTATTCATTCCTTTCTCTTCCTCTTTCTTACCTAGATTTATACATTCTTGTATTATATTACATATAATAAGAAATGATCTACTTTTTATTTTCCTTTCACAGATTCACACTGACATAGCATACTCTCTATACACTATCCAACATTACTCAACATCACAAGCTTTATGGGATTCACCTTTATAGGTAAGTTTAGGTACACTTTATATTTTCTTTTATCCCTATATTTTGATTTGTTGCATCACTAGAATAAAGTGGGGGTAAATGTAGTCATATAAAATATAAAAATTAGTAACTTGAGCATGACTAATGACACCCAATCCTTAGGTCCCTCTTACTTTCTCTCATAACCCTCTTAGTCTTGTTTTCATTGATTAATAGTCATCCATGGCCTTCCAAACTTTATCCCATCTTAGCCAAGATCCTCTCTTCATGACTAATCCATCCCCTTAGATCTCATTTGCTCAGGACAATAACACCAAAGTTGGACTATAGTGATGGACCCTAGGGTGTCCCTTTTTAGCGCTCTTGTCTAATCATAAATCAGTCCTAGATTACCATTTTCCCTGATTCCTCTTATTTAATGTGTTAGCCTAATATTATTTCATCTAACTTATGACTAATATATCTCTATAAAATCCCATTCAAAGATCATTTGGAAAGGGTTGGAAAATATCATTCAAGTAAACAAGAATACAATTAAGACCACTCAAGTAATCTTCCATATTCTCTGTATATAGCCAACCTATACACTTTTAATCTAAATCAAGTCTTCAGACTAGTCCTTAACCATCTCAAACATACCTATTTTTAGCATTTATTTCATTTTATTCATTATTGTACCAAGTACTCTTAAAGGGAGAACTACATATGGCTTGATCCCTCTTTGGAGTATTGGTATGTAAGCAGCGTGACCACACACGGGGTGTGAAGCACATCCAGTGCATCTTAGACACACTAACCCCTTTTCACTATTTTCCCAAATTCATTCAATCACATAGAAAATACAATTACATGAAGAGTCATCTCTATAGTGAGCTTTGTCAACAATGAAGACCTAAAATTTGTACACAAGCTCACATTGAGTAGGTGAATAGAACCTAAAAAGCTTAGATCCTGAGGATAATAGTGCTAGGGGAGGACTATAGTGCCAGAGCCTATGATGTCCAATTTTGGCACTCCTCTCTAATAAAAAAATGAAGTCCAAGATCTTATTTTTAATATTGTCCCAGTCTTGCACCTAAATTTCCAGACCTTGTCTCAGTCTAAATAGTCCAAAATAAAGTAAGTTACATTTCTCCTTACTCTCTTACTAATTTTAGAAAGGTCAAATTGCAATTAAATTTAAAAAATTAGTAGATATAATTAGGATTATTATTTACTAATTTTACCTACTCAGAGTTGTTTATTATATAGGAATAAAACTCCATTATTACTAAAAATAACAAATTAGGAGACTGTTATCAGGTATAAATAAATAAAAATAGGTTTCATTGAGGGTAAGGGGCTCAAAATAGCTTTCTAGGTTTTTTTGCCATAGTGATTGGAAATTATTAGGTTAACCAAATACAATTGATGTAATTGGTTATAGTTGGGTAATCAGTGATGGTTGAGGTAACTGTCATCAGTTGGGTTAATCATTAGTGGTTGTCTATGTGTTCTAGGGGGATATTAAAGTGGAGTTACAGAATGATGAATAAGCAAGTGGGGGTTTTGATATAGGCCTATGGGAGGGAGAATAATATGTTAAGGGGTTTGGTTGTGGTAGGGAGGCTAGAAATAAGATGAATCAATGAAAACAAGCACAAGATACCTATAACTTGATGGTAGAGCGCTAAGATAATTTGACCAGAGTGACAGTACTTCAGCCTTTGAAAGTGGTGAAGATAGAGGTTCAAGTCTCTAATGTTACTAATTTATTTCTAAAGGGATGTTAGATACCTACATAATAAAATATAATATCCTAGACATGAATTCATTTGTAGATCCATTTCACTTCCTCTTCTCCTTTTGTAGGATGAAGTTGCTAATTGGGATGGAATAAGTTACTAATTTGATAAGGGAAAAATATGTTAATTAAGAATGTTTTAAAGATGATTTAATTCACAAAATGAAGTTACTAATTTGTCTAATTATTGCCTTTCAAAAATCTATAAGTTACTTTAAATCAAGTTTGTGGTCTTGACTGGTGACGATCAGGGTAACTATCACCAATTAGGTTGACCGGTGATAGTCGAGGGCCTAGACAAAAAAGGGGTCAAAAATGGATATATGGATCAAGATTTTAAGTCAATGGTAAAGGTGTGAAATAAGTTAGCTAGATGATTAGCTAATCTAAGGATTGAAAGTGGGTCTATGGTGGTTTGACATCGACAACTAGCCAAGGTATAGTTGTTTAGTGTCTACACTTAAGAATTCTTGAATGTTTTCACATCATGAGTTTCTTGGTTCGCATTGTCTCCTTTGTGATTTGAAGGGATTTATTCTAATTTTATAGTAGTAACTCATCAATGTTGAACTATATTTTATAGTATTAATGTATCACAAAGGTCTATATTTAGTGTACAAGTCACACTCTAGAGTTTTGATTTATCATACCCTCTTCCATTCTATACTATTTTGACTTTACCAAAAGTTTAGTAAATTCGTGAACCAAAATTTATAATTGTGAGTGGTTCCAATCCACCCCCCTTTTTTATAGTTTATTTGGTTCCTTAGTTATTTGTTTAGAAAAGGATCAAATTTCATATCTTTTCTAAACATTTGTAAAACATTGTCCAAATCTTGCCAAATATTGAGAACACTCTTTTTAAATAATGACACTAAAATACACTTGAAATAGGGTTTCTTATGTCCCTAGTTGTAAGGTAGAGAATTTTTATGATGAACATGAGAACTCCATCTTGTTTGAGGATGTTGCCCTCTTTGGGCCTATCTATTGATAACCAATCGCATCCATGCCAATTATCATACATCATCCTCATCCTTCCCCTTCAACTTGTATAGGTAAGCAAACTCTATAATGTCTAAATTTTATCATTTTAGGACCTCCTCCTTTGGTTTGCATAAGAAACCAATCTTAGAATCATTCCATTGTTACCATTTTGGGCTATTCTCTTCTAGATCATGTAAATAATCAAGCTCTACAACATGTGAAGGTTACCATTCTAAGTTATCCTCCTTCCACTTGTGTAAGCAAATAGGCTCTGTAATGTGTGAAGGTTACCACTTTAGGATGTCATCCATCTCCTTCAATTTCATGCATGAAAAATCAAGCTCCACAAATAAGCTCATACAAATAATCAAGCTCCACAATCAAGCTCATGTGAAGGTTACCATTTTAGGACCTCTTCCTTTGGTTTGCATGAGCCACCAAATTATGAAGCATCTAGTCATTACCATTCTTGGCCCATCACCTTCATATATTGAACCTATTGTTGAAAAACATTCAATTAATGAACTAGTTATGTTTAATCCCTTCGTCAATAGTCTAATTTTTGGAGAGTTCATTATTTAACCATAAACCATTGTTCCCACTAAACCAAATGTTCCCCACTTAAAAAATTACGTGTTGATCTTTAAGCTAAAACAAGATCCATTACCTCTTCAAGAGCCATCTTATGAGGACCAAAATGTGTTCAAAAATGATTTTTTGCAAATAATTATGAATCAAAACCACAATTTTATTATTGAAATACCCAATTGTGACAAGTAAACCTTTGATAAGTTACCTATTCATATTTTACCTATTTTTAAAGAGCCTCATCTCCTTGAAAAGCTAATATCTGTAGAGTTATCTCTTGATATTTTTCCACTCATTAAGTAGTCTCACTTTGACAGACATGATTTTGTTGAGACATCCTTTGAGTAGTTCCCTCTCTTTTAAGGGATTTAATTAGATGAGACAGTCTATGTTAAACCCTTCCAAGATGAATAAGTTTTTATTGAGATCATTATGCTATCGTAGGTCATTATTTGTCAAATATTTAGCATTCAATAGAATATTATCAAAATAACCATTTCAAATGAAGAATAAGAATTAGAGTTAGGTTTCATTTCTAAATTGACATTAGATTTAGCATTATAAATAGAATCAACATTAGTTATGACATCGGATTCATAGTCCCTTACTTTAGAATCAGATTTAGAAATAGATTATTGTCATGGTTGTTACAACATTGTTTACAATTGTCTTGTAGATCAATTTGAATATATTTGTGATCCTTCTATAGTTTTAAAAGATGATTACTTTAGCATCGACACATGTTATCCTAGTATCTTCTATGAATATTGTGCTACCTTTCATCATCCCACCATTACCACCACCCAACATAGCCATTATATTAACATTCCACCTCCCACAAACATCAATTGAGACTAATAGAATCACACTTTGTTGAATTGCATCCATGGTGACATACCATTTATAGAATATTAGTGGGAAAAATACCACATTAATTTAGAATAAGAATAATATCTTAATAAAACCTTTTCAAAGGTGTTAAGGGATAAGCAAATATCAATCTCACCATCTTTTAGTGAAACCTTTTTGCAAGCACTAGAAGATAATCAAAGTCAAATGTTAGCATCTCTTCGTGAAACCTTCTTGGAGGCACTATGGGATGATCAAAATAAATTCATTGGTGAAAACCTCATTAAGGCACCAATAGCTAAGCATATTAGTTATTCATTTCATACTAAAGATAATATTCAAGATCAAATCAAAATAGCTTCCAATCTACAACATAATCAGATGATAGCTACTCTCAAGACTAAACAATAAAAAAATTGGTGGTGATATCAAGATCATCTTCAGATGTCTTTGGCCCCACCAAAACAAAAAGTATATCAAATCTAGAATTAAAAATATTACATGTGACTAAAAGTCCTAATCTTACTTTATTTCCCATTCATTATGTATTCCATTATCACCCACCTATTTATTACCCACTTATATCATTTATCATTAGCAACACTTTCCTTTATAGAGGTTATGAAGTTATCTTATGTTGATGTTTGAAGGAAGTAGAATTGATTTCCAACAAAGATTTCAACAAAATTATTTAGGTCTAAATCTATAGCCAGTTATTGATAGAGCAACTATATTAATGAGGAGTTGGGTGGAAATTTTTATAAACTAATCATTCTGATTGTCTCATTTGTTGACTAGGATGAGTATCTCCATGTCAACATGAGCAATAAAACCATTTTTCATTTACCATATACCCATTGAACATTGTCCTTGCCTAGTCTCTTGGGGGCAACCCCATAGACCATTTTATTATAGGCATTATTATACCATTGTGATCCATAAACCATGATGTTTGAACTACATTGACTTGAGGTTCTTTAGGACTATGTAGGCATCGCTCAATTTTTATTGAGGTCAGCGTGATCACCTTTTCCACACTTTTACTATTTTGCAAGCAACCTAAGAAACACTCTCACCATTTTGTAATCAATTTAAGCCAATCATTGCTTGGGGGAAACTTTGTTGCCACTATAGCCAATTGTCTTCTAATCATTTCATTATACCATTTCTTTACTATTGACCAAGGTTTTATTTTAGTCATCTTACCTATCCCATTTTGATCTTGGTTCCTTTGGTTCATCCTACACTTTTTATGGGGGGATTCTGATCTAATTTAAATAATTTTAGAATTTCGTGTTGAATGATACTCTATGGTATTAGTGTGATATTTGATTTGGCAAGTTATCTTTCTTTTATTATCTTATTTGATATCACTGATTATAATTGCTTATGGGAAAATTAATATTTTTTGGTACCCCTAATTATAACCACCTTTGGGCAAATCAAAATTATGATGTTGTTTCCTAATTATAGCTACTTATGGGTAAATTAGGTACAATGCCTTTTTATCATGCATTATCATATCATTTGGTCATTACTATTATCATTTATCTTATCATTCACCTTTATTTGTGAACTTGTTATGACTTGGTTAGTTTTTCATTGACTTTTATGTAGGCAAAATTACTATGACTTGAGGTCCTAATGAGATTATGCAAGTTGTGCTCAATTCATATTGAGGTCAACTCAGTCCCCCTTTTATTACGCTCTTACCATCTTACGAGCATTTTAAGTTGGTGCATTCTCACCATTTCATGAGATGGATTGCTCTATATCTCTTAATTCTCAATCAAGTTGAGATACCTAGAAAAATTCAAAAAATATTTGTAAAACATTCAAAAAACTCAAAAACATTTTATGTGTGTTTTTTTGATTATTATTATTATGCTAGTCTTTTCTTTTCTTGTTTGGTCTTGCTTCTTTGTTTTATTTTCCAAGTACATCTTGATGGTCCACATATATCTTGGTCTCATGTCATTAAGATGTTCTTACTTTTCATTTTTTAACATTTTAATTCCTACTTAAGTCTTGATTGATCATATCTTGATTTCAAGTTAGGTTCATTTATGTTTATCTTTTTCTTTGTCTTTACTTAAAAAAAAATGTAAATAGCTGTAAATCTAGTTTTGGTAATTATTTTACCATTATCCTTAATTATAAGTATTCACATTTCAAATGGCTCAACGTAATTGGAATATTATGTCATTTTAAGTTGTTCATACTTATGATGCCTAATTTTTTTTTCTATAGCTAGCATTTTTTGTTTAGGTTTCAAAGTCTTAATGTCAACATCACTCCAATAAACAGTTCTCAAGAATACTATGCATAATCTAGGCTCATAATATGAAAATAGGCATCTAAGTATTATGCATTTTAGCACTCGACTCTATTTTTATACATGCATATTCTTCACATACATTATGAGTTTAATCATTTCTTGTTCAATTTTCATCATCCCTCATTCTATTATTTCCCAAAATTAGGTGAACTACATTAGCCTAAAGTTCATGTTGGAACATGCGTCCATGGAACTATGTAGGTAATGTCCACTTGTCTAGCACATTTGGAGTTAGCACGACCATCTTCATTCTTATTTTTATCTCTTTCATCACTTTGTACATTCTCATATGCTTGGTTTCTTGTGGTTTTCCAAGCCATTCTACCATCACATGTACATTTTTTCTCACTCATTTTAATTTATGTAATAGGTTATTTCCTTAAGCTATTTTGCTTGTTGATCACCCATGCTAGGGCACAACATGTAAACAATGTTCTAATCAAATCATCCCTATAAAGGAAAACCGTTATTTATTATTTATCAATCATCAAAATTAGCCCTACTGGGGTACAACTATCTTAACATGATCAAATCTTATCTATTGGGGCACTTCTTATTATCATATTTATGGAGACCACATTCTCCTATTCCTCTAATTTTAATCTCTCCACACTTTTTTTGATGATGTAATGTTTTAGTGTGTAACTTGTCTCAGGATTGATCAACACTATAACACACAACTTGTACTCTCAAATTAGGTAAGTTTTAAGTGTGTTCCTTACATGTTTGGATTTAATCCTTCCCATTCCCCTCATATTTGGGGCCCATTATACCTCTAATTATATTTTGATCATTGATGGTAACCACACATGAAAGCATTAGCTCATTTGGATGTGATCTATGCCATGGGTTAATCTCTCATTATCCCTCTCTTTTTAAGAGTCCATCCTTCTCTTTCATCTTAGTATGTCTTCTCGAGGGCGCATCATGGGTCATTTCTAATTTCTTCTTGACAACTCTTTTCTTTGAAAAGATGTTGCTTCACCTGAATGTCTCACTACTCCTTCTCAAATAGGGGAAAAATTTAGACATCTAATTCGAAACACCATTTATGTTGAAATTTTCAATCTTACTTGAATTGCATTCAAATACACATTTTAGGTCAAAATCATTAAAATGCACTAAATGGTTCAAACTAGTCATTTACAAGTGCCTATTTCAGCTAATGTATCCCTAAATGGGGCAATGTATTTTATGAGATACCTAACTTTGATAAATTCATTTTGATTCAAAATGATGATTTCACCTTTTTGTGCTTTGGATCAATCTTTTCTTATAATTCATTAGTACACATCATGTACCACTATTATTTTGTGTTGGCAACATCCTAAATGGGAATATGGTTGCAACACATCTAACATCACCTTCTAATTCATCTCAAGTTAAATTATGACCCAATAATATGACTTTCTGACCATTTTGATTAATTGAGGGTTAATTTCTAAAGAATTGCACTAAACATGATTAACCTTATTTAAGATAATTAATCCAAATTAAAATCTTAAGTAAGAATTCCATGGAACTTATTGAATATCTCAATATTGGAAATTGATTCTTAATATTTGCATCACCTAGTGACATCATCTATGGGGTGGAATCCATAAGCCATAAATGCATAAAATATCAGGATTATGGGTCTCCCATGCCTCTTTAATGCCTCCCATACCTATTTAATGCCTCTTTATCCTAAATAATAATGAGTATACTTATGAAATTAATTACAAATATTAGATTAATCCATGGCCACACATCTCAATCTTGAGATGGACGATCATGGTTGATCCTGAACCATTTTGAAAATATATAAATAGAAGAGCCATGAACATCATTTTTAAGCTTGATTTGTGAAATTTTATAATTATAAATTGTCTCCATAACTCATTTTTGTTTTTATTATTGCATTATTCATATTTGGATTAGCTTCATTAATAGGCATATTAGATAGTTTCAATATCTTGAGCCTAGGTTTTGTGGAGTGTTCTTGAGACATTGGAGTTTTGCCACCATTGTTGACAAAGATAAGAGCTATTGATCAAAAGGAAAAAATTATTATGATACACTTTTGATTAATGGATTCACTTGGGAAGGTATATGTTTCTTGTTTTCTTTCATTGTCATTAGTAAATCCTACATGAATAGATAGACTAAGTTTTGTTATGTCTTTAATGCATTTTCATGATTTCTTGACTAATGTTTGACTAAATTTGTTTTTAATCCTCTATAATATAACAAGGTATGAAATTAGGGTCAAAATTTTTGTAGTGTTTTGGTGCTTAGATGATTTGGTAATTTCTACATTTAACCAAACCCTCAATTTATAACTTTCTTGATCTACCCATTAATCATGTTGAATCATTCAGGAAATTAAATCATATTTATTATTATTGTTCATTCCCCTATTTAATTTATTTTTCCATGAATAGATGTCTCATCATGTATTTATTTCATTATTGATTTTGACAACTGTTTCACATTTCATTATTCCCTCCATATTTTTTTAAAAGCATTTGTAGGTTGTCATAAATTATTCCATTCAAATTTATATTCAATGGAGGATGTATTTACTATTGTTAGCCTCCTTATACTTAGCTATGTTACTGATAGCTTTATATTTATTTTTTAGTGTGTATTTATCCATCTCATGACTTACTTAACTGTGGAGACTAATTTGAGTTTCTTTGGTATTCTAATATCCTTTTGTCTTACTGCTATGTCTCAATTTATATCTCCAATTAGTATTTTGATTCATTTATTTACCCTCTTCACTTATTTACCCTCTTCACTTGGTTTTTTTCTTTGAGACACCTTCCTTTGATAATCATACCCTAAATTTGGGGAGGTCAATAGTAACTATTTTGATCTTGTATGATGATTTCTTATTATAGCTATGCCATATTTTTCAATACTATTACAATTTCCTTTTTCTCATTTCCCCATATATTTTTCCTATTTATACTAATGATACACCTTTTTATATAGTAAATAATATGAATTAGTGATGTATTTTCTTAATTTATATGATGTTTATTCCATATGTTCTCTCACCATTGCATGAACTATCCATCACAACAACACATTTTTACAATCTTATTTAATCATCCCACAGAATAAATTAATATTAGATTCATTCACAAATTTTCTTAAGCTCTTACCGCTGTGTGAAATTTAATACCATAGACTCATATTTTACTTGTCCTTTTTCTTTCCCATCATTTAGTTTTTTATGTAGTCAGTACCCCTTTCCTTGGTCATCATAATATGTCTATGTGGAGGAATATGTTAACTTATTGCAATATGTACTAGTATTATCTCTTACCACCATGCATTATTAACCATAGACCCATGAATTCCAATTTTTAATTTATCATTTTATAGAATAAAACTCTATTATTTTCCATACATCTATTCTCTTACCACCGTATACTAGTTATTAATGCAACATCATAATTTATTTCACCTTTTTTTTAAAACTTTTTCTCCTTATTTTACTTCCTATGTATTTTATGGTATAAGTGTACCACTAATATCTTGTGGTAGAATCAAACAACTAGTTACAAAGAAATATATTTTCTAGGTAATCCAGTAGCCTTATTCAACTTCTTTAGATGGGAGTATAGTGCCAACCTAGTGGGGGAGGTGACACAATCTATGACTAGAAACTTAAGTGTCTAGTTTAGGGTACGAAAATACCTTCTACCAAAACTTTATCTAGATGGAAGGATAATATCACCTCATAAGTTATTGCCTTAATGTTTATACCATCATACACTATAGTTATCTATTTTTCAATTTGGTTCCACTGACAAAACCTTGTCTTAGATTTCCTTCTAGTTTTTATAGTTTCATTGCCCCTGAGTTCAATATACTTTCCACTATGTAGGAGCCAAGCCATCTTATTTTCAACATACCTAGATTTTTGTATTTTTTTATCATAGATTAACACCTTATCTCCAAACCATAATTATTTTATATTTATGTGCCTATCATGCCATTTTTTTGGCACCTCTTTTATTGTATTTGGTTATATGCTTCTAGGAACCTTTTTCATCTAATTTTTCTAATTCTATCAACCTTTCCAAAATAGATTCCTTCTCATCATTTGTAATGTGATCACAAGTATTAAACTTGGTAGTACATATTACATTGACATAACTACTTATAATTAATAGACTAAATGAAAGGGATAATATTTAGTCATCCATTTATAAGTGGTGCAATAAGCCCATAAGACTGATGGTATCTTTGTATCCCAATTCCCTATCTTGATGTTACATACTTTAATTATTACTTTCTCTAATACCTTATTAAATGCTTAAATAGTGTCATTTTCTTGTGGATGGTATGGAGTGCTTTTATGATGTTGGATTCATAAATATTCCAATAATTTTTCAATTATTTTATTGATAAATCATTTTCCTTAATTAATATTTATGCTCAAAGGGCATCTAAACCTTATAATTAAGTTTTCATACAAGAATATTGTAGCCATCTTTGTGGTACAATCCTTTTTTGGAATAAATTCTACCTATCTTGTGAGATATTCTATTCCAATGATAATGAATCTAGTATTACTTTTTATTTCCATAGGCTTGATAAGAGTGATAAAGTCAATTGTCCATTTTTCAAATGAGGTTATCACCAAAACTGGGTGGAGAGGTATCTCATCTATATCATTTGGTTTGCCCATTCTTTGACAGATATCACAAGTTATTACCTATTTATGTGCATCTTTAAAAAGTGATGGTCACCATAAGCATACTAATAGTATTTTATTCTATGTGGATTCTCGTGAGTTGTGTCATCATGCAAATCCATCATGTACCTCTCTTAAGATATTCTATATTTCATGCAATCATGTTACTTGCCAGAACACTTCATCTCCTCCATTATTATAAAATACCATTTAAATCAACATGAAAGAAAATGCTTGAATCATCAATATTTTATTTTTTAATATACTATATTCCTATGAAAAATCTCCACTAGATAAATTTTTTGTAATACCTTCCATGTCTTTAGGTATTGCTTCTACATAGAAGAGTTGAGCTATGGGAAGCTCACCTCAATTGTATTACATATTCTCCTATTTTTATTCTAGATAGGTGATTAGGTCCACTATTATATTTCTTAGGTTTCACCATAATCTTGAAGTCAAATTCCTAGAACAACATGAGATAACAGTATATTCTCCCTTGTATTATTGGTCTATTTATTAAATACTTAAGTGGATCATGATCTATAAAGAATGTAAAATGATTTGCCAATAAGTAATGTATAACATTTTACATAGTGTAGACCATAGCGAGTGTTTCCCTCTCCATTATGGAGTAAATCATTTCTACCCTTGCTAATTTTCTACTAGTGAAAGAAATTGGTGGTTTATATTTCTCCATGGTTATGCTAGGACTACCCCCATTGTAGTCCATGATGCATTGACATGTACATGAAATGGACTTTTCCAATTTGGAAATACTAAGATTAAAACATATAAAATCTTATTCCTGAGTGTATCAAAAGAATCTTAGTATTGTCTTGACCAATCTAGTGGTTGATTATTTTGATTTTTCAACAATTTTTCAATGGGAGTATTGATAGCTGAATAATTCTTTATAAATTGACAGTAATATATATTATATGCCAATATTGTTTAAACCTCCTTTTGTGATTTACATGGTGGTAGGTTAATTATTATGGTGGTTTTGAGTGGATATACCATCAACCTTTAGTTTCATATGATGTTCCCTAACAAATATCCAAAAAGGGTGGCAAAAAATGCATTTCTTGATCTTTAGTGAAATGTTTAACTCCCTACATCTCTAGAACATCATCCTTAGTGCATGTAAAAGATCTATGATTAACCCATTAACTATTTAGTCATCCAAATACACTTTCAAAAATTCATGAATGAAGTCTCTAAATGCATTCACCATTATGTGACTAAATACCACTGGTGCATTATTCAATCCAAATGGCATGACTGTATACTTAAATGATCCCCATTCTATGACAATATAGTTTTTGGTTTATATTCTATTGCTATCTTGACCTAATGGTATCTTGATAATCCATCAATGAAGGAATATACCTCCCTACCTAAAATTATTTCCAATATTTCTTCAGTGAATGGGATTGGGAATGAGTCATTCAAGAAAGCCTTTTTTAATTCCATTTAGTCAACACATACACGTATCTCACTAGTTTTATTATTTTGTATTACCAAAAGACATATCCATTCAATATCTTCTACTGAAGTTATAATACCCATAGATAAAATTTTGTCCAATTCTACCTTAACTTTTTCCTTTACATTAGGATTTAACGCGTATGGCCATTTTTTAAGTGGTTTAGTGTCTTCTTTTAATTGAATCTTCACAGTACCTAAATACTCCTTAATGCCTTTAAATTGAGTAAACATTTATGGGAATAAGTCTTCAAATTCCCTTAGTAATTCAAGGACTTTCTCTACCTCCTCTTTAGCCCAATAGTTTCCTACCTTCACCACTTTTGGATTTCCTTCTGTGGTAATATTCTCCTCCCTACTTTTGAGTAGTTGGTAGAAGTATTGTGTCTTATCTTGCACTATATCAAGGAGTTGTCTCTTTCCTTCCAAACATTAATTTTTATATTCTATAATTTTTCTTCATCATCCTCTTCATGCTTTGTAATTTTATGTTAATATGCCATATGTTCTTGTTATTTCATTTTTTGTATTTCTTCCTTTGGTGTTTAATAATTCTCATACAATTGTTCTAATTTTTTCCCAGTCATACATATGAACTAATGGTATTTATTCCATTTTTATTTTGGAGAATTATTGTTTTTCTATTGAATCTTCCATGAATAAGAACATTTTGAAATTCTACAGTGCCCTACACACTCTAGTATCTAGGTCCCAAAAATTAAAAGTTATATAGAAATCCATTCTCAAGTTTGCTCTTGTATTTGTTCCTTTATACATTTCTTGGTGTAGGTACCATGTTTTTAGGATTGCATCCAATGGCCAAACAAAGAATTGTGCCTATATGCATTTATCTATCTCTCCTATTACCTTTCATATTTTTTTTACATGTTTAAATATGCCATTATGGGTTAGTGTTCCCCACATACCATGTTATCTCTATGAATTAGCTTTCTGATTAGACAAACCTTGTTCTAAGTAATACACAAAAGGTATTCCAAGCATGAATAATGGATTTATGAGTGTGCCACTACCTTGTGATAGTAATGGTGAGTGTATCATCAATAAATTTCACCCATATTTATTATTTTAAAAATACTCTCATCATTTGCTGTAAATATTCATTGATTAGCCTTATGCTAGTAAACGTAAATAGTTTATTATGTGAAGCATGTTTGATGTGGTGATCTATACTTATTTGTGGTGATGGATCTTATAGTGAGGTAGTAATTTTTCAATTAAAGGTTATTTTCCTTATATAATAGACTTTCCACATTATGATTTCTGGCTCTCCATGTATGAAGGCCTCAATTTCATCACTTGAGGGTGTTTCACCTTCTTATTATTTGACTCTCAATTCTCCATCACCATTAGGTTCAAAATCATCTTCTGTCTTAATAATATTTTTTAAAGTATACACACCCACAAAATTATGGAGTTCACTATCCTCATATTCTGACCATATTTCATTTAACTATGCCACTATCATGCCCAAGAAAGTGAACTACTAACCCCTTTTTCTCAAATGTGATTTATTCTTATTCTGAGTCTAGTGATCCATTGCAATCTATGAACTATTCTAGGTTTAATAGTACTAGATAGATGATATCATACATATCAATGACCTCAAAGTCTAACTTCTTATTTTTTCCTATAAAATTAACCTCCATGTTTTTTATGGTGCCAGTGGGTGACTACGGAGTGTCATTATCTATGGCAATGTCATATGTTGCTATATATAATTATAGTTTCCCCAATAGTTCCCATGTTCTCTATGGTAATACATTTGTATCTATGTCAAGATCTAATAGTTTTTTAATTACTTCTTTTCCATTTATTTCAATATTTAACAAAATTTTAGTTTTCTTCCCTTTCTAATTTGTGTATAAAACATTTTTCTTTGTCTTGCTCTATTTAGTTTTCTTCACTCTATGTACTTGGTATTCTCTTCATTATTTATTCTAATACTTACAAAACTAAGTAAGTTTTATAATGAGGTCTTGTTTCTCAACTAGTGTTATTATATTTTTTAAATCTCCAACTTCCTTTTCATCAAAGTAAGTTAGTTTAAACTGATCCTTATCCTATTTTTTCATTATTATCTTTTTTAGTTTCTCAATAATTATATCATGTTTATTAATTTTAGGTTTATCCCCTTCCTCTTCTATGTTTGATTTTCACTAGAATGAATTATTACTTATTTACCTTTGTTAGTCTTCATGCCACTTCTAGTGGTTATCACCACTCGTGGTTGTAAATTATCATTCATAATGGAAAGAGCCTTCTTCCATGGTCTCTTCTTTTGATCTTTTATAGTTTATTGACATTGTCTACTCAGTTCAACCATGTTTGTTCTTTAGGATGAATTTCCCACTTTTAATATTATTCTCTCTTATTATTTTCCATGGTGAGTTTCATTGCACCATCTTTTCGTATCCTATCCCTTGGCTATTTTTTGTAGAAGTTTATATCCTTTCATGGGTGGATATTCTGCCACCTCAATTTTTATTCCACCGTTTTTGTATAATTATGCTTATTTTGGACATGAGAATGTGTCAGGGGTTCCCTTTTCATGGAAAAACCCACACTCTATCTATGGATCTTCTTCACAATTCCTAGAAATATATCTAAGCTTTCCACATTTATAGCACATTAGGGGAAGTCTCTCTTGATTATACCCCTAGGTATAGTTCTAATTCTATCCTCTTCCATAGTATCCTCCTTTGTAACCACCCTAGCCTCCTCCTCTATACCCTCCTTGATTGTTATTGTATTATTGGGATTAGGTGTTTTAAATTATTTGGGGTATTTTATATGTCTAGATAAGATGCAATATGCTAGCATTGGTAATGGGTATTTTCATTGGCGGTATTTGTTGCATTATTCTCATTCTTTTCCGAATAGTATCTTGAACACTTGAAAGTGTATCAATAGTAGGGAAACTATGGTTATAATGATTGAATGATCCATAATTAGCATAATACATTATATGATTTGTAAGAGGTGCTACTTCCATAATTAGGCATAACTATTATGGATGGTAATCATATACTCTACATATTATATAGTATATTCTTTTCCCATATATGTCTTGGTGAAGTGGTGGGGTCATTCCTATAGGTGGTTGAGTGGATCTTATTTCTACTGCTCTTCTTGCCATATCACCATGGGGGAAATCCATCTTAGAATGGCCTTCCACACATCAAGTAGTACACCAAATTATTTACAATGGTGGTATATGTTTATTATATGGTATGACATACTCATATCCATTCATTTATATCTCCTATTTTAGTCACAATTTTTCCAATTATAACTATGATCATTCGACATTATCTTTCCATGAGGTATCTATATCTATTATCTAGGACTATGATTCTAATATTGATACCATATCTAATGTTTTTATGAATGTATTTAAAATTTTCCCATACATATTAGTATAGAGACATGGAAGTAAGCCAAATATAAACCATTCTATCATCTATTTTTCATTGAGAGGCTCCTCTAGTTTATGCATTATAGATTTAAACTACTAATCATAATCTTTCATAGATTCCTTCTCCTTCTGAATCAATTCTCTCATATTTTTAACACTTTCTATTAGTATATATGGGTAGTGAAAATATCATTTAAATTCTTTTAGGACATCGACCCATGTAGTGGCATGTCCTAAGTAAGTCTTCATATACCACTTAAGCACATCATCTTTTAGTGTCCAAATAAAATCAAATAGCATCACACATTCATTAGTTATTTTATGGATTTACTAATATGAATCTAATTTGAAAAAAAATTCTTCCCCATCCTTCATGTCTTTACTAAATAGTGGAAACTTCATTCTATTCTCTCTCATTTTAGTGTTATTAGGTGATGTAGGAGTACTGCTACTAGGATTGGTACTACTATTTATTAGATTTATTGAGATACTTATACTTGTAGTATTATGGAAAGTATATTACTATTTATCCTTATATTTCCTAACCAAATTTTGGCTACAATCTTTATATATTTTTAATTCTTATAAAAAGTATCTTATTCCTAATACTTCCACTAGATTACTTATAAATTCTCATATGTTTTAAATCTCTTGCTTATGACTTTTGTATTTATCTTCTACTTATTTTCTAATAAATAGATATATATTAAGAAACAAATGTCTACATTTGTTACAAAGCAACATGGGGGATGGTGATTGGCTTAAAGGGTTCATTTCTTCTTGGGGTCTCTTGTATTTGGGGTTTTGGGGGGTTGCATCATTTTGATTTTAATCTTCCTCATCTTATATCTCTAATTGGAATTATTGTTTAATGTTTTCAGTAACTAATCTCATTTTTATTAAATTAACATCTTCCTCATATTACTACCTTCTTTCTCTATTATGACTACCAATACTGATCTTTGACTCATTTCTCTTCTCTTCTTCACCTATCGGTACTTATAAGTTATCTATAACACTTTCCTCCTTACTACTTACTATCAAGATTCATTATATTGATAAAATATCCTCCCTTGGTTCTAATATATAATAAATATCTCCTATCTTAATTCTCATCTCTTCAATTCTTTTTATACTACTATCTATGTCTCATCCACTATGGGCAAAACTACTTGTAACTAGTTGGTCTTCCACACTCAGGGTTTAGAATAGTTTGGGTGTTTTGAACAGTGTAGCTAACTATATTAATCCTTATCACATATAATTCATCACTTTCAATAGTGTATTATATAAAAAATATTATATTATATTTCTTTCACTTGCCTCATTTGCACCTCTCTATGGTGTGAATACTAACTCATCCATTTTTTTATGGAGGGATAATATCAAGATTTTCAATAATGGGACCTCCACTAGGTAAGGATAGATTGGATTATTATGTTATTATATTTATTCTCCTTATTATGTATTATATTTCATTTTTAATTATATGTTTATTCATTTCTAACTAAATTCTCACATTTTTATCCTGGATCCTCATCTCATCATTCAACATATTTATCTTAACTATTTAATTTATCCTATATTTATGATCTCTTTTTATTCTTAATTAACTTATGTTTATTTGATACTTATTTATCTAACCCCATAAATATTATTTAACCTCACCAAACCATTTAGATAATATATTATGAGTAGTCACATCTTTTGAGGACCCTCTTTATTTTTGCATGCCATCCCTTAGGTACCTAGTTGTAAAGGAACTATTTACCTTCTTGTACTGACCCTTACTCTAAATATATCTTGTGAATGAGAAGTTGTTATTTATTCAAGATCTATTTCCTTTATCATTAAAAAAACTTAGATTTATAAGTGTTACAACTTGTCCAACCCTGTATATCCTAGACTATAATGAATGAATAAAGAGTTGTCTCAAACTAGTGATTAATAGCTCAGGTTACTAGTGTATCAAGGTGTTTGAGTTTATCAAGTTTTTTTTTGATCCAATAGATATGTATTTTATTATTAATGTGACACCCATATATATGTTTGTCTTTTTCCACAATCTAAGGCTATAATAATCATTCAAAAGTAACCCAAAATTATTCTTCCTGTAGTTGGAAGAAATCTACTTTTACTACTGGTAATGGATCCCCTGTTATTTTAACTTCTATGTGGATTTTGTTTTAGAATTTATTACCAACACTATTATATTTATATTATCATAGGATTCCTTAAATATAAATTATACTTCCCCTTGGACATTAGTATACTAAAGTCTGTGCAGAGCTACCAAATATTAACATAAAATTTGTAGTAGTTGGTGATAAATAGTTTTATGTTAGATAGGTTAACTTTAGTTAGACTAATGTATCAAAAGTGTTAGCATTGGATTAATTCCTTATTATTGAATTAAAATTAAGTAGTTCCTATATTTAAATTAAATCATACACAATATAGAGAACATAAGAATTTTTTGCTCTAACTCCTTTCTTTTATATATATTAATATAATCACTGAATACAATGTTAGGTTGTGGAGCTAAAAGCTTCACCAGGATGCAAACAAGAGGAGTTAGGGAGGTTGCAGAGTGTTTTTTGAGTGTTACAGTCACCGGCATCGGTCAGGACAATCGACGTCAACAGGTTACAGACAGAAGGCAACCAACGTCGGTCAAAAGTCGGCCGGCGTCGGCACCCCCAGGCAAACAGGGACCGACGTTGGTCACCTGTGTGGTTCGGACTGAGTATTTTACGGGCAGTTAGCTAACAAACCAAGTGTTTTCATGTCAAGAGCTAAATTTAGACTAGAAGCTATGGATCTAATTATTGTAATTAGGTGTCTAATTATTGTTTGCATGAGATCTATTTAAGAGACTCATTGGTTGTATTGTAAACCAGTGCTAGAGAGTAAGAGAGCAAAAATAAGCTCATTCAGAGAGAGGTGAGCAATGGTGTGTTCCTCCTAGTGCCATAGTACCAAGTGTGGGTACTGGTTTGGATAATTAGAGGGGTTCTTCATTTTTGTATGATCTTGGTCAGCAGGTGAGCATGGCTTCTTTTGGAGATCTACAATGGTGAGTAAGGTCTAGTGATTTGCAGGTAGCAGCAGAGAGTAGGAGATCTACTTGGAGTATGGTTGTGTACTTGGTGTACTGGCAACATTGTTACTGACTGGTTGGAGAGGTGAACATCAATTCTATATTTGAGTTGATTGTTGGGACCGAGAGAGAGAGAGAGAGAGAGAGAGAGAGAGAGAGAGAGAGAGAGAGAGAGAGAGAGAGAGAGAGAGAGAGAGAGAGAGAGAGAGAGAGAGAGAGAGAGAGAGAGAGAGAGAGAGAGAGAGAGAGAGAGAGAGAGAGAGAGAGAGAGAGAGAGAGAGAGAGAGAGAGAGAGAGAGAGAGATAGAGAGAGAGGAAGAAGGTCTTGAGGTGTGGCGAGCCTTTGAGGTGGAAGAAGAAGTGGCATCTTCTTTATTGTATTTTCTTCTAAGTATTTAATACAATTGTGTATTGTCTCTCATTTCCTGTGTTGTTTCATATTTCTAGTTACTTATTGATTCTGGTATAATTCTGTGTTAAGTTGCTAATACAAGAAGTAATCATATGTGCTCTTATTGAGGAGCAAGATCCTGACATACAATATTTCATATACTCTTTATTCTATATTGTCAATGAAATTAAATGTGTTGTCATTACTTTTTTTTCTTCTTAAAATGGATACTAAACTACCATATTGTACTCATCCAACCAAAAACATGAGCATATATAAGAAATCACATCATCATAAACATATATATGGAAATATTTTCCAATTATTACCATTCAAATAAAAAGCACAGGTCACTGATCACATTATAAAAAGATCAATTATCTTGGATAAACACTAAATGATTCATTAAATATCTCACACCCATTATTATATATTATGAAATTGAGATGACTACCAAATTTAACCTTATCCACTGCTAACACAATTGAGTGCCATGCAACCACTTTAGGATTAACCAACTTAAATTCTATCAGGGGCCATAGACGTGCCATATGTCATGATTATGGACTCCTAGGTTTGATAAAATCACTAAACCTCCCAACTTTTGATCCTCAGGATGCTACTATATGATAGTTCTTTGGCCCTTCAGGGCCTTAGAGGCATTAGGGCCTTATCTTGAATGGATTAATCCTCCTAAGGTTATGAGCTTAAATAAGATACCATTTGGCATCTCCTCAAGCCCTCAGGACCTTAGAGGTATTGGGGCCTTAGCCCCAATGGATTAAAACTCTTGAGGTTGTGATCTCTGAGAATATGCCACTTGGAAACTCCTCAGGCCCTTAGGACCTTAGAGGCATTAGGGCCTTAGCCCCAATGGCTTAACCCTCCTAAGGTTCCAAGCTGAGAGAAGATACCACTTGGTAGATGCTCAATCACTCAAGACCTTAGATGCATTAGATGTTGTCCACCTATATAAATATTCAAGCCATTATAATGATGTAACATGGCATCATTTGGATAACTTTCAAAAAGCCTAAAAATTGACTAAGAAAAAAAGTGAAAGAAAAACCAAGAAAAATAAGGCTAAGGAAAACATGGAAACTAGTCAACATGAATTTTTATGAAGGCAAGGGGTTGAATAATAAAATGTCTAAGGTGTGAAGAAAATCCTAGAATGGTAAACTTAGGAAATTGACTAAGACACAACTAGAGCACAAAAGGATCAACTTAGGCAAAATAGAATAGACTAAATAAGACAACATTAATTAATGCATTTGAAGTTAATCCCACATTTCACAAGAAGGTATCAACTAAGCTAAAGAATCATGTATTCAAATTTATTGATATAAATTAACACAACCAATATTCTTATTGGTTTAGTTGATTGTCAAATAATCACAAGGCAAGTATAATATAATCAAACATTTCTTAAGGATCTACTTACTCTTATGAGCCAATTGGTCTATTTATTAGCATACTATAATTTTGGTAATAATAGAAGGATGTATTTAATCCATTTCATATGAAAATAAAATAACATTAATTTGATATGAAGCATAAACAACTCATACAAGAAAGTTTATTAGAACTTCCTCTTTCATTTTGTTAAATCAATCTTAGCAAAGGTGACCTCAGTCTAACCTAAAGGTTTCATGCCTTATTATAATATAATATTAGATCCAAGCTCTAATAAAATTTTCCCCTTTCATTATAATTTGGTCATGTTATAGGGAAGATTCTCATTATATAGCTACTTGACTATTAATACTCAAGGAACTTTCCACAAGACATAATCTCAAACCAAAATAATGTTAATATTTAGTTTATTCCTACAAGCTATATTTCTATTCCCAATAATAATCTCATAGCTATTTATTTGAGTTCCAATCATATTTAGATAGGTTTGATCCATTAGATCCTATCACCTTAGATCATAAAGGGAGACATAATCCTTAATTGATAAGCTTCTCATAACAAATATTTAAGCACAAGAATCAAACTATTAATATTTGTTAAAAAGACAAATAGGCTAAGGAACCTTTATTTACATAAGAAATCCTTCCCAAGGATATACATACATAATATATACCATTAAATTACATCTCAGTTTATCAACAAGGTTTAATAGAAAGATAACATGTCTTTACACATAGCTAGGTCATTATATAGAAGACTATCTTTTGTAAGAATAATATAAGTAGACTGGCTACTATTAACATTTATAAATATATGAGATGTCATAAATATTATACATAAGCATGAGACACAACTATAGGCCCAATTTATCATCATAATAATAAACATTGTTTAATAATGGTCCTCATTCGCTCGAAGCAATTGTAGGCCATTTTAAGGAAGGCTCACTACCCAACCTTTTGCCATCATCAAGCTACTTCTATAGACAACCCCAAACTCAAGAATCATAGCTCTGAGCATGTTTAAATCACTTGTAAAAGTCAAGGGTGGATATATAAGTAAGGGTAATATACTCAAGGTAATGACCATGCACCCACCTATAATCATATTATTGATTTTTATCCAAAGAGACCCCTAGTCCCAAACACTATTTCAATAGGCATTCAATGAACATTAAAGTGAAACTAAGCATTTATAAATATATAAAATGAATATACAATATCTCATAGCATAAATAAGGCCTACCATTTGATTGAATAGTAAGAGGATAAATCACTTAATTTATTTCATCCAATAGTCATAGAAGGGTCAATAAATCTATCACCATGCCTCAACATGAGAGGGCTTAATAATATATCACCATGACATTCATGGGATGGTAAAAAATTCTACCACAATGCTTAGCATAGGAGGCTTGAAATTCTACCACCATGAAGATGATGTTCATAAATAACCACCACATTATGTCATAATAACATTATACACTCAAAAAAGAAGCTAAAACATTCAATTTAAGCAAGGAGGAACATGTTGAGGTCAACATACCCCCATTTCTAAAAAATGAAGACCCTTGTTCAAATTCTTCAAATTTGTGTTATGAATTGGAAATTAAACTTGATCAAAGTACATTATTGAATATCATATGTGGACTCATCCTACACTAACATTCTAGCACATAAGCTTTCTTTAACTTTATCTAATGTTGGTAACATTTGCTTCATGTGTTTTCATGTTGTAGGTTCAATGGATCTTCATTATAATGAGAAAGTATTCATGGTTTATGCTTCAATGATCAATTTGACCATTTTGATTAACCTTTGATCTTTAGTAGATTAATTAAAGCCACGTTTAAATGAAAATTAAAACCATTATCTAAAGACTTTATCTTAGGTTCTTATTAAAATGAATTTACATTATCGATGGGTCACAATATTTTTGACTGTCTTAGTTTAATTTTAGCCTAAGTTCTAATTGAATTTATTTATTCATTAAAAACTTAGTCTAAATTTTGTCCTAATTATTTATACATCCCAAACCCTTACTTCATTGCTTTCATTGTTCATAGGTAAAAAAACACATGGCATCACCAAGTGGAAAAATCTCATAATCTCAAAAGAAAGATAATTGTGATGCAGGTGTTCACCCAAAGTCAACAAGTCAAAGTTCCTCAGATCTAAGATTGATGGTGTGTATTTAAATATATAAATCTTGATCAATGATCTATACTAAAGTCTTGGGTCAAAAATTTAAGATCAAAGATCTGAGATACACATTCAATCAAGTAAATAGAGATTGATGGTGAGCACAGAGTCAACGTGTCAATGGATCTTGAGAAGGAATGAAATAGTGACTAGTGTCACAATCATGGTGAATTAGATACAATTAAATGGTCCTCATTTTATCATGTATTAAACACATCAATGATGCACATTTAATCACTTAGATCAAGATCAATGATACATGTTCAATCTTGATAATGAAGATCAATGGTGAGAAACGAGTCAAGGATTTAAAGAGACTAGATTTCACATGATGTCACCATATAATGTAAGAGCATTAAAATTATGTAAACTATCTATAAGGTACATAGATTACACATGATGATTCTAAGTGGCATAATATCATAATCCTAGATCAAATATCAATGGCCTTAATGAAAGTCAAGGCTAGAAGACTCCTGATGAGATTAACAACACATGTCTGATCATTCAAATTAAAGATTGATGGCCTAAATTCAAACAATATAAATGGAGATTGATAGAGTGAATTTGATCAAGCTTTAGGAGGCATGAGATGATGACACATGTCTAAAGTGACAATAGTCAAATTTTGAAAATAAATAAGTAGTGTCATAAGAGGTGCCACATAAGTAAACATGTCATATTAGATCTTATGGAGTTGAGCATGAAAAAGGTATAAATACGAGATCCAATTCAATCTAAGTCACCAAAGAACATACTTTAAACTTGTTTGTTACAATTAAAGATTTGTTTAAACCTCCAAAAATCCCTATAACATATGAAAAGCCTAAATTATCCCTAGATTCACTGTGTTGAGCTAAGAAAGTTAAATTATCATTTACAAAAGGATAATTCAATTAGGATCATAACAATGGAAATAATTAGAGTTGATTCAAAGAAGGTGGTTGAACTATACCTGACATCAGATGCAGAGGGATAGGTCTTCAAAGACATAAAATTTTTAGCTACTTCATTAAACATAGGAGATAATAATTTCTCAAAGCTATTTTGGATAATTGAGAACTAGGGAGTGTTGACTAAGGAAGAAGAGAAGATGCTTCTAGTGAAGAGACTCTATGATGACATCACGGTAATTTAGATGACTAGAATCCATTATGTTGTTGATAAACCATAGGTACTACACTATATTAATTTCCTGAGTCCAATTTTCAAAGATACTAGAATTGACAAGGGTATGTTAATTCACAAACTTAGTCTAAGGAAAATTGCATATATATCCTTTGTTGCTTTTGAGTCTTACTATAAGCTACCTAGGACCTAGATAGACTTAGCCTCCATTAATTCATAGGATTAGAAACACATGATGATAGATATCCTATCTAAATGGTTAGAAGTAGGTAATAAGGTCATTGTAGATATTGCAAAGAAAATTCCAGTGAGTAAATTTAGATATGGAGTCAGGATGGTCATGACCATACTAAACAAGTTATATAGATGTGTACATATAACACATGTATAACCAACATGGGTTCTTGTGGTATATTTTATCATTAAATAAGTGGTGGTTACTCCTTTAGGTGAAATCATTAGTATTTACCGAAGCAAACATATTTATGGGATTAAGAAAAATAAGAGGAATAAATTTTACATGATGTCTTATCTATTAGATGCCCTATGTGCTACCACAAAGATAACTAATCAAAGAGAATGGCATCCTAATGGTACCCATAATGTGTCTTAATATTATTCAAAATTGCACATTTACAAGTATAGATACCATATCTAGTTCATTTGTGATTGTGTTTACCCTGCATTGAGTCAAGCTATTGATGGTATTCTTATGATGAGAATAAGCCCTTTAATCAAGAAATGCATTGAGGCAATGGGAGACATATGGTTATATCTTGATTTAAATATTATAATAATTGAAGGAACTCAAAACTACCCCTCTCAAACTACCAATTCATGTACTTGACAAGTTGGAAAAATAAGAAGTAACCTACCAGTTGTTCAATGGGATAGATGGCATTTACAAGACTAAGAGGAAGGGACTTCTACACAATTTTCCCATGACATTTGGAAAAACTATTTTAGGCAATGGGACCACATTGAAGCTTCTTCAAAGCATAAGCTATCCTTCAACTTACAGATTGATGATCATAGACAATGGGATCCCTATGGTAGGGTAAAATAAAATTTGAGTATCAAAGGTATTTTGGTTATGCTATATGAGAATGAACCTAGTTCATTTGAATTTGTATACACCAAGGCAACTTCCTACTTTGAAGTTACTAGAAGACTAAAAGAGCATGATATAAACCCTGAGTCTAGAGTGAAGAAACCAAATAGGATAAAGAAAAGTCATTGGACTGATATTCATTGATCCTCCTAAGAGAAAATCTGAGACTAAAATAGTCTCAAAGACAAAGAAACATAAAGTGACCATTACACCACCTTTGAATAAAATCAATTTTTTTAGTGAAGATGATCTAATATATGGACCACCTATTCCTAAATGGTTCACATATGAACTAAGGTTGGAGAAAATCCATACTTATCATCCATGGGCTATAGTAAAGACTAAAAACATACCTATGCAATAAGAATTGAAACCATGGATCCTAGCTTTACAAGAAGAAGATGCAAAGAGATTGGCTACTCTGAGTTAGTCATTTGAAATATAAATATGGGTTCTAAGTAAGCAAATGGGCTAATATTCAATTGTGGTTAGATATGATCCAATTTATATAGGTTTATAAAGAGTCACTAAGATAGTGGTCATGGAGGGTGGTTAAGAAGTGCTACATCAAAAGGTTTAGCCTTTGAATCATTTAACTCATAATAAAGGACATAAGCCAAGGGAGGACCCTATATTTAAATAGTATGTTCTAGAGTTATCACAATCCTAGGTAGAGAGGTTTTAAGCTACCACCAAAGGCCTAAATTAGGAGAAAAGGAATCTAGAAGAACAGTCCATTATATGAGTTCCAAGGAACATTGTTAATAGCTTTAAATCCGCCATCTATGATACATTTAGTTCTTTGAAAGAAACAAGGTCTAAACTAGATGTGATGAATAAAAAATATTCCATGGCTATGAAAAAAGTTAACCAATGGCAAGATTTAGATAATAAAGCAAAATAATTGATCAATATATTGATGTAAAACCACATTCCTGAGCTCAAAATAGTTAGCCAATCACATTTTAATATGGCTATGATAATTTTTATGGAAAAGGACATGGATGTGAATAAGTGGTCCAAAGGTTTTGAAGATCTCTTAAGAGACTTCAAATAATTAGAGAAAAGAATGGTGAAAATATTAGGAAGCTTGATCAAGGATCCAACCATTATTATTCCTACAAGGTTGATAATTGATGAAGAGTTCAAACACAAAGCTACTCAATTCATCCAATAAGTCAAGAATAAAATCTAGGGCACTACAAGGGAAAATAACAAGCATATGTTAGATATGATCTTGTTAGCAAAACAAAAGATTGGTAATGCTAGAAGCATTAAAGAAGCCTTACATAGTAGTGATGAAGTCTTCAAAGACTTGGTTGGACAAAAAGAAGAAGTTTTCATAGACCCAATCATTAATCTCAAGTAGATTGGGGGACAATATGACAAAGCCATGAAGATCTTAGAGTAAAAATAAAAGGTTTCAACAACAAGGATGCCTCAAGGTCAAATAGGTTGACTTAGAATATTTTCTTGTATCAAAAATTTGTAAATAATTTATAAATAACATTATATTTTGTAAAATCATGTGCAATTTATAATGCACATGGATTATAAGTTACTCTATTTGATAACTATCATTGATTCTAGATATTTTGTAAAAGGACACTTGTCATTGAGACTTGTCTAGTTTTCATTTGATATGATTGACCAACATAACTCATAGGATGCCAATAAAAAGGATTAGTATCATTTGTAAAAAAGAAGAAGTTTTTTAGAGAAAAAAAATTTTGTGTAAATTTTGGATCAAGTAATGCAAGCAAGGGAATCTGCAAAGATTGTCTCATATTTCTTTGTGTGTTTGTTATCGTGGCTACTTCCTTAAATATCTAGTTTGATGTTCAGATTTAAATTTATTTTATAAATTCTAAATGTGCATATGTTAAATATAGATTTGTTAATTTGAGCTTATGCTAGGTTGATTGAAAGATTTTAGATTCATTTCATTTTCCTTGATTTTCTTAAAGATGTACAAATGCAATTTTCTTGTGTAAGTAAATCTTTAAAGTGATTTTGATTTTTAATTTAAATTGTTTCAAATATCCTTAGACATTTTCCTGGTATATGATAAGATCTTTGATTTTGGAAATTTCATGTCATATGCTAGTTTGAATACATGTCTTTGATGGAATTTAAGCTTTGTCAATATGTCTGGACTGAAGATAAGTAACATCCTTCTTTCTACCATACCTTACCTATTTTCCTTTTTTGATCAAATCATTGTAGTTTAACTTCTCATTATAAATATTCATGTCAGATTAGGTTTTAGACTTTAAATTTTGATCATTATTCATTAGAATTAGTTTATATTACTTTCATCTTTCAAAAAAACTCTAAGACCATGGTTGCTCCCAATAACCATTTATATATTCATTTATTGAAATAGTCAAATAGCTTGGCTGTTACTCCACATACTAGATATTTCATGAGATACTTACCACACTTGTTCCACCTTTGAAATAGGTCCACATATACATTATAATTAAGAACCACATACTCCATATGTCATCCAATTCTTCATTATCCCCAAACCACCATTAGGTCTTGGTGAGACCTAAAACCATAAGGCCTTCATAATCACACGTTACATGTGAGAATACTTGGACCACCTTCATCCTTTGATAATGATTCAAACATATCAAAAATATATCTAATATCCCCTTTATCAATATTACATGGGTACATGCCATTTTTATCACCAAATCCACACTTTGACCCACCAATTAGGTCTCATAGCTCTTCAAGTCTTCATAGACAAAAAACATAGTCTCAAACTTCTGAATCAAATAATTAGATATTTCACATAGCCATATGATTATATCACATGGGTGAAATATTAAGGACCTCAGTTAGACCTGCATGTGATTTATACACATCAACACATGTTTAATCCACTCAAAACAACATACACAAAATGACCACTCAGACTGGTCATATATAGTCAAAATATAGTCAAGCTAAAATTGACTCTCCATGTCTGGTCAAAGGAATATCATGAAAAATAATGAATTAAAATAATACTTAGACACTTATATAACATTTCCATTCTCATTTTATTCTTCAAATCTACTCAAAACACCTTTAACTTACCTCTACAAAATGGTCACTCAAACTACCAGTGCATTCAACAAACACAATCAACTTATATGCCTTTGTTCATATATAGTATAGATTGGCCAAACCTAAAATATACATAAAAATTATCCTCATATATTATAAAAAATACTCCAATATCTATTTCACGTTTAAACATCAATATATTAACAATCATATCTTAAATACCCTTCTCAGGTTATTTTTAGAACATGTACAAACACATAGTCAAATTTAAAACTCAAAATATTTGATTGTACACACTTTCAAATATTCAAATTTATATTTATAGATGTATCTTAGAGTCATTTAAAAATTTTATTTTTATATAACCTTTTAATTCATCTTGGATCAAAATTTATGGACAAAATATAGAACACTATTTTTCCCCTTAGTTAAATTCAAATAGTCACAGTTAAACTTCAGACACTATGCTATCGTCTCATGTCCTCATAGATTAGATTAATCATGCACCATTGATCTTGTTCAACATTTAGATTATATTTCACCAATTCCAAATTTCAACTTTAAAATAATTGACCTCATCTCATGTAGTCTTGCAATATTGACTAAATGTGCACTGTCAATTTCTATGGATTAGTCTAGTCCTTACCTTGCAATGCTCACCATTAAATCTTGTTCAGAACCCTCGTGATCATGAAACTTGGCACCCTCATATGATTTTTGATAAATTTGACCTCTTTTACTCAATTTTCACTATTTATCTTGATTAGTATGAACTACCACACACCATTGGATCTCTATTTGGACTTGAAGTTTAACATATACAAAAAAGACCAAGTATGGGGATCATTGCTATCTCCTTGGAAGGCCAACTTTGGACCTCAATAAAATTTTTTGTGATTATGATAATGATCTAAACTTTGGAAAATATTATATACTCTCATAGGAGAATCTAACCATGTTATAAACTACTCTTGAAACCTTCACACATGTGAGATATAAATTTAATAATCTACTCACTCATATTTTTCTACCACAGAGGCAACTATGCCAAGAACTATCTAGAAGGCCAACTTTGTACATGAATTTATTTGATGCATTTTATTTCATGATATGAAATTTACTAAAAATAAACTAGGCACAAAACTAAACAAACCCATATGAACATTTCCTCCTCTCACCTTCACATGTGCAAAATATAACATCAAAATGCCTACTCAACTTTTCTTACCACATTACAAATTTAGCTAAGTATAGGAAAACACTATCAAACTGCCTAAGAGCCCAACTTTGGACTTGCATATTTTATGTTTTACTTCATTACATGAACTAAAATTTAGCACATAATAACTAGGAACATATATGATCAAAACCATATGACCAACTCCCCTTGACTCATCCACATGTGGTAATGACAATGTTAGTAAATTGCCTACTCATATTTTCTACCACTAAACCCAAAATGTCTAGATGAAAATAATGATCAACCAGATGAAACTTACTCATTCACAAAATCACTCAAAGATAAAACCTATTATAATACCCTTTGGATATTCTTAATACTCCATACTAATCCCTAAACATCTCTAGCCATATCAAAATTGAAGATCAACAAAGCATATTTGAGGAATACTAGGACAAGCACATTACACACTTTGTTATTCTCACTTAGATTATCAAGGCAATTCATCCACTCACTTGGAAACCTTCATGACATCACCATGAAAACATTGACAAGAATCCAACACAATAGGTGAAGAAATTGGTGCTATAAGGAGGGATTTTAAGCTTAACCTTTATAAATCTAAAGTCTTCTTAGCTAATTTTAGTGACTTTTGTTTAAAGATCTGTTGATCCTTTGTAGAATTGTGTTTTTCTTAGATTAATTGTGTAAAGATCATTAATATTCATGGTTTTAGATTAGGTTTTAGGCTTATTTGGCTAGAGATAGTTATTTTTTGAAGATTTATGTGAAATTGTTACAAAGGTTGCTTAAGCTTTGTGAATCTAATGTGTTCAACATTAGTGATAATAATTCTATGTAAAAATAATGTATATTCACAATTTTGGAGGTATCTTTAAGGTATCTTTTTTCTTTGGTAATTCATAGGAAAGAAAGATTAGATAAAAGTAAGTGCATGGTTTCTAAATCTCAACTTACTTCACCTATTTGTGTTACTCCTCATCAAGGTATGACTTGGTTGGATAGATCTTCTAATAATGTGCTTGGTTAGGTACATGACTTATCAAAAAATCCTAAGAAATATTTACCTTCATTTAGCCCTATAGGTGTTGTTACTGCTGAAGAACACATCAAGTATTTTAAGGCTATTTTAAGATTGTTAAATGTTATTCATAAAGATGTTGGTTGTAGATTGTTTCCTTTTACCTTCAGAGATGTAACATATGATTGGTTTATTAATATTCTTGAAAGTTACATTGTCAGCTAGAATTATTTCAATAGTTATTTTATTGATTAGTTTGGAAAGGTTATCAGTCCATGTGTCCTATATCAACAATTCACTATAGCAAAGAGAGATTCAAATGAAAACATTACAGCTTTCAATGTTAGATTTAAAAATATGTTTAAAAAAATTATAGATCTGTATAAGCCTGATGAAGCTTTAACTTTAAATATTTATAAGTATGCTCTAGATCCAATGACTTTTGTATTTCTAAAAAGAGCTGCTGGAGTCCTAAACACATTAGCCTTAGCCTATGCTGAAGTTGTGAAAACTAGTGATCAAATGAAACCTCAAAATCAATTAGCATATATTATTCCTAATTTCAATCATAATTTTCCTATGCTAAATTTCATTCCAAATGCTAATCAAAACATGTCTACTTTAAATCAAACACCAATTTTAAATGAATTACCTTTGAGCCATGCTCATCTTGGTCAAAATATAAGATTATTAAATAATAATCAAAGTGGATCTCATCCATAAGATCAAAGAGCTATGGTGCCAATAGCTATTACTAGTACTCAAGTACACAATTCAAAAGCACCTAAGAATTAAAATGACTCTCTATTGAAAATGGTTCAAAAGCTAAGCACTAATTTTCTTTAGTTGAAAAAATAAGTAGGTAACACTGGGCAAAATTTTAGCAAAAATTATTCTTATAATAGGTTTAATAGACCTACAAATAGGTTTCAAAATATCAAATATAATAACAACAACAATAATAATAATGAGTCATCTACAAATAAAAATGTGCCTGAAATGAACATTTGTGATGTAGCTTTAGCTTATTATTATTGAGTTAGTAACACTTCAAAGCATGGTGAATTAGATTGTATAGAATTTTGTAATGATTTTAAAGTTTTTTAATATGAATTAGATAAATTTGAAGTTGTGCCTAATAAAGATAATATTTTAGGGACATCTAGTTCTTTGAAGGCATCTAAACCTTCTGACACAACTCTTATGGTGGAAAATTTTGATTTTCCATTCCAAGATGATAATGAACTTGAAGATACTCCAAAGGAGATTCATGATTTTTAATAGTATCTAAAGAAGACTTATCCATTGAGGAATATAGAAAAAAATCAACCAATGATAAGTTCTACTCCACCAAACAACCTTGATACTCTTCCTGATCCCAAAGCAGATAACAATCCAGAACCTCCAAAGGGAAGTAACACTATAAATAATGTTGGCGCATCTAGTTATTATACTAGGAGTGGGTAAAACATAGTAGAGGATATGAATAAGATCAAAGATAATATAAAAATACATGAATTGACTCAAATTACTAAAAAAAGAGACTTGTTGTTAGAATCTTTATCCAAAAAACCTAGTAAATCATAGAAGGTTACAAATGCAAATGTAGTGATGTACAAGAACAAAGTAAAGGTTCAACCTTTTTTTAATAACAATTAGAGTTTTTGGTAAAAAATTGCATAATTGTTTGTTAGATTTAGGTGCCTCTATAAATATCATGCCATTAAGTATTTGTGAAAAACTTTGTTAAAATCTAATTAATTTTGATAGAGTAATGACTCAATTAGACAAATCTAGAGTTAAAATAATTGGTGAATTGTTGAATTTGCACATGCAACATGATTCAAAACCAAGAGTAAAATAATTCATAGATATTCATGCTATGGACATTCCAAATGCATATGGGAGGTTGATTATTAGAGATTAAACCAAATATTTTAATGGATACGTGTCAATTGATTGATCTCATATGTGGCTACCATGGATTGAGTTCCTAATCAAATTAGGATTGAAAGGGGACCAAAGATAAAGCACATGATCACAAAAGGTTAATTTGGTTAATTTTGATTTAGGGGTTTACACCCTTGACACTTCTTAGGTATGTGATTATAGAAACTCTCATGCTATGCCTAAAATTTGGAAATTATATGTTGATGGTGTTAGATGCAAATATGGATATAGAGTAAGAGCAGTTTTAATCAATCCCATTGGGAAAGAATATAATTCTTCTTACAAACTTCAATTTCCTTGCACCAATAATTTGGAAGAGTATGAAGTAATAATGTTAGGATTAAAATTTTCTATCAAACATAAGGTTAAATAACTACTAGTATATGGTGATTATGAACTAGTAGTCAATAAAGTTAGAAGCAAATATCAATGCAAATTGTCTTGTCTAAATAAATACAAGTTTAGAGTATGAGACTTGATTGAGTATTTTGATGCTTTAAACACTGTTTCAATCCTTAGAGAAGGAATTGAGTATGCTGATGAGCTATTTTTAGATATATCTAACCTAATGCCAAACCAAGACTCCCAAATTCTGAACATGTCCCATGTCCCTCTATGCCTAACAATGTCAATCATTTGCAAGTGTTTAGTAATGACCAATAGATCATTGAATTCATAAACAACTCAAGAGTGTTTAAGTCTCAAATTATTGATTAGGTCAATGAGAATTCTCTTGATAAAGACAAAGTTGATGACAAGGTAATATAATTTAATGGTAACAAAATTCCCAAAGGCATGATTGCCTTAGAAAGACTGTTTGATAAAGACAATCTAGTTGTAATTGTTAAAGTTACCAAAGTAAATGGGAAGGATTATAAAGTTATTGACATGAGAAATCAAGGTCAACCTCAGATATTAAACATTAGTATAACATGTACAAATTAAGAGTCTAAAAAGGCTAGGGACTTACTGACCAAGTATAAGGATGTTATTACATGGTCTTATAAAGACTTGAACATCTTTGATCCTTGAGTTATCATCCATACCATTCCCTTGAAAGAATCATATAAACCATTTAGGTAGAATTAAAGACCAGTTAATCCTATTTTAGAACCATTGATTTATAAAGAGGTCAAGAAATTATTAGATGCAAAAGTAGTTTTTCCAATTAGACATTCTACCTAGGTAGCTAACCTAGTACTAGTTGGAAAGAAAAATGGAGAGATTAGATTATGCATAGGATTTAGGAATTTGAATAAATATTATAAAAAGGATAATTATCCTTTACTATCCCTTGAATAGGTGATTCAAATTTTTAGTGACTCTACCATGATGTCTTTTCTAGATGGTTTTTCAAGTTATAATCAGGTACTTGTTAACAAAGAAGATAAAATGAAGATTGTATTTACAATAAAATGGGGCACTTTTTATTATAAGAGGATGCCTTTTAAACTCATCAATTTAAGAGATACCTTTTAGAGAGCTATAGACCATGATTTTCAAGGTCTCATAGGTAAATGTATCATTATATATATGGATGATTTAACTGTGTTTTCTAAGAATAAGGGAGATCACTTAATGCATTTACAATAAGTATTTGAACATTATAGAAGGTATGGAATTTACCTTAACCCTACGAAGAACATATTTTATATAACTAAAGGGAAATTTATAGGATATGTAATAACTAACGATGAGATTTATATAGATCTAGATAGAGTCACTGCTATATCTAAAATAGAACCCCCAAATAATTGAAAAGAATTAAAGTCATTCTTTAGAAAAATCAATTTTATAAGAAAATTAATTTTTGGTTTTGCATAGATTATGAAACCATTCAATGACATGATTAAGAAGGATGCAGAGATTGAATAGAATGAATAAATGAATAAAGTCTTCAAGGATATCAAATAAGTAATAGGACATGCACCTATGCTGATAAGTCCTGATTTTACAAAAGACTTTTATCTTTATTGTTTTGATTTTGAAAATATAATAGTAGTTATTTTAACTCAAAAATTTGATAAATGTGATCATCCAATTTAATTTATGCATAATAATTTTAATAATGTAAAATTAAATTATTCCCTAATTGATAAAAAACATTTACTTTGGTTAAGACAATTAAAAATTTGACACTATATTCTTAGGAATAAAGTGCATGTTATATTTCCAGATCTTGTCACTTGACTTATGCTTAGTCAATGTGAATTAGGAGAGAGAAGAGGTAAGTGGATGTATATACTCTAAGAGTATGATCCTAAAATGAAAAATTCTAAATTGGTGAGGTGTTAGGGATTATTTCAATTGATTTCTAACATTAATCCTAGTTTGACCATCATATAGGTTGATCAATAATAATTCCAACCAAATGATTGGTATGATGTAATTATTCATTTATTGATCAATGGTTCTTGTCCTACAAGATTGAGTAGAGAACAAAAAAGATCTTTAAGGCTCAAAGTAGCTCATTTATTGATTAAGGATGGGATACTTTATAGGAAGAATTATGAAGGAATATACTTGAGATGTGTTTCAAAAGAAGAATAAATTGAAATATTAAGTGCCTTTCATGAAAAACTTTGAAGTGGACACCCCTCTAGAAAAATAATAGCTTACAAAATCCTAAGGGTAGGGTATTATTGGCCAAAAAATTTCAATGATGCTCATAATTATGTCAGAGAATGTCATCAATGTCAAATCTTTAGTATAAAGGAGCCTAAAGTAGCTATGCCCTTGAGGCTAGTTTTGATTGACAAACTATCTTCTCAATGGGGTTTAGACTTTGTAGGGGTTATCAACCCTAATTATTTAGATAGACATAAATATGTTCTAATTGCCACTAATTATTCTATAAGATGGATAGAGGTAGTAATAAAAAAATAATGTATAACTAAAGATGTCATAAAGTCATCATCAAGGAATACCAAAAAAGTGAACTTGGATGTGATTTGGAGTCATGACAATGAGTCAAATTTGAATTTTAAGTTTTCCCAACTTTTTTTTATTTAAATTTTCAAGCTTGTAATGAGGGATTGAGAGTGTGTTTAGAGGATTTACTTGGTTTATAATTTTATGTCATGTTTAAATATGTTTTAATATACCTATAAGGTATTTTAAGAGTCCTAAGATGATGTTGAGTTATTATGTCATGTTGATAGTGAAAGGTGGTAGTCAAAATAGTCATCACCCTATGTGGGTCTTGTAATAGTTTAAAGTTACTTGTGTCAAGAAAAGGTTATGGAGCATGTTTTTAGTGTCTATTTAAATATATAAAGGAGATATATATAGTGAGTGTTCCATGGGAAGAGTAGGGTAGGTGTGAAGAAAACAAGGGCAAACATGTTAGAACATGAAAGAGGTCTGTCAAAGCAATGTAATACAATGAGTCTTTTATAATGAATTAAAAATTTCCTATGAATAAAATAGTGATGGATGAATTTAGTCATTTTAATATTTATTTATATTTCATGATAATATTTTATTTCCAAGATTGATGATAGGAAATTTCATGAATTATTTGCTACACTATATATTTTGTTTACTATGTTATGAGTTTTTGATAAATTGGAAAAGAGTTCAAGATTGAGGTAAAAATCTATGGAGAAGGTTTGAGGTGTAATCATAGATAATTTTTAAATTCATATGGAAGTAAAATATATAATAAAATCTTAGGGTGAGAATATACTTCACATTTTGTGTGAAATTTGTTGATTGTGCCAACATCCTGTATGCATGCTTTCTGAGTTCTTGAAGAAGGTGGTAAGGGTATTGGAACCATGGAAAAGATTCTATGAGATGTATGGGATCCATAAATTTTTTATTAAGTTCCTTTTATATATATGTGAATAATTTAGTGATCATATGTCTTGATATCTTGTGGTTAGGTTTGCTAATAGTGAACAATGATAACCCAATCCATACAACACAGGAAATTATGTGTATACATTCTTTGCATGATAGCTTGTTTGGGAGAAAAATATGAATGATAATGGGTTTATGATAGATATGAAAGGTTTTGATAATATTAATATATTTTTTTAATTTTTTTGGAGTAATAAAGGAACATAAAACCCTGTCTACCCTGTTTTAGGTGGTAGAATACAATGCTATCAGACTAGGTTTTTGCATTTGTGATAGTTCCTGTGTTTTTAGAACTTTAATATTTAATTTAAAAGTTTTATAGGGTATATATAGACCTATTTAAAGTGTATTTATGTTTTTAAACTTCATATAGAGAAAGATATGCCTTTTTATGGGCTCTTAACCCTGATAGTGGCCTAAAAACCTTGATTATAGGGTTTACTGCATAGAATTATTTCTAACCATGGAAAATTCCCCAAAAAATGTATTTTTAGTATTTGATAGGATACCTAAATTATTAAAAAGTTTTTAGAGGGAGTACGGATATGTAGGTATGGATTCTAGGAGTTTGGAGTGCATTAGATCTAGGAAAAGGGCTAATGGAATAGGTCAAAAAGAGAAAGTGAACCTAATGAGAGATTTAAGCAACCAAAATTTACATTCAAGTGTATTTTGATGTGGAGAAAAAAAAAAACTTTGGATGTTCAAAAGTGGGTGTAATTTTCCATATTAAGTAATTAATGCCTCTAAAAGGGCTATAAGGAGTGATCACAAAATAGGGTAGAGTTTTGAGGAATTAATTTGATGTATTATAGAAGGTGTAAAATGAGTTTAAAGGTGTAAATAGGTTGTGAGGAACATAAATAAGGTTACCATAAGGATAATCCATTGTGAAGAAAACCATTTGATCTTTGTTGCATGTTATAAAAGATAAGGGGTGAATGAGTGAATGTAGAAGGAGCATGTGTGCAAGATGTGAGTGATGAAAGTCATTTGATATGATTTGGAAAGATGTGATAGAATTTTTTGAATGTATTGAAATTTATATTAAGTAGGTGATTGATTTTTGGGTTATGTGAACAAGGTTGACCTAGTGGAGGCTAAGGAGAATCTACAAATTTCTAGTTTGCAAGCAAAGTGTCAAAGTAGTACAGGCTATTGGTAAGAGATCTACATTATTTGGTATCAGATCCATCTTGATGCTCTAGGGATAGTTTTGTCTAGGTATGAATTTGGTAATTAATTCATGTTTCATGTTGATCAGGATCTTGTAGGTAAGCAAGCAAGGAGGAAGTAGCAAAGAGTCTTGTTGAGAAGACATAAAAAGAGAAGGTGTGAGGTATTATATGATTGACTTATTGATTGAATGCCTTTTTGATGATGAGGGATAGGTGAAATAAATAATATAGTAAATGAAGTGGTGGCAACCTTTTACAAGAAGAGATATTAACAAGCTCAAGTGAGAGAGAGACAAGCTCTTAAAGAGAGCTTGAGAAGAGAAGAGAGAGGGTAGTCCTAGTGTAAAGGACAAAGAGATTGAAAGGCCCAAGTGAGGTATGAGAAAGAGGATTAGAGGTGAGAACTAAAGAAGTGGTCCAAGTGAGACCCAAAATAGAGAAAAGAGAGAATGTATCCAAGTGAGGTAGTCAAGAAGAAGATGAAGGGAGAAGTAGAGAGAAAAGTGAAGGATAGGGCTAATTTTGAAAGCCACAAAGAGAGAATGATGGAAAAAGAGATAAAGGGGATGAAAGAGGCATTGGAAAAGATGGAAAGATAGTTGTTTTATATGTGGAGTGTATATAGATTGTCATATGGAATCAGGATCAAGAAAAAGATTAAGTGCAGCTTCATAGAAAGGATGCAAGAGAAAGAGAGAACCAACAGGTGATAGAGTATTTGGAAAGGTAGCTAAAGGAGATGGAAACACAAATTTCCAAGAAATAGGAGAGAGAGGCAATAGAGCCTCAAAATTTTTAAACTAACATTGGTTTTTCATGGTTGAATGTAGGTAAATAAGTGGAAAGAAAGGGGTATGATTGGCATGAAGAAGATGAATTGACAACAGTCCATAAAGAATAAGAAAGTGATGCATGGAAAAGTGTAGGTGTAGCTGAAGGTAAAACATTTTATCACCCTAAAGATGGTGAACTATTTGATGGAAAAGAGTGTAAAAATGAAGAGAATCAAACAATAGAATATGGAGAAGACAAAGTCACAACAAGTAATGAAGTATAAGTCATTTTTGATGAATATTTTAAGGATGAAAATGATGTGTTATACAAGGACACCATAGGTTTGTTTGAATAATTCATAGGGTCAGATAAGAAACAATAAGAACATGAAGTTCTTGAGGAAAGTAGTGAACAAGTAAGAGAAGATAAGATTGAAAAAATGGTCCATGAAGAGAAAATACAAGGTGAAGAGGTCGCTGGTTGGACAGTCAAGAAAGAATAATCAGCTATGATGAAGGACAACAAGATAGAAGATGTGGATGATAAAATTATGAACAAGCAAGAGACCTTGGAATGGTTAAGAGATGAAGAGAGTATGCAATAGATTAGGTATGATGATGAAGAGGAAATAATAGCATTGTTGGAGAAGGAAATTGATAGAGAATGGAAATTCATGTTCAATTCCATAAATATTGAAGAATAACATGTAATAAAGAAAAGAAAGAAGAGTGGTTACAAGTATAATCAATAATAGGAGAGAGAACAAAGGAACACTTGAATGAGGAAGTAGAGGCATAGGTGTGGCAGTAAGGAGCACCCACACTTTTATGAGAACTTGAATGAATAAGAACATTGGACTCAAGTTATTTTCTTCCCATGGGAGTATGATTCAGGGGAATCTTAGTAATTCAAAAAAAAGTGAACTTGGATGTGATTTGGAGTCATGACAATGAGTCAAATTTGAATTTTAAGTTTTCTTGCCTTTTCATGATTTGAATTTTAAATCTTGTAATGAGGCATTGAGGGTGTGTTTAGATGATTTAATTGGGTTATAATGTTATGTCATGTTGAAATATGTTTTAATAGACATATAATTTCTTTTAAGAGTCCTAATATGATGTTGAGTTATTATGCCATGTTGATAGTGAAAGGTGGAAGTCAAAATAGTCATCACCCTACGTGGGTCTTGTAATAGTTTGAAGTTTATTATTTTAATAAATGGTTATGGAGCATGTTTTTAGTGTCTATTTTAATATATAAAGGAGAGATATATAGTGATTATTTCATTGGAAGAGTATGGTAGGTGTGAATAATATAGGGGCATACATGTTAGAACATTAAAGAGGTCTGCCCAAGCAATGTAAAATAGTGAATCTTTTATAATGAATTAAAAATTTCCTATGAATATAACAGTGATGGATGAATTGAGTCCTTTGAATATTTTATTATCTTTCATGATAATATTTTTTTTCTAGGATTTATGATAGGAAATTTCATGAATTGTTTGCTACACTATATATTTTGTTTACTGTGTTCTGAGTTTTTGATAAACTAGGAAAGAGTTCAAGATTGAGATAAAAATACATGGATAAGGTTTGAGGTGTAGCCAAAAATAACTCTGAAATTAATATGGAATTATAATATACAAGAAATTATTAGAGTGAGTAGATACTTCACATTTTGTCTGAAATTTACTGACTATGCCAACATCCTATATGCATACTTTGTGAGTTCTTAAAGAAGGTGGTAAGGTTATTGGATCCATGGAAAAGACTATGTGAGATATATGGAATCCATAAAAAATTAATTGAGTTCATTTTAAATATATTTGAATAATTTTAGTGATCATATGTCTTGATTTTTTGTGGTTAGGTCTGCTAATAGTGAAGAAAGATAACCCAGTCCATACAACTTAGGAAATTCTATGTATAGATTCTTTACATGATAGTTTGTTTGTTAGAAAAATATAAATGATAATGGGTTTATTTTAGATATGAAATGTGTTTAGAATATTAATATAGTTTTTGAAGTCGTTTGGAGTAATAAAGGAACATAAAACCATGCCTACCCTATTTTAGGTGGCAAAATATAATGCTACCAGACTAGGTTTTTGAATTTGTGATAGCTCTAAGTGTTTTTAAAACTTTCATATTGAAGTGAAAAGTGGTATAGGGACTATATATACATATTTAAATTTTATTTATGTTTTAAAACCTCATATAGAGGAACATATGCATTTTATAGGCTTTTGGCCCTAATAGTGGCCTAAAAACCTTGATTTTAGGGTTTGATGCATAGAATGATTTCTAATCATGGAAAATTCCCCAAAATTTGTAGTTTGAGTATTTTATAGGATACCTAACTGATTAATAAGGTTTTATAGGGAGTAAATATCCATAGGTATGGATTATAGGATTTTGGAGTGCATTAGGCCTAGGAAAAGGGCTAGTAGAAGAGGTCAAAAAGAGAAAGTGAACCTAATGAGAGAGTTAAGGAACCAAAATTGACATGCACATGTTTTTAATGTGGTAAACAAGAAATAAAATTTTAATGTTAAAAATTATGTGTAATTTTCCATATTAAACAATTAATTACTCTAAAAGGGCTACAAGGAGTGATCACAAAATAGGGCAAAGTTGTGAAGAATTAATTTGATGCATTATAGAAGGTATAGAATGAGTTGAAAGGTGTAAATAGGTTATGAGGATAACCTATAAGGTGAATATAAGGATAATACATTGTGAGGAAAACCATATGATCTTTGTTGCATGTTATAAAAGATAAGGGGTGAATGAGTGAATGTAGAAGGATCATGTGTGCAAGATGTGAGTGATGAAAGTGGTTTGATATGATTTGGAAAGATGTGATAGAATATTTTGGATGTATTGAAACTTGGATTAAGTAGGTGATTGAGTTTTGGGTTATGTGAACAAGGTTGACCTAGTGGAGGCTAAGGAGAATCTTCAAATTACTATTTTACAAGCAAAGTGTCAGAGTAGTGCAGGATATTGGTAAGAGATCTACATCACAACACCTTCAAGCTCAAAGACTTGTAGGGAGTAGAGTTTACTCTACCAACCAATGGAAAGTGTCTCAAGAATTAATTCTCTACTTTCCACCTCAAGTCTTCATGGATTAATTTGTAAGATTAGTTAGGGTTACTATAGGTAGGTTTAGATTAGTTTCATTCTTTTTCCTCATTTATAAATAGTGTTTTTGAATATTTGTTTTCTTTTGGTTATGTTTGCTTTCTTTGCTTTATTCTTTGTTTTTCAATATGTCTTTTTCAAGACAATTCATTTAGTTCCAAATACATCTAAATGCTCAAAATAACTTCATGAAATAAGAATGACGATATGACTCTTAAACATTGGTTGATCATGGATCTTGGAAATTTTGAGCTTAATGTCATGATTTTGAGAAATTGGTAAAGATTAAAAAGTAGATTAATTATTCCTTGAAAATATTAAACCTTGTTCTGATCTAAGTTTGATTTTGATAAGGATTGTACATGTTTTAATGAAAGCTTGAATTATTATAAGAAAGTCATGTTAGCACTTAAATAACATTACTACTTGGGATGAATTTTATAACCAAAGATAATTGTTTGAAGATCAAACATTTGACAAAAATCGCAAACACCTAGCTAATTTTGGCTCCTAACCTTTGTTGGAAAAATAAATACATTTGAAAAATACAAAAATAAAAGCTTTATTGAAAATTTAAAAGTTTTCTAAACAAAGGTGATTTTGGTAACCTCCATCAGGGTTATAGATGCCTAGCTAGTAGTGGAATAAAGACTAGAGTGGAGCCAAAGGTATATCTATAGAGGCTATGGACACATGGCTGGTAGTAGAGCAATGCCCAAGCCTTCCATTTTCATAAATCATGATTCATAATGAAAATCTAAATATGCTACAAGTCTATGTTAATGATTAAGGTCACGAACTTTGAAAGTTGTCCTCTAAATCCCATGGCAATTAGTAAATGAATACAAGCACACACACACCATGATTGAGTTTTGATGTTTGAACCTAAATCTATATTTTTAAGACTTATTTTAATCATGAATCAATCTTAATCATGTGGAATGATTTTTTTGGTTATTATTTTGAACTAAGAGTATCTGAATTCTAACATTTTGTAATGTTTACCCCAAAAGTTACCATTTGTTGAGGTCAACATACCCCCATTTATGAAAAATGAGGACCCTTATTCAAATTTTTCAAATTTGTGTTATAAAATAGACATTCAACTTGATCAAATTACATTATTGAATATCATATGTGGACTCAGCCTACACTAGCGTGCTAGCACATAAGCTTTCTTTGACTTTATCTAATGTTGATAACATTTGCTTCATGTGTTTCCATGTTGTAGGTTCAATGGATCTTTATTATAATGTGCAATTTTTCATGGTTTATGCTTCAATGATTAATTTGACCCTTTTGATTAACCTTTAATCTTTAGTTGATTAATTAAATCCAACTTTAAATGATAATTAAAACCTTAGTCTAAATATTTTAACCTAGGTTCTTATTAAAATGGATTTACATTATCAATGGGTCACGTTATTTCCAACTAAGTCTTAATTTAATTTTAGCCTAAGTTCTAATTAAATTTATCAATTCATTAAAACCTTAGTCTAAATTTTATACCAATTATTTATTTATCTCGAACCCTTACTTCATTGCTTTCATTGTTTGAAGGTATAAAAAAAATGTGGCATCACCAAGTGGCAAAATCTCAGAAGCTTAAAATAAAGATAAAAAATATGTAGGTGTTTACCCAAAGTCAACAAGTCAAAGTTCCTTAGATATAAGATTGATGGTGTGTATAAAAACACATAAATCCTTATCGATAATCTATGTTGAAGGTTTGGGTCAATAAGTCAAGATCTAAGATCTACAATATGCATTTAATTAAGTAAATATAGGTTAACAATAAGAACAAAGTCAACATGTCAATAGATCTTGAGAAGGAACACAATAGTGACAAGTGTCACAATCATAATGAACTAGATACAAATCAATAGTCTGCATTTGATCATGCATTTAACACATCAATGGTACACATTTAATCACTCAGATCAAGATCAATGATATGTGTTCAATCTTATGGATGAAGACTAATAGTGAAAAGTGAGTCAAGGAGTCAGAGAGCCCATATTACAAATGATGTCACCATGTGATGTAATATTTTTAAAATGATGAAAACTAATTATAAGGTACATAGATTACACATGATGCTACTAAGTGACACAATATCATAAGCCTAGATTAAATATCAATGGCCATAGTGAAAGTCAAGGCCAAAATACTCTTGAGGAGATCAATGATGTGCATTTGATCATTTAGATCAAATATCGATGACCCACATTAAAATAGTACACATATATATTGATGGAGTGAATTTGATCAAGATTAAGGAGGTATGAGATGATGACATGTGTCCAAGGTGATAACAATCAAGTTTTGACAATAAATAAGCAATGTGACAAGATGTAACACATAGGAAAACACATCATATTGGAAAATATTATAGACCTAAGCATGCAAAAGATATAAATATGAGATATAATTCAATCTAAGTCACCAAATTACATAATTCAAACTTGCTTACCACCATTAAAACTCTATTTAAACCTCTAAAAACCCCTATAATGTATAAAAATCCCTAAATTATCCTTAGATTTATTGTGTTGAGCTGAGAAAGTTGAATTATCATTTGCAAAAGGATACTTCAATTAGGATCATAGTAATGGAAACATTCAGAGATGCTTCAAATAAGGTAGTTTACCTATACCTCATATTGGATGTAGAGGGCTAAGTCTTAAAAGATGTAAAATTTTTAGTTGATTCACTAAACATAGGAGAATAATTGCTCAAATTTGTTTTAGATAACTGAGAACTAGGGAGTGTTGACTAAGGAAGAGGAGAAGCTTCTTCCAGTCAAGAGACTCTATGATGACATCATGGAAATTTAGATGATTAGACTCCATTATGCCATTGATAAACTAGAGGTACTACACTATATTTATGTCTTGAGTCCAATTTCAAAAGATATTATAATCGACAAGGGTATGTTAATTCACAAACCTAGTCTAAAGAAAATTGCATATATATCCATATTGATTTTGAGTCTTACTATAAGCTACCTATTCCCAAAATAGACTTAGCCTCAATTTATTCATGGGCTTATAAACACACCATGATGGATATCCTAGATAAATGGTTAGAAGTAGGTAACTAGGTCACTGTAGATCTTATAAAGAAAATCCAAGTGAGTCAATTTAGACATGGAGATAAGATGGTCATTATCATGCCAAACAAGTTGCGTGAATGTGCACATACAACACATGTAGAACTAATATAGTTTCCTATGGTATATTTTATCATTGAAGAAGTGGTAGTTACTCCTTTAGGTGAAATCATTAGTATTTCCCTAAGTAGACAAATTTATGGGATTAATAAAAATAAGAGGAATGAATTATACATGATGTCCCATCTATTATATGCCCTATGTGCTACCAAAAAAATCCCTAATCGAAGAGAATGGTTTCCTAATGGTACCTAGACTATGTCTTAGTACTATTCAAAATTTCACATTTACAAGTATAGAGACCATATCCAGTTATATGTGACTATGTTTACCCTACATTGGGTCAAGCTATTGATGGTATTCCTATTATGAGAATAAGCCCTTTAATCAAGAAATCCATTGAGGCAATGGGAGATATATGGTTATATCCTAATCACACAATTATAATAATTAAAAGAACTCAAATTATCCCTATCAAGCTACTAGTTCATGTACTTAACAAGTTGGTAGAAAAAGAAGTAGCTTACCAGTTGTTCAATGGGATAGATGGAATTTTCAAGACTAAGAGGAAGGAACTTCTACATAGTTTTCCCATGATAATTGATAAAACTATCTTTTGGGAATGAGACCATATTGAAGCTGATTCAGAGCATAGGTTGTCCTTCAAATTGTAGATTGATGATCATAGACAATGGGATCCCTATGGCAGGGTAAAGGAACATTTGAAGATCAAAGGTATTTTGTCTATGCCATATGAACATGAACCTAGTGAATTTGACTTTATATACACCAAGGAAAATTCCTACTCTGAATTTTATAGAAGAATGAAAGATCACAATATAAAGCCTGAGTCTAGATTGAAGAATCCAAATAGGATAAAGGAAAGTCATTGGACATGATAGTCATTAATCATCCCAAAAGAAAATTTGAAACTATAATAGTCTCAAAGATGAAGAAACCTAAAGTGACCATTATACCACCTTTGGAGAAGACCAATTTGTTTAGTGAAGATAATACAATATAAGGACCACCTATTCCTAAATGGTTCATATATGAACCAAAGTTGGAGAAACTTCATACTTATCATCCATGGGTTATAATAAATACTACATGCATACCTATGCAACAAGATTTAAAGACATGAATCCTATCTTTATAAGAAGAAGAGGCAAAGAGATTGGCTACTTTGAGTCAGTTAGTTGACATAAAAATAAGGGTGCCAAGTAAGTAAATGGGCCAATCTTCAATTGGTGTTAGATATGATCCAATTTCTACATGTTTACAAAGAGTCACTGAGACAGTGGTCATGGAGGGTGGTCAATAAGTGCTACAACAAAAGGTTTAACCTTTGACTCATTTAACTTAGAATAAAGGATAGAGGCTAGGGGAGGACCCTATATTTTAAGAGGATGTTCTAGAATTAGCACAATCCCAAGTAGAGAGGTTGCAAGCTACCATCAAAGGCCTAAATTAGGAGAAAAGGAATCTAGAAGAGCAATCCATTATATTAATTCCAGGTAACATTGTTAATAACTTTGAATCCACCATCTATGATACATTATGTTATTTGAAATAAATAAGGTCTAAACTAGATGTGATGAACAAATAACTTTCCATGGCTTTGAAACAAGTTAACCAATGGCAAGCTTTAGATAATAAGGTAAAATAATTGATCAAAGTATTGATGGAAGGCCACATTCCTGAGCTCAAAATAGTTAGTCTATCACATTTGAATATGTCTATGATAATTTTTATGAAAAAGGTCAGGGATGTGAATAATTGGTCCAAAGGTATGGAAGATATCTTAAGAGACTTCAAACAATTAGAGAACAAAATGGTGAAAATTTTAGGAAGCTTGATCAAGGATCTAACCATCCTTAGTCCTATAGGATTGATAAATAATGAAGAGGCCAAACACAGATGTACTAAATTCATCTAAGAAGTCAAGAAGAAAAGCCAGGGCACTATTGGGGCAAATAACAAGCGTATGTTAGATATGATCTTGTCATCAGAAGAGAAGATTGGCAATGCTAGAAACATTAAAGAATCCTTACACAGAGCTAATGAAGTATTCAAAAACTTGGTAGGATAAGAATAATTGTTCATAGACCTAATCATTAATCTCAATTTGATTGGGGAATAATATGACAGATACATTAAGATATTGGAATAAAAATAAAAGGCTGCAACAATAAGGATGTTTCAAGGTTAAATAAGATGACTTAGAATACTCTCTTGTATCAAAAATTTGTAAATAATTTAGAAAGAATATTATATTTTGTAAAATAATTTGCAATTTGTAATGCACATGGATTATAGGTTAGTCCATTTGATAACTATCATTGATTCTAGATATTTTGTAAAAGGACACCTATCATTGACACTTGTCTAGTTTTCATTTGATATGATTGAATGACATACCTCATAGGATGCCTATAAAAAGGGGTATTATATTTTTTAAGGAGGAAGTTTTTTAGAGAAATTTTTTTTGTGTAAATCTTGGAGCAAGTAATGCAAGTAAGGGAATTTTGGAAAGATTGTCTCATATTTGTTTGTGTGTTTGTTATCATGGTTGCTTCCTCAAGTAGTTGGTTTGATGTTCAGATTTAAATTAATTTTATAAATTCTATATGTGCATATGTTACATGTAGAGTTATTAATTTGAGCTTATGCTAGGTTGACTGAAATATTTTAGATTCATTTCATTTTCCTTGATTTTATTGTAGATGTACAAATTCAATTTTCTTGTGGGAGTAAATATTTAAGGTGAATTTAATTTCTAATTTTCATTGTTTCAAATATGATTAAACATTTGCCTAGTATACGATAAGATCTATGATTTTGGAAATTTCATATCATATGCTGGTTTGATTACATGCATTTGATGAAATTTAAGATTTGTCAATATGTCTGGACTGAAGATCAGTAACATCCTTCTTTCTACCCTACCCTACCTATTTTCCTTTTCTTAATAAAATCATAATAGTTTAACTTCTCATTATAAATATTCATGTTAGATTAGGTTTCAGAATTTAGTTTTTGATCATTATTTAGTAGACTTAGTTCATATTACTTTCATCTTTCACAAAATATCTAAGACCATGGTTGCTCTCAACAACCATTTACATATTCATTTTGTGAAATAGTCAAATAGCTTGGCTACTACTCTACCACAGATCTCAAGAAGATCAACAACTATCAACTCATGCAAAATATTCTCTAAATCTTGAAATGAGAAGCGTTTAACACTATGAGAACCATGTGATAAACTTACATGGATCAATAGAACACAACCTTTCCAAATATATTTACTTAAAAAATAATTTCATGGCATCTAATGCACAACCATGAAAAGATAATAAGAAAATCATAATAACCCAAATGGTCTTATTTTCCCTTAAGCCAAAGAATCAAATAGATAACATAACTATTTTCATTCAAATGAATAAACTATAAAACAAATTAATATAAATCCCACCCAAGTGATTCAAGACCACCTAAGCACTATCCTTTAGTTGTCTAAGACTCAGCTATCCTAACTAGCTATTCCTAATTGATGCTCCCCCCTTATCTTCTCTCTTATACTTAGTCTATTCTCTTTTCAAAATGGTCAAAAATTCCCCACATAAAGTGTTTAAATTATACATATAGACATCATAGACTCAGAAAAACACCTTATGATCACCATCTCATGCCTCATTACGATGCATGATAGCTCTAAAGATTCTTAGAATTGGTTCTTATAATCTGCCACCTCTTCCCATTTGATTTAAGACTTAGACAACAAATGGAAGATCTATCAATCAGCCACTAGTCATTATAGACCTTGGATACGAGATATTAAGGCAAGGAGATACCAAGTTTCACAAACCAAACTTAAAGTCTATCCTCCTAAAAAACACACCAATTCACAAATAGGTTGTGATGGTATCTTACATAACTAAAAAAATTAGATGGGTTTAAGAAAGGTTTAAGGTAAGATTGTCTAGTGATATCACCACACTTAACATAGAGCCTTTTCTTCATTGTCCCTTCCCTACTCCTGCACACTTGATACACACATAAATTTTTTGTAGCCTAATATTTGAAGCTATTAAATTTAATAAAATAGGGAAATCAATCAATTATTAATAGCCAACCATACCAAGGAATATAAATATTCACATGGATAGTATAAACACCCGAAAACCACCTTTTGACTAGTTTTTGATGTCACCTGTACCTTGGGCCTATTCCTAACCTTTGTTAGTTAAACTTCACCTAGTTAACCTAATAACACACCTAAGAACATTTATTTAATAAAAAATTTAAACATATTTTTTAGGATTCATTTCAACCCTTTTACACTCAAGGGTCAACCATCGATGGTTAGCCTAAATGTTGACAGTTAGGCGTACACCCCTGCAAAAAAAAAAAAACATCCAGCTACAAGACAAGCATGCATGAATAAAATATAAAATTTACCATGCACACTTCACATATTTCTTTCCCTTCTAATTGATATCTTTATCCTCACTCAACTTGGCAACTTTCTCTTTCCGCAAGTTTGTGTTATAAATATAGGGTTCTTGGAGGAGTTAAGGATCTAGAAATTTTTATCCAGGCTCTCTTATTTTCCTTGTGTAGGTATTTAGCATCCAAAAACTCTATTTTCATGAAATGTTAAGGTTATAGTTTATTATTCTACCCAAATTTCTTCAAGTTTTCAGCTATCATCCACTGGGCATCATATAGGTACCCCCTTTTTATTTTTAATGTTTTCTTTCATTATCAGATTTTCTTACCTTGATCTGCTCACCTGCACACCACCCCTCATCCTAAATATTCATACTCTAACTCCTAACCATAAACTATTTCATATTTATTTCCATCATAATTTTCAAAAAAATCCATAGGCAACCATCATCAGTTGTAGGAACCATCACTGATTACACCAATCTTTGTAGGTTACTTGACCATTGTCGATCAAACCCAAAAATTATCGATCACACCCAACCACTGATAGTTACTATTAGAAAAAATAATAGATTATTATTTCCCCCAAGAAAACCCAATAAAACCCCTATTTCTATTCCTAACCTAATTTTAGACCCTACCCAGACCCTCTAAACCTAAATTTGGTACACTTGTGCATGGTATTGACCCGTCGTGCCTTATCTTCTATCAAATAGGTACACTATTTATTTTCTCTCATATTTAATTTATTATCATTTGAATGTAAGTATATTTATTATATCAATTTTTACTTAATTATCTTAAAAGTGGATTGAGAGCCTTCTTGAAATCCTTGTGCTTCTTGGATCTAGCATACGCTAGGCAATCCACTCAACCTACCATCTAACAAATCCTTTTCTAATTTTCTTGTGATTTATAGGTTATCCTCCCTAGCCAAAAAGGAGTTCCCACATTCATCTATATCAATGCATGTATTATACAAGGTACCCATCTACATAACCTCATATTCACTTTCTTTTATCTACTTTCAAAACTAAGAAATGAAGGAAATAAATTGAAATATTTTGGCACACTCTGATCCAGTTCCCTTTCTTCCCTAATTTTTTGCTCATCAAACAAAATCATTTATTTTGGGACTTAAAAATTAACCATTTGCATTCATTGATTGATTACTAATTTTAGGTCATCTTGTAACTTAAGAGGCAAAGTAATCTTATCATAGAATTCACAATTGTTATCACACATAAAACCAAACCAAAAAATAATTTACACATCACAACAATACTTGAGACAAGGACTGACTGGGATTTCATCACTTGGTGGTAACCTTACCCCCTCCCAACTATCCCACTTGGATTTTTCCACTAAGGGGAGAACCAACTCAGCTCTCTAGTTGAGTATAAACTCTGGACTCAATATATCTTGGCTAGGCACTTAACACCCTTATCGTTGTAGGATCGTGAAGTGAGGGGGTAGGCCCCAACACCAAGCCACATACTAAATTTCAACATAGATCTTCCTTTTTAGCACCTAAATAACCTAAAACCATCCATAGACTTCCTATTTAATACCTATTTTTCAAGCCAACCTCCCTTATCACACTCTTTAAGGTATAAGCCAAAAGTGATTTAAGATTAATTCTAAGGTTAAAGCACACTTTTTAGTGTATGTATTGATTGATTTGAAATTATTTTGGGTTTGATCTCTGTTTGAGGTGTGAGTGTCACAATAACATTACCTATTTTCTCATATGGTTTTAACTAGACAACAAGTGAGAAATCAAAACAACTAACCACCACCTTCTTCATCATCCATGGATTATACCTCAGATGTTGACAAATATCCTCATGATTCACCTCACCATTATCTTCCACCACCTTCTCCTTTAAAAATCCAAATCATATCTAAAGGAGATTAAAACTTTACTACCTTTCTTGACAATAATCTAGTTGCTTTACAAAATTACCTTAACACCTTGCCTCACCGTACCCCCTACTTTGGTTCTTTCTTCTAATCCTTCTCTTGGCATGCCATCCCACTTTATGGTAGGTACCAATTCAACCCAACCATTGACTTAGACCTCTTCTAACACCCCATCTACCCAAACTCAAACTAACCTTCCACCTCCCAACCAAACACCTCCTGTCACACCCCATGTAGGTTCAACCTTGCCATTAGTCACCTATGCTCCATTTACTATGGCATTATCTTCCATTCTGGATTTTATCTTCCCTTCAATTATAAATAATCCCTTGGCCATATTTCCACTTTAAAACCTAGTGCTCTCCACACCTCAAAACCTTCCCCCAATCAACACTAGGGTAACTACCCAACCTCAACCTTACCAACTTCCTCCTACCTCAACCATACCAACCACATCCTTTTCTCAACAAGTGCCTATGACAACTTACCAGTATGTCCCTAATCCACAAGGGTACATACCACCCTCCACCCAAGTTTTTATGCCAATTAGCTCTTATGTGCCACCATCTCAACCCCTTACCACCACCTATCAATATGTGGCTTCTTTAACACCATTTATCACCTATTTATACATAGCCACAAGCCAACCTCAATAAAATGTGCCCTTAATTATGTGGCTTCTCAACCTCAACCTGATCTAATCAAAATTCTAATGGATAAAATGACTATTTTGGATTCATCCATCTCCACCTCAACCAATATTTTATCCTACGAACAAATATGTAAAGAGCCTATCCACCCCTCTGTGCCCATTCATGCTTACCCTTCTCAATGGTAATTGTCAAATTTTTCTAAATTTCAAGGTAAAGAGGATCCTAAACAATCCCTAAGAGCATTCTCTCATGCTTTCTACTTGATCACTTATGATGATGCTCTCCTCCTCTAAACCTTTCCCATGTCATTATCCAGGGCTGCCCTTGATTGGTATAGTGCCTTTCCCACTCATTATATCTTTTCTTTTTCTTAATTGGCACAAACCTTTCTAGAATTTTTTTTTGTAAACATATCTAAAAAGGTCTCCATTATTGGTTTATACTCTATCAAAAAAATTGAAGATGAATCCATTGTTGATTTTGTTGCCAGATGGAGGGGCCTCCTTAATCAACTCACCTTCCCATTACCCCAACCTAAATTAATCAAATTATTCTCTTAGGGGTGTGCCAAACACATTACTCCAAATCTCCAAGTCCAAACCTTTAGGACCTTTTACAAAGCATGCACCATGGTATGCAAATTAGAAAACCATGATATTGATGAAGGGAAGTTAAAGCTTTAGAATGAAAATTCTAGTTTCAAATCCAATGAATCATCCTCCACCAAGAACACAAACCTAACCAATTCTAAATTAAAAGTATCAACATATTCAATTGTTCTCAAAACCCCACCACTTCTAACCATCAACCAAACACCTTGAACTAATAATTCTTCCAATCACCAAAACCATACCCAAAATTAGGCTCCTTCAAAACCATTTACCCTAATTGGGGAATCCTATGCATTGGTTTTGGATAAACTACTTAAGGCCAATCTAACCCAACTTCCACCCATGAATCCCCCTTAATAATTTGATACTTCTCATCTCCTTCTCAGGTGGTACAATAAGAATGATCATTATGATAATCATCAGGTCATTAGACATGATAATGATAGATGCAATACCTTTAAAATCATTGCCCAAGACCTTATTGATAAAGGGGAACTTGTGTTTGATAACCCAAATGTTCCTTCCAACCAATTTCTTGATATCTTCCAAAAATCTTTCCCAAATCATTCACCTTTAACTTAACATCATGAAAGCCAACCCAAATCCTCAAATTCACATGAGGCACATGTAATTAATGTCATCAATAATGTACCCACTATTGAAGAAGTCATCACCTCTATCACCTAAATAGAGGAAGCTAACCCACCATCAATTCTTTCAAAAAACCCAATGGAGGAATTAACTACCCCTTCCTCTTCTATAGATGAAGCCACCATTCCATCTATCCCTCTTATGGTAGAAATACCCAAGGAGATAACCATTCTATCGACCAATTCATCCACTCCTCTAATCCAAGTAGAAAAACCACCTACTTCTCTAGACAACCAAACCAAAGAATGAGCTATACCAACTCTTCCACTTGAAACTACTACCCTTACCTCTCCTATTATATAACCATCTATACCTCCCTTGGAAACTATTTCTCAAGAGTCAATCTCCTCATCTATCCAATCATCATCTTTTGAACCTTTCACTAAAAATAGCAACTCTGAAACCACTCCTTCCCCAAAGGGTTTACACTTTGAAATAAATGATCAAGAAACAATTCCCATTTATAAACCCTTTTTTTGGCTAGTTTAAATTTTGGAATTCACCTCCCAACCTATATTTGATAGAGCCACTTTTTGGCATCGAATTGGACTCCCATATCAAAATAAAATTGAACCTTCCATTTAATTTGAGTCGACCCTTGAGCCTATTGCTACAACTCCACCAACTACCCCTCCTAAAGTTACCAATGAATCATCTAAACTACTCTCATCCAAAATTTTCAATTCACCCTATGCTTCCTTCATCAAGCCAATCATAAATTTAGGGATCCTTCCTACGACTAATCCTACTCACCCTCCTTTATGATTGGACTTAACCATATCAACCCAACCAAATCAAAATCTAGTTAAGTGCATTACGTTAAGTCCATACCAACTCCTTCACCTTTACCTTCTATTTTGGGACCATATCCCTCTACCATTCCTATTACCTACTCTTCTTCCAAGAAACCATCTCCCCTTTCTCCATCTATAACAACCCAATCCTCTAGTTTATCATCATTCCTTACCAACCTTTCTCCATCCACTTTCCCATCCATTAAACCCTCATCATGTAGACTTCCAATCTCTAAACCAATTATAACTAAGCTAATTCCTTCTAAACCACTTATGAAGCTCGATCCACCAACCATACCTCTTGTAAATAAATCTTTGCCCAATAAAGTTCTTACCCCCAAAATCAAAATTCCACCACCTCCAATATCTTTATCAGAATCTTATATAACCATTTTATAAATACTATTACAATATTCTGCTTACCACCAATCAAGCCTTTTAACCCCACTCGCCAAAAGCCAACTTGGTTCAATGACAATCTAATTTGTCTTTATCATAAGACCCTTAGACATGATAAAAAACTATAAATCTCTCCAATAAATTATTGATGGCCTTTTGGATGAAGATGATCTATTAGATGAACCTTATTTAAGCCCCTTGCCTCTTTTACCACCTATCCAATCTACCTACCAATCATCTACTTCTCTACTCCCACCAATGAGTGAGGTAAAGGAACTAAAGCAAGTAACCGGTCCTCTTATCCATACCATTCATATGGTCACTTATTCTCAAGATCAATAAAAGGATAAGGGTAAAATCACCCAGTAAAATGAAAAAGGCAAGGCTAAGGCAATCATTCCATGGTTCTACCCTTCAACTCCTCAATCAACCAACCAAACCTAAACAACTACACCTTCACCTTCACCCTCACAACCATCCAAGACAAAAGTATTCATTTTAGGAGCTCTTTTTTCTTCTAACACATCCATTCATCCAATGCTTGGAGTTAAAATAACTTCACCAAACACCAATAAAAATGAGTCTTTATGACTTAATTAGCACCATGCCCCAACACCATCAAGCTTTATTTTAAAAAATTGCATTCTATAGAGGTTCAACTAGATGATCCCTAACCTCTTACATCTCTTATTGGAGTCATCTAACATACTACCATGGTCACCTTTTGAGAATAAAAAATTCCACCATATCATAACAAAGACCCTGATCCCCCTCTCTTTATCACCACATCCATCAATCAGACATGTGTCAAAAGAGTTATGATTGATGGTGGAGCAAGTATCAATATCATATCCTCTCATGCTTATGATCAATTCCAACTACCTAAAAACATCATGTCAAAAATATCAATAGTTATCTAATCATTCAATGATACCTTGGCTACCACTGTGGGAATAGTTGTTCTCCACATCTATTTGGGGCGTCAAATTATTCCTAAACTATTTTATGTTGTAGAGGGTGAGTTTTAATATAATGTGTTACTTAGTTTCCCTTGGATCTATACTATGGGTTGTGTCCCTTCTACCCTTCACTAATGTGTCAAGTTTGAACATGAGGGACAAGTCATTACACAAAGCCAGTCTGAGTCCCTTTACTTCTTGTAATAAGACATATCAACCCAATGACATTTTCATTCCAAATTCACCCTCTTCACAACCAACCTCTAACCAAACCACCACATCAACCCAACCTATAAACACTTATATATTCAACAATGATGAAGCATCTTCTAGTTCAACCATCTTTTCATCTCAAATCCTAGTCAAACACCCCTTGAAATCCACATTTTAGTGTCTCACACTAGAGGAATATCAACTTTTAGCTTTATATGCTTTCCCTTCTCCACATGAATTTTGGAACCTTCAAAATGATCCATCTTATGATCCTAATATCAGTACCCTTGTCCCCTTTGGCCTTCTTAACAATAGAACATATTTTGTCTATGGGGGACTTGATAAACCACTCCTTATTCCCACCACCATGTCATACATTTGGCAATTCACTTCCAACTTTTATTATCTTAGCAACTCAAACTTTGCCAAAATATACCTTCATCAGTGTTCTTAGAAGGGATTTGGTCTCAGATTTTATGAATAAGGACCTCATGAGTACTTTAGCCTGGGGTATGTTCCCCTAAAAGAGCCCACATCACCAAAACCAATTCTCACCACTACTGATGAACCTCAACCTTCACCAACCCCACATTTCCAATTTGAAGAACCTCTACCCTCACCAACTTCATTTTTCCAATTTGAAGAACTTCTACCCTCACCAACCCCACTTTTCTCATTTTAAGAACCTCTATCCTCACCAACCCCATTTTCCAATTTGAAGACATCGACATTATCCCACCTAAATTTTTTCAAGATCAATACTATCAGTTTGGATCCCCTAACTTACCAACAAGAAGGCCAAACTAAAACCATTCCTCTCATCCACCCTAAAATGATTACACATGACTCACCCACCATTAATACCATCCAACAATTCTCTTCAAAAGGCCCTCCCTCCTAAAAACCAAATAATGTTAAATGAATTAACCACAGATGTCAATTTGAGAACTCAGGAGGACCCTCATATCATCAAGATTGGCCAATCCTTAATCCTAAAGGAACAATGAGACTATCAATCTTTTCTCTATGACCATAGCATAGAATTTTCTTGGTCTTATCAAGATATACTTGGCATTGACCCTTCTATCCCTCTTCATAACATCGTAACCCATCCCAAAGTTAATCCAATTTGGCAAAAGATTCATTGTATGTACCCTCACATAGCTCTTCTCATCAAAGAACTTCAATGCCTTCTATTCATAAAATTCATTCAGCCCATTGACTACCCAAAATGGGTCTCTAATATCATTCCTATTACTAAACCCACTGGGGGACTCTGCCTTTGTGTGGATTTTCATGACCTTAACCTTGCATGCCCCAAAGATGACTTTACCCTACCTAACATAGATGAACTTGTTGATCTCACCATGACCATGAAATGTTATCCCTTATGAATGATTTTTTAGGATACAATCAAATCTTGATCTCTCCTTAAGATCAACATAAGACATCCTTCATCACCCATGGGGAAATTTTTGATATCGTGTCATACCCTTTAGCCCGAAGAATGTAGGGGAAACCTATCAGTGGGTCATGACCTATATCTTTCATGACCTCATTAATAAAATAGTTTAGGGCTATGTTGATGATCTACTTGGAAAATCCAAGCACTTTTAAGATCACCTCACTATTCTCTCTATCATCTATGCAAGACTTATCCATTATCATGTTAGGGTTAACCCAAAGAAATGCATCTTAGGGGTCTTATCATGAAAACTTATAGGATTTATTATTTCCCTCTATGGAATAGAAATAGACCCCATGAAATTCTGAGCCATTTTGTAAATACCTCCCCCTACTAACCTAAGATAAATTCATAGCCTACAAAAGAAATTTCAATTAATCTTCCACTTTATCTCTCAACTATTTGATCATTATCAGCCTTTCCACCACCTCCTTAAGAAAGATACCTCCTTTAAATAGACCAAATAATGTCAACAAGCCTTTGATGTAATCAAGGAGTATCTTCTCTCTCCACCAATCTTTATTCTCCCAAAGAGGATCAATCCTTTTATTTATACATATCTAAAACTGATCATTCTTTGGGAGCCATGCTTGCTCATCACAACATCTAAAATAAAGAGTAGGCCATTTATTACATTAGCCACACCCTCATTAAATATGAAACTTGATACACCCATTCTAAAAAACTTTGCCTTGTCTTAGTTTTCATAGCCTCTAAACTTCATCATTATCTTCTTAACCACAAAAATTATGTCATTACTAACATTGACCCCCTCAAGTATATGTAATCTAATCCATATCTTAACCAACGTATGGCTAAGTGGCTCATGCTTTTAATTGAGTTTGATCTTGTGTTTCTTCTACAAAAATATACTAAGGGATAGGTCATTTAATACCAACTAGCTAAAGCTCCTCTCATTGATAATCAAACTCCCCCTCTTACCTTTCCAAATGAGTCTATAGCCACTCTTTCTTTGGAAGAACCCACCTATCAAATGACTATGTATTTTGATGGCTCTAAATGTCAAAATGGTGGTGGTTCTAGCATAATCCTCATTCCCCTTAATGGGAAACCTCTTCCCCTTTCTTTCAAACTCAATTTTAAATACACCAATAATATAGCCAAATATGAAGCCTTGGTCATCGATCTCCAAATCGCTCTAGCTCTGGGAATCAAAATAATTAGCATCTTTAGAGACTCTCAACTCATTATCAACCAAGTCATAAGAACCCATCAATACAAAAATGATATCTTTATAAAGTACAAACAACTTTTTGATATAATTTTAATGTCATTTGACCACTACACTATCCAATCGATCGCTCGCTCTACCAAAAAAATTGTAGACATTATGGCTTCCCTTGCATCTTAAATTTCATCTCAACCTACTGACTCTAAACTATTTGTTACCATCCATCACTTTATCACACCATCTTACCTCAAATTTGATCTTCCTACCATTTATCAGATAAAAACATTGCATGTAAACATTTGATATGATCAAATCTTAAACTACCTTAATGTCAGTGTCGTCCCTTTTGATATTTCAAGAAATGCTCATAAAGCTTTCATACAAGGTACCTCTTGCTATGTCATACTAGGGGGAATTCTATACAAATGAGGATTTGATGGTCTCCTATTTTGATTTTTTTATTAACTTCATATCCATGAGGCTTCTCATGCCATTAAAGAATCCCATGATGGCATCTGTGGTGGGAACTTTAGTGGTCTGGCTATTATCAAACACATTCTTCATCTAGGCTACTATTGGTCCATGTAAAATCAAGATTATTTTGAGTATGTCAAGAAATGTGTCAACTATCAACAACATGATAACCTTCATCATGCACCTCCTCATGGTCTTCAGGTATCAAATTAATTTTGGCCATTCTCACAATGGGGTATTTATCTTATTGAAGATATCAATCTATATTCCTCGTAATGAAATTAATATATCATCACTACGATGGAATATATTACCAAATGGGTAGAAGTCATCCCACTAATATCAATAAAATCTAAAAAAGTCATTGATTTCATTAACCACCACATCATTTGATGCTTTGGTATTCCTCAAAAAATCATAACTGATAATAGAAAATCCTTTAAGAATAAAAAAGTCCAAGAGCTTTGTGATAATTTTGGTATCAACTTAAGATTTTCCTCACCTTATTGTCCACAATCCAATGGATAAGTTGAGGCTTCCAACAAAATACTCATAAAATTTATCACTAAGGTCATCAGTGCTTTAGGCAAGGATTAACACCTCCATATCCTATTTCCTTTATGGGCTTACTGTACTAGTATCCAAACTACCATGGGAGCTACACCTTTCTCTCTCATTTTTGGAGCTAAGGTAGTTCTACCTCTTGAATTCCAAATTCCATCCCTTTGCATATCCTTGCATGAGAGTCTTTCTAAAAGTGACTATCATCAAGAATGCCTTGCACACTTAGAACTTCTTGATGAACATCACCTTGCTGCCCTTAATAACCTTTGCATTTATCAAGAGCATATGAAGTCAGTGTATAAAAAACATATGAAAATATTAGAGTTCAAAATTAGATATATTGTCCTCAAGGAAAACCAACATGTTACCAACATGGAGAAGACCAAGAAGGGAAAGTTTGCTTTTAACTAGTTAGGACCTTACATTATAATCCATAAGTATGGATTGAGTGCTTATCATTTGTTCTCTCTCAAGGGCAAGGAAGAACCTAAACCCATTAATGGTTTGAATTTATGTCTTTTTCATTGTTAAAATAAGTATCAAACCCACTTTTGTGTCTAACTTAAACTCATCCCATTGGTTTATTAACCTTCATCCACCTTATTTCCTTTCTACCCCTTTTGGGATCGATTGATTATATAGAACCTTGTGATTCCTCCATCATAGTCATAGCCCAATCCTAAGAATGGGTATCCCATCTCTACCCATAATATGGTTTTCATGGATACTTTTCATCTTTTAATACATGGAATCCCATGGTTAATTATTTCTCAAAATCCCTTCCTCTAACAGACCTTCTGTGCCTAGGTCTTACTTCTACATGGGTAGACCTTTCAAACTTGACCAGACTTGTCCATATCTAATTTAAATTTAAAATGTATCAATATATCCAAATAAATTGTAGACTACTCCTTCAAAGGATAGCTACCCCATCAAATCAAAAGTTGCTTAAAAACAGACTACTCCCTTGAAAGATAGCTATGTGCAGTAGAATCTTAGACCACTCCCTTGAAGGATGGCTAAACAATATTCATTAGAATCTTCTTCAATTGATCATATTTAGTAACTTTAAATCAATAAAAATAAGCAAAATTAATAATCAAGCCACAACTGGCTCTTATGTTTGCCATTTATGGACTTCTCGTATCGATCAATCTACCTATTTATCTCAATTAAGCCATAATTGGCTCTTGTATATGACATGAGTAGAATTCATGTATTGATCAGTCTACCCATTATAATCAAATATATAAAAGGCATGGACTTATCTACGAAGGTTCTTTTGTTTCCTATGGAAAATCTAATGACTCCACTCCAACATTTACACCCTTACCTATCATCCACATCCTAATCACACCTAAGGGACTATGAGCTTACTTAGAACAAAGTCATCAAGATGCATGTTTTATTAATAAATTACACTCTTATGAAACATTTTATGGGTTTGTATTTACTAAGTTAATCCATTTATAGATTCTTATTTCCAAGTTCTCACTAGAAAAAGGCACCATGTTTCCTTTTCTTATCCAAAACAAGTGAATGTGAACATTTCCTTTTCACTACAAACTATCATCTTATATCACCACATCCATTCACAAAGCATAATCCATATAATCATCCTAACATTAACATTATATTATAACCATCCTCATCATTCAACTCAAAATTAACATCATTCACAAATGATAGCCAACAACATTAACATCACATAACAAGATCATCAATAACATAATAAACATCTTCATCAAAATTCTCATAATAATTAACACAATAACATCATAATCAATAAGCTCATAACACTATAAAACATCATCATAACTCCATACCATTAACAACATAATTAATGACCTTATAACATTAACAACATTAATTATATTATAAAATCATCATAAACACATCATTATCAGAATCATATCATAATCAAAATACAACATCATCCTATGAGCATCATAACATCAATCAAAATCACATGCCTATACTATCCAAGATAATCAACAATATCATAAGTCTCATACATAAGCATTCATGAACAAACATAAAATCATCTCAATCATCTAAAATATATATGCGTGTATGTATGTACATTTATTGACACACACACACACACACACAGATATATATATATATATATATATATATATATATATATATCTGTGTGTGTGTGTGTGTGTGTGTGTGTGTGTGTGTGTGTGTGTGTGTGTGTGTGTGTGTGTGTCAATAAATGTACATATCTCTCACTCATAAATACATCTCACATCTCAGCTAGTAGACCAATGTCAAAATATCAAAATACATAACATAGGATCTCTACTCATGAACCTCAAGCACCTGAACTAGAACCATTGGTACTGACATCTAGTGGTGGTCCCCCTAGAGTATCTCCCTATCAATTTTTTCCATCACCCATTGAGCTAGTGTTATAAATGCTACTCCACCAGCCAAACTCACTTGGTACTCACCCCACCTTGACTCATTAGGACACTGTGTTATCACAATGCCCTCATAGTAATGCAACTCTTATATGGTTGCTAGATATCTAACTTGTGTCATAAAACTTGGGGGTACCACTACTAATCCACTATCCCATCTCAAAGAGAGTATCTCTTATGTCACCAAATCATGTGAGACCCTCACCTGGTCTAGCTCTCTTATCACTATGATAGTCTACCCCTATAACATGGACACCTAACCCTATAAATTAGTGACCTATGCCTGTGCCTAATCTCTCTGCACTATAACCCCTCGTAGATGACCCTATAAGGTGGAAATCTAGCCCTATAATGCTATAATATAGGCCTATACTAATACCAATAATGCCACTGCCTATGGATCCCCCTTTGTGGGCCTCTAACTTGGGTCAACATCAATTAGTTTTTAGTCCCCATCTCCTAAACCAAAATCCATATCTATGTATCTCCCCTAAAACCATGCTAGGTAATCAGCTATTCAACTTGCATCATCTCCATCCCTTAGGGGAAAATTATCAAAAAATAGCTCCTCCTCTACTGTCTATGGATTTATTAGATATAACTCTACATCTTCCCTCCAATATGAAGCAAAATTAGGAGGGATACCCTACACAAACCCAAACTAATGCTACACTCACTCAAAGGAGATACACTCTGCCTCACCATCTTGCCTTCCATAGGGCCATCTACAACTCTATAATGATAGGGTGTGGTACCTATACCCAACCCATACTAGCCACGTCTGATATAGCATCTACACTATGTCATCAAGAACTAAACTCTCCAAGGCTCCTCTGAACCAATCAATGTCCATAGTACCACCACTTGAACTTGTCATGGCTTCATCTCTCCTCCAATAAAATTTGACCACATAATCCATCAAATGGTATCCCTCTATCAAAAGGCCCAAGGGTTTTAGCATTTTTATATGCTCATAGGTCCAATAGTGAAGAAAAAATCCCATGCTAATGCCATAATGCTTGTGTGTCTTAAACCCCCATAGCTCTCTATTTATCTACACTAGTAGAACCTATGCCCATCCAAAAATAATGCCACTCAGGACTAGCTCCACCAACACCCCTAATAGCACACTAGGATATCTCTTTCCTATAGAATATAGTAGCACATAACACATGACCACTAGCTGTAACATGGTTAATAAATGTCTCTCACCAAGAGCTCTTTAGTATAGAGGCCAAATACTAAAACCTTTAGAGTGGAATTAGGCATCATCTCGATCATATCCATACATCACCACCATGCACTCATCAATATCCTCCCCCTCTATGTCATAGATAGGATCTCTATGGATGGTAGATGTGTAATCAAATTCACATCCTCTAACAAGATGCTCATCTCCCTATCGATAAGCAAAAATTGTTAGTTATTGGGTCCCATCTCTCGATGAGGGTGACTATCATCACGACATCTCTCGGCAAGCATTGGTAGTGGTGCATCACTCCAAATCCCACTACCTCCATGTATCCCTAGTCCTCCATAGACATGACATCCCTCACCTTTGAAAATCTCAATAATTTGATCCTATAGTTGGATCTGATCTTGTGCCTACAATAATAGGTATATCACAAATCAGGTAAGTGACCTATCTATACTACTACCTATATGTCTAAACAAGTATTCTCTCACCCACTTCTATACCTAATATGGGTTCATGTATCAAATTTCCTATTGAACAATTATTACCTATTCCTATATAACACCCACCCATCTTATGTTCTTTCTCAAGTCTACCAACCTAACTCCTATCCAACCCACCTCCTATCCAACTCTACCAGCCCAACTCTACCAACCCAAATCCTATCCAACCCAACTCCTACCCCAACCCATCAACCATTAATGGAACCCTTTAACCATCAATGGTTTCCTTGAGGCCATTTACCCCTAAGTTTGACCATTTCTAGTCAGCTTAATCATTGATGGTCATTGTTAGGTGCCCATCAGTGGTGAGCCTTAACCCCTAACCTCCTTCTCACACCTTAAATCCCCCTATCCCACCTACAACATATTATTTCCACACTTTTACATTCCAAGCTACCTCTCTACACCTAATACACATAATCCAGACCTATAATTTTACACACACACACAACTAAACTACCCAAACCCTAGGTTTCATCTACCTAACTATATTTCTTGAACTTATACCTAGTTTTATTTTTCCCATTTAATTTAACTATTTCCATATACTACCAAAATTATGACACCCCCTACCTTGTTTCATGACTAGTGGCACTACCTCAATCTGTGCCTAGCCACTTATCCTCGAGTGCCCCTACATCCATTTCAACCCCACTGCCACTTTCACACACCAATTCCATCAAGACACCTTAATCACTCACCATGCTTCCATGCCCTCACTCGTACTACTCACTTAAACAATGCCAATCACCAGATGCCAAGTTGTACATAAGGATAAATGTTTGTGCTTTTGACTTTTTATAGTGGTTTTAGGGTTTTTAACTAATCATCAATGGTTACCTAACCATTTATGATTTACCTTAACCATCACTAATCACATTGACACAAACTATCAATGGTTACATAACCATCACCAATTATGGTTCACCTTATTTTAACCCACTTCCCCCCTAGCAACACCTCCACCTGGGGCAACCCCATCCTTGCCCCACCTTGACCTATTCAGAAGTCACCTTCTCCCTATCAAGAAATACATTAGGCCTGAAGTTCATGTTGGATCAAATATCCATAAGAATATGTAGGCAACATCCTCTTGTCTAGCACATTAGGTGTCATCTCAGCCACCCCCTACCCACCCAACCACCTGACCCATTTACCTTTTCCCAACTTGATGTTGGTACCTATTCACATACCTTACAACAAACTTGTTTTGGTCATGATGATCACCTTGACCAATTTTTCCATGTTGAACTTTTATATTACACCCCACCTCATGTGTGACCTGACCCATTGTGTTTTTATCGAAAGCACTTCCTACCCTAGATACCTAAGTAAACACCAACTTTTTCTAAGACACATGACAAGTGTGACCCGATCAACTATAACCAATGCTGGGGACCGATTACCTTATCATTAATCTTAGAACCCAACCTCATTTTTACCAATATGGAAATATTTATCTTTGTGTGATTATGATTATCATAATTAGTTGCATTTTTTTATGTACTTGTGTCTCAAATTACCAATGTCATGACCTTCATTACACCTTTTATCAAACCCTGGCCCAATTCAACCTTTGCCTTGTTAGTTCCTGATTTGAGGGGGAATACCCTTCTCCCATACTTGGGGCAACTAGAACTTGACCAATTGGTATCTCATTTTTGTTCTATGGCTTATTGCCTTAAATTTTTCATAACAAAAAGTGACAAAATGTAGACACCTAAAAACCACCCCTTGACTAGTTTTTGATGTCACCTATTCTTGGGGACTATTCTCGACCTTTCTTAGCTAAACTTAACCTAGTTAAACTAATAACACACATAAGCACATTTATTTAATAAAAAATTTAAAAATATTTTTTTAAGACTCATTTCAACGCTTTTACAATCAGGGGTTGACCATCGATGGTTAGCCTAACCGTCAACGATTGGCCTAACTATCAATGGCTAGGCCTTCATCCCTGCAAAACAAAAAAATAATTTGGATATAGGATAAGCATGAATGGATAAAATATAAAATTTCCCATGCACACCTTTCAACTTTATTGACCTTAAAATTGGAATCTTTATCCTCACTCCACTTGGCAACTTTATCTCTTTACAAGTCTGTGCTACTAATATAGGGCTCTTAGAGGAGTTAAGGATCCAAAATTTTGAATTTAGGCTCTCTTTTTTTCTTTGTACTAGTATTTATCATCTAAAAAATCTATCCACATGACCTTTAAAGGTTTAAGTTCTATTATATCACCCAACTTTATTCAATTTTTCAACCATCATTCACTAGGCATCATACAAGTACCCTCTTTTTGTTTTTGGTGTTTTCTTTCATTATTAGATTTTATTACCTTGTTCTACTCACCTAAACACCACCCCTCATCCCAAATATTCATACTCTAACTCTTACCCATCAGCTATTTCATCTTCAGTTTCATCTTAGTTTTCACAAACTTCCATAGGCAACCATCGTCGATTATCTAACTGTTGCTGGTCAAACCCAACCATCACCGGTCACACCCAACCACCAATAATTATTGTAAAAAAAATAGATTGTTATTTTCCCCCCATTTCACCCAATAAAACCCATATTTATATTCTTGAACTATCTATAGACCCTACCCAGACCCTCTGAACCTAACCTTGGTACACTTGTGCATGATATTGACCCACTGTGTTATTCCTCTATTAAACATGTACATTATTTATTTTATTTCATATTTAATTTCTTATCATTTAAATGTAAGTATATTTATTATATCATTTTCAACTTAATTATCGTAAAATTGGATTGAAAGTGTCTTAGAAAGCCTTGTACTTGTTGGATCTAGCATACGCTAGGCAATCCACTCAACCTACCATCTAACAAATCCTCTCATAGTTTTCTTATGATTTTTAGGTTATCCTCCCTAGATAAAAATGAGTTCCCACATTCATCTAGATCAACATGTGCATTATACCAAGTACCCATTTACATACCCTCATATTCACTTTCTATTATCTACTTTCTAAACTAAGAAATGAAGGAAATAAATTGAAACAGATAGATTCATATAACCTCATTAACATATAATTGCCACTATACAAATTTATCAGTAATGACCCAACATCATTCAGTCAATTTATTTCATAGACATAATTAGATTCATGATTACAACATCACATAAAATAAATGTAAGCATTATGCTTTCTTAAGTAAGTAATCAAAATATGATTGATAATAGGTCTTTCTCATGGTTCCCAACACATGATAAGTCTTCATAAAAATATTTTTACACCTCAACTAGATGTGAATAACAACATAAATCCTGACTCCAAGTCAGAGTAGCCAAAATATCATAGTCATCAAATTTCAAAGATGAGAACTACAAAAAATGGGGGATTTACATAGGTTACTTCACTCTATAACATTTACACAATTATCTATATTAACCTCTATTCTTCTCTATCTATTTTATCTATTACAATTCTACGGTATAAATAATGAACTAATACAACATTAATCAATGGTCATGTCTATGTTAGACATGTGTTTTCTCTAATTAGGGTGACCTTTGTCTTCATAAATCCTTATTTCTTACCACATCCCCAATTGGTAAAACCCTCTATTTGTTAGATTGAAAGATTATTTTATTGTTACAGAAAAAAATCAACTCTATGGTACCCATGGTTTGGTTCTTTGACTGATAGAGAATCATATCAACATCAAGCCCAAAAGTTTTGCACTTGGTGATCTTGTTCTAAAAGAGAACTAGAAAAATAACAATGTAGAGCATGAAAAAAGGTAATTTTGAATCTAATTGGATAAGTCCATTTATTATTAAAACTAATTATGGATTTGGAGCATACAGGTTGGCTACACCTAATGGGAAAGAGGTAGATGAGTACATGAATATTATGCATCCAAAACACCTTTATGCTTGACTTTATTGAACATTTTTGTCATTAAGTTAATCCATTTCATCCCCCTATCCCATTACCATCATAATCTCAAATTTGGTTTATAGGCACAACAAACAAATTTAGATGGCTGATTCAGAGAAAGATTTAGTAAGAAATTCAAAGTTGGTCATCATCAACATGTCCTTGAAAGTAGTATCTCAACATGCTTCGACATGGTTTTTCTATATTATGGTCCCTAAAATTTCATATTTTAGATTTTTCCAAATCTTATGCCATTAATATTAGTTTATTGTTTGCTTACCTTAACCTGTTGTTGATTAGTATTATCTCTCACTATAGGTTGAACTACATTGACCTAAGGTCCATTTAGACTATGTAGACAACACTCATTTTATGAGGTCATCTTGGTTACCTCTATTCCATACTCTCACCATTTTATGAGCAATTGTAAGCCACACTCTTATAATTTTATGAGTAATTTTAAGCCATTTTATCTCTATTTTGTGAGCACTTTTAAGCCATAGTCTTGCTATTTTGTGAGCAATTTTAAGCCACACTCTCACCATTTTGTGAACAATTTTAAGCCACACTCACCATTTTATGAGCAATTTAAGCTATACTCTTGCCATTTTGTGAGTTAGTCATTTAAACTCCTAACCAAGGTTGCTTTTTATTTTACTAGATGGTTCCCTTATACATTTGTTTATACCCCCTTATGCATCATATTTTTTTACTTATTACTATAAGTATATTGTTCTATAAAATGGCCTAAAATCTCATTGAGAGATATAAAACTAAAAAAACCCCCAGAACACTTAAAACCTCCAAAAACCTAAATACTAGAAAATTTATAAAACTAGATTACATTTTCCATGAGAAATATAAGGCTATAAAATATTTTGTATGACTTTCAATGATATATTCCTTTCCATTATACTATTTATTCAATATCCACCCATTTCTAAGAGAACTACATTAGACTAAGGTCTATATAGACCATGTAGTTAACAGTTGGATGCATGGGCATCTCAGGTCAGCTCATCCACTCTTAATACCATCCAACACTCTAATTAGTCAAAGCTCTCACCATTTTTAAAGATATATATTATACATTCTATCACTATTTTGTGAGTCCATTCCCTTTCATTCTATCAATTATTCCTCATCTATTAACATTCCTATTATTCTTATCCCATTTCTCAAGAGAACTACATCTAGATTAAAGTCTGCATAAACTATGTAGGCAGTGCTTGGATATATGGGGCATCTCAAGATAGCTTGTCTACTTCCTACCTTCTATTTACCTCATTCTAATGTTGTTAAAAATTATACATCTAACATGTCTCTTTTCCTTGGGGTAGTGCCTAAGAGTAACGCCTTATCATCAAACACACACAAAAATGGTTAATTATATGTTTTATGCTACTTTTATTTTCAAGATTATGTGTGTATGTTTGTGTGTTTGATAGTTTATTACCTTTTGATTGTTGCTGGTTCATTTATTTTAATTTTCTCGATTACCTTAAGTTTAGTGCATTATACTCTAAACTCAAGTGTGTATATATATATATATATATATATATATAACCTTTTGATTGTTGTTGGTTCATTTATTTTAATTTTCTCGATTACCTTAAGTTTAGTGCATTATACTCTAAACTCAAGTGTATATATATATATATTTAATATCTTATTCTTGAGTTTTATATATTTTTGTACCTAATATAATCTTGGTTTCTTGCATTATGATTTACACTTAAGTATTGATTCTTAATATCTTGAGCTTAAGTTATTTACATTTTAATTTTACTCGGGTTTTTATGCTTATAGAATCCAAGGCTATCATTATTCATTAATAATTGTGATACATCATGTCAAATGAAAAATAAAAAATCAAGTGCTTGAAGTCCAATAAACAATGTCTTAATAATACATCTCCTTGTATACTATCCTACAATAAGAGAAATGAACTCATGAGTAATATATATGCTACTCGTGATATATATCAACAAATGAGCATATACAAAAAGTCATAGATATTTCTCAAGCATGATCAACTAAGCCAATCTCAAGGGCCAAATTAAAAACATATGACATTTGCACTACAAGGAAAAACATTACATCATCTCTATGATAGTACAAAAACATAATCATGGAAAACAAATTTGATACCTCACATATAAACATGACAAACAAAAGTAACTTTGAGAACCATGAGACAATAAAAAAGCATTTAATTAGAAAAGAGCATCACACACACACACATACATAAATATACATATACATATATATACATACACACACACATAAAAGAGTCCATGTACATTAAAAATATAAAAATATAAAGATGAATGTTGTATATAACATTAGACAAAATGTCATATTTATCATGAATATATATATGCCATGATACAAAATATAAAGAGCTATCAATCAAATCTTGCCATGTGAATCCTCATGCCCTATCTATTATGATGGAACCCTAGGACATGGTGGTGGAAGAGGTGGTGGTTGATGAAATAACTACCCTGATTCTAAAGTTTGGCAAGTCCTAGTTCTCATAGACCTCATCATTAACCTCTCTACCTTGTAGACCTTGAAATTTAGGGACCTGCCCTCTATTAGGATGAACCCATCATATAAACTCATGTAATATGCTACCTCATCCTTAGTTTAAAGGTTCTCAAGGATAAAATAGGATAAAAATATACTTGTAAGAACATCTTGTGCTATGTCTCACTCCCTAAAAATCCTCTAAACATCTATTGTGGCCCTATCCCTCTTAGCCTATACTATTGTCATTTGGGCCACCTCTGTCTTTAGTAAAGTAATCTCCTATTATAACTAGATCACCTGGGTATGTAGGCCATCTATCTCTACTACCCTAATGAAAATTTCATCCTCCAACATATCTATGCTTGTATTTCTATCAACTCTCATACTACTTCAAGGGCATACCTCACCTGAATCCTCAATCCTCATTTGTGCCTCCTTGGTACTCATGTATTGTGTCCCCCTAAAATCAAAATTTAGTGTTGGGTATGGATATCTATACTGATCACCCTCTATATGGTTTTTAGCCTCTCCCTCTATATCTATGTCTATTTGGGCCTCTTATACCAAATCCTATCTTTGTCCTTCTATCTAAAATACTACCACTGGTACCAACTATCTTGGGACAACCTAGGGCATAGTTATTCTCTCTAGTCAAAACTAGGCCCACCATGTTTTATAAGATACTATTACACTTGCATCTTATAGGGCCCCTATGTATGCCTAAATAATATATGGTATTAGTCCATATCTCACTCTAGTTATGTGTATGTCTATTAGTGACCCCCATATACTAATCTCTCTCATCACATGGGTAAAGAATATCAAAGCCTATGGTACAACTTATTGCATACTAAACTAGTGATGTACCTAATCAAGTCTATACTCCTTGATGATGTGTGCCTATATTCTAACAAGGAAGTATTTGGTGGTCATAAATGTCATTTACCAACTATCACTCAACCACTAAATTTTTCAAAGGTAAATAGGGACACCACATAAAATCTCCATCTACCATGTCATCTATCCCTACAATACATGTAGATATCCCCTCTATATCCTTTGTGGCTTGCTCTTGTCTACACCCATACATATGCTACTAGATCCTATGGGCCCCATACTCACCTATCACCTATTGTCCACTCTATGGTAATGTGCTCCCAAGCCTAGAACTAGAGCAATGCCGATGTAATAAGTCTTTAACTACCTCTGTATGCCACCATGTGTAAATCTTGGTATAGCTGGACCAATTTAGTCAACCCCCGAGTAAAAATAGTGGTATCATCTAGCATATCTTTGACTACCCACCTAGACCCATGTGGAATGCTCAAGCATTCTTATTAGGTAACAAGATGCCACTGATAATAGACATCAATACTAATATCTCTCAATTAGTATTTACTGGTGGAAAAAGCTCCTATAAGGGTAAGTTGTCTAATTAAATATTTTTGTATCAATCTGATCAATTTATACTATCTCACTCTTCATAGGAATATCAAATCCACTAACCAGGTCATCTAGTATTTCTTATTATTTTACAAGGCCAATCTAATATAATGGTTATCCTCTAATTGGTAGCCTCAAAATCTACCACACATCCTCCTAGAGTGATAGTGGCCTCTCTAATGGGTAAGTGAAACATATAAGTATCTAAGTACCACCTCTCAATTAGAGCACTAAGATATGCTCTATCTACTCTAATTTTAGGCATATGTATAATGTGTAATAACCCTATGGCCTCTAAGAATGTGCACATCTCCTCAGTCTAGATCTACCTTGACTGTAAGCAATGAAAATGCTACTCATGCATAATCAAGACAACAAATCATTCCTATAAGCACAAGAAAGTTAGCACATAATAACTAAGTCTATCAAATGATCTAATCTAGCTAAATAACTATACAAGAAAACATATTATATTATACATGCTAGAAACATCATTTTAATCATTTTTTATATCTATACTAATTGACCATTTATCTTTTGGATATAACTAATCTTCTCTTTCCTAGACAATTTTCCCTCTTTGATGTTTTCACCATTTCCTTCATTAGTTTTAAGTTTTCATGTTTTTATAGTGTTCTTCAGTGTTTTCATGTTTTAAACATTTTTGTTGATTACTTTGGCAATTTTGATTTCTATGAATTTTCACCATTTAGGTGATTCTTAACTTTTTTGGTGTTTTTATATTTCCAATAAAACCATTGATTTCTTAGTGTTTCACTAATTTTGTGGTATTTTCACTATTTTTTATGGTGAAAACATAGACTTTAATCTTCCATGAAATTAATTGAATCACTAGTTTCCTATCTACAACTAGTCATAAATGTTGTTATATTTGAAATTTATAAGGGAGGAACCTACTTACCAACTGCCCATCCTATGGTAGCTACATATACTCTCAAACCTAACCACTAAGGTGTTTCTATCATGCATAGGGAGCTGTTATTCACCATAGTATCTTGCAAAAAGTCAAATCACTTTTATTAAAAATGGGAGGGCGAAAATGACTTATTTTTATCCCCAAAGGGTGAATATATACCCCAATTTTTTGGAATTTTACCCCTTGTTCCCCCTTGCCATTGCATTCTTCCTCAAAGGCCCATTTCTGGTTCCATTAGATAATTTTCATCCCATTTTATCCTAAAATATTAAATTTGTGACCTATTTGGATATAAACCATGCATTTTATTCATTTCAAGGGTCCATCCATTTTAAATTATTCTCTAACCATTCCCTTGAGGGGACATCTAGGGCTTATCAAACACCTTTTGGGGCATCAATATGAGTTCATTAGCTCATAATTTTATTGAAGCATGAACAAATTAATATTTAATCATTATCAATTCCTTCTTAAAAATGACTTTTTCATTATTTGAAAAGATGTTACTATGCCTTGTGTCTCACAACACCTTCTCAAACATGGGGAAAATGTAGACACTTCATTTTAACCACTTTCATGTCTAAACTAAAATCAAAATGAATTTATACAATTACACATAAATTTATTTATAAATAATAATTTGATACAATTGACCTACATAATTACCTATTTAATCCAAACCAATAGTGACATATCCATGATTGGGGCAATGGATTGTATTGCAACAATAATCTTATTAAACACATCCTAAATCAAGTCGACTCTTTATAATTGTTATTATAGGGAAATTAAATGGATATTTGATTAGAAAAATAACATTAAAAAAGACCATTACCCTATTTTGTGGTGAAGAAAATAGTGTTTGAATGGGGGAAACTTTGTTTCCTCGATGGTTAGTGTTTGAGCCACGGCGCCCTGTTCAGGAAAAAATGGAGAAACCCTAAGCCATGGAGGAGCCCTGCTCATTAAAAATGATGGGTATGGTGGTTCTGCCTATGCCATTTTGGCACTTAGGGAGGAAGGTGGGCCATGCAAAGGAAAATTTTGACGGCAGCCATTTGTGAGCAATTCCCTTGACATTGTGTTTTTGGGGGTGCTGGTTTAAACCTGGGAGCCCACTCTGTTCTTTTTGGAGTAGGTATTTGGTGTCTCTATTTATGAGGTTTTAGATCCTTGTAAAACTTGGGTTTTAGGTTGTTTGGCCTAGTTTTGTTTAGGTTTCAAGTCCTTGTAAAACCTGGGGAGCTTTTACTGGTTTATATTGTTGGTTTCAGGTCCTTGTAAAACCTAGTTTAGTTACTATTTTTTAGTGGGTTTGCCTTTTCTAGCGGTTTGTAATGCTTATCTTTCTTGATCTGTACAGGGTTTTGGGGCCCCTTCAAAACCTGCTTTTACCTTAATCTAAAAACATTAATGTATTAGGCTTAACATCTTATGTTATTCAAGTTATTTTAATTTTATTCACTAACAATTATCTAATCTTCTTTAGATTCTTGATCTATATTAGTGTAGATTTTTTCCTAGCATGTGATTTTACCTATACTATCTAGTTAGCTTTCTTAGGTGTCGCTTAGGTGTTTGACAAAGGTCATTGGGGAAGATAATCCCACATTCATGAGGATTTATGATCATGTATATCTTCCACCTATATATTAACCATTAAATTTATTTGGCTAACCAACCTAGAATATTATTGCATTTGAATGATTTTGCACATTGTGAAGTTTATTCCTCTCATGTGTTCATGATTTCATTACTCCATACATTTTCATCTTCACATATCTAATCCTATCTAGTTATAAATCCTAAAGAGTGGCCCACTATGACATTGTATTAGAGCAATGTTGGTAGATGAATGCCATTGATTCTATTTTGATCTCACTTGCATTATAGCTCTTTATTAGTGTTCTTTGTGATCTTAGCTATTTCAAGGTTTTGGTGGGGTTTCATGTAAATCCATGTAAACTATAATATCAAAGCCTACATGTGAAAAATAAAAAGCACCACTAGATCCAGAAGGTGTCAAAACCCTAAGAATGGCTATAAACATGACCTAGTTTCATGGCAGTCCATTTTTAATCATTTTGGAGGGTTTGAAGGTAATTTTTGGATTTTACATATATCCATACTAGTTGGTGGTCAAAGAATAATTTTTTTTCTATGTTTTCCAAAGTATGACGTAGGTTTTTGATGGTATTTAAATAAGACACACATATTTTACATATTTGGAGGTTTTATGTGTAGGTTTGCCATTTTTTATAGGTTCTACAATCTTCATTTGGTAGATTTTGTACCCTAGATGAACCTTCTATTTTCTTGCATGGGTATTCAATGGTGATTTTTAGGAGTGACCTATCAGTTCCTACCTATAGTCATCCTTTGGTAGATTTTGGTTACTAATTTAGACACATTATCTTTTTATTATAACCTACTGGTTTGCATGCACAATGACCTATATGCTACTCTTCAAGTGCAACCTATTGGTTCATTATACCTATGTCTGATTGTACCTATAACTATACTTGCACTTGTCCTCACCCTTAGCCCCTAGTCACTTGGAAATTTTATTCCTTGGTCACAACCAACCTTGAAGGGCTTAAATTTTCAATGAAAATTTGAGTCAAATATTTTACAAGGCTAAAATATCCATTTTACAAGGTGATTTTTTTTAAGAATTTCAAACTCACATTTTTTAACCTATATCTCCTTTTTAGGTGCATTTTTTTGAAAATGTGAGTTTTTTCAAGATCTATAAATTTATGATATTATTGATCCTTGTAAAATTGATCCTCTATAGTTTTAAAGGGGCTATATTTATTAATTTCATTTACACACTTGTGTTACTGATATATATATTATGTTGATTATATAGACACTTAATGTGTTGATTGTATATGCACTCAAATATAAAGTGCTAACTTATGCAATATCAGGGGGAATTTGGTGACTATTATGCATATTACTCATTTGGATGTATTTTTAGCTAAGTTTGATGTTCATCACATTGAGTGTACATGGTTACTTGTTATGTCGACTCACCTATCTCTAATTGGGAGAAATGAGATGAGGATAGTTGATTCTACTCCAATGGTTATTCTTGGAAATACTAACTATGCTTCATGGGAAATGTACATGAAATATTTATTCATGTAATAAGACCTTATTTCATTTTTTACATGGAAATAATCTTATCCTACTAACCCTTGTCAATACAATGACTGGGCCAACTATTTATACTGTGTCTATGGTCTCTTATTGATGCACATTTCATGGGATCTACACCACCATGTGGAGTACTTAGAGTGTCCTTCCACTATTTGGAACACGCTTTAGACTCTTTTCAAAGATCTAGTTTATATTTATATCACTCCACCTCTTCTTTTTATTATTTCTTCAGATATTGTTGTACTCGCTCATCTTATTCCTATTTATTATGATGACTTATTCCAAATAGACATTGTTATTAATTATTTTGAGCCACCACTATGGGATGAGATTATACCAAACCTTAGTTATCCTATTATATATTCTACATTCATTCCTATATAGGATTCTACTCTTATAGAGCCATCATAGATTGTATTTTGAAAGACTACTATTTTTAGTGAGAACACACTTATTGAAAGCATTGATGAGTCATCTCTTCTTGTGGATCTACATACTTCATCTATAGTTTGTTATTTAATTTCAAGATTTATTGAGTCATTCTTCCTTAAGCCCATGAACATTATTTTAGTAACTATTACATGCCTTTATTGTGATAGGTTCACTTCAGTGGCATTACATTCAATTCATGTGCATGATCTTGCCAGACCTATGCCACACTTCAGTTTTGGACCATACTTAAATATTTTCATATTGATGCCTTTGTCTTCCATTATGGAATGGATAGAATTTTAGTACACCTATCATGTTATTCTTTTAGCAAAGGGAAGGAATATTATTCAATATAAATGGAGCTTTTTCAGTCTTTAGATAGAGGATCTCATCATCAAACTTGGTCATTTTGTAAGCTTTATCGTAGGTAAATTCAACATATTATATGGGGATTTCTTAATTTTATATTTTATATGTAGTTAGGTACTTCATCATGCCTCTTTTTTAGGATGCAAATCTACTACCCACCTAAGCTATTATGCTTAATGGGGGGAGGGTGTTGGTGTAGGATTTTTCCCACCATGTGGTTTTACCTACATGGTCTAGTTAGCTTTCTTATGTGTCACTTAGGTGTTTAATAAATGTCATTGGAGAAGATAATCCCACATTCATGAGGATATATGATCATGTATATCTTCCACCTATATATGTACCTTTCCTAAAGTTATTTGGCTAACCAACCTAGAATGTTATCACATTTAAATGATTTTTCACATTGTGAAGTTTCTTACTCAAATGTGTTCATTATTTCACTAATCCATATAGTTTTACCTTTATGCATTCAATCTTATCTAGTTATCAATGCTCAAGTGTGATCCACTTCAACAATTTTCACAACCTAGCCAACATGTCTTATGGATATATGAAATATCAATGTGGAAATTTAGTAAATTTATTGTATATATATCATTATAATTTGTATGTCTTTGGGTTAATTTATTTACAAAGAAAATATGTCAAGTGGGGATACCAAGCAGTTTAGGAGGTTATTGCATAACATTCTTAAATGACATTGATAGTTCTTGCATGGATTTTATTTTTATATTAAATCCATATTTTATTTCAATATTTTTGCATAATAAATAATGTTTGATTTTGGATTACTATAACCTATGTAATGGAAGCTCTATCTTTTAAATTTTTATTAACATACATCTTGAATTTGATGGTAGTAGTGTTGCAGTAGGATAATTTTCTTGTGGCCAATTTTACATGTAACTTAGATACATAAGCCACTCTCACACCAGATTTCAAATAGAGTCTCATATACCAAATTTAGTTTTAGCTTAGATATATAAGGAACTCAACCATTAAATTTAGAACAACTACAACATAACACAATATTGAAGGTTTTATGTAGATTATGATTACAAGAAAGGTTAGTTTCTTTGTTAGCTTAATCAAAATGATAAAGTGAATAAATAAGACACCTCAGTCATAATCTCGTAGATTGGGAAAGACATGAAAGCAAAGAACAAATAGAAAACACAACCAAAATGATTATAAATTCCTCATGAACATTCCTTCCAATCTTAATTTAGGTTTATTTATGCCCAGATCGTAGAGCTAGGAGTCTTCAATAATGTTATACATAAATTCTAACAACATATCCCTTGTCTACTTGATGTTTTGATGATTCAAAGAATGAATAAATATGAATATCTTTATGTATTTTTGTAGATTAAGCTTAGTTTGAAAGAACTTGTCTATAATGGAGGGAGAACCTTCAATTTATAGACATGGTACATCATTAGAGACCATCCATCTTGATCTCCAAATGGAGGGCTAGGAATGAGTTCTCACCTGTTATTAATGCCAGAGGTTGAAGATGTAATAAGGAAGGATGGGCTAAAATTTATGATGTATGGTTCAACATTATATATATATATATATATATATATAATTTATGTTGATATTTTTTTGACTTTGGCAATTTGATCCTTGATGTCACTATTTGAGATATTTGTTGAACTTTGAAATTGTATAATTCTAATATTATCTAATTTTAATGATTTTTCACTTAGGGATATGTTAGATATTTAATTTTATTTGATTAGTCAACTAATACAAATTATCCTTTTATGAATATTGAAAGTTAAATAATTGTTCCATTAATTGGTCAAAAATGTCGCTTACAAAATAATTATTTAGATCAAAGTGAATTAGACAAAGATGATAGTTGGTTATGATGCATTGCCCCAATCAGGGATGCCCTAAAGTATTTCAAAAGATGTATGTAACATGTGTAAATGAATTATATTATTTTTCATGATTAAGGCCTAATTCATGAATCATTGCAATAATTGTTTTAGATTGCAATTTTAAGATGAAGGTGATGAGAATTGAGTGTCTACATTTGAATCTAAAATTATTGTCCTCTAGTGAGATTAGTGTGATAAAGTGGATAATCATTTTTATATGGTGGTGAGATTGGAAGTTATTCTATTGGAAAGAGTATCATGCACTTGAATCTTGCATAAATTTTTTATTAGAAGATAGTAATTGTTAGAACATATTTACATTTATTTTTTGTTGATTAAGTAACCATATGTTGTTGGACTGGTAACTTTATTTTCTCTATAATAATAAATTTTATTATGCTCTATCATTCATTGAAACATTTGTAACTTATTCTATAACATTCCTTGATAATAAAGTTTAACTCAATATAAAATTCCTTTCAAAGATAAACAAGACTAGTAATTATATAGTTTGCCAAGAAATTAGTTTTTAAATTTTAGAGACCTTGAGCCTCACCTTTCAGTAATTCAAGTTGAAGGCATACCAAAAACTAAATACCAAAAATAATGCATTTTTTTGACATTGATTAATTAATTAATTTATTTAAATATGAATTTACCCCATACCTTTTACATGTTTGAGGCCATGTGGCATGTATTAACACAACTACCATGTGTATATGGCTCATAATGAAATGTAATGGGGCATCATGAAATGCAGTGTGCCATGTTCTAATAAATGAACTTCAATATATGACTATACATGCCATCATACAAACACATTATTATAAAATTATAATAACAAAGGGATCATGCTTGATACCCCTCTGATCCCTCCATATGACACATTTATTGGAGGCAATGGAAAAACTTTACCCTTTACATTATTTATAAAGGGTATACATAAAACCAAATTTTAAATTCTTTCAAAAAAGGAGTATGTATATATATTATGTTCTTGTATTTGGTTTGTTTATTAAAAAAATGAGTATGTAAATATATTATTTGATTTTTTTGTTCCTTAATGGACATATATACTTGATACATATATTGTTGCTTTGAATCTGATTATAGGGTATCTCATAGTACTTACATGTTGAATCTGATTATAGGGTATATCACAATACTATAAAATGAAAGGAACCAATGAACATGTTTTTGACACCAAAATTATGCCACATATAGTGTCAAAATTAATTTTTCCTATTATCAACACACTAACTCAGCCATCACCCTAAATTTTAATTTCATCCTAACATCACTTCCCTCTTTTTTTTTGAATAGTTAATTAATCCAATATTTATTAATTATCATACACACATAATTCCTCAAAACTAATTAAAAGTCCAAAATTTCCAAGTTACCAAACATATTTCACACTTATCTATACCAAGTGTTGAGTCATATAACCACTTCTTTAACTTACTCAACCAGTTACCATTGAAAATTTCAACTAACTTAGTGAGTCATCCAACTACCTTGCTTCATTCATAAGACATTTTCAATTACCAACTGACATTCCCTTTTTATCTCAAACACATGAGGAATTAGTCTCTTTCAAATGGATGAGGACTCAAATCCAACCATCTAAAATTAACATTATTTAGTAAATTTGGATTTATCCTAACCATCCATTTTCTCACCCTGAAGCCTATAAATAGAAGTGTCATCATCCATTATCAATGTCCACCATCAAGATAATGAACCACTACCAAAATCATCTTGTTCATCTATAATAAAATCAATTCATTTTAGGCATATGCTTCTTGGAGAAGTGAATTGAGCATCCACATACCAAGTAACAAGAGAAAATAAACATTCAATAATTGAGGAGGTGATTTTACATTGTTACTATGGTGCATTTGTAAGTATTATTTACTTTGTTTGAATAACTCAATATGAGATTTTAGTTTAGAATTAGAATAAGAATTTGCAATTATTTTTTTTCTAAAATTTAGCTATCACATTTTAGCATGTCCAGTGGGAATTTTCATAAATCTTCTTCATCATAATTTCAATCCTTAGGATTTTTTGGTGATTTTTGGATTTTTTCAAGGTGCATGACTATTTAATCTTGGTATGGAAGGTTGTTTTTGTAGTTTTCAGGTGCATTTTTGGAATATTCTATGTTGCTATATGTGTTCTTATGTAATGATGGTTTTGTAGAATAATTTGTCAAGTATGCATAACATTATAATGGGGTTGTATAACATTTTGATGGTTTTGTTAGTTATTTTCTAGGTTTTTATGACTATTTATATATTTCTATATTTATTTTGTGTCTTTATTGGATTTATAACATTATATTTTTATCATTTTTATATTTTTACATTATTCTATTTTTGGTTTTATAGTCTTTTTTAGAAAATTTTGGTAGTTTTACAAAATACTTAAATGGTTTCATGGCACTTCACAACAAATTCATCGATATTTTTTCATGGTTTCACCCTGTAGAATGGCAGGTTCACAATGCCAAATAATAATTTTGTATTTTTTGCCTTTTTATTTATCATTTCTTGAATTTTTATTTTTATTTTTGGTTTTTCTTACTTTGTTAGCTTTTTAACACATTGTTTGTTGTTTTTCATATTTATGCCTTTTCTATTTGTATTTTTTGCCATTTTACAAAACAATAATTTTATCTAATAGAATCTAAAATTCATGGTACAAAATAATGGTTTTGTAGCACATTTAGGTGGTTTTTTCACATATTTCAATGGTTTTATCATTTATTTTGGTGGTTTTATAGCAATGTTTTTCTTCTATTTTCTATGGTTTTCACTATTTTATAACTTATCTTATGTTTCCATCATTTTTTGTCTCTACATAATGGTTTTATTACAAAGAGTTATTTTTTTGGATTTATCTTCTCTTTTTTCTTTCAATTTAGCTAACTTTCAAGTTCTTTAGATTGCCTAAATCTTTGGATTTATTTTTATTTTAAGTTTTATTTAATTAATCAATTAGTAATTAATTCACGTTTATTTTCCTTATAAGTTTGCATGTTTATATTACAAAGAGTTGCATATACTCTTTCCTTGTATCACATTGGTGGCAATTCCTAGAAATCAAAAGAAATTATTTAATTTCATGTTGCTTAGGATATTCTTGCATATGATCTTTCTTTTTATCACATTGGTGATGATTCCTAGAAATCAGAAATGAGTCTATCCTTTTTATTTTTATTTTATAGGGACTCTATCAACCTTGGATTTTACCACTAAATGGTAGGCCAAACCCCATATACTGGCAGGGTATACAAATTGAGAATCCTTTATTTAAACTACCTAAGTGGTTTTGTATTTTAAGGACACCATGACATGATGGGGTTTCATATTCTAATACTTAGGTTTTCAACAATGACCTAAAACTCTAATTTTTTGATGTCATTCCATTGAAATCTTAAAATTAGAGTAGGCACATAGGGACTAAAACCTTTTGTGTAAGTTATTTTCCATGGTATTGGGCCTTAACATACTACAAGGTATATAAATAACATCCTTTATAGAAAATTGTATACTTAATCCTTAATATATCCATTTAGTCATTTGAATTGTGGTGCACCAAAAAATAGTTAGATCTAGGAAGTTACTCTCAACTTACCCTTGAAACTAGGTTAAGTTGGCTATGGGTATGGTTATAACTCCATATTTAGTGCTATGAAACATTAGTCTAACACTTTCCAATGGATGAACTAGTATATATGAGAGCCTACAAGCTAATCAAGTCCCTTTGCCTAGATTTTATCCTTTTATGTGACTTGTATGTTTATTTTTATTTAGAATAGAAATTAATTATATATATTTGATTTTTTATCTCCTTGTGAAATCCACTTAATTGAAGTCTTTTATGTTTGAAAACCAAATTTTGACTCTTCCAAACAAAGTATAAATCAAGAAATCCTTAATAAAAATGTCCAAAAACCAAATAACTAAAAATATTTGTAAAAGTAATTATATTTTTGAGTCATAAATATTTTTGGAGTATATTACAAACCTTAAATAATGTCTCCCATCACAAGGTATAAAACCATATTGAATAATCCTTGGTTTAGAGAAGAGTCTTTTGGAAATGATCCATTTCAATTGGAAACCAAGAACATCATATTAAGATCAATGACAATGATAATGATGTGGGACCCCTTTAAGATGAATATGAACATGTTGTTACTTTTCATAAGGAACAACCAACCCAAGTTATTTCTTACCTCCTAGAGAATAATAATGAGGTTTTAATACAACTCTTAGGGCTAGGATCCAAAATTTTGACTTGATTTTAATCCCAAACACTAGGATTTCCTAATTGTTAAGAGATGTGTAACACCTATTATAAAATATCAAGGAACATCCAATGATTCTCTAGATAAAAACAAGTCCATCATATGATCCTCTTAGACCAATCTTGAAAATGTCTCCCAAACCTATATGGATAAGAGAAAGGTAGTTCTAGACAAAACATCCAAATAAATCACAATATTTACCATTGAATGCCATGTCAAAAGGTTATAAAAAGAGTTAGATGAAATTAAATATAACTCAAAAAATAAGTCAACCAATCCAAACAAAAATAAGAGTTATCTTATCAACAATGTCAATACCCTAGGATTAACTCACATCAATCAAAATTCAAATCCAAATCCAAACACCAACCAAAATAAAAATCTAATCCAAACATCAATTAAAATAAAAATTTGAATTTAATTTCAAATCCTAATCCAAATATAAAATTCAATCAAAATCAATCGACAAATAAAAATCCAAATCTAAATTAAAATGTCTCCCAAACCTATATGGATAAGAGAAAGGTAGTTATAGATAAAACATCTAAATAAATCCCAATATCTACCATTGAATACCATGTCAAAAGGTTATAAAAAGAGTTAGTTGATCTTAAATATAAAATGTCAAATAATAAGTCAACCAATCCAAACAAAAATAAGAGTTATCCTATCAACAATGTCAATACCCTAGGATTAACTCACATCAATCAAAATTCAAACCCAAATCCAAACACTAATAAAAATAAAATTCCAATCCAAATTTAATTTTGAATCCAAATCCAAACATTAATCAAAATCAAAATTTAAATCCTAATCCAAATCCAAAATTCAAACAAAATCAATTGACAAATAAAAATCCAAATCTAAATTATAATTTAATTTAAAATTCAAATAAAAACATCCATCAAAATCAGAAACCAAATCCAAATTCAAGTTAAAATCCAAATTAATTTGCAAATAAATATCAATTTTAAAATTCCAATCAATTTTCAAGTTCAAATATAAATCAAAACTAGTTTTGAAATAAAAACCCAAAGAAATCATCACCACTCAATGACATGGAATTTATCCAAGAATGGAAAAGTATGAAGGATCAAATACAAGGATTATAAGATGGTATAGCTATTCCCAAAGCAAAAATTTTATGTTTGAAGAGATTTGTTCATATCCGTTTGAAATTAATATGATGATGGTAAATTTTCCTTCACATTTTGAACCCCAAAGTTTAAAAAGTACAAGGGAATAATATATCCTAGGAAATACTTTAAATATTTTTATATAACATGTTCAAATATTTCTTATAGTAATAATTATCTATTAAGACTATTTCTAAGCAACCTAGGGGGTCAATAATAAAATTGGTAATTATGTTAAATATTTTTAAATGATGTCATGGAAGTGTCTTGGTGAGTGTATAAAGTGCTTTCATAGCCTAGGTAACAATGCCAAAGTGTGCAATGTGCTTGTCCTAGTGTGCTTAAAGGAGGCTTGGTTGATCTTCAATTTTGGAATTGTTAGAGAAGGTCAAGGATGATTATGGAGTATTGAGGATGTGAAATAGGTCTCTAAAATAGTTTATATGCTTTGAGTGCTTATGTGTATAATTAAAATTCATCTAGTTATCCATAGTTTTCATCTAGAAACTTTGGGTCTAGTGGCAAAAAATCTGAGTAGGTAGTTTGATGATGTCACCATTACCACATGGGAATGAGTCAAGGGGAGTTTTTCATATGTTTGTGATCACATTAGTACCTAGTTATTATGTGATAAATCCTATGCCATGCACCTTAGTGCATCATTAAATATATTCAAGTGCAAAGTTGGGCTCCTAAGCATTTTGACAATGTTTTCCCATACTTAGTGAAATTTGCAATGTGACAAGAAAATTTGAGTAGGCATTTTGATTTTATTATATTTTTAATATGTGAAGGTGTGAGGAGAAGATGTTCATATGGGTTTGTTCAGTTTTGTACCTAGTTGATTTGTGCTAAATTTTAGATCATGTGTTGATGCATATCAAAAGATATGCAAGGGCAAAGTTAGTTTCCCAAGTAGTTTACAATGCTTTCTAGACCATTATAAACCATCATGTAGACATGAATGGGACATCAAGTTTGTAAATTTATTTTAGGTACGTGTAAGGTCAATATTGGTTAAAGGATATCATGGATATGTTTTCTATAATTTTAAGAATCTACCCTAAAAATTTGGGGTCTTGAAGTGTTGTCCAACTCGAGATATAAATATTCAAAGTTGCACTTATAGATAGTGAGGGGTCAGAGAACATCAAGTTTATTAAAATTGAAGGATGAGGTCATTTTATCTAGAATATCTAATGGTTTGCATTAAATCATACATCCTGATCCTATGGTGCATATGAAGTTAACATGTCAACATTACACGAGAGGTTGCCATGTGGCACAAGCACATGAAATGATAGTAAAGTGATCAAAAGACATGTGAGGGTACCAAGTGTTAGGATCTTAGGAATTCTGAGCTAGATATAATGGTGAGTGTTTCTAGTTAAATACCTAGTTGATCTATAAATATTCATGATGTGTATTTAGTCAATATTGTAAGGGTACATGAGATGAAGTTGAAGTAATTGAGGTTTAATGTCTGGATTTGGTAGTATGTGTGTTAAAGGTCAATATTCATATAAAATATATATATAGTTCATATTTAATCTAAGTAGTGAGGACTCAAGATGTGAGCAAAGTGGTCGAGGTTTAACCATGACCACTGACATTTAAATATTTAAATTTTACAAAGGGAAAAACTAGTCTATGGTATTTTACCCATAACTTTTGATCCAAGAAAAATTTTCTCATACTTTAAAAATAAAAGGTGAAGAGGAATCCATGGTCAAATTTGATATTAAGGCTCAAATTTTATTTTGTGTTTGTGCTTGTTTTGTAAGTGACTCAAGAAGATTGTTTGAGCTTATTTTTGATATTTTTTAGATATCTCTTAGTGAAGTAGCTATTGAGGAGTGTTATATACTCTATGAAGATGATTTATGTGAATTATGAAGGTTTTAAAAAACATATGCATATGAATAAAGGTTTATAATTTGCCTATGTATTCATTCATGGTGACTCTGTGCATAGAATGTTGTTTGAGAAAATTGTGCTTGAGTAGAAGGGTACTATGTTGGTTGTTTGCACTTAAGGGGGAACCATATATCATATAGAATGGGTATATTCTTTTGGTATTGGTTTTGTATTCTTATTTTATTTGATGAAGTGCTAAAGGAGTGAATGGGTTCACATGAGACCTATAATGGCTACAAGTGCTTTATTAAAAAGTGTAATTCCTTAAGGGTGACCCATAGATGTTATAGATGACCTATGAAGATTTTATTGAGTTGTGTATTTGTAAGATATATGCATTAAGGGTTAAGGCATGCCTAATGGATGACCAAGATGTTGATTATCAAGTATGCTCTATAAATAGTGAAACCAAAATGATGGTTTATAGACTTGGTGAAAGACTTGAGTAAGAGACTTGGGAGAGATTTGAGACAGATTTGCATGTGTGAATTATGGAGTGAAGGATGGGTAGAGTGATATATGGATGAGTTGAAGATTATAATAGATTGAGAACTATTTGTATGACTTGTAGGTCATAATTATATTGGTAGAATAGTGATCTTGCAGATTAAGTGTGAGTGAAGGTGATGAGTTATAATCAGAGGTCCATCATCAGGTGCTGAAGATATTAGTACATAGGTGGATATGTTCATAGGTTTTATTGTGGTATCTCAACATCTAAGGGGGTTACATCTTCTTTGTAATTCAAAACTTACTAAAAGTCTGGTTATTATTGTAGCTCAGCTAAATAGGTGTTGTAACACCTTGTATGATTCTAGTCTCACTAAATAAGGATTGTAGTTCTTTAATTAGTTACAATTGTTATAAATTAGTTCTTATTATTATAGGATATTACTCCAATTTCAAGTTCTAATGGGTTTTCTCCCCTAAGAGGGTTTCCCACATGTATCATGTGTTATGTGATTGATCTTGCATTATCTCTCTTGCTCATTACTATGAATGTTGTGTATGCCTCATGAATGCTTATGGTGATTTATTAAGAACTTGAAAATATTTAAATTTAAGTTAGATTATTTTGGTTCATTGATTCACCCCCCCCCCTCTTAGTGATTTACCTCTAACAATTGGTATTAGAATGGGTCCTTTGGTAAAGGTTTAACAATTTAAAGGTGATGCAAGGTACAATATGGGTAGTCATCAAGGAGGTTTCTCTACTAAGAAATCACTGATGTTCAATGGATATAATTATGATTTTTGGAGTGAAAGAATGAGGACATACATTATGTCCCTATAATTTGATGTATGGAAATCTATTGTGGACGGTTATGTTGATCCTACTACTCCTCCATTTGGTGCTGCAGATAAGAAGTTGTTTGAGAACAATTCCAAGACAATGAATCTTATCACTTATGGTCTTTCAGAGACTGAATACACCAAGGTAATCCATTGAAAATATAATAAATAAATATGGGATAAAATGTAGATCATTTATGAAGGAGATTCTAAGGTCAAGCTTACTAAGTTATAGACTCATAGAAGGCAATTCAAAAGTCTAAAAATGGAGGAAGATTCTATGGAATTTATTCTGTAGAGAGTTGATGAAAGTATGAACATCATCAGAGGTCTTGGAGAGAATATTTAAGAGGTTATTGTAGTCCAAAAGGTATTAAGGTTTGTATCCCTCACTTTTGATCTCAAACTATCTGCTATAGAATAAAGTCATGATCTTACTCAGTTGAAGATGGATCAATTGCATGGCACCCTTACTACCTATGAGATGAGAGTAAATGATGATATACCACTAAAGAAGGAATCAACATTTAAGGTAGAGATGAAGCCTAAAAAGAAATTTTAAGGTAAAAAACCTAAATAGGATGACTTATCCGACATTGATGAGGATGAACTAATTATTTTGATTACTGGGAAATTAAACACAGGCTCAAGGAAGTTAAGGGTAAACTACCCTTCAAATTTTTCAACTATGGAGAGATAGGAAATTTTTCTTGTAAGTGCCCTCATAAACATGACATGAATTTTGATGAAGAGCATGGTGAAGGCCAAGATGAAGACAAGAAGACTTATAGGAAGTAAAAAGTATAATAATAAGAAGTCTTTCAAAAATAAAAATAATCTATACACCAAAGAATATTGTAGCTCATCAGATGAGATTGAAGACAGTGACTCTGAATATGGTCATGAAGATGATAGTCCTCCTGAAGATGATGGTCCTAATGAAGATGAATCTCTATTAATGGTTGAGGAAGGAAGTTGGTCATATCAGAAGGAGTCCACTTGGAGTGATTCAGATAATGATGAAGATGAGATGGACTATGAGTACATTAAAAAATGCTCTTGGAGAACTAAAGATTGAGAAGAAGATCAATAAGAAGATGAAATCTAAACTCAAGGACTATGAGCAATTCAATGTGTTTGAGGAAAGATTGGTTGAAGACTCTAGAGAGAATGAAGGTGTTGTCATGTTTCTTAATTCTAAGTTGGAATCTATGTCTGTAATTCTAAGAGACAAAGAAGAAGAATGATCAAGGTATGTTTCTAAAAATGAGTCTTTGAAATCTGAGTTAGAAAATAAATCTAGTAAGGTGAAGACATTTTTGAGATTTGAAAAGAGCTCATGTGATCTTGACAATATTCTGAGTGGTCAAAAGCATACTAGTGATATAATTGGTCTTGGATATGAAGAAAAAAAAAGATTGCAACTCAAGACAAGATGAAGACTAATGTGAACAAGGATAATCATCAGACAAAAAATGAAGGTGCTAAAATGTTGAAGATAAGTTAGATTAGATAACCAAATGACATAAGGTATGCAATATTAAATGGTTATTTTTACACTTGTAATCAATTTGGTCATAGGGCTAGAGAATAAAATAGACATGTTAGAAATGAGTTTGCATGAAACTATGATGAGGGTCATCAGTCAAAAGGTGTGAGAAAGGTTGAGTGCTATAGTTGTTATAAACTAGGATACATTGCAATATTTTTTCCAAGTCTGGTAAGATAGAATGATCTTCTTACAAAAGGTATGGTGTGCTACAATTATAAATAGAGAGGTCACATTGATAGGTTTTATAAGTAAAGGTATATAGGTTAGAATAGGTTCAATCAGGCTCCTAGAATGCAAGGAAGAAGGAAAGTTAACACATAGAATATAAAATTGATAAGTATGAGTCATGATGATTTTAAAAATCTAAGAAATCTCTTTTTTATGGTGGAAAAATCTATAAAAGTTGAAAAGTGCTAAGAGGTCTCATTGTTTACTCATGTTAAGAATGAAGAGATCAAGTTGAAGGAGAAGACCAAGATGCTGGTTGAGGCTAGTTATGAGGTGTGTATGGATCCAAGTGAACATCCTATTATTTTTTAACAAGTATCATTCAAAGAACATCAATTATCAGTACCTAGTGATGAGTTTCCAAGCTATAAGGAAGATTCTACAGATAAAAAGGTATGTCATGAATCTTTTTTATCTCCATGTACTATCAATCTAATCCTATAAGAAAATGAGAATGCTATAGTGGTTGATAATTTTGCTTTTCTTAAGCCTAATAAGAAGAAGAATAACTACAAGTATCATATTATAAAGGAGGAGAAGGAATATGGGAGTTGTGGGCAACTCCTAATTTCACATTGTTTTAAGACACTATGAAGTAGGGTGAGTCTGCCTATGCTTCTTAGGAGACATATTTTCTTGTGTAAAATCAAGTTTATGTGATCAAGATGATAATTAAAATTAGATAAGGTATTTTATTAAAGGGGAATAACAAGTTCATGATCTTGTTCTAAAAATTTGTGAAGGAGCTATAATACATTATTAGAATGGGTGTTTTCAGATGGCCTAATAAGATTGATAGAATGTCAAGAAGAGTTTGGTGCTCAAAAAGGTATATTTACTTCTTTGTGATATGCTCCACATTTTGTTATGATCTAAATGTATGTTGAAGACAAATTGAATATATTTGAGTGCTCTCGATTCTCTCATTTTTTGGCTTAAAGGCAAGCAGGCCTAAAATGGATTATAGGAAGTCTATGTTCCTAAAAGAATGGAGGATAAATTTTTGGTCCATAAGTGTGTGATGGGTGTCTCTAAGTATTCAAGAAGTTTCAAAGGTGGTTTTTGACCAGAAGGAGGTTTGTTGACCTTGCTTGTTTTGAGTTTCTAGGGTTTTGGGCTTTGCTTAAAAATTGGTTTGAATTATGAGTTAAGGTTTGAGGCTTCTTAATAGGTTTAATAGGCTATATGGGTTCTAAAATCATGATTCACAAATATTTTAAAGTTTTTTTCTCTCAAGTTATTCAAGTTTTTATCAATATGGAAGGTTAATTGGCTAATAGGTTTGTGAAGGAAGTATATTTTAGAAGATGAACTAATTGTTAAAAATTGGTTAATTTTAAGAGGCATATGAGAGTTCTCTATATATGAATTTTTAAGTCTTTAAGATGTGTCTACTAAAAATTGTGGGCTATGCAAGTTCCAAGTAGGGCTATAAGGAGGCTAGACAAGCCTAGTGTGAAGAGTACCTTTTTTTTATCAAATTATCCAGAATATCAAGGCATGAGTATTTAAAGGTATATTATTAGGTTTTTTGAGATTATGTGTCCTATTTGGTGAGTTTCATGAAGTTCTATTGGTGGTCCTTGAGGTGGCTTGAGAAAGAAGGCTAGTGATCTTGTGAGGTGGTTCTTCATGGTGCATGGAGATATGAAGTTCATTAAGATGTGAAATGGATTATAAATCTTAGGGTGAGTTCCTCTTAGTTATTTATTGGTTTGTTCCATTAAATTTTAGTAGTTTTATGTGTTCTTTCTTCAATGATTGCAGTGCTTGGTGAAGAGAGTGTTGGCATGGAGCAAGAAGAAGTTGTCAAGGAAAGAAGAGGTAGGCCCAAGGTAAGGAGGAATTTATAATATATTTATAATATGGTCTAATCATATTGGTTATATTTTTAGGTCTTGAAGATTATTTTTTTCACACTTTGTCATTGTGTCAAAGGGGGATAAACTTCCTATTATAAGAGTGCTTGAAGAGAGAGAAGGTGAGATAAATGATGTTTATTGACATCAATGATAAAGAGGGAGATTGTTGAAGAGTTGTAAATTATGTCATGGTGATGTCATGAAACTATCATGGTGAGTGTATGAACTACTTTGATAGCTTAAGTGACAATGACACATTGTGCAATGTACTTGTCCTAGTGTGCTTGAAGGAAGCTTGGTTGATCTTTAGTTTTGACATGGTTTGAGATGGAAAAGGATGAGTATGGAGTATTGAGTATGTGAAAGAGGTCTATGAGATGGTTTATATTATTTGAGTGCTTTTATGCATAAGTTAAATTCATTTGGTTGTCCATAATTTTCATCTAGACACTTTGGGTCTAGTGGCAAAAAATCTGAGTAGGTAGTTTGATGACATCACCATTTCCACATGGGAATGAGTCAAGGGGATATGGTCATATAGTTGTGATAAAATTAGTCCCTATTTATTATGTGCTAAATTATAGGTCATGCACCTAAGTGCATCAAAATATTCAAGTGCAAAGTTGGGCTCCTAAGTATTTTGATAATGTTTTCCCATACTTAGCTAAATTTTCAATGAGGCAAGAAGAGCTGAGTGAGCATTTTGATGGTAGAATATCTTACACATGTGGAAATTTTAGGAGAATGTTATCATTAGGATTTTTTCAATTTTTTACATAGTTTATTTTTGCTAAATTTTAGATCATGCATCAAAGCACGTCAAAAGATATACAAGGGAAATGTTGGCTTCCTAGGCAGTTTGCAATGCTTTCCAGACCACCATAAACCATCATGAAAACATGGATAACCATTAATTTTTTAAATTTAATTTAGGTATGTATAAGTTCAATATTGGTCAAAGGATATCATGGAGATGTTTTCTATAATGTCAAGAATCTACCTTGAAAATTTGGGGTCTTGAAGTGTTATCTAGCTCAAGATATAAATCTTCAAAGTTACACTTACAAAAAATGATGGGTCAGAGACCATAAAGTTTATTCACATTGAGGGATGAGATAATTTGGTATATAAGATCTAATGGTGTGCATTAAATCATACGTCTTGATCCTACAATGTGTATAAAGTCAATATGTTAACATTGCATGAGAGGCTACCAAGTGACAAACGCATATGAAATGATAGCAAAGTGATCAGAAGGCATGTGAGGGTACCAAGTGTCATGATGTCAAGAATTTTAAGCTATATATAATGTTTATAATTTATATTTAAAGACCTAGTTGATCTATAGAGATCGACAATACGTATTTAGTTAATATTATAAAGGGACACGAGATGAAGTGCTCTTACAGATTGAGTGTGAGCAAAGGTGATAGTGATAATCATAGGTCTATCATCAAGTGTTGAAGAAATAATTTTATATGTGGATTTTTTCATAGGTTTTTTTGTGGTATCTTATCATCTAAGGGGGTTGTAACCTTATTTCAAAATGAAACTTGCTAAAAGTCTAGATATTATTACAGCTCAGCTAGATAGGGGTTGTAGCACCTTGTGGGATTATAGTCTCACTAGATAGGGATTTTAGTTCTTTAATCAATTACAATTGGTATAAATTGTTTATTTTTATTATATTACAATATTTCAATTACAATTTATGGTGGGTTTTCTCCCCCAAGAGGGTTTCTCACATATGTCATGTGTTATGTGATTGATCTTGCATTGTCTCTCTTGCTCATTGTTATGAATATTGTGTATGTATCATTAATGCTTATGGTAATTGATTAAGAATTTGAAAATATTGAAATTGAATTTGTATTATTTAGGCTCACTGATTTACCCCTTCCTTAGTGATTGTTCCTCTAACAATTTACAATTACCTAAAAGCTCCATCACAATTTTTGAGGAAGTTTACAAAAAAAATGTGTGACATTTTTCATATAATGTTGAATGTGAATTGACCATGTTAGATATATATAACACTAAATAGTATAATAGGGAGAGTGTTACCTCTTTCTTTTATATATGACATATCTTAGCAAGCTGATTCCCATGGTCAACTATCAAAAAACAAATTATATCCATTTTTACAAATAATATCAATTTATAATTGGATTATTAATTCAAATCCATTGTTCTACATCATTTGATTAAATTATAGAAAAAAGAGTTCAAAATGAAAGAGCACTAGTTGTCAAAGGTATTGTCAAAATATTCAAACAAGATATTTCATCTTCAAGTTAAAATTAAAAACCTAGGTTATATGTAAAGAATAAAAAAGTGGTAGGGGATGGTTTAAATTATGGTAGGGGATGGTTTAAAAAAATCCAAAGAACCTAACTTGTCAACAACATTACCATACCTAGTGTTCAACTTTAATAAGAAAATAAAAAAAATGTCATTCACTCCTTTGGGAGAACCACTTAAAGTAGTATTTCAAAAGTTTATCACCGTAAACATGATCACATTCCTATAAAATAAAACCCCTGATGAAAATACTTCAAAACTTGATTTTTATAGAGATAATGAATATTTACACTACCAAAAAATCAAAGGGCATTCCATCAATTATTTTACAAGACTCAAACACTATGTACAATATTTAATTGATCATGGAAACATAGAATTAGATAATTATGTACCAAATTAAAAAAATCACAAACTAGGGATATATCAATATCCATTCTTGAAGCATGAGAAATGACATACTAAGAAAAACCAAAATCAAGACTAAATGAAAAATGTCAACCAACCTATTCATCCTTTTGATTCTATAGTCAATCACATTGACCATATGGATCATCACGATTTTTTTATAAAAATTAAATCCAAAGATTGTGCCATCACCATGAGAGATGCAAAGATTACAATTCCAAGTGTCCCCATACCTAACCTTGTAGGAAAATATAACATGATAGATAAACTTGAGAAAATTCCAACCCAAATTTACATTTTGGAACTCCTCAAGATGTCTCCCACTTACAAAGACATTTGTAAAAAACCTTGCAAGAATCCAAAGTTCCAAAAGATATCAATTTATCTAACTTACAAGAACTTTTAGGACACTTGTCCTCCAACAATCAAGTGAATTTTGATCACTCATACATTTCACCCATGATTTCATCACAAAATTTTCCATTTTACATAAAAGTCTTTATTTCCAAGCATAAGGTAAAAAGGGTGTTTATAAAAAATGGATTGGGCTTAAATATATGTACATTAAGTTCAATACAACAATTGGGACATTTGATGGTAGCACTATAGATTAATACCATAACTATAAAGGCATATGATAATAAAAAGCATTAATTGGTAGGCACTATTTATCTTCCACCAATGGTGGGGCTTGTCATTCAATAAATATGAATTCATGTTCTTAATACATATCTCCCACACAACTTATTCCTTAATCATCCATGTATCCATGATATGAATGCCATTCCATCCACTCTCTATAAAATTTTAAAGTTTTCTCATGGTGATATGGAAGTTACCATTGTAGGTGATCCTTGACCTTTTAAATATTAAAAAATATTTGAAGGGAGATATTGATGTTATGATTATTTACCATTTACTAAAGATACTAATAAACCTACCAAAGAGTCACCCGAGATTTCTACCTATGTCCATCTTGATGAGTTACCCTCTACATCCATAAGAAAATCATCTACAAGTTTTCCATCCACATCAAAATCTACCAATCCCTCTACCCCATCCAAATTCACCATTGTGGATAAATCTAAGGGAGAATACAAAATACATGATGCCCATTATCTAAGAAATATTCATATGTCCCCTAATAATACTGGTAGGCCTCATCATAAAAATCAAACACAAGTGGTTCATAAGATTGGCAAAGATTTTTTTGTGGAAGGAAAATTCCTTTCTGAGGATTAAGTTGAAGATTTTAAGTCCTCTTAGCTCTAATTTGATTAATTTTTTATGTGTTTCCAAAATAATCAATATCCTATACCTAAATCCCTTATGTGGAATATCATGAACTTTAAAGGAAAATGTCTTGGTCTCCATGAAAAAAGTCTCATCGAGCTTATAATATCTATAAGAAATGAATCCTTTTAAGGTATTAGATTCAAACCACCTAGTGTGAGCTTATGAACTTATGATAATGATTATTCTTATACATTTAAAGAGGCCTCTTTAGACACTAAACTAAGTTCCATTTATAGTCTTTTAAGGACCTATCCATCACAAATATATATCATGACACCATTGTTTTGACCCTAAAATTAGCCTTTCCATGACTGATCCTATGGGACCAATAAAAACTACCCTCACTTGATCATTTTCAAAATGATGAGGCCATATCTAGGTTTTTTCAAAATTAGATATCATATACTAGTAAGAGATCACAATAAGGGATTTTCAATTTAACTGGATAACTTCACATACTCTGGGGATATTTAAGACTCAAATCATTCATAAAATAATCAAATATATACAACTACATCCTTTGAAACATTAGATGAAGATATCCCAATCAGAAGGGCCTTGAGTAGAAAATTAATATTACTCCACCTTTAATAAAGTTACAAGAATAATCCATTTTATTAATTTAAAATACCATCAACATCAGTATTGAAACTAAACAAAATACCATTGACATCAATATTAGAAATGAAGAAAATCTTAAGATTGTAAAACTTATCGCTTCCATCGATCTAGAAGAACAATATATTTTGAATCTACTCCTTAAGGAATTTATAGATTTGTTTACATGGTAATATGTAGACATTATAGGGTTAGATCCTTCACTAGTTTCTCATCACCTTGTTGTACATAAAGAAACAAAAACTCATAAAAATGCATCAAAAGGTGGCACTACTTGTGAAGGAGGAGTTATAAAAATAGTTTAAAATTGGCATCATATGAACAATAGACCATTCATAATGGATATCCAATATAGTACTAGTCAATAATAAAACCACATGGATAAGAGTTTGCACATATTTTTGGGATATCAATAAGGCATGTCCTAAATATGACATCCCTTTACCAGACATAGACATGATTATTGATTCCATAGTAGGTCATGAGATGTTATCCATAATGGATGGTTTTTGGGGGTAGAATAGAATAAAAATAGCTCATGGAGACCAATATAAGACATAATTTATCACACCTTAGGGCACTTTATGTTATCAAGTAATACCATTTAGCCTTAAGAATGTCTGATCCACCTATCAACATGCAATTGTAATTATCTTTCATGATATGCTTCATGATATGTTGAAGACTATGTAGATGATATTTTGAAAAAATATAGAACTAGAGTAGACCATCCCATGGTACTATAATTTTTTTTGAATAATTGAGGGAATACAAGGTTTGTCTTAATCCAAAGAAATGTGTATTTAGGGTTAATTCATGTAAGATTTTAGGAATTATTGTATCACAATGACGTATATAATTGGATCCTAAAAGGTTCACAACTATCACAAAAATTACTACAAAAAACCTCAAGAAAATTCATAATTTAAAAGGTAAGATTCAAGAAATCCATAAATTCATATCATAGCTTGCAAACATATGTCATCATTTCACCTTTATTATCACAAAGATCATTAATTTTCATTGGAATGATGAGCACAAAAAAGTGTTTAAAATTTTTAAATTCTATCTAGAAAATACACCAATCCTACTACTATTAACTCTAGGGAAACCTATAATAATAAATAATTCAACAACATAGTATGCATTGGGGGTATTATTGGCACACCATATTGAACAAGGGAAAAAAGTAATAGTGTACTAATTAAAACCTTGATATCCAATGAACTAAAGTATTATACGATTGAGAAATATTGTATATCAGTTGTTTTTACTTCCCCAAGACATCAAAATTACATGTTCAATAATCCAACCAAAATAATTTTAAAGGCTGATCCACTTAAGTATATTATTTCCAAATTAGATTTAACAAAGAGAATGACTAAGTGGGTTATGCTTCTAAGTGTGTTTGATGTAGAGTATGTCAACTAAAAATATATCAAAGGATAATTAATTGTATATACCTTGGAAAAATCACCATTGAAGGATATCAAATTCTCATAATAGATTTTCTAGATGAAGTTATCATGTCCTTAGATGAATTATTAGAATGGTAGTTTTACTTTGATGGGTATTTCACAAGTCATTTCTTGGGGGAAATTATTTTGATCATCACCCCATAAGGTGATCTCATTTTAAAATAATTTAAGATAGGATTCCCTTATACCAATAAAATATAAAAATATGAATCTCTTTTTTTGGTCTCAAGCTTGAAATTTAGTAGCACATCCAACATCTCCTAGTTTTTGGGTATTCACAACTAATAATCAAATAAGTAATAGATGAATATCAAGATAATGGTGATAATATAGTTAATTATAAATGAAATGTGGATAGTGTTAAATAATGATTTATATCTATATAATTTTATAAAGTTCCTTGAGTTAATAACATGTCGATTGATGCTATGGGCATATTAGTTCACTCTTCGACATGCATCCATATTACAGTCAAAACTAGTTCTTTGTTGACCAATTGATGTGTCCAACATATGATAATGCTAAATCTAAAAATGGTCTATTAGGTTGTTGGTCCTACTTCCCCTTGGTACCAAGAAATATACACATGCCTCCATGAACATGTAATCACTCCTAATTTATCCCATAATCATAATAAATCCTTCATTCAATGAGCTTATCATTTTACCATCCTTGTACATTATACCATAGGGGTTATTATATAAATTTATTATGGTGTTTTAAACTCTAAATATGAATCCTTAGTCATTAAATGTGTTCATGATAGTATTTGTAGTACTCATACTAGCTGGATGGTCCTTACAAAGAAACTTCTTTGAATCAGATATTACTAACCAACAATGGAAATTGATTCATGCCAATATGTCAAGAAATATGTTCCATGCCAAACACATGCCAACCTAATCCATGATACATCACAATACTTACACTCCATATCCCTTCTCCACATGGGGGTTAGACCTCATTGGAAAAATCAATCCCAACTCTTTTGATTGTCATAAGAATATAAAGACCACAACTAATTACTTTACTAAGTGGATCAAATCTATTTCACTAACCCAAATAAATGGTAAAAAAAATTCCAATTTTATTTTGAACCATATAATTTATTATTATGGTATTCCTTATATCATTATATTAGAAAATGGAAATTCATCCAAAAATAAAGATGTCGAAGCCCTTTTCCAAGTATACCATATTGAGCACAAATGGTCCACACCATATTGTCCCCAAGACAATATTCAAGTAGAGGCATAAAAAAACACATCCTCAAAATCCTTAAATGTAATGTCATTGATGATAGCTATGATTGGAATTTATAGATTTACCCTACTTTGTGGGATTAATATACTATCATTCACACACCCATGGGGGAAACTCTATACTCCCTTGTTTACAACATTAAGTTCATATTACATGTTAAAATTATGTTTCCATCATTATGTATCTCTTTACAAAGTCTTGTTTATCATGAAGCATATAAAATCTCAAAGATACATGAGCTTGATCTCTTAAATGAGAAATGTATTAATACCCTTAACCATTTACAAGCATATCAAAACTATCTCTAATGTAACTATAACAAGAAAATAAAATATAGAGAGTTTGAAATTGGAGACCATGGTCTAAAATAAAACCAACAAAACATAAATTATAATAATTAAAAGAAAGGCAAGTTTTAGCCAAACTAGTTAGGTCCATACATCATCATTGCCAAGTACAGATTGGGTTATTACAAATTAGACACAGAAGAAGGTGAAGATATTTATGAACCAATGAACATGATGCATGTAAAATACTTCCATGCCTAAACTACTCTAGTGATACTGTGTGTGTGTGTGTGTGTGTGTGTGTGTGTGTGTGTGTGTGTGTGTGTGTGTGTGTGTGTGTGTGTGTGTGTGTGTGTGTGTGTGTGTGTGTGTGTGTGTGTGTGTGTGTGTCCAAAAGTGAAAACCTTTCTTATGGAACTTTGGATAGGTATCATGGTGAAAACTAGTTTATGGCACCATCTATAAACCATTTTATGTACACACCCTAGTTACTTGGGGACATCCCATATCATTTATCAATCCATCTATTATCAACTTGCACATAACCCATTTTGTGGTTATCCCTGTTACCTATGACATTTTAATTAAGGGTTTTGATCTTGGTGATTACATTGATTCACCTTTGCTCATGTTTTGGCAACATATTGCATAAAATATTTAGATAATCATTTACCATCCATCATAAAATAACCATATATAATAAATCCCCTCTCTTCATTCCAAATGTCTAGAACTAGTTTTATATTATGTATATAGTTCAGTCACACACTATTAAAAATCCCCAAAAATACATAAAAATCATAAAACCAATCCAAAAGCAATTGTCCTTAGTAGCATACACTAGTCATTCCTTACGCAGATTACACATCATAAAATTATGATTGTCAAATATTTCATACGATAGTTTCAAATCTAACTAAGGACATCTAAATACACATTTGTTTACTTGTTTGTATGGACTATTTATTTGCTTTCTTATTTTTACAAATTGTGGTTAAGTTCTTTGATTGTATAATTGTTTGTTTATTGTTTATTTATTTTCCTTTCTTGGTTTCATTATTTCTTTTATTTTAAGTCTAGATCACTATGGGCACTAAAAATGATGTTATTATGATCTTCCATATCATGATGCACTAAGTCTTAAATTTGTGAATCTATCAGTCCTTACATGTATAACATAATATAAACAATCATTTTCTCATACCATTAGTTCACATTATATTTAACAACATAAAAATAAAGATTTCTCAACTCATGTTGAACCATAATGTTAGAAATCCAAATAAATCTTATAAAAACCAAGTGTTTAACCCATATGATTTTCACAACCATTTTATACAACTCATCATAAATCTAAAACAAAAAACTAATATGTGTCAAGTACCAATTGTAGAAGATATGACATCACGTATACATCTATTCATCAACTACATCTATCAAAATAAAAAATCCTTAAACACAATCTAATCCATAACACAATAACATGTCACGACCATAATGTATATATATCATGTGTCTATCAAAACATCATATACTTTTCATGTACATATATAAAATTTATATACATCATATCCCTATCAACTCTCACTTTTCCATAATATAGGGGGTGATATCAAATACTATGGTATACTCCATGGAGGCTGCATGGCATGGTGATATGATTAGACTAACATAACACTATGATGTTATTATTGTTATCCTTATACCTGATCTAGATCTACCACTACTCAAATACTCTCTAAATGAAGGTGTTCACTACTTTAGTGGCACCACTCACTCGTATAGACTCATGCAGTAAGTCACCTACTCCATCACCCCCCTAACATTTCATAGGGCCATCAGTTGGCCTAATGTAGTAAATGGATCCTTTGATCTATGTAGTTCATTCCCTAATACATCCTGCTCTTTATAATATCTCTATGAAATCTTTGTATCATCCTCCATCTATATATATACATGGAAATTCACGAATACCTCTTATCTTCTCTTAGCTTTTGTAGTCCAGCTATCCACCTCCACTTATTATATATATATATATATATATATATATATATATATATATATATATATCTTAATTCTTTTATGCACTCTATCACCTTGAAAATTTGAAATCTCCACATTTCTTTCCCTAATCTCCTGATATATCCTTTCAATCACAGCCTCACCCTCCACTGATTAAGTTGACCTTGATGACCTAACCTCATCATCCCCACATCTATGGATATATGGTGCTATATAAATCATAATGTCCTCCTCATCTCCATCCTCATCATATTCAATCATAATCATATGTCTATCTCCTCCTACTCTATATCCTTCAACCTCCTCAAATTCTACCTCCTCCATGTGAAAATCCTTTACACCAACCTATCCTCCATCCCTTAGGGAATATACCTACATAGGTTAGCTCTATTTTTTTGTCATTTTTTATCACACTCTAAATGTATCATGTAATCTCTCACTCCATGTATTTATCCTCTAATAAGGAACTATCAATCTAACTCATTACAACTAATCCCACCATGTGATGTAAGCCTTGGTCACCCTTACATCTATATATCCCTCCTAAATTGATAGGGAATAATCTACATATGTACCCAAATATGTTCATATATACTTAGGATTATCCTTGGTCCCAATTGGGGTCTATCTTATAGTTCTTGTTCAAATACATGTGGCCCTACCGATACATCCTATCATATACCAAACTATCTAAAAACCCTGTCTATCCTACAATACTCTATAATATATTCATGTCTACTAGTAATAAATTAAGGTATAAACATGTAATATTTATATTGTGCATCATGTGCCCAACATGGATCTACCTCCATGTAAGGTTACCATGTCAAATATGTAGGTCCAAACTTATCTAGTTCCCTATTTTAAAATGTCAAATCTCCAAAATGTGTCATCCATTCACCTATCATAATGTACCATCTATAATAAAATGGTTCTCCATATGAAATATATCTCAATTTATTAATAATCCTCTCCACTAAAATATGTTCCCATGCCCCCTTGTAGTAGTGTGGATGGGCCTATGTTAGCTGACCCATTGTACATGATTGTATGTAAGTCTCTATACAAGTGTGCCATCATTTAGGGTCCATAGTGAACTCTATTGCACTATCCAAAATATCAAGAATGACATTAAGTAAGCCTCTAGGAAACAATCTCTCACTCTTGTCTAGTATAAACACACCACCAATAAGAGCCATTAATACCAATTTTAGTCCATTTATCTCCTCTAATGCCATGTAAGCATCCAAATTTATTCCATAATATATCATAGGGATAATGTCCTCTCTAAACACCCTATCCAATGATATTACTTGGGAACTCTCTCTAATACACCTTATTAACCCATATAGGGGTTGAATCATCCTCCATATGACCTCTAAGGTCACTATTATCTCCCTTATTGGTAACTAGAACATGCTGGTCTTTGAGTTCTAATGCCATGCCAAATCCATAAGTAGTTCCCTATCTGCATGAATCTCAAACATTTATACAAAACATGAAAAACCCATTGCCATAATCCATAAATCTTTGTATCAAATATAACACACCTAACTACTTATTAAACATAGTGAGTATAGGTAGTCTCTCCTTCACACATATGAGAAACACAATATTAGTCTTTTTCACATTATAAATCCTTTTATAATAACCAATATTTACATCACAATCAATCCAAGATGATAATTCTATCTAACATTCTCACAATGATAAATTCAACAAACCTTTGACAAATTGGATGCACCCTTTAGATGAATTCTCCATTGTGATGAATTTTCTTTTTAGTAAAATGAAATCACCATAGGTTTCAATAAATTCACCATTACTTTTGACAAAATCACAACTCAATTAAAATTCCTAATCTATTAAATGAACCCACCTTTCTCACTAGCAAAATCACTAAAGTTAACTTTAAATCCACCATTTAAAAAATAATGGGTTTGTTCAACCTAAATTTACCTAACATTTATGACCCTAAAATGAAAAAACAAGAATTGAAATACATGAATTAATAAATCTCTACTCTCATCTAGCCTTCGATAAATCAAACTCGCTTGTTTTGATGCCTATTAGTTGGTATACACTCCATTTTCCTCTCTCAATTTAGGGTAAAATCCAACACTAGGTGGCTAATGAAATCAATCAACTAAATGAATTTTTCTTTTTTTTTTAAAAAAAATTAAATTTCTCCTTACCCTTATAAATTTATTCACCCCATTCATATTTTTTTAACCCCCACAAATTATTTTTATTACATTTCAAATCTATCACCTCATTTTCTCTTCCAATCATTCTATCTCTTTATCATATTGCCCACTATGTTTATTTTAGCTTGATAATAAATCTATTAAATTTTATCACTCACAATTATAAAATACATTTATCCTTTAAGGTCCCATAGCTTGTGAACATGATATATTATTCCCACATCCACTCCCATGTACTAATCATTCATGGGGCACAATACAAATATGTAACTTATAAACAAGATATATTATTTCTCCAATTGCCTCCCTAGTACTCCATTTAGGGAAAATCATATTACATGTATTTCAACTCATGAAATTATTTTATCAATACTAGTCATTTCATTGTTGAGTATTGTCATTGATGTCAAATATACATCCTATGAAAATTAATGTCGAAGGTGATTAAGGATAGTTGGTAGTGTGTGACACGACAAGGTGCATGGAAGAGTGTTATCATGAGATAAATAGAAAGAGATAATTTGAAGGCAACTAATGTCTTATGTTTATATGATTGATATCATTTTTTGTATCAGCATTAATGGTACAGGGCATTGATGTCAAGTGCATAGGAAGCATAGTCATGACATAAAGAGGTCTGTGCATGGTGAAATGAATGAAAACATGCATGTTAAGGTTGTATGGAATTATTTGATCATGTGAGTAAGGTATATAAGCATTCATGAGAGTTTTATGGTTAGCCTATATGGGTAAGACTTTCAGTCTAAGTCTATACCCAAACCACTTTGAGATCTTGCCTAGCCTAGTGAGGTATGAAGATCAGATTTCAAGGCAAGTGTACACATTAGAGCATGGAAAGAGGTGAGATAAGTTGTTTTAGGTTTTATCACAAAGTTTTAGGTTAATATTTGAAGTAAAAGTGCATGAATCACTATTTTATGCCTTCTTAAGCTCACAAAATGAGTTTTCAAACCCAAGAAGCATTTTCAAACATTCATTAGCATGTGTAACCTTTGCAAGGGAGTCTAATATATTAATTAGAGATGGGGAAGGGTCATATATAATATCTATAGGAATTAGTTTTGGATTCAAGTAGTATTTCTTTATGATCAATCGTTAACACCAAAACATGAGTTAAACATGCTTAAAACCTGAATAAGGACCCAATGTGAAATATTTTGTTTAAATAAGCTTAATATGGATTAAAATTCATAAATAAGATATTGTATCATGTATTAAAATTTGCTAGGTACATCCAAGTGGTGGTGGTTAGTTAGATGAGAGATAAAATGTATAAATACAAGCTTATTTATCAAGAAATTATTGTAGATCTCAAAAGTTTAATTGGTTAAGAAAAAAATGGATGGTAGAATAAGCTAGAGACTCATTTTACATGTTCATTATGTTTTATATATAGATTATAGCCTTCAATTTCTCTAAATTGGTCATCTAAGTAAGCTAGTCACACACATACCTAATGGTACAGATAATGTAAAACCCATACAAAGATGAAAAGATAGATTTGAGGGTTTGTGCATGCTATATTTATGCAATAAAGTGCATAAATAATTTATTTATTAATTTTAAATCATTATCATTCTTTTGAGAATATTTTGAGGTCAGTGTATGTGGTGAAAATGTTTCTCACAAAATGGCTTGTCTAGTTTAGATAAGACTGTGAAACATAGGGTCAATAAATTGGTCTACAAGACCAATATTTACCATTAGACCATATGAATTTTATATCTAAGGATGTTATAGAGATATAATAGAATTTTTCTATGCATTATGAGTCATGAAAAGTGTCTACACCGGCATTGGAGGTCTAATTCTTCATGACTATTTTTTGAGGTGTTTTGGTAGTTTTGAGTAAGTGAGTTGCAGAGATGTTCTTGAGCCCTTATTTATTGAGTGAAGGTGTTCCAATCATTTTTTCATGACCTTGAGGTCATGGATAATTTTTATTCATGTTTCATTTTTCATGGTTGAGTATCTTAAAGGGTGTTTAAGCTTCATTATTATAAGACAAACTTTTGAGGTACACATGCCTAATAGGGATATCTGTCCTAAAGGAAATTTCATGGTATAAATGAAGGATGCAGGTCTAATCAAGCATGGAAGAGGTTATAAGAGTTCATTTTATAAGTTTTTTAATGGTTTATATTATTATAGAAAGCCATTTTTACCCAAGAATATCAAATTTTAGCATTAAGAAGGCATACCTAATGTAATTAGGTCTCAATGAGACCTAAAGGATGAGTAAGGCCTAATTAAGTTGTGGAAAACCAAACAGGGTTAAAATTGTGAGTTAAACATGATATTATGATTACATAAAACTTATTGTGTGGTTTAACTAAGAGGTTGAAGGTGTGTGGCCAATTAAATGTTGTATGACCATGAGACTAGTATATATATAAGGCAATTTAGGCTTATTTGAGCATGTGCAAAAACAAGAAAATAAAATCATGCATGGTTGAGAAAAATGAGGTCTTGAAATGGGTTATATACCATAAAAAAATATCACAGGTGTGAAGGTGATCAAAATTATAAGGTGGCTAAGTTAGAGTTGAGTCATGTATGGAGTTGGTGCTTCCTTGCAAGTAGATGTTTACTAAAGCCTAGTCAAAAGGGTGCTTGAATTTATTGGGGTTGGTGTTCCAAATTTAGTTGGTGATAAAATTAATTTGGTATTTTTTTTAATAGTAAAATATTCCATTTTTATATATCATATTAGGGTTTCTTTTCCTTGATGGTTTCCCACTCACACATGTGTTTTCTTGTTTCATGCTCATCTGAATGGCTCTTTATGAATTGCTAGAGCACTATGTTGTTTTCATGGTTCATGAATGTTAAAATATAATTAAAATAAAGGTTTTAAACATTTATTCATCCTAATAATTGGTATTATATTTTGTTCCTTTGAATCATGCCTAATAGCTTAAAGGAGATCCTAGAAGCACAAACATGTCTAGTCATCAAGTAAAATGAGGTTTCTTAACCAATAAGGCTCCTCTCTTTAATAGGACTACATATGCATTTTGGATCATAAGAATTAATACCCATATAATGTCCTTGGGATATGGTATATGTAAATACATTTTTTATGGATTCACTCCACCTCCTACACTACCACTTGATGCAACAAGTAAGAAGGGAAGTGAAAACAACTCTAAGGCAATGAATGTCATCATATGTGGTCTTTAAAAGGAATAATTTAGAAAGGTTATGTATTGTGGTATATACAAATAAATTTGGGAAAATTTATAAACCATCTATGAATGAGATACCAAACTTAAGTTGGAAAAATTATAGACCCACCGAAGGTAGTTTGAAAGTCTAAGACTAAAGGATGATGAAAACATTGCATCTGATCTGTTAAGAGTGGATGAAGTGATAAATATTATCATAGGTCTAGAATTAAAGCTATAAGAATCAATAGTATTACAAAATCTATTAATATCCTTGAGAATAATCAATATTAGTACAAAATCTATTAATATCCTTGACATCCAAGTTTGATTCAAAAGTCTCTATTGTGGAGGAGATAAAGATCTCAAAAAATTATAGATGTATGAGCTTCATGGCATCTTTACTACCTATGAAATGAGAACAAGTGATGGAAGACCTTCCAAGAAGGAAGCTACATTCAAAGCTAATAAAAAGTCATAAGGTTATAAGGTCAAGGATGATGTTAATGCAGACATTGATGATGACAAGATAGAATCCATGCTTGTCAAAAAACTAAAGAAAGGATTAGGAAAATATAAGGGAAATTTTTCATTTAAGTTCTATAACTATGGTAACATTGGTCACTTTTCATCCAAGTTCCATAGCAAGGATAAGAATGAGCATGATGGAGAGCATGATGAACATCATGGTGAGGATAAAAATTTCTAAAAGTTTGACAAGATCAAAAAGAGCTTCAAAAAGTATGAAGGTAATAAAGGGTCATTCAAGAACAAGAGAATTTATTATAATAAAGAAGACAATAGATCCTTTTATATAAGTGATACAAGTATATTTGATAGTGATGATGATAGTGTTAACCATGATAGCAATGAAGTTATATTCATGGCCATAAAAATAGACAATGAAGGTTATTGAAAAGGGAAAAGTCTTATGGAAGATGAAGAAACAAATGAGTAAGAGGCTAAAGTGAATCTTGAGGTAGATTTAGAGAGTGATCTATAGGATTTGAAGTTCTAAAGAAGGAAGAATCATAACTTGAGATCATTGATTAAGGATTGTGAGGAACAAATCAATTTATTTGAAAAGAGACTAAGTAACAATGCTAATAAACATGAAGAGATTATTAAATAATTAAAAACTCAATTTGAGATTAACACTTTAAGCCTCAAGACCAAGGAGGAATAATATACCAAGTTTAGAATAGAAATGGAGTCTTTAAAGGTAGAATTAGATCAGACAACAACCAAATTGAAGACACATCATAAACTTGAAAATAACACTGAAATCCTTGGTGATATTTTGAATAGTCATAGGTATTTACATGATAAGATAGGTATTGAGTTTAAATAATAACAAAAATGAAACAAGGAGAGTCAAACCTCAAAGTAAAATGGAATATCAAGAAGTGATGATACTGGTAGATTAAATACCTATGCAGAAACTCTCAAATATAACCATCAACAAGTCAAGAAGAATATATATCCTTCAAGAGATAACAAAGGTATATATGCATCATTAAAAAACCATCAAAAGATAAATTCTATAGATAAACAAGTTATTTGAATTCTTTCAATGGTTACTATTTCCTATGTAATCAATATGGACATAGAGATATGGATTATAGACATCATACTAGAATCAATTCCTCATGGAGGAATAGGATGAATGCTCATTTCAAGAGAAGAATAAGATTTTTTTACTATAACTATAGTAAGAGTGGACATATTGTAAAATATTTCAAGACAAGGCATATAATAAAGATCAGTCAAGATAGAAACGTATACAATCATACTACTGAGAATTGGATCAAGAAGTTAGACCCTATGGACAAAGTAAAGGAGGAGAAAAAGATTAAAGAAGAAGACTGCCTTTCACATCCAAGATGAATATATGAAGTGGTATATATATATATATATATATATATATATATATATAGGTTACTCAAGCCACATGACAAGGGACAAGAGCAAGTTCATTTCATTGAATAAAAATGTTGTAGAGATAATGAGATTTGGAGATAACACAATTGCCAATATTGTTGGCAAGGGTATCTTGAGTTTGGAAAATGAGAAGACCAAGATAGAGAATGTGATATATGTATAAGGTTTGAAACATAATTTTATTAGTGTAATCCAAATGTGAAAACAAGGACACACACTGACCTTTCATGATAGATGGTGTGATATAAGGAGAGCTAAATTAGGAACGCTAATTGCTAATGTTAAGAGGACTGAGAACAATCTATATGTTTTGAATGAAATCAAGAAGGATATATGCTTTATGAGAAATATGGATGAATTTTGGTTATGTATTATAAGGTTGTGACACCTAAACTTTGATAATTTGGTTAAGATAAGTTGTAAGAAGTCTATGAAGAATATGCCTAAAATTACCAAACCTATAAACACAATCTGTAAGGCATGTCAACATGGTAAGCAAGCAAGAAGGAAGTTCAAGTATAAGGATTATTATATCAAAATACCTTTAGAGATAATACACATTTATATTTGTGGACCTACAAGAATCCAAATCATTCAATGAGATAGCTATTTCATGTTACTCATAGATGACTACACAAGAATAACCTGAGTAGCATTATTGAAAGAAAAGTCAGAAGATATTGATAAGTTTAAGGAATTCAAGGCTCTAGTTGATAATGAAAATAATGTAAATATCAAATGCCTAAGATTTGATATAGGAGGAGAGTTTTGGTCTAATGAATTTTATGAATTCTATGAGGTCTATGGGATAAGTAGATAGTTATCAATAGCTAGGACACCTTAGTAAAATGGGTTAGTGGAAAGAAAAAATATAACAATTCAAGAAATGGTAGGGAATATTCTAAATGAATAAAGATTTTATAATTGATACTAGAGAGAGATAGTGAGTAATTCATTCTACATTTTTAATAGAGGAAAAATAAGGATTAATGTCAAAAAAACCCCCTAAAAACTATGGAAAGGTAGACTTGCTAATGTGGAACACTTTAGAGTGTTTGGAAGCAAACGCTTCATCAAAAGAGATGAGGAAGACTTAGGTAAGTTTGATTCAATTCATAATGAATTAATATTCTTAGGATACTCATTAGTAATCTCAGATTATAAATTCTATAATAAGAGGTTGTAGAAGATAGTGGAAAGCACCAATGTGAAGTTTGATGAGACCAGTTCTAAGAAGTCACACTCTTAGTCAAAGGATGCATCAGATAATTTGGACTTCAAGAATGAAGAATAAAAAATAGAGGTAGATGAGGAAGAATAATAAGTTGAGGAAAGATAATATTCAAAATTTCCTTCAAGATAGATTTAGAAAGACCATCCTAAATCTCAGATCATTAGCAATAAGGATGTAGGTATGCAAACAAATAGAAAGCTAGTAAATAACCTAAATCAAGATAATGCTTCTCTATTATCTAATATTGAACCTAAGAACCTTTTATAATCAAGAAAAGACAAGTTTTGGATAGGTCTTATGAATGAGGAGTTAGAAAAAATAGAAAATAATAAGACTTGGGAAGTAATTCCTAGGCCTAAATACAAGAATGTCATTGGCATAAAATGGGTGTTTAGGAACAAGTTGAATGAACATGGAGAAGTCACTAAGAACAAGGATAGATTGGTATGCAAGGTGTATGCACAAATATAAGGTGTAGAATTTGAGGATACTTTTCTTCAGTAGCAAGATTGGAGGCTATTAAATTATTTTAAGCATATGTAGGATTCAAAAGTTTTAAGGTGTATCAGATGGATGTCAAATTAGCTTTTATAAATGGAAACTTAGAAGAGGTGCACATAGAGCAACCTAAAGGTTTCTCATTATAAATTAATAAAGACTATGAATGTAAATTTAAAAAGGAACCTTATGTTCTAAATCAAGATCTTAGAGATTGGTATGCCAGATTGGACAAGTACCTATTAGACAAAGGATCTAAGAGAGGAGTTGTAGACAATAGTTTGTACATAAAGTTAGAAAATAATTATCATTTGATAGTGGTTATCTATGTGGATGACATCATATTTGGTGTAAATAGTGAGAGTATGAATAAGGCCTTTGTAGATGTGATGAAGAAGGAGTTTGAGATGTTCATGCTAGGAGAACTATCATTATTCCTTGGGTTAAAAATATTTTAATAAAAAAATGGTATATTCATTTCATAAGCTAATTACATAAGAGAGATGTTTAATAAATTTGAGATGGAATATTACAAGGAATTTAGAACACCTATGATCATAGGATGTAAGTTAAGTAAGGAGAATGAATCTTCAGAGCTCAATTAGACATCATACAGGTCAAAGATTTGAAGTTTTTTGTACACTACTACCTCTAAACCTGATAGCATGTAAGTAGTAGGTCTTGTAAGAAGATTTCAAGTAGATCTAAAGGAAAACCATTTACAAGCAGTCAAGAGGATACTTAGGTATCTCAATTCAACTATGGATTTTGGTTTGTAGTATCCAAAGAGCAAGGAGTTTGATTTAGTAGACTATACATATGCAAACTGGGTAGGGAGTTTAGATGATAGGAAAAACAATAGTGGAGGAACTTTCTTCTTAGGAGAGTGTTTAGTGTCATGGATGTGCAAGAAGTAGTCATTAGTGTCATTATCTAATGATGAGGCTAAATACATTATAGTAGCTTTGTGTTTCACTCAATTCCTATAAATGAGAAAAACCTTTAAAAACTATAAAGTGGAGTATGATAGTCTTTGTCCTATCTATTGTGACAATACAAGTGACATAATCATCTCAAAGAATCTAGTCATGTACTCAAGTACTAAGCACATTCCCATCAGGGATCATTTACTAAGAGAATAGGTAAGTGAAAAAAATGTCAAGCTTGAATATGTATCTACCAAAGATTATATTGTAGATATTCTAACAAAGCCACTTCCAAAGATAACATATGAACATCTAAGATAGGAACTGGGAGCAATTCCTACCTCTACTAGCCATTAAGTAAGTCAAGCATAAAGGGAGATAATCAAGGTGGTTCATTAGCTCTAGGAACAAGTGATGAATGCCAAAAATATTTGTGAAGTCATGACATGCATATAGGCAAATTAAGAGGTAAACAAAAATCTAATTATGCTACTAGCATGATCCAATAACAAGGTTCTTATATAAATTTTGAGAATGGTCTATGAGTCCTAATGACTCATAATGATCAAAAGATGTGAAGACAAAGGGGGAGTCCCTAATTATTTATTAATAAGGTCTATGTCAGATAAGAACATATGTGGTGGCCTAGTGAGTGATCAACGGGTTGATCTAAAACTCTATGTCAATCATGTCAAGGACAAGGTGATTGAGGTATGCATGAATATATGGGAGCATGCTTGTGTGATGCTTCATAAACTCTATGATCCTATTTTTTTTATTTTTTTTGCAAAAGGTGTGAACCAAGAAGTTGAAGATACCTCTTTGTCATTAATGTCAAATGGAGAGAAATTTCAAAATGGGGGAGAAATAGCCTATTGAGAGAAGTTTCTAAGAATGGTTACCATCAATCATAAAGGGAGAGATTATTGAGTATTGTCATTGATTTTAAAGGTGCATCCTATAAAATTTATGTCAAAGGTGATTAAGGATAGTTGGTAGTGTGTGATGAGACAAGGTGCATGGAAGAGTGTTGTCATGAGAGAAAGAGAAAGCAAGAATTTGAAGGCAACTAATGTCAAGTCATTGATGTCAAGTTCATAGGAAGCATACTCATGACATGAAGAGGTATGTGCATGGTGAAATTAATGAACATAGGAATGTGAAGGTTTTATGGAATTTTTTGAGCATGTGATTAAGGTATAGAAGCATTCATGAGAGTTTTAGGGTGAGCTTATAGGGGTAGGACCTTCAGTCTAAGTCTATACCCAGACCACTCTTAGACCCTACCTAGCCTAGTGAGGTATGAAGATTATATTTCAAGGAAAGTATGTACATGAGAGCATGGATAGAGGTGATATAATATGTTTTAGGTATGATCACAAAGTTTTAGGTCAATATTTTAAGTAAAAGTGCATGAATCACTATTTTAGGCCTTCTCAAGCTCATAGAATGAGGTTTCAAACCTAAAAAGCACTTTTAGAAAAATTTTGGGATGTGTAAAATCTGCATGGGAGTCTAAGTTTTTAAATAGAGATGGGGAAATGTCTTAGATAATATCTCTAGGCATTAGTTTTGGATTTAAGTGGCAATCCTTTATGAACAATCGTTAACACCAAAATGTGTGTTAATACTCCCTAAAACCTTAATAAGGACCTAATGTGAAATATTTTATTCAAATTAACTTAAGATGGATTAAAATTATTAGATAATATATTTAAACATGTATTCAAATCTCCTAGGTACATCTATATGGTGGTGGTTAGTCAGATGAGAGAGAAAATGTATAGACACAAGCTTATTTATCAAAAAATTATTGTAGCTCTCAAAAGTTGAATTGGTCAAGAAAATAAAATGGATGGTATAATAAGATAGAGACTCATTTTACATGTCCATGATGTTTTATGGATAGGTTATATAATTTAAGTGCTCTAAATTAGTCATCCAAGTAAGTTAGTTTTAGACAAACCTAATGGTATAGATAATGTAAAACCTAGACAGAGATGAAGAGATAGATTTGAGGGTCTGTGCATGATAAATTAATGAAATAAAGTGCATGAATAAGTTACTCATTGATTTTAATTCATGATCATGATTTTTATAATCTTTTAAGGTCATTGTATGTTGTGAAAATGTTTCTCACAAAATGGCTTGTTTGGTTCAGATAGGACTGCAAAACATAGGGTCAAGAAATTGGTTAGTAAGACCACTATTTGCCATTAGACCATATGAATTTTATATCTTAGGATATTTTTAAGATATAATATAACTATTTTATTTATTTATTATGATTCATGTAAAGTATCTACATAGGGATTATGTGTCTAATTCTTCATAATTGGTTTTTGAAGTGTTTTGGCAGTTCTAAGTAAGCGAGTTGCAGAGATGTTCTTGAACCCTTATTTACTATGTGAAGGTGTTCCAAGGATTTTTTTATGATTATAAGGTCATGTATAATATTAATTAATGTTTAATTTTTAATTTTTTAACATCTTAAAGGTTGTTTAAGCTTCATTATTGTAAGATAGACTTTTGAGGTACACAGGCCTAATAGGGCAATTTGTCTTAAAGGAGCTTTCATGGTATGAATGAAGGATGTAGGTCTAATAAATCATGGAGGGGGTTAGAGGATTTCATTGGATAATTTTTTTAATGGTTTTTTATTATTGTATAAATCATTTTAGACTCAAGAAGATCAAGTTTTACCATTAAGAAGGCAAATCTAATGCAATTAGGTCTCAATGAGACCTAAAGGAGGAGTAAGGCCTAATTAAGTTTTGGCATACAAAAAAGGGTTAAAATTGTGATTTAAACATGATAATAAGATGACATAAGACCTATTGTGTGTTTTAAATAAGATTTTTAAGGTGTGTGGACAACCAAATGGTGTGTGACCATGAGACTAGTATATATACAAGGTAATTTAGGCCTATTTGAGCGTGTGCAAAAACAAGAAAATAAAATCATGCATGGTTGATAAGAATAAGGTATTTAAATGGGTTATATATAATAATAAAATAGAATATGTTTGAAGGTGATCAAAATTTTGAGGTGGCTGACTTAGTGTTGAGTCACTTAGGGAGTTGGTACTTCCTTGTAAGTAGATGCTTGTTAAAGCCTGGTCAAGTGGGTGCTTGACTTTATTGATGTTGGTACTCTAAGTTGAGTTTGTGCTCAAATGAATTTGGTATTTTGTTTCATATGATATTAGTCTAGTTTTAGAGATTATAGTGTGTTTTCTTCCCCTTGAGGGTTTCCCACTCATACATGTGTTTTCTTGTTTCATGCTCATTTGAATGGTTCTTTATGCATTACTAGATCACTATGTTGCTTTCATGGATCATGAATGTTAAAATATAATTGAAATAATTTTTTTTTAAAGTAATTCACCCCCCTCAATAATTTTGCTTCCAACATGCATTACCTATTGGTATCAAATTCCTCATTTTCCATACATCCTTTCATTCATTTTGAGCATTCTTCCATATCTATTCTTCCTAAATGAACACTTGAGGGGGCATAATTTATACATTTGTTTCCACTCTAATTTTATTTATTCTTTGAAAATTCATTGCTTATTATTGTTGTGACATCCTTTTGAAAGAGAGGTAAATGTAGACACCTAAATTATGCCACATTTATTATTGAAATTAACTTTGTTTAATATCGACACACTAACTCATCCTTCACCTTAAATTTTAATTTCATCCTAACATCACTTTCTTCAATTTTTTTAATAATTAATTAATTATCATGCACACATAATTACATAAAACTAATTAAAAATATAGAATTTCTAAGTCACCAAACATCTTCCACACTTGTCTCAACCATGTGTTGAGTCATACAACCACTTCCTTAACTTCCTCAACCAATTTTTGAGTCACCATTAAAATTTTCAACTAACTTGGTGAGTCATCCAAATACATTGACTCATTCATAATAAATTTTAAACTATCAAATATTTTTCCTCTTTTATTTCAAACACATGAGGAATTAGTCTCTTCCACATATATGAGGACTCAAATTTGACCATCCAAATTAACATTATTCAATAGATATGGATTTATCACAACCATCCAATTTATCACCAACAAGCCTATAAATATAAGTGTTATCATCCATTTTCAACATCTACTATCAAACTATCAAATAAATACCAAAATCATCTCATGCATACATAATAAAATCAAGTCATTACATCCATATGTTTCTTGGAGAAGTGAATTAAGCATCCACATACCAATAATCAATAGAAAATCAAAGTTTAACAATGGAACAAGTGATTTTACATTGATAGTATGGTGCATTTGTAAGTATTGTTTACTTTGTTTTTATTTGTTTGAATATCTCAATCTAAGGTTTCAGTTTAGATTTAGAATAATATTTATAGTTCATTTGTTTTCCTAGTTACTTTATTATAAAATTTAGCTATCATGCATGTCAAGAGGAAAGTGGTTGATATTTTGAGTGCATATTGTAATGCCAACAATAGGAATTTAGGTGAAACTATTCATATACATAGATGTATATTTTTAATTGACAAATACCTACTAAATATCCATGATTCTTCCTCTTTTTATCTTCTAAGATGACCAATCCCATTCCACTAAGTGATTTTTTTTACCAATATGAAAGTATTGAACAAATGAATATAAAGGTGGATGGGGACCTTCAATAATGACAACTAAGGATTTTAAGATTAATTTAGATGTATGGGAGAAATGAGAAAAGTTTATCAAAGATAGGGAATAAAAATTGAAGGAAGGAATCACTGAGAGTATATGAAGTTATTACGAGTGCTAGGGATATTGCTTTTGAAGCAAAGCATTACATAAAAATAAGACAAAATAAAGTTTATGAGGAAGATATTATAGTGTGGAATGTAGATAATATTTATGGATTATATAGCACCTCAGTCTTAATTACTAAAAAATTATACCATGGTTATTCCTCTCATTTATGGATCTTGTCTTGCTTTTGTAAGTCTTGTATCTACTCTATATTATGCCCCTTATCCTATATATTAGTCTAACCAGTATTATGTTGATGACCTAGGCCTTTTATCTTGCCCAAAATGCCTAAAATGTACTTATCTTCCATCTTTATAAGTTATGAACTTGTACCTAATTTCTTGCTCCCTAAACGCTAATGTCTGAGATAGACACTAGTGTCAATGTTAGTGTATTGACTTGATGCATGTGTCTAATGCCCTAAAGTCATCTAATTCCCAAATGAGATGTATCCTTATGATAGGCCTAAGTTATTTTATGTGAGTTACTTATCCAAAGGGATTGATATAAATATAAGATCAACCCTCATTCATTTCTCACCTAACAAAATACCAAAGGAACCAAAGAAACTTATCAAAATACCTATCAAGCATTCAATTAAACAAATATTCTCTATTTACATATTAGTCATAGGTACATCATATGTATAGGTCTAAAGTACTAAAATAGAAACCAAGAGCTTGATTTTACAAGTTACAAGCTATGTTACTCTTGTACTTGCTTTGCACATATTGCATGATTCACACACAACCCAACACATTGGAGAGAACTACATCATTATGAGGCCTTCTTTAAAGTATTTTCTATGTAGGCAATGTTCATTTATAGAGGTGTTTTTGGGGTCAGATCAACACTGTGTATCTACTAACCCATTTCCCCAAAGATCACCATGAAGATGAAGAACTAGGGTTTTGACATTCCATGAGGAGAGATAATCTATGGCCTAGATCTAAACGCACTAGAGCAAACATGAATAAAAAACCTAGAATCATCCAAGTGGTCACATCCGTTTCTATTAGATATTATATATAGGACACTTGCATTGAACCCATAATGTAGTATCGATATAACCATCCCAAGATGACATTAGTGTCTAGAGCTTTAGAAGCATAAGATCTAGATTCTGATGACCATTCCAAAATCATCTTCTAGCCTACTTTTTTTTTATTCCAAATCCATCACTGTGTTAGCAGCAAAACTAAGTATATTACTTTGTCATTTCATGCATAACATAGTTATACTTTCTTATTTATCCTATACTCAACATAATAAATTTAGTGTATGTTTATATTTGAGTTTATCACCCAATTGGCCTATTATAGATCTCATTATCATCCTTGTGAATTTTCATTTATATATTATTAACCCTATGTACTCTAAATTAGGATTCTCACATCCAATTTAGGGTTAATCATTTGGTGAACCTGATTCATATGAATGAATTTTTTAAAATTTATTAGGGTTTTAATCTAGCTAGGGTTTCATACTACTATACTTTTTCACTTAATAATTTTACTATTTTGAATGTAACCTAGGTGTAACCCTAGATTTGGAGGTGTGCTTATTAAACACATTGATATTCCCCTTCCACCATATAAGATGTCTCAAACTAATGAGGGAAATTATACTTTTGATCATGATGATACCCATGTTGACAATGAAAAGCATATTGATAGGGTTATCAGAGAAGATGATTCTGATAATGAAAACCATGAAACAAATGAAAATGAACAAATAAACCATGATCAAGTGCAATCAATTTCATTATTTTGTGAGTGTATTCGATAAAATATTAAATATATTTATGAGATACTTAAAACTATACTAGAAATAAAAAGTTTAAAAACAATATTTGAAACATCCCTCCCTTTAACACATTACAACATAACACATCTAATGGGGATATCGGTTATGTGTTTAAACCTTTTGTTTCCTAAAACTACTATTGTTACACCTATCATGTAATTACCAATTATTTCAACATAAATACTAGTTTCAATGATTATTACTACTCAAACCATATTTACATCCACTTTGGTGACTACCTAAATTTATAATCTAAATCCCACTAGGTTTATAGTTTAAACACTCCTTCAAGTAATATAGACCTTGGAGGAAAAGTTACAAACATTGAAAAAAATGCCTTAAAATACCCTCATGTTATTGATTTTAAATATGTATTACATAACCATATTTTACTTGAGATCTCTTTGTACCCTTTACCAACTAGATTTTTTACACCTAAGTTTCTATTTTATATGGAAAAGGTGATCTTGAACAACATCTTCAATAATTTTATGTAGCATGCCTTGATTATGCCTCTAATGATAAATTATTGACCAAAATATTTCTAAGAATCTTGAAGGATTATGCTTTGAGGTAGTTCTATGATTTCCCTCTCCAATCATGAAAGCATTCAAAGTCTTGCATACTAGTTTTTAGCACATTTTTCCATTAATATTTTTGAAAAGGTTTCCTATACTCAAATTTTCAAAATCAAACAAAGAACCAATGAACCTATTAATGAATGTGTCTTGAGATATAAGATAATGCTAAATAAAATGACAAATCCTATGGAAGATAAGGAATTTGAAGACATATTCAATTAATGTTTACATATTCCGTTACATGAGTCTATTATTTTTAATAAGTTCAAATCTTTTAATGACTTATGCCATGTTGTGACCAAAAGCTTAAATTTGAGAATCTTCCAAAGGAATAAGGATCACAACCTGGTAATCACCAAAAACATAAAATATTTAGCAATCTTTTGCAAGACCATTATAAGAAGGAACCAAAAGTACACATGGCATATAATTTAAATTATCCTCCACCACATTATGGGCAAAAATTAGATGGGATTATTGGTACTTACACATGACATATACCTCCTATGGTTCAAATACCCTCTATTAATTTTGATGATAGTGAGATTAAGTATGATGAATATGATCTTCATTATTTATTCATTCAAGCATACCTTGATAAACACCTTATACACAATGTTATTATTTATAATTATGCAAGTGAGAATGTTTAAACCATGACATTACTTACACACTTGTGTTATACTCATAATGATTTACATCCTTCTACTAAATTAGTTAGAGGATTCAATGGGACTTCCTAGAAGGTTCTTGGTGAGATTGACCTACCTTTATAGGTTGGTCCTGCACATGTGGATACTAAATTCTTAGTCATTCCTTCCGCATGCATCTTTGATATATTATTGGGAAGACCTTGGATCCATAAAATTTGAGCCATACCTTCTATAGTGCATTAGTGTGTTAAATACATTCATGATAATTAAGTAGTTATAGTTTTTATAATTCAATATGAGCATCCTCTTCAACAATAAAAATTGTACCCAAAAATTTAATTATAAAGCCTACTAAGGCTAATTCACTACAAAAGGGTAAGCAAAAGATAATCCCCTTTACTAGGCTACTAGTACTTGAGATACCATTACATCAAAGTCATGTAATGGATTTCATGGAATCCTCATCTACCATGCACCATGTTTAGATATATATAGCATTTACACATTTTTTGATTACTGCAATTCAAAATAAAACACAAATCACTTAATGATGGGTTTCATGAACCCACAATCCTATTACTCCTACTACTACTTCATGACCAAAAAGTCCTATTTTACATACATAGAACATCACCTATACTACTATGATAAATATTAAACCTGTTGATGTATATCTATGTCAAGGACATAATGTAAACAATAGAATAATATTTATCAAATTATAGTATATGTCCTATAAAAACTTGGGGCTTCACTCAATTTTTATAGAGAGATTATGTGGTTACCATCTTTTAGTTTGCAAACAAACCATGTTTTAGGGATAATAGGAAATTTGATAGTGACACAATCTAATTGAATTTTGTTCTGATGTAAATTGACTCATACTTGCCAATATGTTCTCAAAATATTAAATAAATGAATGGATATATACAATGAGTGATAATCTAAAGTGATTCATGTTTAAATGTTCAAAAGTAGAGGTAGGGTAAGGTAGGAAAGAAGGTTTAATTCATAACAATAAAGACCAATAGATCCCCTTTGGTTACTTCTGACAATAATGCAAATAAAACTAAAAGCTATTAGATCCTAGTGCTTAGACTGATAATAACATAAGTGCAGTGAAGATTTTAGGGTGAATATAGTGCACATATCTAAAAAGTATGCTTTAAAATGCTACCTATAGTAAATTATCTTAAGCACATTCACTAGCAGAGTAAGAAAAAAATAGAGCGTACATAATAGACTTTGTTAGCCTAGCTAAAAGCACAAACTAACAAGATGTATCAAAAACACTAATGCCATATTTTAAGCATTGGATAAATGAGATCATATATTATTAACAAATATTAAGAAATAAGAACACATGAAAATAATGAAAACAACAAGTCAATTACTAGAATTTTCTCTCTTTTGCATTAATCTCACAAAATTCTATCTCTAAATTACAATTAAGGGACAACCCTATATATAGATCATTTGAATACCTCAATTGGTTATAAAATTACTGGATAATATAACACCTATCAGTAGACAAGGTCTCCCATGTCCTAAAGTTAGAAAATATCCCTATTCAAAAAAAGGGGAATATTTTACAATGCAATTTGAAGGGACCTAAAAATAATACCAGCCTAGAGGGAGCCTAGTAAATGGATATTTCAATCCTAAAGAGATGGTTTGGGATCTTGATAGAGTAGCTAATGATGAGGCTCTTGCTACAGAGGAAGACAAATGTGAACCAACTATGGCTGAATAGAAAGTATTAAAACTCACTGAGGATGAAGACATCCCAAGAGGAGTTGAGGAGGTAGTGGATCCTATGATTTTAGTTTGTTTTTGGGATTCAATTTTCATTTTTTAGGCTTTAGATCATTGCTTGTAGTCATTATCAATTAAAATTAGATCAATTATAGGCTCCTTTATCAACTTGACTATAAGTTTGTCCATTTCATCATGTTTGCTTAGGAGAGGTCCTATATCTTCATTGATTGCTACAACATTCTTTATCCTCTTATTGGTAGAGGGTGACAAATACACAATCTCTTGCTTGAAGGTCACTACTCTATCCATGGCTTGCTTTCAAAATTTCATCACAAAGTTATGTAGCTAGGCTTTGAAGGCATCCTTATTAATGATGGAGTCATCCTTGTTAGCAAGTGCATAATTTTAGCATCCTTTAGAAAGGTGATGACTCTATCACCTTGTTGTGTAAGGGATCTATAGACACCTAAAACTGGCCATCAATGACCTCCAACCAATATTTTGACCAATTTCCACCTAAAATGTATAATTTGGCCTAAAAACATTAAAACATGCTAAATGATGTGAAACTAACATATTTAAGTGATGATTTTGGCCAGGGTATCCCTAAATGGGGCAATGCAATTTATGGGCTAGCTAACTTTGATCAGATCATTTTGAGTCAAAATGCCAAATTTGCACATGGGTGCTTTAGATTGCTCTTTCTTATCAAATATTTTTCACAAGATGCATAGCTTTATTATTTGTTGTTGCAAACTATAGACATCTAAAACTAGCCACCAATGACCTCCAACTAGGATAATGACTAATTTCCACTTAAAATGCACAATTTGGCCTAAAAACACTAAAACATACTAAATGATGTGAAACTGAAATATTTAAGTGCCAATTTTGGCTAGGTATCCCTAAATGGGGTAATGCAATTTATGGGCCAACTAACTTTGATCAGATCATTTTGAGTCAAAATACCAAATTTGTACTTAGGTGCTCTGGATTGTTCTTTCCTATCAAATATACTGCACAAGATGTGTGCCTTCATTATTTTTTGTTGGTAACATCCTAAATGGGATAATGGATCTAATGCATCTAACATTACCTTCCAATTCCAATCCAGTCAAATTTTGGACCAATAATACGGCATTGATCAATTTGAGTAATTTATGCATAAATTGCTTCATCATGCTTAAGAGATAATTAACCCAAATCAAAGCTTAATCAAAAATTCCATGGAAACTTGTTGAATACTTATTTTTGGAAATGAATATTGAATATCTACATCATCAAGTGACCTCATTTCTTGGGAAGACATCCCTAGGCCATAAATGCCACAAATATCAAGATTCATGCCCTCCATGCCTCATCAATGCCTTCCATGATGCCCTCCATGCCTCTTAATTTCCCCTTCTTCGAATGTCATGATTAGGATAATTACAAACTTATTTTTAAAATTTGAATTAATCCTCAACCACACATTTCAATCTTAAGATGGATTATTGAGGTTGATTATGATCAAATCCATAAATCTATAAAAGAGAGCCAAGAACATCATTTCTAAGTTATTTTGGTGCAAATTTATTATGCTCAAATATCTTCAAAGGACTTGATAATGCAAATTTACCATGCTAAATTGATTCTAAGCCAAGCCAAGCTATAATTCAATGGTGTCAAGGAGAGATGGAGGTAGCCAAGCTTCCATTGCCAAGGACCTCATGAGTACAAGCTGAGCAAGCCACCACTACAAAGGCATTTGGAGCATCCAAGAAAGGTGAAGTAATTATTGTGTTTTAATCCTTGCGTTTTAGTTGTGTTTGTCATTTTTTTTATTAACTAAGCTCTCCCTAGTGTTTAGGCCTAGAGATGTTATGCTATTAGTGTGTTTATTTCATTTTATTTTTATTTTAGAACTAATACCATACTAACCATCCTCTCTTGAATCAAATTATTAGATCACATAATGGCATGCCTGGTGGGACCAAATGCATCCTACACATGAATAAGATCATTTTGAAACTCTAAAATATTTATTTGAGCCTTTAAAACTCTTGCAAATTGATTTTCTAACTTTATTTTTTTGTTTTTATTTGCCATGGTTTTTACATAGTAACCGATGTTGACAAAAATATCAACATCTATTACCCACTTAACCGACATCAGTTAGAAAAACTGTCATTGATTAGATATTTGTTAGCCAAATTAACTAATGTCGGTCACTGTGTTTTTACAAAAACATAGACTTGAGAGCTACTTTTTCAAAGTTCATTCTTCTAAGCTAAAAAGAGCTTCAAAGCTAAAGGACATGCTAACAATTTTGTTGTAGGACCAAGCTTGATATTTGTTCAAAACATGTTTAAATCTCCTTTGCATTCTTAAAAATCAATTAGGAACCTTTTTTTGGTGTTTAACAAAGAATTTAGATGTTTTGGTGAATGTTTTCAAAATTTGTAACTAAGACCAAGGGGTCAAATGAATACCACCAAATCTTTCATTTTGGGCTTAAAATTGAATATACTTGTCAATTTTTTTTTACAATAGTTATTTAATCAAATCTTTGTTTGGCAAAAAATAAGAATTATGCATGTATGCTCTTCCATTTATCCCCTATAGGGGAGCCTTGGAATCAAAAGTGCCATTCCTATTGCAAGTAGCCTAGTCCAAGGCTTAGAAAGAAAGTTGTCTAAAGCACTCCCCAAAAACTCATCAAAGTTTGGGTGACCTTAAAAATGACCCTAAAGTTTTTCTACTTTCATGCTTTCTTTATTTTTTATGCATCTTGGCTTAGGAGGGGGACTTTATTACCTCCCACAAGCTATTTAGGGAAGCTTTAACCTAGGGTTTCATCTCCCAACATTGAATTCACTTACTCCTTTAGATCTACATGTGGGACATATTGGTACTTTAGACATCGCACTACACTAAGTGAACAACATGATGTAGTGGTTGTAAAAAGGACTAGACATTTTTGCAACAAGCCAAGTGATACAGACCCAAAATCCATGCTTTTATTTTACATTATTTTGTGTGAAATTCATTATGTAATTGATTCCCCTAGAATGATCAAAATCTTGCTAGTTTTAGTCAACCCTATTTTGCCATACCCTTATTAGGATTTGGACAATTATACTTAGTGTATTTTTGGATCATTTTCTCATTTAGTATGTTTTGAGACTAAAAATTGTTTATTTGTTCATAATCCATGTCAAAACATTGTATTTGAGTTGAGGAGGGTAGTGTTATGCTACCCAAATCATGTCAAACCATTTGTGACTTTGAGTCTTTTGAAGCATAACATAAATCACATCATTTGAGCATGCTTATGCCATTAGGTTACTCAATTATTTTCAAGACTAGTTTACCTTGCACTAAAAACCATTTTTTTTAAACCATGTTATGCATACCATTTAGACCTTTGTATTATATCATCATACTATCTAATCTTGTCTAACTTATTTGGTCAAATCCTAGTTTTCAACATTGAGTTTTCAATTAGCCTTGTCAAGTTTGGATTCAAACATTGATTGATTTATATTTAGGCCTTAATTTGTGGGGTTAATACACAGATATTTCTCTTTTGGGTTTCATAAATTTAGTCAATCAGTTACCCAAATTTAAAAATGATTGATGGTTTATTTGTTTAGTACATATCCTTATCATTGTTTGTGCCTTTATTTGGGAAAACATAGCTTTTATTCAAAGAGCCTTTTGTCTTATGCCTTATGCCAACTGATCATGTTTATGTTTGATTTCATGTGCTGAATCTATGTCAAAGTTATTTCCAAACTTGTTAGATTAAATCAAATCACATCAAGCCTTTGTTTTAAGTATAGCTTTTGATGCTTTTTGGCCAAAAGTCCTAGCACATGCCTATTTGTTTGATCTTAGATTTTGACTCCACATTTGGACAAAAGACCTAGAAACTCAACTTTTCCATTTCTTAAGTTAGACCTTGTTTGGAAAACTTTGACCTAGACCTTTGACATGTCAGTTTTTATTCAGACACTTGACCTTTTGTACGTATGACATTTGACATTAGACATTTGATGTTAGATTATTTTATACCAAGTCTTAACACAAATCATTTTGGAAATACAGCTCCACTTTTAGACTATATTGGAGATATAGCTCCACCCCTTTGACCAAGTTAGACCAAGCTTGTACCATTTTTCCTTTAGACATAGTTTTTTCAAAGTTTTTAAAACTTTAAGCCTTTTTTTTTAAAGCTTTCATCATTTACATAGATATGTTTCACTACACTTATGGTGGAGTCATATACAATCCAAATTATGATATAATGGTCACACAAAATTCCACTAGGAACCCCTATAGAGAAATATTTTCTAAGGAGTTTTATTATTCTTCCTACAATACTCCATATGGGGAACATAGTCAAAATCCACAAAATCCAAATTGAGACCTTGATTGGCATGAAGAGGCTTGTGAGGAAGACTTTAAACACCCAACTATAAATAATGTTGTTTTAGATATGAATCCATACCCTCTTTTCAATAATCACTACACAAAACATAGTCAAAAACTAGCTTATGAACCAACTCATGACTAGGATGATATGGTTTATGAGGAATAATTAGATGCTTTGGCTTGTGCAAGTAATTAGGCTCCACCACATCATACCATTTCTATTCCAAGATCATAATATCACACCATTCCCATACCAAGACCTCATCCTTTGGTTTGTGTGAGCAATCAAGTTCTATAATGCCAAACCATTTCTATACTAGGACCTCATCCTTTGGCTTGTGCAAACAATCATGCTCCACAATGCCCCTTCATCATTCTAGGACCTAGTCCTTTGACTTGTTTAGGAAACCAATCCCCATAATGCCCTATCATTACCATATCAAGACTTTGTCCTTTGGCTCATGTGAGCAATCATGCTCCCTAAGGCCTTACCATTATCTAACCACAAATCATTACTCATCTATTACCAATCCCAGCCTAACCTCAACCAATCCAATCATTTGAAGACTAAGCTGTGTTCAAAACTAGTATTTTAAAACTCATTGGAAACTAAGGCCAAGCCAACCAACTAATTTGATATTTTTCTATCAAATCAACCATTTTTGATAAGTTAGCCTATGATAAATTACCTATTGGTCCTATACCAGTTGTCGAGAAGTCTCACTCTGATGAGCCAATCTTTGTTGAGTCACTTCTTAATGATTATAACCACCTTTGGGCAAATCATTATCTAGACTATGTGCCTATTTTTCAAGAGCATCTTATTGACAAGATAGTCTCTAAGGAGTTGTCTCTTGACCTTTTTCCCATCCTAGAGGAGTCTCACTTTGACAAACCAATCTTTGTGGAGCCCATCATGCTGTTACAAGTTGTTACTTATCCAATACCAAATATTCAACAAGACATCATTATATTAGAGTACCCATCAGATGAAGAATCAGAGTTAGAGTTAGGTTTTACTCTTAGACTAACATTCAATTTAACATTAGAATATGAACTTGAATCAACATCAATCTCAACATTAGATTCAAATTCCCTTGAGTTAGAATCAAATTTAGGTGAATAATATGTTCATGACTATTACAACATTGGTTACACATGCCTCGAAGATCAATTTGAATACATTTGTGATCCTTCTACAATTTTTGAGGACGAGTAATTTAACTTCAACACAAGTTATCCTTTTATCTTTTATGAGGATTTTGTAGCCTCTCCCCATTATATTACCATTCCACAAGCCATTACCATCAACCAAAATAGCCATATCATTGACATTCCATCTTCCACAAGTGTTGATTGGGATTGATAGAATCACACTTTGTTGAACTGCATCCATGACAACATAGTAATTAAAGAAGAGTAAGGAGGCCAAGACCACATTCAAATAGCAGAAGAACACTTTCCTAGTGAAACCTTTTTTAATGTGCTAGGGGAAAAGCAAAGTCATAACTCAACATATTTTAGTGAAAATTTTTCAAAAGCGCTAGAAGACAATCAAAGTTAAAAGTTAACATTCCTTAGTGAAACCTTCTCGAAGGTGCTACAAGATAATCAACATAACTTCATTGGTTAAAAACTCATTAAGGAACTAATAGTTGAGCACAAAAATTCTTCACTACTTGATGAAGACAAAATCAAAGATAAAATCAAAATACCTTCAATTCTACAGCCTAATCAAATGGTAGCTACTCTCAAGATCAAATAACAGAAAAATATGGTGGTCCTATCAAGAGAACAAGTCTTCAGCCCCACCACAATCAAAATTATGTCAAATTTGGCATCAACAACATTACATGTGACTAAAAGTCTTGATATTCATTTATTTCCCCACTATTATACATTCCATTATCATCTACCATTCCATTTCATAGTCAGACCCACCATTATATTTACCATCCATGGTTGCACTTTCCTTTATAGAGGCTATAAAAATATCTTGTCTCAATGTTTGAAGGAATCAAAATCAATAAACAATGAAGATCACAAAAGCATTCTTAGCAACAAAATCTATAGGCCATTATTAATAGAGCAATTATTTTGATGAGGTGTAGGCTAGCAATTAACATGATCAAGTATTTTGTTTGTATCATTTGTTGATTAGGATGCATATCTCCCCATCAATAGGAACAATAAAATCAAAAACCACACCCAGGACAAAAACATGTACCATATCATCTCACATTGCCATTGCCATTGTTGTATATCCATTTTCCATTATTATAGATCCCAACCATTCACCCCACCACTTGGGGGAAACCATCTTACCATTTTACCCAATCTATCTAGATCATCATTATCCTAAGAAAGACCATACCATACTATTATTCCATTCTTATCTAGACTAAAGCCTATTTTTAGTCATCCTACCCAATCCTATTTTAATCTTGGTTCCTTTGGTTCTTCCTATAATTTTTGTGAGAGGATTCTGATCAAGTTTAAACAATCAATCCAATCTATGTTTTAATGATAGTCTATGAAAGTAGTGTGACAATTGATTTGGTAAAATATCTTTCATCCTATTTTAATCTTGGTTCCTTTGGTTCTTCCTATAATTTTTGTGAGAGGATTTTGATCAAGTTTAAACAATCAATCCAATCTATTTTTTAATGATAGTCTATGAAAGTAGTGTGACAATTGATTTGGTAAATTATCATTCATCTTGTCAAGTTTGTTTATGTGAGCCTAATTGTAACTGCCTATGGGCAAATTAGTGTTTCACTAGTCTTGCTACTTATCATAACTACCTATGGGAAAATTAGTATCATTGACCTATGCCATTGTATCCTAGTTATAATCACATATGAGAAAACTATGGGAACACTTGTTTATCATGCATTGCCACATCACATTACCATTACTATTTTCATTTGATTGGCCATTTGCCAGATTTGAGAACTTATTGGGACCTAGTTGGTTTTTCCCCACCTTTTGTGTGGATGGAATTACTATGACTTGAGGTCATTTTAGGACTATGTGGGTCATGCTCAATTCATGTTGAGGTCACTTCAGTCCCCCTTTTCATATGCTCTTGCCATTTTGTGAGTAACTTAAGCCAAATGCTCTCAACATTTTATGAGTAGGTATCTTTTCATTCTCTAACAAGTTAAGATACCTCAAAATTCCAAAAACATTCATAACATTTCAAAAATAAAAAAATATTTATCCTATCTAAGCCTAGTTAGTTATCCTTGATCTACCTTAATATGGCATGGTCATTGTTAGGATGTTTTGTTTTGCTTTTATTTTCAAGCTTTCTATTTGTTTGTTTATTTCAAGTTATTTATTTGTTTGTTTTTTTATTGCTTGCCTATTTATTTGCTTTTAGCATTGTTGCCTCGACTCAGTCTATGTGTTCATTGGGTGATTCCTTATGCACATTATTCTTGAGTCCGTCTATATTCATATATTAACATTGTCATCATGGTTTTTATCATTGGTGCATTTTTTTTTTGAGTATTTATTAGATTGGGAGTCAGTCCTTATGCATATTTCAACCAAGTCCTCATGATGTTATATCATGATTCCTACTGACATGTGCTATAATAAACCTCAGCTTCAAGAATTCTATTCAGTATTGGTAGCATCTCTTCGACACTGACATCTCAATTCAATCCTAATCATATCCCAAATAGAGTAATTAACCATAAAAAATTTTCAACTTTTATTAGTTTGGACGAGCATCTCCCTACTAGTAGGTTGTTCTAATTACCCTCTATGCTAAGTTATTATCATCCTTGGCAAAGTTTATATTGTTTTCCATAATCTAGGTCCAATGATTATAACCACCTATAGGTAAATCATTGCACACTATCCCACCTACATTTTTCAATGATTATAACTACCTTTGGGCAAGTCATTATGTTGTCACCACTTTACTTTTTTTTACCTATACAGGGGCATGTTTTTATCTTGTTTATCTGTCCTAATTGGGGTAGCTCCATCTTCTCAATGATTATAAACACATTTGGGAAAATAATTGTGTTATCATACCATGTTACCATTATCAGTGTACAAAGATTATAAATGCCTTTGGGCAAACCATTGTATACCATCCCACTTGCATTCTCAATGATATTGACTACTTTTTCACTATCATTATGTTTTCACTCCATCTTTCCTTTCTTTGGTCCCCTAGTTTCACTTATTTATTTTTGAAGGACCGTTTTTCAATCTACTTGTGTCAACTATTCCCTTTAGGGGGAATCATATAGTTAGTTTATCATAATTACAGTTATAGGCATACATGACCTTTTCATTCTTTGAGGAGACATTACTATGCTTATAACTTGCAATGCCTTCCCAAATAAGGGCAAATTGTAGACACCTAAAACTAGCCACCAATGACCTCCAACCATGATTTTGACCAATTTCCACTGAAAATGTAGAATTTGGCCTAAAAATACTAAAACATGTTAAATGATGTGAAACTGACATATATAAGTGTCGATTTTGTCTAGGGTATCCCTAAATGGGGCATTGCAATATATGGGCCAGCTAACTTTGATCAGTTTATTTTGAGTCAAAATTCTAAATTTGCACCTAGGTGCTCTAGATTTCTCTTTCCTATCAAATATTCTACACAAGAGGCATGCATTTATTATTTGTTGTTGCAAACTATAGACACCTAAAACTAGCCACCAATGACCTCCAACTAGGCTTTTAACCAATTTCCATCTAAAATGTATAATTTGGCCTAAAAACACTAAAACATGATAAATGATGTGAAACTAACATATTTAAGTGCCAATTTTGTCTAGGGTATCCCTAAATGAAGTAATACAATTTATGGGCCAACTAACTTTGATTAGATAATTTTGAGTCAAAATGCCAAATTTGCACCTAGGTGCTCTAAATTAATCTTTCCTATCAAATCTTCTTTATAAGATGCAAGCCTTCATTATTTTTTATTGGTAACATCCTAAATGGGATAATAGATCTAATGTATCTGACATTGCCTTCCAATTCTAATCCAATCAAATTTAGGACCAATAATAGGGCATTCTGATCAATTTGAGTAATTTGTACACAAAGTGCTTAATCATGATTAAGATCTAATTAACCCAAATCAAGGCCTAATAAAAAATTCCATGGAAACTTGTTGAAAACTTATTTTTGGAAATGAATATTGAATATCTACATCATCAAGTGACCTCATTTCTTGGGAAGACATCCCTAGGCCATAAATGCCCCAAATTTCAGGATTCATGCCCTCTATGCCTCATCAATGCCTTCCATGATGCCCTCCATACCTCTTAATGTCCCCTTCTTCCAATGTCATGATGAGTATAATTAAAAAATTAATTCTAAAAATTGAATTAATCCTTAACCACACATCTCAATCTTGAGATGGATGGTTGAGGTTGATTCTGATCAAATCCAAAAATCTATAAATAGAGAGGCCAAGAACATCATTTTTAAGCTATTTTGGTGCAAATTTATTATGCTCAAATATCTTCAAAGGAATTGATAATTCAAATTTACCATGCCAAATTGATTCCAAGCCAATCCAATTTATAAGCCAAAGGTGTCAAGGAGAGATGGAGGTAGCCAAGCTTCCATTGCCAAAGACTTCATGATCACAAGCTAAGCAAGCCACCACTACAAAGGCATTTAGAGCATCCAAAGAAGGTGAAATAATTATTGTGTTTTATTCCTTGCTTTTTAGTTGTGTCTATCATTTAGTTTTGTTAAATAAGCTCTCCCTAGTGTTTAGGCCTAGAGATGTTATGCTATTAGTGTGTTTATTTCATTTTGTTTTCATTTTAGAACTAACACCATACTAACCATCCTCTCTTGAGTCAAATTCCTAGATCACAAGATCTACCCAGGGACATCATCTCATCGATCCATTGGTTTAGGGATTTACTCCTACTAATCACATAGGACTAAGTAATGCTCAGGTCCTCTAAGGGGATCAGATTTAAGTCCTCAAATTTCTTCATTATGATTAACTTCATCAAGTTGATTATCTTACTATCATATTCCCCATGTGTAGTTTCTACCTTGAGGACTCTATTATATATGTAAAATTCCTTTACCTTGTATTGAGCCAAGGTATTCATCATATCAAACATCTCTTCCATACACCATTCTACTTTTATTATAGTTTGCTATGATAAGGTGGTCTTGTGTTATTGCTCCAAGTTAGTTATTCTTTGCTACACTCCTTTAACCAATTCAACAACCAAATCCATAGCTACTTGGAGAGCTGAGAGGGGATCCTCCTCATACTGCTATTGTTGGCCCTACCTAGCCTTTTTTGTCTTTGTCAACTCAAACAAGGTATCCTCTAATTTATACATGATTATCTATTCTAGGTGGGTAACCTTTCTCTTGGTTACCCTCTTCATTACCCCAGCCTTCTTGCTAAATTTAAACATAACTTGGGGAAAGCCTATTATGACCAAGTCTAGGTTCTCCATTATAGCCAATTACATTTTCTTAATCCATGATTTTTCCAAAGAACCATTTGGAGGCTCTAATGATGGAGGTAATAGCTAGGTTGTAGTCAATCCTTAGAAAGTATATGTTTGGGAGTTATATGTATATGTGGCCAATAAAAATGTCGAGCTAAGGAATGAAGAAGAACTAGTGCTAGTAGAAAAACTAGTTTTGAATAGGGGAACTTGGGGAAGTATGATAGTGGGCCTATTTTTAGGTATTTGTGGACTAGTTATAGGCATAGGCTCAAGCACGATTGGGGGTAAATTGGCAATTATTCAGAAACTAGAGGTGGATGATATGATGAAGGGGTTAATGATAGGTAATGGTATGGTCACATGCCTAATTATAGGTCTCGTGAGAGGCGTATATAGTAGGAGGTTGATATGGTCTAGATTTGGGGGGACCAAATATGCCTAGGGGATGCTTATAGAGGAAAGAGGGAGGTAAAAAAATACATTCCTAACTTGTAATACTTGATCCTTCTCTAGTAGAAATAAGGGGAGGCAATGGCTAAGTTAAATTTGTTGGTGTAGGAGTGACTTTCACCTCCACTAAAGGTGTTTCCTATGTTGAGGTAGCACCTTGCATTTGGGATAGGCTACTAGATGGGACCCCTAAGGTGGAACACTGATCAACTTGTTTCTTTACACTAGCTCCTCCCTTACCCAAAGTGGGAGACAATGCCTAGAGTATTCTTTAATTGAGTTGTGGGTCTATTAGGCCTTCTTCTTTAGCACTAGCAGTATAGACTAGAGATGTTGATGCTCCAACTTTGTATCTTATTATTTTAACACCTAAAAAAAATACACTATCTAGTCTTCCTTTCACCCAAGTGATATTTATATCCTTTAACCTCTACTTGACTTCAACATCATTACCTAAATTAAGGTATAACTAGTCTCCAAACTTAGGCTCCTAATGATACATAATGTTGAGGGCCACCTTATGTTTGACATAGTGATTAAATGTTAAGTGTGTATGATTCCATTCTCTATTTATGTCCTTTTATAGACTAAATTTATATATTTGGTTGGTATCATCCATGATTGAGTGCCAATTCTCAATTTTAAATTAACTGATGTTGGTTAATTAGGGATGGACCGGTCCCTTCTTCTTATTCTTACACAGTCCATCTAATCTTGTGATTAGTTAGAAGGCAATCTCCTACTTAGAAAACTTGTCTAGCATTGTGGTGGGAAACCTAAATGGGGCTATCCTAATTCTCACCACTCTAAATATGGTGTAGTTAGGGTAATACTAGTAGGCTCCCAATACACTAAGTATTGACTTGATATCTTTGGATAGACTAGGCATAGTACTTTTGTGGATGGCCTTGTACATGATTAGGTAGAACTTCTTGGTAATAGCCTACATCTCCTTTTTGTACCTATAAATTCTTAACTTTGTGAAGACATGGGGGATGGTCCATTTCAAGTTTGGATCCTAATTTATAAATTGGGGGAATTTTAGAGTGGCATAGATGGTATCAACCAAGTAGGACATCATATATAAATGATTTTTTTGGTTGGTCATAGTATTCCTATTTTGGGTAGCCAAATTGTAGGAAATTATCTCTCCAAGAGGGGAAGTGGTGGAGTTATCTATGATCATGGATAGAAGTATAACCCACTTCTCATCCACATGTCCAATGTTCTCAACTTCATGCAACTTATTCATCATGGACATACCCATTCTCACCCATTTTTTGAATTGGGTGATGGGGATATAATTGACTTGAAAGCAAACCTCCTTAGGTTTTCTACCAAGATTCTTAAGACTTCTTTGAAGTTATGTGAGTTGAGCCACTAGGTTACAGTTTCTTGATTGTAAATAATATTAGGCCTATCCAAATCATAGTAGGCTTGAAAAGTTAACACAACTATAAAGGTGATATCATTAATTAAATTGAAATATTTTATCATGTTATTTATACACCTGATTGAAAGAATATTTGATGGACCAAGTCCACATAAGGGAGTACCTCTAGATTGGATGCAACCTTGTATAATCCTACAAAATTAAGCACTAAGATATTAGACCTTTCCTCTGCAACATTGGGAGCTTCCTCATCATCATTATCCTAATTTAAATTCCTCTTCACATGATAGAATAAATTATTGTAGTGATTATCCTTAGTGGACAATGCAATGGAATTTAAGCTAGTGTCTTGGAAGACTATGTTCATTCCATATGAATAGAGAAATGGAACACTCTAACTTAGGGGTTTTAGACATTCTTTCTTTGGCCATAGCTTTCAAATTTTGATTGATGATCTTATATATTGTCTTTAGAAAATGACACAAAGCACTTCAAAGTTATTTAATAGATATCAATTAAAATTAAATGAAAATCCTTGAGACTACAAGATTTAAATTCTAGATTTTTGGAATTTTGAATTGTAAGATATGAGTCATAAATGGCAAGTATATTTTATTAACTTTGACTTAAATTCATGTTGGCTCTTCAGTTTTGTTCTAACAGCTTCAAAAATCCACTTTTGGAGATTAACCAATCATTGTTCTTAGTTTGTCCATGCATTTTATTATCATAGGCTTGACTTTTCCCTTAAGGTAACTTGGCTTTATAACCACCAAAATGAGCCCCATCAAAATTTAATTTACTCCAAAAACCATCACTTTATGGACAACTATGTGGGTTTTAGGTGTCATACTTGACATGCATTTTACATTTAGCATTACCTCATGTATCTTAAACCTTTTACTTAAAATATTGGGCTACCTAGGTGTGTTGCACAATATTATACCAAGTGGCATATTTTGATTGGATGATGGTTCCTTTTGATGTTTTATGGTTCAAACCCTTTTGTCTTGGGTTGATATGGTCTTAGGACCCCTTCTAGCTCACCAAATGGTAGGATTTCATTATCTCACACTATCACATGGCTTTGTTAAATATGACTTTTGATGGAACTACCTATTGCAACACTTTGACACATGTCAACTTTTGATTGGATTGATATTCATTGGGTTTCACAACTCCCTTTGATCATGTATTATCATGAGGTAAAGGGGTCCATGTGTCACCAACACATTGGTATTTATTTGTTATATGGATTCCATGTAGTATCTAGTTATTCAAGATTGGGTGACTAAGTGATAGGTGTCACCTTATCATACATTCATGGTGTTGTTATAATTGAGCTTTAATTTTTAGTCTGGGGTCATGAAAGGCATAACTACCTACCAAGTGTCATGATATGGTTGGATCGCTCTATCATGGAACTTTGAATGTAACTTGTATATGAAATTAGAAATGTGTTAGATCTATAAATCAATCCTAACTTAGAGAAGATAGATCATACTTACATTTCCAATTGGGAATACATTAGATAATTGGGAATATGACCAATATGTGGATCTACTAGACCCAATTAAGGGATATTTTATCACAAAAATAATACTAGGGATGGTTCCAAAGTTTCCAATAAAGAAAAATCAAGTAATAATCCTAACTAAGCTATATGTTTTCATATTTACTAAACTAATAACAAGTAAATCAATGTCTAATCTAGTGCTCACCATAACTTATGACACAAAGTGGGGGTAATAAACAACAAAATTAAACATGCATAAGAGACATATACTCACATCAATGTATATATAATCCTAATGTATGAAAGATAAGTGCAAATGCATATGTATCTACTCTTACAAAGGAGGAACAAAGTTAGGAATACTTACCTTTGAAGACAAACCCATTAATCCTCAATCTCCCCCTTGGCCAAGGTGATTTGCAAGAGGTTATTGTGGTATGTAGAGATGAAAAGGATAAATCAACTCTAGGATACATAACCTATCAATTCATCCAAAAGAATTCTCCATAAGTCAAGATCCATATCTCCAAAGAAATTATGAAACCCTAAGCTTACCATCAAGTAGAATGGTGGATAAGTAGATGCATAATAGCTCTTACTTATTATTCTATTTTCTAAATAATGGCAAAATGATCTTGTATATATAGGTGGTTTTAACCCTAATCCCTTCTAAAAGTTTAGGTTGATAGGGTTGACCCAGTCAACCTAGTACTAATATTGACAAAAATTCACTAGGTCAAGGGCTAGGTCATCCAAGAGCTGACCTAAACCCTAAATGAATTTCACCAATAAGAGTACAAGGTCAACCCAATTGGCCTAGTACTGTAAACTATGAAAAGGGGTTTTATGTTAGAAAAATGGGGATAAAAAGTGGGAAATGTTTGGAGGAATATATAAAAGAGAATAACAAGCTTAGGGGAATGGTTTTTAGGAGAAAAGTGTGTAGATAACAAGTGGAAAAAGGGACAAACATACTACAAATCACCAATGGTCTACCCACCCCTTTCCTAGAGCACCCCTTAGGGCATGCACTCAGAAAGATTAAGACTTAACAAGTTACTACAAGATAAAGAGCATCAATAATTTATAAAAGTTTTAAAATATCATGTGTATACATATGCCCACTTGAATCTCATCACATGTCACATAAGTGCAACACAAGATGGTGCTTTGGGAATAGAACATGACTACACATAATGTTGATCTTAAGTAAAGTATAGTAAGGAAAAAATAAGATAAATGAAAGGATATAATCAAAAAACATAAATTTACTTACCTTAGTGTTATAGATAGATAAGAATATTGCAAGATATGTGAAGGCAATCAATGTAAGGAACATTAGGTGAAAGTATAAAGATTAGTGCAAAAAGAGAAAAATTTTGATTTTTTGAATAGGGAAATATAAAATTGGAAACAATTCTCTATGATGTCATGATTATAGAGATATTTACGGTTAAAAAAATGAGTGAGTAAAAACAAAGATAATCAAAATAAGGAATCTAGTGGTAAATATTTGAAAGGTAAAGAATTGTGAATTGTAACTTTAAATAGGATGAAAAGAAAGCCATTTGCTATTGTTTTATTTATTTTGGGAGAAAAATAGAGCTCTGAGAGATCTAACAAAATCTGAAAGAGCCAAGATAGTGAGGAGATGATAGTTGAGATTAGAAGGATGCCTAACAACTGCAATAGGTGCAACATAAATAGGCAACTAAGAATTTCAAATTTATTTTGAGTATTTATTAAAAATTAAGTGTTTTATAGAAATTTGTAAATTAGACGATTTATAGAAATGAAAATGAATTATAATAAGTTTTTAAGGGTACTTGAGGCCAAATGGGAAAATGGGTTGAAATAAATTAGAGTAATAAATGTTAAAGGCATTTATTATAAGTGGGTTAAAGAGTCAATAATTTGAGCCAACTAGGTTGACCGAGTTAACCTAGTAGGTTAAGAATATTGATTTGACACTTTTGACTTAGTAGGTATGCATCAACTTGGTTGGTTTAGGTAGAGTAAAGAATTATTACCCTTGTGCCAACTTAGTCAGTGAGTACACACTATTGACTTAGTATAAAGTGGAAAATAAAAGGGTCAACTGAGTTTATTAAGTCCACATGGTCAACCTAGTATCATTTGGTCAACTTAGTATGTGACTGAGTGGATGGTATAGTACTAAAATGCAAGAATTAGGCCAAAATACTAAATTTAAGATCTAGGTTAATTGAGTAAACAATGAAATGGCTAAGTATGCTAAGAATAGATGAAATTGGTCAATAAATGAATAGACTAAGGTAAACTAGGTCCATTTTTATTAAAATTTAAAAAGAATGTATTTGATTATAAGTGACATAGAGGTTTAATACATCTTTTATTTTTTGATGGCTATAGGGGTGCTGAAGATTCTAGTGATTAATGGATGTTTATTGGATACTAGAACTATTGGAGTAATTGACAGAGGTGAACCAAGTTAGGTTAGTTACACTAGGCTTAGGAGGTATCATGGAGATGCATCAAGTTCCACTGAGTGTTGATTTAGTAGTCATATTCATGGGAGCCTAAGAACATTTAACTAATAACTTTAGGTGGGTGGTGGATGGGGATACCATCAAGGTGGGTATCACACTAGAGGATGTCCATTATTTACTTGTACTTTTAATAGGAGGGACACTAGTGATCATAGGGATACCAGATGGGCAGGAGGAGAGATGATCATTAGCCTAATGGGTGACTTGCTCAAATAAGATATATCCAAGGTTGAAGGTGAGCCTTTTAATTTATATATATCTTAGATTATGGATATTTATAAGGTAGTGATAGGACTTATCACAACATGAGTACTGTGTCACAAGTCAGATGGCACGGTACCACTATATATGATAGCCTTATGCCAGTTGATATTAGAGTAGGGGTCACTCTATGACTTGGGTTCTATCATCTGGGTTTAACCCATGTATCATATGTATTGGGTATCTAAAATGTGGTATAGTGGTATTAATAAGTTCCTAGATATATGAGAGGTTTCCAATGTATTAACTAGCTAGGTTGCCTTATGTGGTTGATGATCGATTGCCTTGGGTGCTGAGATAGAATTAAGATCAGGTAATGAAGGCCATGCCCCACATGATAGTGGTATAGATGGTTATGAGAGAATATATTTTATGGAAATTTTATGCAAACATTGTAATAATTTTGTCAAATTAGAGGATAGTGGCACCAAAGTTGGTATGAGCATGGATTATAGACCACTAAACCTAGTAGATAGAATCACATCTAGTGGCATACTTACCAAGATAGTATGGACTCCCTCACTTGGTGGATATTATAGTGGTGCCCTCATTTTTAGCTAAGCATGTCATAGAATTGAGGGGGAGAGGAAGAAAAAGACCACTAGTTATGAGACCAGAGATCACACCATGATGTGAGAGACCATAGATAGGTCAAGCATGATGGCCAATAAATAGAGAGGACATGGATGTGGATATAGGAGTATTGTAGGTACCAAAACTGAAACCATAGCAAGAGGAGCAACAAAATCCTTAGTTACACCACTGATAAAGATGTCAGTGATGAGAGAGAGCACATAGGGTGGTCATGTAAGATGACCCATTAGTTAACTTAGGGCAGATTTGGTTTATAGAGGCACCACTGAGGCAAGGCTTGAGATAGGCATAAGTGGTAACCCCAAGGTTTACATTGATTGGGAGGTATCCCATAGATGAGGTACTCAAGGTTTGAATTGATAGAGAGACTATGCTTAACAGTTGAGCGATGGGGAGGTGGTGTTAGGTGACATTTAAATAGGTAATAAATGGTTAAAATTTGCTTAAGTTTTGAAAATAGAATACTAGTTTTATAAGATTTCATAGCTATGTGATAGATATAGATATATTTTTTAGATATATTTATGATCTAATATCTATCTAGTTGGAATTTTGTAGATCCTATGAAAGAGGAGGAGACTAGATGGGGATTCCTAGTGAGGAGAACACTCTATGATATCCTATATAGGGCATTGACACCATACGACCCTACTAAACTAGATGATCCTATGGTAATATCTACCCTAACTGAGGAAAGCTAGTTCAGACTAGTAGGAGAGGCCATGAGGTGATTAAAGGAATGTGAAGATGGGTTACATATACTAGTAGGAGTGGGAGTAGGAGAGGCATAGGCATGTGAGGTCTTGGCTTAGGAGAGAGCTACATATTTGGCTACTGTAATGTAGCTAGGATAGGTACAAGCCTAGGTGGACAACCTAAAAGGATAAGTAACATGATTGAGATCATATACATCCTCTTTACAATGTACTATTCAAAAGGGATTGTCTGAGGCATCTATGGGCAATATGGGTAGGCCATGATATAGACATGATAGAGCCCAACCTTAGAGATAGAGTGATGTATTATTGTACATTCTTATTAAAACACATTATATATATATATATATATATATATATATATATATATATATATATATAATTTTGATATTTGGATGTTAATCTTATGTCTTTGTATTGTGGTTGTGGTTGTGGATGCATTCATATATTTCTTTCTAGCACATGTATTTTTCTTTTGTTATATATGCTATAGGAAATATATGTGGGGTGTTTTATTTTGTATCATTATGTAGTACACATGCATGGTTAAAAATAAATAGGCAAAAAGACTTTAGAAAAGTATAATTAATAATTTAAAAAATGCACTACATACTATATCATGATGGTAAATATGACTAAGTATAAGAAACCAAAGAGTGGTAAACAAGAGGGTAAAAAGTTGTTTTTAAACCAGGAAAAAGAGTTGGAACCTAATTAAAACAAGCAAAATTAACTAAATCATGTTGGGAAGTATGAAAATAATGTAATAAAATGGAAAGTATGTAAAAGAATAATGGTATAAAAACAAATCAATTAAGTCAATCAATCATAATTAATCACATTGGTAAGTATTAAAGAGAAATAAAAATGACAAAAATGGTCTTAAATTAATCACACTAATTCAATTTGGGAAGTATGAAAAACTTAAGAAAAGTGGTTGAATTCTTACATGCAATCAGAAAATAAGAAGATAAAAGTGAAATATTAATGAAGTAAGAATAAAACATACTAAATAAATATGGGAAGCATGTCCATGATATGTAACATTCATTTGTGAAGATTAGGTAAAAATGAATGTTTTTAATGTGAAAATTTGGTAATTTGTGAGGAAGGCTAGGTCTTATCCATAGTCTTATAATGCAACTCACAAATGGAATCCCTAGGGGAGTGATCAATGAACAAAACAATATTTCTCAAGGGCAAATATGAGGATTATAGGGAGTGAAAAATGGAATGTAAAAATCATAATTTAGGTATCTTATGAGAAGACCTTAGGAGACATGAGGTATACTAAGGACATGAGAAGACACTAAATGAATAGTGACCATCAATATATAGAGGATACATGTTCATTATAGAGATAAAGATGCGTAGATAAATAAGTGTGAGACTAAGATAAAATCATGTAGGTAGTTTTGAGCAAGAAAATTAAAATAGACCTACCTTCCCATGACATGTTCCCCATTCCTTAGGACCCCTTACCGAGTCATCGATCTACTATGAAGATTAGGTACTTGCATGAAAAAGTAGGTAGCACTAAAATATTTTTTTGTTCTTCTTTCTAATCTATTGGCCTAACACACCCCAATGGACATTGGATATATCATTAGGCCAATTGTGGAGTTTGATTTTCGATTATAAGAAGGAGATGTGCTTAGAATCGTGTTTTTTAATGTGATTTAACTTTTGAGAATTTTGAATGTTGCCTTTTGGATCATTGCCTTTTGTTAAATGATGTGGATTTTGAATGTTTTTTTGGATTTTAAGACTCCTCCATACAGACTTGGAATGACCAATCATGAGAGATAGAGTGATATACATGAGTGAGATTTAGGCTTAGGTTATAGGAAGCTAAGTATCCAAAGACAAGATTGACTATAACACTTAATCTTAACGATGAACTAGCGTGATATATAAAGTCTCAACCATGTGTATACTTAGTTTGTGAAAGGGAAAAAAGGGGAATAAAGGAGATCCAAAGTGTATTGGTAAAAGGATATTATAATGAGATGAATTGTTTGCTAACTGATCACTTGGTAAAGAAGGAATGACTAAAGGGAACAAGGTTTGGATAACCAAGTCATAATAATAATTATCCATGTTTATAGAGATAAGATAGAAAACAATCATGAAAAATAATAAAGTGATCATAAGAAAATGAAATAAATAATAAAAATAAGGCAATGGTAAATACAAAACCCATAGTCACCATGTAAGATAAATATTTGACATAATGCCAAATGATATAAAAAATAGATAAAGATATATTTGGAGCACACATCCAATCCAAATGAAAATGTAAGAACACCATGCATGTGTTCATAAGTGATAATATATTTATCCATAACATCTAATAAGTCTCTATGTAGTTGAATGTGAATTTCATCTAATGTCTCATCAATCTTCAGTAAAAGTTGAGAAAATACTTCACGTCAAATATCCTTGATTAAAAATGTAAGAATGTTTGAAGGATCATGCTAAGGAGGACTATCATGCATGGGATTCTCAAGAGAATTCATGGGAGTGGTTTCTATAGGAGATTAAGTGGTCACTAGTGAGGAAGGAGCCATGAGTTAGGGACTCATGGGTGGAGAAGGATCCATAGTTGAGGGAGGGTCTATGGGTGAGGGACTCATGGGTGGAAGAAAAAAAGGTGTAGAAGGGACCATAGAAGGAGATGGAGCCATAGGACGTGGAACCATGGGGGAAGAAGGGGGAGCCTTATTGTAAGAGTGACCTATGGGAAGAAGGGTATAAGGTACAAGAATGGTTAAGAAGTGATCCTTGAGATGCTACTGAAGGATGTAACAATGATCAATGTGATGTGTGCCATATTGGTGCTAGAGGCAATATATCTCTCCATACTAGGAAGATACATAGGTAATAATTTTTGGGGAGGTATAGCCTTATCTAAGGACTGAGGAGTATTAGGATACAAAGTGTCAATATATTTTTTCATCTTATGATAGTGCATGGATGAATGGTTATATGTGTCATGGAAGTAACAGATATGCCTATGAGAAATCTTGGTATGTGTACTCATAAGAGTAAGTGTAAAAAAACAAGGAGGTTGGTATAGGGAACAATATCTAGTCTAATGACTGGTAACTTCATGAATGTCATAATAAGGTTGATCAACCCATTTGGTGGACAAAAGAGCTAACTACAATAAGGGGAGTAAACCATCACCAAGAGAAGGTGGGGATGGTAGAGAGATTGGATAAGGATTGACTGTAAGAGTAATAGGATCAAAAGTAGGATTAGACTTAGCTAAAGTAGGTGTGGGAATGGGTTTTGAACTAGGCTTTATTGATAGAGGGGTAAGGTCCACAAAATGTTGAAGGAGAGGTAGATGAATCTCATGGATAATTAGGCTATAGGGGTCATGGTACCTAACAAAGCAATAGGGACCAATCATAACATGATCCATAATCATACTCCTATGAGGTTCTTTAAAAACTAGATGTCTCCTCACAATCTCTACCCTATGATAAAGAGGAAAAATTCTAAAATTAAGAATGATATAAGATGGAACATGGGAAGATATACTAAAAGACTGAAGCAATGATAATGAATAATCTCAACATCTTAGGCTTGAACTAGACATCTTAAGAATGGACCATCTAAGGTATAACCATCATCATAATAAGGTATATTAAGATTAATGGTGAAGGTAGGGATGACCTTGTCATTAGATGTGGTGTGATGAATGGAATGTTGTGTCTTAGTTAAGATAATGGGGATGTCATCATAATGAGGTTGATGAGAATAAGTTTGCAAAGAAGTAGGAAGATGATAGATGAAATGAAGTGAGAGATCAAAAAATTTAATCTTAATGTTGATCTTATTAAGCTCATCATCATTAGAATCTATGAGGTTAGGGGGAATATTCCCAATGAGTTTAGGATGACCATTGTAACCTTGATTAGAATTGATGGGGAAGTTAAACCATTGAGATTCATGAAATGTAATGCTTGGCAAGGGTCCAAGAGTAGGAATCTTGAATACACCCTCGTCTTGGAATTGTTCTAAATTAAAAGGATTTATGTCACCCTAAATCCTATATATGGCTCCATTGTGAGGAAATTTGATGCATTATCAAATGGAGGATGCAACTGCTCTCATACAATGAGTTAATAGCCTACCAAGAAAAATGTTTTAAGATAGAGGAAAGTAAAATATCATCACCTTCACATGGTGGGATGATAATGGGGAGCCACACACAACCTAAAGGATGAATTTTCCTTCATTAATAGACTTGACATGTGTTGCATGTGGATTTAAGGTTGCATTCTAAATATCTAAGGGTTTTGATAAAATTGAGAGAGGAAACATAAGTACCAGAACCCTCATCAATCAAGGCATGCTTGACTTGGATATCACCAATTTAAACACTAATTAAAAGAGGAGGATCATCCACATGAAGTATAATCTCATTGGGAATCATGGAAACAATAGGAAATTTGAGGGATAGAGAAGTGTCCATTATTTCATCAGCATGTATGGACATCTCTTTGCATTATTGCAAAATGTTATCTTCTAATCTAGATAAGGTGGCTTCATGTCCTACTAAAGGAGGATTAGGGATGTTCATTTCAAACAAAATATGCATAAGATGATTATGATGACATGAATAGGTCTTCATAAGTTCTAGAAATGGGATTTGGTATGGGAGTTTAGTGAGTTATGTGATAGGATCCCACTCATCATAACCCATAAGAATATTGTTGGAAAGAGGTGAATAGTGTTAAAGGAGGTCCTCAGAAGGAGGATCTAAAGTACATGTGAATTTATGTTTATAAGAGGTAAAAGGTTTAATAGGAGAGAAAATAATGTTTAATAGGAGAGACCGTTTTTAGATTATGTTGAGAAGATGGAGAAATGGATGTAGGTGTGGTTTGAGATAGATTAGAAGATGTGCTGATAGAATTTTAAGTGTCATTGGTGTTATGTAAAGAATATGGAGGGATGATAGAAATGGTATGGGAAGTGTTATCCAAAGGAAGAGTTTGAATTGGTTCATAAAAATATATAAGGTTATCTTACCCTAATTCATTTAAGTGAGTTGGAGAAGAATCTTGGATAACATAAAATGTGCGAGATAATGAAGATGTGTAGATGGGTTGAGGATCAATGAAAGCAAACACCCTTCACATATTAGTCATATTAATCACATTATATTTAGGATTTAGGTCAAGAATATTATCAAAATTATTTGTATAAGGGGTGGGCTTGCTTTGGGTATCTTAGTGATTTGGAAGAGGAATTTATAGATGGATAAATGGGAATTAGCTTGATTAAAAACTTAAAATTTAGTATGTTTTTCATGGGATTTGAAATCAATGTCACAAGTTTTTTGGCATTGATGAATGATATAATCATGGTCAAAATTAGGAACAAGAAGGAAATCCATATATAAATTATGAAGCTACCTATAGGTCTCATAAAAATGACCCCAACAAGCGTGAAACCAATAAAAAAATTTAAGATCATACCAAGATTTCACAGGACAAGTGGGATCAAGTTCTCATGGGAGAGGCCTTGGTAGATGTTTTAGTAACTCTTCTAAGCATAAAGGTTTGTGAGAATTGATTTCATTAGTTATAGAGAAATGAGGATTGGTCATGTGGTTAGGAGGGGAAGCTTATTCCAAAGTTTGGTTAGAAACAACTTGAATAGTGTGAATAATATCATAAGAGTCTATGACACCATCATTGGTATCATGATGATTCTTGTTCTTAAGTAACATATGAGTACCTATAGAAGGTTTGGATGGCTCAAATTGATGCATAACTAAATCTTGATGTTTATCTTGGTCAATGACTTCCTCTAAAGTATGTGGAGAGAGAGTCTAGACCTGATATTATAACTTGGGAAAAAGAGCATTGGTAAAGAGATGGAAAAGGTTGTCATCTACCATATTATTTTCACATCTTTTAGACAAGGTCTTCCATCATTTAATGAAGGATTTTATAGTTTTAGTCTCAATTTTCTTATAATTTATAAAATGGGCCAAGGAATTCTCAAAAGATCGCTAGTTTGGAACTCTTGGACTAGAGAATTTACTAAATCTTTCAAACTAGTAATAAAATGAGTTTTAAGTTGGTTGTACCAATATAAATAATCACCCATGAGAGTTTTGGCTAATATCTTGGTAGTGGTAAAGGTATTTAATTTGACCTAGTCTTTATTTAGATTTTCAAATGTTTTTAAATGAAGAGTAGGATTAGTTAACCCATTGTAAGAAATGGTAGGGGTGATACCTCCTATATCAATATTAGCAATTTGAGATGTAAGAGGCTCATTTTAAATATGCTTTATTGTCTTATTAACAAGAGGAGGTTTAGGGATAAGATTACCATGGGAATATTGAAGAGGAGGTGAGGGAACATTTTGATTATGCATACCCCATGGCATCTATTGAGGGTGGTTTTAAAGATGGATAAGGTGATTTTGCATTTGCATCATTTGATTTATATTGTTAGCTTTAAAATCATTCATTTTTTTAAGAGTTTATAATATGATTTAATGGGTTTGAGTTACATTAGTGTTTGAAGCATTAGAATTGGTAGTAGTGTCTTGGGTACCAGTATGAGTGTTGATAGGAGCTTGAGAAGAGCTGTTAGTAAGTGAGCCACTAGTGACATATTTTAATTGTGTGGAAAAAGATGGACTAGTAAAGGGATAAGAATAAGAAGCACTAAATTAATGGTTACCATTGGTAGAAAAAGATGCACTAGTGGAAGAATTAGGAAAAGTGGGTCTTGGAAGAGGCCCACTAGATGTAGAACCTACCATATTAGTAGAGATACTAGGCATGGAGGTAGAGGAAATCAAAGAAGAAGTCATGGTGTAAGAAGGAGTCAAAATAAAGGGAAGAGGCTGAGAAGCAAAGAATATAATATCCCCAAATTTATGTGAGAATGTGGGAGAAGGTGAATGAGGCTTCTCAGCTTGACCACTGATCATGAGTTGGTAAATGGTAGAAGGATCCTTTCCTTGATATTGAAAAATCTTAAAGATGAAAAAGAGAATTTCAGGTGTATACTCTAATTTGGGTTGATCTTCAAGTGAGAGGAGAGGATTGTGAATTGAATAAGAATGAGGAGGGGTCTCATAGTTTGTTGTGTGAGTGGCTATATGAACATTGTTTTCATCCAAAATATGAACCACAAGCTATTTATGGGAGAACCTATTAGGGTTGGTAAGACTCATCATATCTATTAAATGTAACTCAATGTTGTCTTCAAACATGAAGTTCAAGATCAAGGAGGGAGATTAAGAAAGGCAAAGGTGATTCAAAAGCAAAGAAATAAAAAGGGATAGATAAGAGTACAAAATTGATTGGGTTGACCTAGTATTAGAAATAGGGTCTGAAAACTAAGTGAATAAGGATATAGAGTCAACAAGGTTGACCTAGTACTATAACCTAAGATAGAAAGTAGATTGATAAGGATATAGAGTCAATAGGTTCAACTTATTACTTTATCTTGAAAGGAAAAAAAGAATATTGGGTCAACTAGGTTGACTTAGTACTGTAGGTAAGGGAAACAAATAATTTATAAGAGATTGTGTTGAATAGAATGATAGTGTACTAAAATAGGGAATAAATTTTGCAATATACTTTGAGAAAAATAAAAGGAAGTAAAAACACAATCAATTGGGTCAATGAGAATGATCCAATTAAGACACACATCATAAAGTCTTACACCAACCCTGGATAATGCAAGTTTTTGAAATACAACATACAATGAGTAAAGAGAAAACAATAAACTTGAAAAACAAATGCTGACTAAGTGGTCATCCTAAATGTTGTTATTATTATAAAGTGTTATTTGAAGTATTATGAGGAAGTTGGATGAAATTAAGTAACAATAAAGAAATCTATGGATGGTTTCAGGATGTTTAGGCTAAAAGGGATATATGTTGGCAATGGCATTGGCTTGGTATTGGGGCCTACCCCATCACTTCATAATATCATAGTGATAAGGGTGTCAAGTGATTTGCCAATATATACCATTAACCACATGTTTATACTTGGCTAGAAAACCAAGCCAACTTCCCCCTTGATGATGAAATCCAATTAGATAGGCCTTGGGTAGATAATTTTTTAAATACATTTTGAAATTATGTGATTTGATAGTGTGTGAAAGAAAGAGAAAAAATAGTGAAACTAAATGGTTTATTGAAAAACTACCTAATTAGACTATGTGATCTATTCTAAGCATGCAACCAACTAAAAGTGAAAGTGTGAAGTAATTACTAGCATATAAATGTTAATTTCCAATTTTAAACATAGTATAGTATCGGTTCAGATGATAGTGTATGCAAACATTATAGAATAGACTTGACAATGTCACTACTATACTATAAATTAAGGGCATTTAAGAACTATTTTGATAGGTTTAACCTAATATTTCAAATAGAAGATAGAATATAGAACTAGGTCGACCAAGTTGACCTAGTTTGTTGTATGATGGTAGTTTAAAATATTGCAAACTATGCAAAATAAAAAAGTAAGCAAGAAATGAAATGAAATGAAATGAAAGAGAAATAGAGAAAGGAACCTTGGTGGGTTGTAAGATGAATAGGAATGTGATATTACTATTAAAGTGCCTTTAATGTTACTTGCAAATTCTACCAACTGTGTCAATTGGGTCGACCTAGTTCTATAATTCCTTATTTTTTGAAACCTGTGAAGATGACTATATCGGCCTGGTCAACCTAATATGTTTTCTATAATTTGTTTAGAATACTATACTAGCTTGGTTGACCTGTTATGTTTTATGGAAGCTATCTAGAATACTATATTGGCCTAGTCAACCTAGTATGTTTTTTAGAATCCCATAAGAGTATTGTGTCGACCTATTTGACCTATTAACCTGTATCTAATGAAGACCTACACAAATAGAATATAGTCATTTTTTATGTGACTATGTGTTAAACCTATGCATTGAAGCTATAAACTATATTGGCCTTATCAACCTAGCATCAAAAATGCAAAATAATAATAAATAAAATGATAGAAAAATGAAAAATGTGAAAGAAAACCTTCAAGAGTTAGATTTCATGTTGGGTTTAGTAGAATGTATGCAATCAAAAATGCATCAAATCTATAAATCAATCCTAGCTTGGAGAAGATAAATCCTAATTAAACTTCTAATTAGGGATACATTAGATAATTGAGAACATGACCAATATGTGGATCTCTTATTACAAAAATAATACTAGGGAGGGTTCCAAATCCTCCAATCAAGAAGAATAAAGCAATAACCCTAACTAAGCCCTATGTTTTCATATTCACTAAATTAATAACAAGTAAAACAAAGTATAATCTAATGCTCACCAAAGATTTTGGTACAAAGTGGGGGTAATACACAACAAAATTAAACATGCATAAGATACATATATTAACATTAATGTATATGTAATCCTAATGCATTAAAGATAAGTTTAAATACATAACTATCTACTCTTACAAATGAGGAACAAAGTTAGGAATACTTACCTTTGAAGATGAACCCACCGAGCCTCAATCTCTTCCTTGGCCAAGGTGCTTTGCAAGAGGTTATTGTGGTATGTAATTATGACAAGGATAAATCAACTCTAGGCTACACTACCTATCAATGCATCCAAAAGACTTCTTCACAAGACAAGATATATATCTCCAAAGAAAGTATGAAACCTTAATCTTACTCCTCATGTAGAATGGTGGATAAATAGATGCAAAATAGCTCTTACTCATTCTCTTCTCTAAATAATGGAAAAATGATCTTATATATATATATGGATTTAACCCTAAGCCCTTCCAAAAGTTTCAACTAACAGGGTCGACCCAATTGACCTAGTATTGATATTGATAAAAATTCACTAGGTCATGGGCTAGGTCATCCAAAAGCTGACCTAGACCCTAAATGAATTTCACCAATAAGAGTACAAGGTCAACCCAATCAACCTAGTAATTTAAGTGATCAAAATGGGTTTTAGGTTATGAAAATGGGGATGGAAGGTGAGAAATAAATGGAGGAGTATATAAGAGAGATAAACAAGCTTAAGGGAATGGTTTTTGGGAGACAAGTGTGTAGATAACAAGTGGTAAAAGGGGAAACAATCCTTTGAAGAACCAATGGTCTTCCCACTCCTTTTCCAGTGCACCCCTTAGGGCATGCACTTAGAGGGATTGAGACTCAATGGGTTCCTTCAAGATAAATAGCATTAGTAATTGATAAAAGTTTGAAAATATTATGTGTAGACAATATGGGTCTCAAAAGGCCACGATTAGGTGCCTCATGGCATGCTCTCTTTCATAGGATAAAATTCAATGATCTGATGACAAGTGGAATATTCCTATTGGTTCATTTGGTTTTGAGACTTGAGAGAGTAGTAGGACCCTTAGGAGACTGTGACTAGGTGCCAGGTGGCATGATCTGGTTGGATCATTGGCTTGAAAACCTTTTGTAACTTTTCTTTAAACTAAAAATATCATGACTAAGTGCCAAATAGAAGGTGCCCATTAGATCATGGGGTTGTAAACCTTTTTTAACTTTTATTTAAGCTCAAAATGATATGATTGAGTGCCAAGTGGCATATTTTTCATTGGGTCTCTAGGTCATGATCATTCTCTAAGGCTAAAGTGTATGTGATTAAGTCCTAAACTTTATATAACTAAGTGATCGATGTTTGCATCACTGTCACATGTCGATTGAGGTTGATCGAGTATTGGGATTTTATGTGAAGGAAAAAGATGTGAAAGTTAGTAATTTGCATGATAAATACAAAAGGGGTGCAAGCCCTAATTCATAAATCTCAAGTGTGGAATCTGACCTGGACCCATTTTTTTAAAATTTGAAATCAAGGTACATCCCAGTATTGATTTTTTTTTTTTTGAATAACCAAAGCAATATTATGATTTAAAACCATAATGAAGTGATTTTGATAACGTTTTAGGGACCATACCTTAGTTTTCAAATGGTTTCCCCTTATAAGAGCAATTTTTAAACAAGTTAGATCATTATAAAACTAATGAATTTAAACATTAGTGAAATATTTTAAAAATATGCTCATTAATATTTATCATGGACTAACATGACTTTTAAGCTTTTATAGCCATATAAAGGGTTTTATATCATATGAAACAAATAGTAAGGTATGTTCTTAGGAAAAATAACCCAAAACTTTGTAAGGTTCCCATTTTAGGAAAATGGGGCATGTTGAACTCAACAAATGGTGACCTCTACAATAAATATAGTAATTTGTTAGAATTCAAATATCCTGGTTTAGAGTGTAATCATCAAGTGATCACCCCTTGGAAAATGAAATAAATATAATAATTGGTTCTTTATAACTAAGAACTTTTCACTTGAAGAATTTAGAGACTAAAAACTTGAAAAACATTCATACTATGTGTGTGGTTTAAATTAATTGGCAAGCATGCCTTTGGGTTTCAGAATCAGTAACTTCAAACTTTATGGCCTTGAACATAGGTTTTGGGTAAGCATTATATATATATATATATATATATATATATATATATATATATAATGCTTACCCAAAACCTATGTTCAAGGCCATAAAGTTTGAAATATATATATATATATATATATATATATATATATATATATATATATATATTCTGGGTAAGCATTATATATATATAGTGATGCTCAAATTTAAAGAGGATGGCTTAGGCATTACTTTGTTTCCATCCAAGCATCCATAGCCCCAAAAGAGGTACCTTTGGCTTCACTTTAGGGCTTTCTCTACTACTAGTCAAGCATCTATAGCCCTGATGGAGTCTACCTGGATCACATTTAAAGGAATGTAGCTTCTAGTGTCAAGTCTATTTCAACTCGATACACATGTTTTTTCTCTTTTTTTTGCAAACCCTTAGAGGTTGGGAAACAGTTTGTTATCCAAGTTTTAAGGAATTCCAAAACTATTGCTCAAGAACCATTCACTTTATATCAATTAAATTATGTCTAGGTAGTCTTATGATGTGAAATTAAGTGCTAATATGTATGGATCTTTAGAATTTTGAGACCTTCATCTAGTCAAAATTATATTTGTTAGCTCTTGATTATAATTAGAATAAAATCACATATTCCATGAAATGATAACTTTATGATTAAACTCTTCTATATTTTATAAACCAATGTATGGCATGGATTTTTACTTTGGATAGCCATCTATTAAGACATGCATAAGCTTTGACACCTTAATTATTTATATTTCAAAACCTTGACTAGAGGTCTTATTACTAGACTACAACACACAACAACTAATATAAGGAAAGAAAAGGGAAAAAAACAAACACATAATAAGAAAACAAAGTATAAATAAAAATAACCTAATCCTACCTACCACTATACTATACCAACTCACATTCCTTTGGTAGGGGTGAAATGGGTATCCGAGAAGTAGTGTTTCAAGTATTATTCATTCAACAATAGATATAAGCGATTTCCTTACAAATCCTTTAGTCTGAAGGCATTATCACCTAGTATCTCTCCAATTTGATATGGCCTGATCTAAAGAGGCATGTATTTGTCATGTTGGCCTTTTTCTCATGGGCCTTATCCCATAGTAAGACCAAGTTTGATATTTAGAACATTTTAACTTTAGCCCTTTTATCAAACCATCTTTTGAATATATCTTCATGCTTACTGAAGTTATGAATGGATTCATCTTTGGCATCTTTCATCTAAATGATATTTAATTTTTTGGACTAAATTCTTTCTTCATCATCCATGTATTCATCCATGAACTCATAAGTAGGTAGCTATAGTGTAATGGGAAATATTGGTTACTGACTATATACTAATAAGAATGGAGATGATTTCAAGTCTTATTTGTATTTAGTTTAATCTACCTAGAGAGAATAGTTTAATAATGTTTACCACTCCCTTGGTTTCTTATCTACTAATTTATACATTACATTCATTTGTTTTTGTTTGTTAAATCCATAACACCATTCCCTTGTGGTTAATGATTTGAGGAAAACTTGACAACAATCTTGTTATCATAGGCCCATACTATGAATTATGTGGATTGGAAAATAGGACCATTATCACACACTAGAGATAAAAGAGTCCCAAAACTGGTTGTGTTATTCTCTTTTAAGAACTAGATGGCATCAATTGCTCTATAATTCCTAGTGGCAACTTCTTTAGTCCACCTGGTGTAATAATCTATGGTTGTCAACATAAATTTGTGACCTATCAATGAGTTAGGATTTGATGACCCCAATGAATTCCAACCCCCATTGTGTGAATGGTCTAGTTTTAATCATTGGCTATAAAGGCATGGCTACTCTTACTTTTATACTATTGAATACTTGACACTAGTGGCACGCTCAAACATGAGCATGTGCATATTTGAATATGGTAGGCCAATAATAGCTTGTTCTAAGTATTTTGTGGGTAGTGGTTCTACTTGAAGGGTGTACACTTACTAATTTCTCATGAAAATTATTCAGTATGTCCACAACTTCTTGCTTTGATATGCATCTCAGATAGATTCCTTCATAGTTTTTTCTATGGAGCACTCCTCTTTTGATCATAAAATGTGATCTTTTTAGTCTAAGTGCTCTTATTTTCTCTCTTTTCAATTCTAGTGGGAAAGTGTCATTCAAAAAATAGTACATGATGTCCTTGTATCATTCCTCACTCAAAACCTAGTCTACTTCCACCTAAAAAACATAAATATGAGGATCAATCTTAGTGATTAACTAAATTAAATCTTGGCCCCATACCATCTTGGCTGACTTGATTTATATGTCATATTCTTGGAGCTTAGTCATCCATTTTCATCATATTTTTCCTAACTCATTCTAGTTGAGCATGAGCTAGATGATGGGGTCAGGGACAATGGCATGAGTTTTATTTCAAAGGATGTAATGTCTAAATTTATTTACAAATTTTCCTAAGGTGTATGCTTGATTATCTAGGAGTGGGTATCTTAGTTTTTCATCCTTTAAGTTCATACTCATGAAGGTGATTGGATGTTATGTATCATCTACTATTTATGCTAAGACAATAGTAAACATTTTAATTAGCATGGGTTCCTATACTATAGTTTATTTAATATATTGTAAATATTTCTTAGCTTTATACTTCCACTCAATCTTCACATCCTTTTTCAACATGCCATTTAGAGGTCTAATAATTTTGGTGAAACCTAAAATGAATGTAAGCACAAAGTTATTTTTTATAAAAAATGACTTTAATTCCTTTTTACTATTAGGGAAATCAGATTTAAAATAGAATTAATCTTATCAAGGTCAATATCCATAGCATTCTTCATGATTATGTATCCCAAGAGCTTTCCTTTGGTTACACAAAAGATACTCTTCTTAAGGTTTAGAGATACCAAAAGTTTTGCAATTTTCCAAAACTTGTTGAAGGTGTGTCATGTGGTCCTTCCTATTTTTAGAGAAAATAATTAAGTCATCAATGTAGATAATGATTCACTTATCAATAAATCCTTGGAATGCATGGTCCATAACACACTAAAAGGTAGCCCTGGCATTGATAATTTTGAAAGGCATCCTTCTATATGTGAAAGTTTCCCACTTGGTTGTGAAGGCAGTTTTCATTTTTTTATTTGTTAACCAGCACTTGGTTGTAACCAGAGAATCTATCTAAGAAAGACATCATCTGATAGCCATTAACCATTTGAATTAACTCATCTAAAGAGGGAAATAGGTAATTATCTTTTTATAAGGATCTATTAAGATTTTGAAAGTCCATGCAGAGTATGATCTCACTATTTTTATTTCTAATTAGGACTAGGTTATCTACCCATGTAAAGTGCTTGATAAAAAAAAACATCCTCACATCCAATAAATTCTTTACTTATTTATAGATGAGAGACTCTAGCACTAGGTTGATGGGTCTCTACCTCTGCCAGAAGGGTTTAATTTTTTCTTTTAAAGGGATTATATGAGTGATAACCCAAGTGTCAAAGACTTTGAGGTATTTGTATGACCATACACAGACATCCTTGAATCTAGAAAATATCTTAGTGACCTCATCCTCTTCTTATTTGGTGCAGATAAGCCCAATGTTAATGTGTTGGGGATGCTTGATGAACCCTAGTTAATCTACTTATAATGTTTTTCACTTACTTTGGGTATTTTAGGGTCACTCATTATATTTTCTTGGTTGAATATCCTCTCTAAAGAGACCATACCCATAGTTATTCTATTCTTATTTAGTTGAATTATGCCGTCATCATCAACTTTATCTTCCTTCATGGATTCTTCATCTTGTTTATCAATTACATGTGACTCAAAGACTCTAGAATTAGTCATGAAGTTGATGATCTATTTATAATCATCAAATAATTGGAAGTGATGGATTATATCTAGTATAGAAGGGAAAGATATCATATCAATTGTGAATTTATATAGTTTAAGGGCCTCAAGTGGGACTAGATTAGCTACTATGAAAGCCAACACATCTACCAGTTGATTTTGATCCCTAGGTACAGAGGCAATGTTAAATGATACAAAGCTTTCAATTAAATTGCATGATCTAAATTTGTATTTATTTAGACAATAAATATTGCACTAATATTAGCTATGTACCTACTTGATAACTAAATCTAAATTACCATGTACCAATAGTTTCCTTACCTCATGCTTGATGGCAAATTCAAGTCCAAGAATTAGGACCTCGTATTCTAAAAGGTTATTAGTGCATGGAAATTGAATTCTATTAGATTCTAAGTATTTCTTACCAATCAGATTGATCAACATGATACGTAACCTTGAGCCATGATTGGTTCTTGCCCCATAGAAGTCCATCATCTAGAATCCTTCAACCTTGGTCATAAGACCACTTTCATTCGATCCAACTGTATTAAGAGCATATACACCCAAATTGGTAGATTGAAAATTCACCTTCTCATTCTTGGTGTTGTACTTTTTTTATCATGAACTTCATCCTTGGATCTCACTCAATTTGGATCTAATTAGGCATACCCCTATAGGGTAATGACATATGTGAGCATTCTATAGACATATATCCATTCAAGTATTTCATCTAGTCTTTGCTTAATAACATCCCATATACTTCTAAGATTTCCATGACCTAAGTGTTGATGAATTACCAGATCTAGGGTTCATGAGCTAGTTTTATATAAACAATAAATAGTTATCCTACCACTTTAACCTTGACTTGTCCAATTAGATGACAAATCTATCAAACTTAATTGGAGTTAGTCTTAACTTTTCACAAATACCTATAGGCATTATGTTAGCAGATGTTCTAGAATCAAGTAAATAATTATCCACATTATTCCTAAAGATTCTAATAGTTAATAGGAATGAGGGGACCTCAGATTTACTTTTATACATCACCACATTCAAATTTTTGGATTTAACTTTACCTTTATCTGATTTCTTACTTAATTATTTAAGTAGAAGATCATATTACTTAGTGATTTAGGCAAGCTCATGCAAAGTAGTGTTGGATTTGATCTTATTCATATCTTTCATGATGTTGTATCCACCTTTGGATCCATTTCTAGTTGATTATGTTGTATATTGAGTATCCTTTCCCTTTGGAGGAGGAGGATCATTGTTGGTTCTATGGTCTGGGTGAGTGTCAAATTTGTTAGGTAGCATGAAAGTTTTTGTAGGTTCCTTTTGGGCTCTACTTATTAAATCATAATTGATTTTATGGTATTTTTGGAAACCATGGATCTCATCCATTTTACTTTTGGGATTATTTTCTTCTTTGGTTAGGAAACTCATAAGTTTCAAATATGAGGGCCATTTCAGTGGGTTTGGACCGCCTATCAGGTGTTCTTATGTTTCCATAATTAATAGCATAGTCTTGATTGTCAAAGACAACATCATAAATTTCCATCTCACCTCATAATATCTCAAAAGTGTTTCAAAATTATATTCAATCTAACTCTCCATTTTGGGCCATGTTATGGACCTTACACCAATTAGGCAAGGTTAATTGACATATACTTATGTCAGACATCTTATTGGTTGAGGGTTCATTTTTATTATTTTTTTTTTAAAACTTGTTAAAAGGTTTATTATACTTTGTTAATGTGTAATTTATGTTATAACATTCTCCTACATTTCCCATTTGCCTTTGTAAGTTTATAAAATCACTACCTAGTTTTTAAACCATCCTCTGAATTACCTCGAAGTCCCCCTTTGAGGAGTTAGGTTTGGTGTTCTAGACTAGGTTTTGGAAAATGATTTAGGTATTATAATTGTTAATGGGGACTAGAGTTTGGTTATTATTTTGGGGGTGAGCTCCAAAATTACACTGGTTGAAGAATCCTAATTATTAGCCAAGAGCTGCATGGCTTAATGGTAATTGATTGAGGCTAGTTATCTAATTCAAGATAGGCATATTTTGATTTACATTTGGAACCAAATTTAGAGTAGGAAAATCTAGGTTTATGTTTGGGATACCAAAGGTAGGATGTGTAGACATGTAAATTTGGCCACCAATGGCTTTGCATCATACTATTAGACCAATTCTTACCAATCATCAAACATTTAACCTAAAAATTTCTATTAGTCTCAAATTTATATTTATAACCTTGAATTAAATCAATTTGTCCTAATAAATCAATTAAACAAGGCAAATACACACATTGAATTAATCAAAATAAAACAAATGACCAAATGCCTAAAAAGAATTAATTAACTTGCACACCCTAATCAAAATCAATTATCAAGTTAAATCAATTTCAAATCTTAATTGAGTTTACCCATGAGCTAATAAATCAATTACTAAAAAGTAAATTCAAGAGCATCTTAGAACATCCTAGAACACACTCATTACCTTTATGAGTTGTCACTTTTGGAAAATATCTAAAAGAATATCTTAGGAATATACCAAACTCAACCAAAGTTAATAAACTCATCCATGGTCAGATATAACCCATTCCAAGGGATTTGAAAGCCTAAAAAATCAAGTCTAAAGATCTTCATTTAAGGAGCTCAATCAAAGTAGAGTTTTAATGCATAAATATATTCATGAAGCTAAAATTCTAGTGTTATAATGCCAAAATTGAACCAAGGCCATCAAGCTATTGAATCAATCAAGCCATCAAGCCATTAATTAAGCCAAGAAATCAATAATGGTGCATAGAGGAGATGAGTTTAGGCATATGTCATTGATTAAGACTTTTTATGAATAGAATGAGCAAGCCAACCAAATTAACATTTGGAGTTATCAAGAATTCGGTAAAGAATTTGTATATTTATGTTTATATTTCTCATTTGCTTCCATATTTTGTTGATTTCTCATTTGGTTTATTCATTATGCTCCCCCCATGATCGGATCTAAGGATGTTATATTGTTAGTGAGTTCATTTTTTTAGACTAAATATATACTAACTTCCTCCTTTGAGTTAGAATATTAGATCACAAATGACACATCTGATGGGACACGATTTCACACCTCACATCTTTGAACAAAAATGGATGTTAAAATAAATATTGTTTTTAATCTGTTTACTATTTTTTCTAAGTTTTTGATAGACTGTTCTTACTAATTTCATCTTAATTCTCTCAAAATTTCATAAAAATCTGATTTGTAATTTAGAAGTTATGGCTCTTTTAGTGACTATCACTTTTTATTTTCTATTTTTATAGTAAAAATGGATAGTTTAGAGATAATAAATTTTTTTATTAACTATTTTTATTTTATTTTTTTCATATATGTGCATCCTAGAGCTATAAACAATCTCCAAAAAAAATGTGATAAATAGATGTATATTTTAAAATTTATGGTTAAAATACTAAGCACATTTTTTTATGATTTATATGTTTGGTTTTCTTTGTTTAACCTTATAACTTGTTTTAGATTAAGGTAAAAATAGGTTTTGAAGGGTCCCCAAAACCCTACACAAGGTGAAAGAAAAACCTTAAAGCACAACCAGGTTAACAAAAGAACCTGATTATAGAAAGTACCTAAACCAAGTTTTACATGGACCTATAACCAACAAATATGACCATGAAAAACAACTATCAAAACATTGATCTGAAGGTTAACCAACAGGAACAACAAGCTGAACAACCATCCAGACCAGTAACTAGCAAACCAAAAAAAGTGACCAGTTTACAGCCCCCGAAAAACCAGTCAGCAAAAGGGAACTTAGGATGAATCTTTTAAGTTAAGATTTTTCTTTTTGCATGACCGAAGATTCATATCTAGAGGAGGGACCAAAGGCTTAGACTTCTTTCTCCTAACTACTGTCCATCCATCCTCTACCTTAGCTACCTCAGCAACCCATGCCTCAGGAGACAATGATCTTTGGACTCTAGTAGGCATAAACTCCTTGTGAGAGTCAAACACAGTCTGGCTCTTAGAAAGATCCTCCAAAATAGGGGACGAGACCACCATCTCCTCCTCTGGCTCAGTTTTATCACTAACCATAGCCTCTACAGTGGGTTCATTAGAATGATTATCTAAAGATTCCTCTTCATCTTCTGATTCAGATTATGAACTATCCTCTTTCTCGGTCTCCGATTCTATTGTTGCTTCCAGAGATTTTTTGTCCATCCTAAGATCAGAGAAATCCATAGGCCACCAAGAAGGTGAAGGTCTAGGATTGGTTTTCCCAGCAACACAACGAGTAGTGATATGTCCCATCTGGTGACACTTCCTGCACCGAAAAGGGATCCCCTCATAATCCAAGATTTGTGTCCAGGTACCCCTTGGGGAATCAATGAAAATTGCCTTAGGAAGGCCCTTTGAAACATCCAAGTCAGCCAAAAATCGTGCACAAGTTGAATGGTGACTTTTCGTGCTATCTTCTTCATATAAAAAATCCCCTATAGCGTTTCCAATGGTTTTAAAAACCTCCTCTTGCCACAAGTGTATCAGAAGATAAGGGAGCCGCACCCATATAGGGAGCTTATTAAAGGATTCCGATAGAGGATTAAAATACTTATGCCAAGGTTTGGCCATAAGAGGAAATCTACCATGCCAAGAAAAATTATTGTGACACAATATAGACTATCTATCTTCAGGGCTTTGAAAAATTACTATAAAAAAAAACCTCTGGCGCAAGGCTGGATTTATTTAAATTTTTTATATTTTTCAAGTTTTTTATTGATATTTTTTCTAACTATTGCCTAGCCTAACATGTTAATCTTTTGTGGTTTTGCCTTTAGGTTGATAGATTTTACCCTTCAAAGTTGCTTGTCTCATTTGATAAATAAGCTTCAAGGCTAAACAAAGTATTGACATTTTTCTTGCAGGGCCCATTTGAAAAATCCTCAAAACAAGCTTAATTAGTTTTTTCATACTTCTTTTGGGATGTTTTAAAATGAATTAGACATTTTAATTTGGGTTTAAAAATAAACTTTTGCATGTTTGTGTTAAATGTTTTGATTGTTCTTTCAAAGTTCACAACTTAAAGCCAAGGGGATAAAAGAACACCACCACGTATTTTGTTTAGTGCTATAAAATTAAATACACTTCAAAGTTTTTTCAATTTGTTTTTATTATTTGTTTAGTCTAAACTTTTTTGAGTAAATATGGATTTTTGCATGTATATTCTCCCATCCATCCCCTTGAGGGAACTTTTTAGATCAAAAGTGTCAACTTTTTTTTGGGTGGTTTCAAATTATTTCCATTTATGTATCTTAAATCTAAGGGGTTAGTAACGAATATAATAAAACACTTTCAATTTGGTGTAACAAAATTAACCTCACTTCAATTATTTATAAACTTTCTTGTTGATTATGTGTTTTAGCAAAAAGATATGTGCGCGTATGCTCTCCTATCCATCCCCTTTAAGGAACTTTTGGGATCAAAAGTGTCATCTCATCACATTTTGAGCCTACTCCAAGGCATAGAAATAATGTCATTTAAATCCCTCCAAAATAAACTTGCAATAGTATTGGGTAATCTTGAGGCAGCCATAAAATCTTTCTATTATGTCATTAATTTCATGCATCTTGGCTTGTGAAGGGGACTTCATTATCTCCCATTATCTCCCATGATTTCTTTAGGGAAGTTTTGATCCAGGGTTTCATCCCTTGGCATCATCTTCAACTCCTCTCCATAAGGGGTAAATAAATTGAATCCCCTTATTAGGATGATGGTTTGAGTAGTTACACCATCTCCATTAGTAGAGGCTAAGCCTGGGACATTTGAGCATGTTATACATTGCACTACATTGAGTGAGTGATGAATGTAGTGGTTGTAAAAAAGACAAGACATATGACACGGACCCAAATGATGTGTTGCTTCTCTTATTTTCTGATGTGAAACTCAGTAGACATATGATCCATCTAAAAACATTTGAAAACCAATTATTTTTAGTCAACCCACATTGCCATACCCTTTCTAGGATTTGGTCATTTTTTCTTGGTATGTTTTGAGACTAAAACTTATTTATTTTTTTATGACCATGTCAAAAACCATTTTTTTTACACATCACTCCTTAATTGAAGAGGCATTATACTGGCCATTTTACACCACACTTTTACTTTGCAATTTTTGCTAAACATGTTTATGTGTGTGTTACTTGTTTGAGATGGGTATCATTATGATGCTCACATCATTATCAATTTTGAGCCTTTGAGTCTTTGAAACATAAGATTGATCACATCATTAGATCATGCTTACATCATTAGGCTACTCATTTTGTTTCAAAACTTGTTTGACCTTATATCAAAAACTATATTTCAAACCAATAAAACCATGTCACGTATGCCATTTAGACCTTGTTCATGCATTGCCATGTTATCCAATCTTGTCTATATTTTTTAGTTCAATCATAGTTTTCAACCATTGAGTTTTTAATTAACCTTTTTAAGTTCAAATTCAAACATTGATTGATTTTTGTTTAGGCCTCACTTCACAAGGGCTGATACACAGATCTTTCTCTTTTGAGTTGCATAATTTAGGTTAATCAATTTCCTAAATTTGAAAATTATCACTTGTTTGTTCATTAAACCTATCCTCATAATTTTTTGGTATTTATTTAGGAAAACATTATCTTTTCTCTAGGTGCCTTTTACCTTATAGATTATACTAATTAATCAATTTTATGTTTGATTTCATGTGTCAGGTTTATGTCAAAGTTGTTCCAACTTTGTTAGATTAAATCAAATCACATCAACCTTTGTTTCAAAGTCTAGTTTTTGATATAGTTTGGCAAAAAGTCCTAGAAAATCATGTTTTTTTGAGCTTAGCTTTTAACTTTACATTTGGACAAAACCCCTAGCAACTCAACTTTTCCCCTTTTCTAGTTTAGACCTTGTTTGGAACACTTTGCCCTAGACTTTGATATGTTAGTTTTTATTCGTCACTTAACCTTTTGTGTATATGATATTTGATGTTAGACATTTGACGTTAGAGTGTTTTATGCCAAGTTCTAGCATAAACCATTTTGGAGATACAGCTCCATTTTTAGACCATGTTGGAGATACAACTCCACTTTCAACCAAGTTAGATCAAGTTTGAACCTTTTGTCCTTTATACATTGATTTTCATAGTTTTTAGAGATCTAAGCCTTTTTATTTTTGGATCTTTCATCATTTATGTAGATATATCTAGCTACACTTATGGTGGAGTCACGTACAATCCAAATTATGATATAATGGCTACACAAAATGACTTTTATTTTTATGACTTTATTCATGACCCCTTTGATGATAACATGGTTTTTGAGATAGAATTTTATCCACCTTAAAAAAATAAAACTAGGGACCAAAGTCAAGACCTCAACTAGGAAGATATGGTCAGTGAGGAGGAATTAGGTACAAACCTCTACAATAATAATGTTTTTGGGAGATGGATCCATACCCTCTTTATAATAATCAATACATAGAACATAGCCAATAACTAGCTTATGACCCAACTTGAGACATTGATTGGGATGATATAGTTTTTGAAGAAGACTTGGATGCTTTGTCTTGGGTGAGAAATCACCCTCCATGATGGCCTTTCATTCTCCAATCATTGGCTACCCCTAACGCTCCTTCAAATTATATGAGCTACTAATCTCTACAACATCCAAGGAATACCATTACCATTCTAGGATCTCATCCTTTGGCTTGTGAAAGAAACCAAACTCAAAAATTCTAAATCATTTATATATTAAGACCTCATCCTTTGTCTTATGAAAGCAATAAAGATCCACAATGCCTTTTTATCATCCCATAACCTAGTCATTTGGCTTGTGTGAGCAATCAAGCTCCATACTACCCTATTGTTACCATTTCAAGACTTTGGCCTTTGGATCATGGAAGTAATCTATATCTATAATGCCATACCATTATCCAACCATTGATTAGTGTTAAAATTTCTCCATATGTTACCAAATTTAGAAAACCTCAAAAAATCCAATCTAAATCTCAGCCAATCATTTAACTGTAACCCCAACTAGTCCAATCCAAACCTCAGCCAATCATTCAACTATAACGCTAACTAGTCTAATCAATACCTCAATCAAGAATTTCATTTGAGGACCAAGTTGTGTTACAACCAAACATAAACCAAGGCAAAATCATTTAACCAATCAAAGATGTTTTTGTTGAACCAACCATTTATGATAAGTTAACCTGTGATAAATCACCTTTTATCCCTATGTCTATTTTTCAAGAGCCTCTTATTAACAAGTTAGTCTCTAAGGAGTTGTATTTTGACCTTTGTCCTACCATTCCTAAGTCTCACTTTGACATGCTAGTCTTAGTGGAGCCCATTATGCCATCACAGGTTGTTACTTATCTACTAGCAAATATTCAATAAGACATCATTGTAATAGAGTATCTATCAGATGAAGAGTTAGAGTTAAATTTAGGTTTTATTCTTAAACTATAATTTGACTTAGCATCAGAATCAAAATCAACATCAGTCTCAAAATCATATCTAGATTCCCTTGAGTTAGAATTAAATTTAGAAGAATAATACATTTATGAGTGTTATAATATTGGTTACGCATGCCTAACAGATTGATTTAAATACATTTGTGATATTTTTACACTTTTTAAGGATGATTAATTTAGTATCAACATAAGTTCTCCTAGTATCTTCTACAAGGATTATGTAGCCTTACCTCATCCCATTACCATTCTAATTGCCATTACCATCAACCATCATAGACATATCATTGACATTCCACATCCCACAAGTCTCGATTGGGACCAACATAAGCACTCCTTATTGAAATACATATATGGTGACATATCAAATGAAGAAAATCAAAGAGGCCAAGATCACAGTCATATATCAAAAGAACACTCTCTTAGTGAAACCTTTTTAGAGGAGCTAGAGGATAATCAAAGTCAAAAATTAACATCTTCTAGTGAAACCTTTTTGGAGGCACTAGGGGACAATCAAATTCAAAAGTCAATGATCCTTAATAAAACCTTCTTGGAGGTGTTATAGGACAATCATGAAAAATTCATTGGTAGAAAACTCTTCAAGGCACCAATGGTTGAGCATAAAAGTTATTTACTACTTAATAAAGACATTATCAAAAATCAAATCAAAATATCTTCCACTCTACAGCCTAATCAGATGGTAGCTACTCTCAAGACCAAAGAAGATAAAAATTTGGTGGTCCCATCGAGAACATATTTAGAAGCCTTTGGCCCCCCATATTTAAATTTATGTCATATTCAGAATCAACAACATTGTGTGTGCCTAAAAATCATAATCTTCATTTGTTTCCCCACTATTATTCATTCCATTATCTTCCATCATTACATTTCCCAATCAAACCTACCATCCAACATTTATTCTATTTATCATCCATGGCCACACTTTCCTTTGTAAAGGGTCTCGATGTTTGAAGGAAATAGACTCAATGACCAATGAAGATCACAACAAAATCATTTGCATCTAGATCTATAACCAATTCTCGATAGAGAAGTTATTCAGATAAGGTGTGGGCTAGAAATTTACATGATTGATTATTTTAGTTTTATCATTTGTTGATCAGGGCATGTATCTCCACTTCATCAGGAACAACAAAATCATTTATCATACCCAAGCTATAACTAAACATGTACTATTCATATTAGGTTATCAATCCTTTTTACATTATTATATATCCTAACCATTCACCTTATCACTTGGGGGTAACCCTAATATCATTTTATCTAATCTATTAGACCAATCATTATCATAACCAATAATTATCCTCAAATAAATACCATACTATTTTACCATTTCATTTTTAATTGACCAAACATGTTTTGAATCCTATCAACCTAGTCCATTTGACCTTGGTTCATCCATTGGTTTCAAGTTTTCAACATATAGAATCAGATCAGTTTCAATATTTATTTCAATCATTTTAGATAGAGGTAGTATTTTGGAGTAGTATGATAGAAGTTTTGGTAGTTGTATCCTTCATTTCTTATTCCCTTCTTATCAAGTTTGTTTATGTGAGCCTGAGTATATCACCTACTGGGGCAAATCAGTGTTCATTAGTCTTGATACTAATTATATCACTTATTAAGGAAAATTAATTTCATTGATCTATCAGTTGTATCCTAGTTATAACTACATATGGGCAAACTAGGGGCAACATTTATTTATTTTGCCTTGACATATCACATAACCATTCTTATGATGTACTATACCATCATACCAATTGTGTCTATTTTGTTTAAATTAGCTATTACACTAGTTAGATTCCTTTGTTGTGAGGTGAAATAATATGAACTAAAGCCATTTTGGGACTATGTGGGTCTCATTTGATTCACATTGAGGTTATCTCAATCCCCATTCTACCATGCACTCACCATTTTGTGAGCATCATTTTAAGTTATAACGCTCTCTCCATTTTGAAATCATCTTAAGAAATGCTCTTGCCATTTTTTTAACTTAAACCCTTTAATATATCATCATTCTCAATTGAGTTGAGATATTCAAAAATTCCAAAAACATTTGAAAATCATTTAGAAAAACTAAAAAAGCATTGACCACATTTTTTCCTTAAGGATTCTAGGAACCCTCACTAAGTCACAAACAAATCACTTGTTCCTTAGTTTCCCCATCCTTTTTGGCCTTTTATCCTATGATATCACCATTTTTCAATTTCATCCCTATTATTATATCACATCCATCATGTTTTATATCAATCATCATTTTCTTCCCATTTCATGAGAGAGTTACACTTGGCTTGAAGTTTCATTGGATCATCATATCCATTGAACTATGTAGGCAACATCCACTTGCCTAGTGCATATGGAGATAGCTCAGCCACCCCTTTTCTTTTCTTTTTTTCCCCCATCTTGTTTATTTGTTGAGTTATCATATAGTTTCTAGGGGTAATGTTGTTTATACTAACATAGGGACTAAGACTTATTTGTATCTTTATTTTTTTGTTTGTTTGTTTGAGTCCCTGTTTGTTTGATTTCAACATTGTGGCCTTGATTCAATCTATGTGTGTTCATTGGGTGATTCATTGCACATTATTCTTGAATCTATCCATATTAAAATTTCTACATTGTCATTATGGTTTTTATCATTAGTATAATTATTTTCCATTGAGTATCAGATATCAGGAGTTAGTCCTTATGCATATTTTGGCAAATCCCCTATGGTGTTCTATCATGAGGCCTACCATCAAAATCTATAATAAAAATTAGCTTTGAGAGGTCTAAAACATAAATGAAACACCACCATCTCCTCATCACTAGCATCAAAACAATCCCATTCTAATCTCAATCATATCCCAAATAGAGTAATTTATTAATGAAAGAATTTCAACTTTTGTTAGTTCAGATGAACATCTCCCTACTAGCAAGTTGTCCCAAATTCATCTTTATCTTCTATATCAAATTATAAATCCGTAGCCATTAATCATGTTTTTCATAATCAAGGTATACTACATTAACATTATAAACCATTCCATATGCATTCTCAATTATTATATCACCTACTAGGACAAATCATTATGTTATCACCACTTTCCTTTCTTGTTTGTCTATCCTAACTGGGGCAGATCCATCTTCTCAATGATTATATCACCTTCTATAGAAAATCATTATTTTATCATACCACATTTCCATTATCAAGTTACAATGCTTATAAATTCCTTTGGGAAAAGCATTGTACATGATCCCACTTGAATTTCTCAATGATTTTGCCCAACTTTGGGTGAATTATTGTGTTGTCACCCCATCATCTTCATTTTTTTGGTCCCTTCATTTTTATTCTTTCTTTCAAGGGACCATTTTCCAACCCAATTGTCAACCATTCCCTCAAGGTGGTAGCTACATTTTAATCATTACCATTATAGTCGTAAGCATAAAGATCTATTTTATTCTTTAAAAAGATGATACTATGCTTACATCTTGCAACATCTTCCTAAATAAGGGCAAACTGTAGACATGTAAATTTGGCCACCAATGACTTTGCATCAAACTATTAGACCAATTCTTACCAATCATCAAACATTTAATCCAATAATTTCTATTAGTCTCAAATTTGGCTTTATAACTTTGCATTAAATCAATATGTCCTATTAAATCAATTAAACAAGGTAAATACAGACATTGAATTAATCAAAATCAAACAAATGACCAATTCCTAAAAAGAATTAATTAACTTGCACACCCTAATCAAAATCAATTAGCAAGTTAAATCAATTTCAAATCCTAATTGAGTTCACCCATGATCTAATAAATCAATTAAACTAATTACTAAAAATAAAATTCAAGACCATCTTAGAATATCTTAGAACACAATAATTACCTTTGTGAGTTGTCACTTTTTAAAAATATCTAAGAGAATATCCTAGGAATATGCCAAACTCAACTAAAGTTAATAAACTCAACCATGAATAGATTTAACTAATTCTAAGGGATTTGAAAGCCTATAAGATCAAGCTTAGAGCTCTTCATTTAGAGAGCTCAATCAAAATTGAGATATAATGCAGGAATATATTCATGAAGCTAAAAATCTAGTGTTATAATGCCAAATTGAGCCAAAGCCATCATGTCATCAATTAAACCAAGCATTCAACAATGGTGAATAGAGAAGATGATGTTATCCATACGTCATTGATGAAGACTTATTATGCATAAACCAAGCAAGCCAACTAAATTACCATTTGGAGCTATCAAGGATTTGGTAAGGAATTTGTGTTTTTACATTTATATTTCTCATTTCCTTCCATATTTTGTTGAGTTATCATTTGGTTTATTCATTTTTATCCTTCCATAATCAACCCTAAAGGATGTTAGATTGTTAGTGAGTTCATTTTTCATTAATTTTGAGACTAACTCTACAATAACCTCCTCCTTTGAGTTAAAATCCTAGATCAAAAGATGCCCCTATGGGTAAATTTTCTTGTCAATGTGTACAACCTCTACACATGCCTATGCTAGCATATTAATTTTTATGTCCCTTTGTAAGAAGACAACAGTCATTAGATCTAGAGCATTCTTGTATATTTCAAGTGCTATGTCATCTTCAGGTTGGTAGGGAGTTATGGTGAGGCTATACATCTTTTGAAATTTAACATTAAAAGCTCTTATGGGCTCGTTCGGGTCACTTTTTAGGATGTTGAATTATTGGTAGAAGATTCCAAGACTAACAACACTTCCAAACTATGTGATGAAGGTATAATTGAACTGGTTCCATCCTGTGATGGAGTCCTTTGGCAAATTTAGAAACTAGTCATAAGTTGCTTCCCGAAAGGTGAATGGGAAGAGTCTATAGGCTACGTCTTTATGGATGATGTTTAACAGCATAAGAGTTACTTTAAAAGACTTGATATGCTCTTTGGTAGTTATACCTCCATATAGATTAAAGAGAGGGAGGTATTTTTATGGGTTATTAGGCAAATCATATACAAGGTTGGGAATATTTATAGAAGATCCTCCTAACCATGCCATGATTGGCTAGATGTAAAACAAAGGATGTATGTGTTTGCTTACTAGAGAGGAAGGGTAGGATTTAGATCTGCTACATCTCCCTTTATCATATTTATCCTTATGATGGGTTTCTAGAGATTCAAAGGGGATCCTAGTCTCATAATGAGACCTGGTTTAGATCCTAGGCAACTCTAATATATTTAAGCAAAGATATATTTCAAAAACTCATAAATCATGCAAGGATTGACCAAATTAATCATAAAGGAAACCCTATATAAAGGTCCATAATTAAGTAGAGTGGTATTATTTACCTTTTCTAGCCTAGATTTTTTAGAGCTTTAGACCCTGCATAAATATGTTAGGAACTTGGTTTAATCCTATAAAGATCAACATTAGACAAGATATTTTAAGCAACTTTTAGTGTATCAATCTTATAAAAGTGTCTTAGAGCCAATATTTTCAAATAAAATCTTATTGTTACATAAATATATTCTATTTGGATTTTTAAGGCCTTGGTCTAGTGTTCTTTCACACAATAATTTGCTTGGACACCAATCTTTACACTTATTTGTCACAAAATCTAAGCCCTCATTTTAAATAGTGTAGAATTTTGCAAATATGGACTAAAAAGATCCTGATCTATTCAAAGAATTTAATGATATTCCTATCTTTAATGTTTTAAAATGAAATTTGAATAGATTGGAGGGGCAATGCCAAAATAACTTCAGCCTTGAGTTAATACTTAAAGGATCTCTTAGAATAAATACATTTCATAGATATCTTTCAAAGGATTCAAAGATATTATATAAAATGGGAAGAACACGTAGCATTTGTTCTAATATTTTTACATTTAAAGAGATTATGCTACATTTCAATCAAAATACACTAGAATTTATTTAAACCAAATTTCCCTCCTTCTAGTGCTAGATTTTCTTCTATTGATGTATATTTATGTCAAGGACATAATGCAAATAATAGAATAATATTTATCATATTTTAGTATAGGTTGTGGAAACCCTTACGGATTCACTCAATTTTTTTGGAGAGATTATGTGGTTACCACCTTTTAGTCTGTAAGTAGACCCTAGTGTACAAACAATAGGAACTTTGGTAGTGACATAATCTACCTAAATTTTATTGTGATGTAAATTACTTCATACTTCCAAATATTAGATCAAAATCTTAAACAAATAAATGGATATATAATGAGTGCTAATCTAAAGTGATTCATGTTTAAAAGTTCAAAAGAGGAGGTAGGAAAGAAGGTTTTCATTATAACAACAAAGACCAATAGATCCCCTTTGGTTTCTTCTATTAATAATGCAAATAAAACTAAAAATTATGAGATATTAGTGCTTATACTCAAAATAAAATAAGTGCAGTGAGGATTCTAGGATGAATATAATGCACATATATAAAAAGGATGCTTTAATATGTTACCTACAATAAATTTTCTTAATCACATTCACTAGCAAAGTAGGAAGAAAATAGAGAATACGTAATAGAATTTGTTAGCCTAGCTAAAATCACAAACTAAAAAGATGCATTCAAAACACTAATGCTATATTTTAACCATTAGAGAAATGAGATCATATTTTATTAACAAAGATTAAGAAATAAGAACACATGAAAATAGTGAGTCAATAATTAGAATTTTCTTTCTCTTTTGCATTAATCTCACAAAATTATGTCTCTAAATTACAATGAATGGGAGAACCCATATATATCCATTTGAAAACCTCAGTCAGTTACACAATAATTGAATAATATGATACCTATCAGTAAACAAGGTCTCCCATGTCCTAAAGTTAGATAATATTCCTTATTAAAAAAGGGGAATATTTTACAATCCAATTTGAAGGGACCTAAGAATGACTCTAGCCTAGAGGGAGCCCAACAAATGACTATTTCATCTTTTAAGAGATGGGCTAGGACACGTTGGAGTAGTTGATGATGAGGATCTTGCTATAGAGGAAGATGGATGTGAACCAACTATGGCTAAAGATAAAGTGATACCACTAGCTAAGGACAAAGACATCCCAAGATGAGTTGAGGAGGTAGTGGCTCCTATGATTTTAGTTTGTTTTTGGGCTTCAATTTTCCCTTTACAAGATTTAGATCATTTCTTGTAGTTATTTTCAATCAATCTCAAATTGATAATAGGCTCCTTTAGCAACTTGACTATAATTCTAAACCATTGCATCATGTTTGATTAGGAGAGGTCCTATAGCTTCATTGATTGCTACAACCTTCTCTGTCCTCTAATTATCAAAGGCTACCAAATCCACCATCTCCTGCATGAAGGTCATTCCTTTGGACATGGATTACTTTTGGAAGTTCACCACAAAGTTCTACATCTAGGCTTTAAAAGTATCCTTGCTAATGATGGAGCCATCCTTGTCATCAAGGTGTGTAATTTTAGAATTATTCAATAAGGTGATGACTCTAACACCTTGTTGTGTAAAGGATCTACTTATGGACCTCATTGATCCACTAGTTTAGAGATTTCCTCCTGCCAATCACATAAGACTAAGCAATGCTTAGGTCCTCTAAAGGGATCATATTTAAGTCCTCAAATTTCTTCATTCTGATCAACTTCATCAAGTTAATTATATTGTTATCATATCCACCATATGCATCTTATGCTTTGAGGAATTTATTATATACTTTGTCTTCCTTTACCTTGTATTGAGCTAAGGTATTAAACATATCAAACATCTCTTTTATGGCTTGTTCTAATTTTATTATAGTTTAATTTGGTAAGGTAGCCTTATGTTACTACTTCAAGTCAATTTTTCTTTGTTGTACTCCTTTAACCAATTTAGTAGCCACATCCATAGTTACTTGAAGAGCTAAGAGGGGGTCCTCCTCATATTGATGTTGTTGGCCCTACCTAGCCTTCTTTGTCTTTATCATCTCAAACAAGGTTTCCTATAATTCATACATGATTGTCTAGTCTGGGTGGGTGACCTTTCTCTTGGTCACCCTCTTCATTACCCCAGCCTCCTTGTTAAATTTTAGTGTAACCTAGGGAGGGTGCATTATGACCAAGTCTGGTTCTCCATTGTAGCTAATTATATCTACTTGATCTATGATTTGTCTAAAGCACCATTTGGAGTCTCTGATGATGGAGGTAATGGTTTTTATGGAGTTAATCCTTATAAAGTAGATGTTTTTGAGGTATATATAGATGTGATTAGTACAAATGTTGATCTAAGTGATGAATAAGAACTAGTGCTAGTAGAAGAATTAGTTGTGAATAGGGGAACTTAGGGAAGGATAATAGTGGGTCTCTTATCAAGTAGTTATGGACCAAGTCTAGGCATAGTCTTGGACATGACAAGGGGTAAATTGGGCATTATTGAGACCCTAGAGGTGGATGATATGATGAAGGGGTTAACAGTGGGTAATGGCCTGGTCACAGGCCTAATTATAGGTTTAGTGAGAAGCCTATAGAGTAGGATGTTGATATGGTCTAAAGTTGGGGAGACAAAATATGCTTAAGGGCTGATTATAGAGGAAATAAAGGGGTAAAGAAAAATGTTCCTGACTTTTAATATTTGGTACTTTTCTAGTAGGAAGAAGGGGAGGAAATGGTTGAGCTGAAGTTGTTGGTGTTGAAGTGACTGTCACCTCCATTGAAGGTGTTGTTATGTTGAGGTAGCACTTTGCATTTGGGATAGGCTATTAGATGGGATCCCTATGGTATAAGCCTACTCAAACTATTTATTTTCACCAAATCTTCCATTCTCTAAATTGGGAGACAATGCCTAGAGTATTCTCCAACTAAGTTATGGGTTCATCAAGCCTTCTTCTTTAACACTAATAGTATGGACTAGAGATGTTGATGCTCCAACTAGAGTATCTTGTTGTTTAGACACTTGAAAAAACCTATTCCATCCATTCTTTATTTCACCTAAGGAACATTCACAAACTTTAGCCTTTGCTTGAATTCCATGTCATTAGCTACATTTAGGTAGAAATAGTCTCCATCCTTAGACTGGTGATGGTATGTAATGTTTAAGGTCACCTTGTGTTTGATGTAGTAATTAAATGTTAAGTGTGTAGTGTCCCATTCTCTATCAGTGTCCTTTTCTACATTAAAGGTGGATATTTATTTGGTAGAATCCATGTCTGAGTACCAATTCTCAATTTTAAATCAACTAATGTTGGTTAATTAGGGATGGATTAGTCCCTTCTTATTATTTCATAGTACATCTACTCTTATGAGTAGTTGGAAGGCAATCTCCTACTCAGCCAACTTATCTCTCACAATGATGGTTAACTAAATGGGGATATCTTGATTCCCACCACTCAAATTATAGTGTAGTTAGGGTAGTACTAGTAGGATCCCAATGCACTAAGTATTTTCCTAGTCTCTTTAGACAACCTAGGCATAGTCCTTTCATGGATGGCCCTGTACATGATTAGGTAGAATTGCTTAATAATGGCCCATATCTCATATCTATACCTATAAATTCTTACCTTTGTGAAGACATGGGAGATGGTCCACTTCAAGTTAAGATCCCAATTGATAAAATGGGGGAATTTAAGAGTGGAAAAAATGGCATAAACCAAGTAGGACATCATATAGAAATAATTTTCTTGGTTGGTCATGGTCTTCCTAATTTGTGTAGCCAAATTGCAGGAAATGATCTCTCTAAGAGGGGGAGTGGTGAAGTCATATATGATCATGGATAAAAGTGAAACCCACTTCTCATCCATGTGTCTAATTTTCTCAACTCTATGTAACCTATTCATCATGGCCATCCTCATTCTCACCCCTTTTATGAATTGGGTGATGGGGATCTAATTGATTTTGGACTTGCAAATGAACCTCCCCAAGTTTTCTACCCAACTTCTCAAGACTTCTTTGATGTTATGCGAGTTGATCCATTGGGATATGGTTTATTTATTGTAAAAAATTTCAAGCTTGTTCAAATCATAGTAGGCTTGAAAGGATAACCTAGATATAAAGGCAATATCATTACCTAAATTGAAATATTTGATCATGTTATTGATACACCTAAACTGAATGAATATTTGGTGGAACAAGTCCACATCAGGGAATGCCTCTAGATTGGATGTAGCCTTATGAAATCCCATATATTTGAGTGAAAATATGTTAGACATTTCCTCTAAAACACTAAGAAATTATTCATCATCATTGTCTTTGTCTATGGTCCTTTCCACATGGTATAACAAATCATTGTAGTGTTTGTCCTTAGTATCCAATGTAATGGAATTGAAACTGGTGTCCCAAAAGATTATGTTCATTCCACATGAATAGATAATCAAAACTTGATCTAATCTAGGGGTGCTAGACATTCTTGATTTAGCCATAGATTTTGAATTTTTATTAATGAGCTCATATATTGTCTTTAGTAAATGACACAATGTAATTTAGACTTATTCAATAGATATCAATTAAAAGTGAATACAAAGATTTGAGACTGCAAGCTTTAAATTCTAGAATTTTAGAATTTTGAACTATAAGACACAAGTCATAAATGGAAAGTATATTTTACGTGCTTTGACTTAAATCTAAGGTGGATCTTCAATTTTGTTCTAATAGATTCAAAAATTCACTTTTGGAGATTAGCCAATCAGTACTCTCAGTTTGTCCACACATCTTCTTATCATAGGATTGACTTTTCCCTTGAGGTAACTTGGATTTATAACTACCAAAATGAGACCCATTAGCAATCAGTGTTTCATGGATGGCTATGTGATTTTTAAGTGTCATACTTGACATGTATTTGACATTTGGATTTACCTCATTTATCTTAGCCTTTTACTTTATATATTGGGCTACTCAAGTGTGCTACATGATACTCTACCAAGTGGCATATTTTAATTGGCCCATGATTCCTTTTGATGTTACACAGTTTGACCCATTTTACCTTAGGTTGACATGGTCTTGGGACCCCTTTTAGCTTGCCAAGTGGTAATATTTCATTGGCTTATGCTATTATGTGGATTTGTTATTTAGGACTTTTAATAGACCCACTTATTGTGACACTTTGTCATGTGTTGAATTTTGATTGGATCACTCTTTGTTGGGTTGCATAGCTCCCTTTGATCATGTATTACCATGAGGTAAAGGGGTTCATGTGTCACCAATCCATTAATATTTATCTTTGAAATGGATTATATGTAGAATCTAGTTGTTTAAAATTGAGTGACTGAATGATAGGTATCATTTTGTCATGCATTCATTATTTTATTGTAATTGAGCCTTACTTCTTAGTTCAAGGGCATAGATGGTGTAACTACCTACCAAATGTCATGATATATTTGGATAACTCTATCATATAACCTTGAAATTAACCCAAGTCTTGAAAGGCCATGATTGAGTGCCTCATGGAGTGCTCTCCTTCATAGGTTAAAATATAATGATCTAATGACAAGTGGCATATTCCTACTAGGTCACTCAGTTGCGAGAATTAAGAGAGAAGTAAGACCCTTAAGATACCATGATTGGGTGTCAAGTGGAATTATTTGGTTGGATCTCTATCTCATAAACCTTTTGTAACTTTTCTTCAAACCATAAATTCCATGACTAAGTGCCAAGTGGTAGGCACCCATCGGATCCTGAGGTCGCAAACCTTTTGTAACTTTTATTTAAGCTCAAAATGCTATGATTGAGTGAAAAGTGGCATATTTACATTGGGTCATTACGTCATGATCATTCTCTAAGGCTAAATAATATACGATAAAGTCCCAAATTTTTTAAGCTAAGTGACTAATGTTTGCATCATTTCTACATGTTAATTGAGGTTGAGTTGGCATTAGGATTCTACATGAGGGAAAAAGATGTGAAAGTTAGTGATTTCCATGATAAAGATAAAAGTGAGGAAATATCTACTTCATAAATCTCAAGTGTGGAATCTAACCTAGACCTCCTTTTTAAAAATTTAAAATCAAGGTATGTCCCAGTATTGAATATGATTTTTTTTGGACATAGCCAAAGTAATACTATGGTTCAAAACTTTAATTAAGTGATTTTGATTATGTTTTAGGGACATACCTTAGTTTTTGAATGGTGAACCCTTGAAAGATAAAATTTTTAACAAGTTACATCATTAGAAAACTAATGAACTTAAACATTAGTGAAATATTTTAAAAAGGTGCTTGTTAATATTTGTCATAGACCAACATGACTTTTAAGCTTTTACAGCCATACAAAGGGTTTTATATCACATGAAATAAATATGAAGGTATGTCCTAGGAAAAATGACCCAAAATTTTATGGGGTCACCATAATAGTAAAATGGGGTGTGTTGAACTCAACATAACCTATACATGTTCTTTGGTGGCATCAAAACATTATTGTACCAGGTTCATAGTGGGGAGATATATATTACCATAAATTAGATGGCATCATAAGATGATCTTTCATTTTCAAATATTTAAAAAATAAAACCATTTAAAAATCCAAAATATGTCTGACACCTACATGTTATATTATACCCTTGGCATCTATGTGTTAGTTCCATGTTGATGGATGGCATACTTAGTTAATCTTACATACACATGTGTGTCACAGTTCTACTTTAGTGTGATACATGCATACACAAATACATGATCCATTCCTATTTAAGATGTTGGGACTTCCATCTACTCATGCCATGCAAATATTGGGGGCATCTACTTCTTTGATATTAATACACATAGGTTATATGGTTTGATGATCACATTTCATTATCATGTTTGAGATTACATATGTAATTATACATGCCTTTATCCATGATCATATCTTAGACAAAGTACTTGATATGTTATACAATTTATGTTTTTTCATAACATATTTGATCCATGGGCTACTATAACATGTTTATGGTAGTTGCTTATGCTTTATTTTATCCACTTCCTTGAGTATCTTACCTTGCAATTGGATTCCTTATTCAAGCACCTGAATATGCTCCTTTTCTTATAGCCCCCATGCCTATGTATGTTTGATTTGACATTTTCATATGTCATTTTTTATTGTATGGACATTTTAATATGTCATTCTTGATTTTATGGACATTTGACTAAGTCGCGTTCCTTTGATTTTGCATTATTTGAACATGGCCCTTGTTTCTAGTCTCCTAGGACCATTACCTTTTGAATTAATTTTGAGTGCTCTTGTGTGGGTGTTTTTTTTATTGAGATTTTAATATTATTATCTAAATATTTCCATGATCTTTATCATACATCTTAGGCCTACATGTGATTCTATTGGTTATATGTGATTCAATGTTATATCTACCTAGACATGTTCATTTTATATGTTACATGGTTACATTCACAGATTATACAACTATCTTATCATTTTGAGGTGAGATAACCACTAGTTCCTATCTTTTCCTCACCTCAAGTGGGAATATTAGTGGGGGAATGTCATAGAGACATGTTCTCAACACATTCATATTTTTCATATTCAGTGAGGGCATGTTTTGGAAGAATGTTATCCACACTTATTTAGTATGTAGTACATATATGAGTTTTTAGATGCAATGGGGTATGTCACATGGGAATGGATTCCACACATTCACATTTTTTATATTTAGTTTTAGATTCCAAAACTCTTACATGTACTAGTACCCCTATTAGACTTTTATGAACTTTATTGAGCTAATCTACTATAGTAGTTGGTTCACTTTTTGATATGGATGATGTGATTAAATCACTCAGTATTACTAAGTTTTTAGGTTGGACTTGATTGTATCATCTAAAATCACCATGTTATAAGTATAATTGGGTTGCATGGTTGAACTAATCTCAACTACTAGGTGGCAGCTCACTTTTGATCCAAAGTTAGGGGTATGTTCCTTCCAATCACTCTCTATCTCCTTAGATACATGTATTTTCAAAATTTATCTATATTTGTCCTAATATTAGTTTCAAATCCTTAAAATGATAAACATTTTTCAAATCAACTCAACAATAGGAAAAATGGTTACAATGACACATAAGTGTGCTCTTAAAACTTTATCTTTTAATTTAAATCAATTTAAGTTACTTTTAATCTAGATTATATGCACTAATTATAGTCTATAACATGTTATTGGTTTTAGGCCAGTCACCAACAAAGCACTCAAGTTGGGTACACACTAAGGTGTTTTATATACACCCAGGTACACTTACCTTTCCTTTAAAATAGTAATTTTATTACAATATTAAGGGGGGGTGGAATGTAGATGATCTTTATGGATGATATAGCACCTCAATATTGTACACTTGACAAACTCAGACATTGGTTGTTCCTCTCAATTCTATACCTTTTCTCAATTTTACAAGTCTCACATCTACTCTATTTTCTTACCCCTTAGCATATCTCTTAGTCTGACCAGTCTTATGTTGATGACCTAAGACTTCTATTTTTCTCAAAATGCTTAAAATGCACTTATCTTCCATCTTTACAAGTTCTGAACCTATACTTACTTTTATTCTCCTTAGACACTAACATCTAGGATAGACACTAGCATTGATGTTAGTGTCATGACCCAACACAAATGTCTAATGCCCTAAAGTCATCTAATTTTTAAATAAAACATATCCTAATGGTCATCCTAAGTGATTTAATACAAGTTAATTATCCAAATGGATTGATATAAATATAATATCAACCCTCATTCATTCCTCACCTAGAAAAATACCAAGAGAAACAAAGAAAACTTATCAAAATTAGTCTATCAAGCATTCAATTAAACAAAGCTTCCTTATTTACATACCATTCATAGGTATAACACATCTATAGGTTTAAATTTCTAAAGAAGCATCTTAAGATCTCAATTTTACAAGTTACAAATTATGTTACTATTATAATTGCTTCGTACATATTTCATGATTCATACACAAACCAACACATAGGGGAAAACTACATTAGTCTGAGGCCATATTAAGAGTATTATATATGTAGGCAATGCTTACTAACATAGGGCTCTTTAGGTTCAACTCAAAACTATGTGACCATTAACCCATTTTCCCCTAAGGTCATCATGAAGATGAAAAACTAGGGTTTTAACATTTTATAAGAAGCCATTATGCATAACCTAGTATGAATGCACTAGAGCAAAGGTGAAGACAAACCTAGAATAATTTAGGTGATTGTATCTTTTTCTAGAAAATATTATATATATGACATTTGCATCAAACCCAAATAATATCATCGACATAACCATCCCAAGCTGACATTAGTGTCCAAAGCTCCAGAAGCATCAGATCCAAAATATGATGACTATTCTAAAATCATCTTCTAGCCTAATTTTTTCTTATTCTAAATCCAACATTGTGTTAGCATTAGAACCAACTAATTATATTACTTATTTATCATTTCCATTCATAACTTAGTTGTACTTTCTATATTTAGCCTATACTCAACATAATAAAGTTAGTGTATGTTTATATATGAGTTTAGAACCTAATTGGCCTATTTTAGATTTAACTATCACCCTTGTGCATTTCCATTTCTATATTATTAACCCTATATAATCCAAATTAGGATTCCCACATCCAATTTAACATAAAATTACACATATTTATAGTCTCCTTGTCTATATATACCTTTTCATTGAGAATTAGAGATCTAGTGACGTATTCTCTTGTGGACCTCTTTGGTTCCATATTATTTCACTTGATTTGCATACCCCTTATGATTTTATGTTATTTTATTAATCTTCATCTAATTTATTCCAGTGATAACTACCTTTTATTTTCTTTTATCTGTGTTTTATCCCTTAGACACTTACATCCACTAAGGACACTAGCATCAGTATTAGTGTCCAACTATGACTCAACTGACTAGGCTTATATTTATATATTTTTACTCATCTTTCACTTTGTGACCATTTTTTTATCCCTCTTTTCCCATCTTATTATTGGATTTTTGCATGTCACTAAGTTCTAATTCTAAATCAAAGGGTTCCTATTTATATGAAGGTTATAGTCTAATTAACACACTTAATAATTTGATTAGGCAATTATATAATTGGAAAGGACTATTTATTTCAAGCTATCAAATTAGACTACAATATTAAATCAAATATATAAAGCATTCAAATTAACAACTATAATATTGCATTACTTATAGCAAGTGTTACTAGGAGAAAGAACATATAGTCACACTGTTATAATTCCACACACATGCCTAGAAGGGAAAACTACATGCAAATTTGAGTCCATATTTAAAGTATTGGATATGTAAGAAGCACTTATAAAAAAATGGGGTATCTAGGGATAGATTTAATCACATTACTAACCCCTCTTTACCAAAATACAAGAGGTACAATGTAAAGGAACTAGGGTTTTTATTATTTTTTGTATCACACACACAAGAAAACACATATAATGATGTAAAATAATTACATAGGTTACATTATGGAATTGATGAAAATTTGGAACCATTCATGTACATATCCTTGAATGGACACCTGCATCAAAAGTACACACTTGCATTGATGTTATTGTCCCTGATCAATGCAACTATCTGATAGACAAAAATAATCATAATATATAATGAACAAAATTAAGATATTTAAGATAGCTATGTGATTATTCTTAATCACTATCATATTCTAGAAAAGAACATCAAACAAGATATGCTCCCTTTTATCCCTTAGTTACTTCTTACTTGCTATATTTATTATACATGCTTAAATGAATTATATTTTCAAAATACTATATTATGTTTTTAGAATCTGAATATTATAATATTGCATTCAAATAGATTTATTGTTTGTGTGTTTCTCTTATGAATCCAAAAATCTTAAAACACTTCAGATAACTAGGGTTTTGCCTTCTTCAAAAGTTCATTTCAGATTTATATATTTTATTTTTAGATCTGATTTCTCTCTTACTTATATGGGCATATTTTAGGAATTCTTAGTTACATTATTATTTTGGCCTTAGTGGTTTTGTGCTTTATAGTTATCTTAAACATTGTAAACCTTATGGCATCACTATAAAAATTCCATTCATGGAAGCTCCATTATGATCATTAATTTAATCCACATGCTAATCAATGTATTACATATGAAGACCTAGAAGAACACTAAAAATAGTATAAAAACAACTATGATAATGAAAAAACTAATGATGCAAATGCAAATATAAATGACCAAGGTAGTGATTATGATCTTTCTACTTTTGGGTATGACTATGATGGTATCCATCTTGGCTATGACACTATTCTTATTCCTTTTTTTATGATGATGAAGAGTTACTAGATACACAAACTGGTAGCAATCATAATGTTGAAAATCAAAATATTGCATGCATACCTTATTTAGTTACTTCACAAAGTGAGCACGTTTCCTTCCATTCCAATAATTTGAATGTCAAAGATATTGTATGTTCCTCCCCTATCTCTCATGATACAAATATTGATGAAATCAAGTGTGTTCCTTCTTCTCTAAGTAATATTAATACTTAAAATAATTTTCTTGATTTAGATGATTCAAATGCAAATAGATAAATTTATTCTTCCCCTATAGTTTGTGATGATTAAAATGCATATCCTATGTCTCCCATTATCTTGCTTGAGGAAAATAATGAAAGTGCATAGAACCATCATAATGAAGTACTTAAAAAGCATACATTATTTGAGGACATAAATAATCTCCCAATTATATTTCATGTATCATTTTCAAAGATCAAGTCATGTAATATAAATAGAATCCAAACTAGCATCACATCTTCTCTCCCTCCTTTAGAAAGTAAAAAAGAAAAGTGAACATTACACTCTTCCATCTCATGATGTTGAAAATGAATTAGAAAATTTTTCTTCCCATCACTCCTCTGAACTTTCTAATATAAAATATCTAATGATTACAAGTGAAAATTACCCCACACTCCTATTCAATTTCAAAATATTTTTTAAGACGATAATACCAACCCTTTTGCAATTTGACATGATATACTCACCTATTTAACCATGGATATCTGTTTGCAACATGAAATAAAAATGTGTGATCATTCACCCCTTGATAGTGTAAATGATTCAATTATTCCTATGTTTCATGTGCAAGGTAATTTATAACCACTAGAAAAAAATTAAACATATTCTTATGATGTGTTATATATCTTGACTACCATGGGGTATTTTCAACAACAAGTTAAAACTCTTAAACTACAAATTTCTTCTCCTGAGACTATTCTTGAGGAGAATACATTAACATAGAAACCTAAATATAGGAGTGTATTTGAGAATCCTTATCCATTAAAATTTATTATGCCCTTGTTCTCCTCCTTCAATGGTTAAGGGGACCCTACTATTCATTTATAATAATATATACATTCTTTTAAATATTTGGCCAAAAATGGAAGTTTTCTCTTAAAGGATTTTCATTGTAGCTTAACCCAATGGGCTCTTGATTGGTTTTAAATTCTTTCAAATAGTCTATTATCAACTTTTAAAACACTTTAATATGTGTTTCTATCAAATTTTCATCATTATACCCTACCTAAACTACCATTGGAACATTTGTAAACATCAACATAAATAGAAAATGAATCTCTATAGGACTGTCATTCAATTTAAGGATGTTATGTATTCCTTAACTTATATACCCATATATTTAGAAGTATAATTTATATTTAGTATAATTATTCTTTCTCCACCTAGAGAAATAACATTGCATAAACCCTTTACTTCATTCAAGACATTACATTGGGATGTGCACAAATATGCATGTGTTCTAATGAATATTCAAACCAAGTATAACACATAATAAGATTCATGTTTTTAAGACAAATAGACAAGTCACAAAAGATCATAAACCAATTCAAACACCTTTTGTAGAACCAATAACATATGTAAAATTCCAAATGATAAAAGTGTTAAACAAAGGAAATGAGAATGCTTACAGAGTATCTCCCTTAGTTAGACCATATACCTCTACCAAATGACAACATAAATTTGAGAAGGAAAAATGACAAAACTTTTGTACTTACCATGGTATTATTTGACATTGAGATAATGAGTGTTTTCCTTTTAAATAAAATCATATATAGTCATTTGATTAGGGAATCATTGCATATCAAAAATACATATCTAAACTCATTCCACATACTTTTCATAGAGGCTCATCTAAGAGGGTTGAGCCATTTGATGATGATCCTTATGAGAAACACATGGTCTATTGACCTTCACAAAATATGACCATTGGTATAAGTCCTTCTCCTAGTGTTCTCTCTTCTAATACTAATCTCTCCAACACTGATCTTATCGAGGAACCATTGGTAGATCAGGTCCTTCATAAAGAGACAAGGGTAGAAGGTGGATCTACACAGAAGATATGGGTACATAAACAGATACATACATATTAATAAGAAATTTATATATATACTTTAGAGGTAGTTACAAAATAAAAAGCAGTGGTCCCATTACCACATGATCATTATAGTCACACCTTACTTCCATCCAAATTTCATTTCATACAGTGATTTATTTATTGCTAATATAATACAAAAATTTCATAAATGAATAGATTTATTGCACAATTTAACAAATCCTAACATACATCATGGAAATAATTGTAATTAAATACTATATAATGAGCAATAAATAATTAAAATAGTACAAATCCATTTTAAAACAAATAAAACCATGTGAGTAATGTCATATATAAATATAAAATGATACAAAATTCATACAAATAAACATATCAATCATATGTTAGGTCCATATCTCCAAGTGTGTACTCCTCATCATTATCAATATAGCTATCAATATAATACTGAAAATCAAACATATAATGATGCACAAAAAGCTAATAATAGGATGGGCAAAGAGGGATAACAAAATGGTCACAAAGTGAAAGATACAGAAATATAGTACTTCAAACTTGTAGATGTGGTATACCTATGAATGGTATGGAAATAGGGAATATTTATTAAAGTGAGTGCTTGATAGACTATTTTTGATAAGTTAACTTGGTCTCTTTGATATTTTCTAGGTATTGTTCCTGTGTTGCTAGGTTAGGAATAAAAAAATAACAGTTCCCACACATCCATGCTTCCTAACTCTAATGATGATAATAATGATCCTAATTAGTGTGTTCAATTGTTATGGTTCATTTCACTATAGTTTTTAACATTTACACACACACAGTGTCTTTATTAACTATGTACTCAAGGACACACTAATTTATTATGAAAAGGATTTACATATATATACACTGAATTCTTTACATATATACTTCATTATAGTTTGTTTCCATTTACTAGTTTTTTATAAAGAGGATTATATTGTTTTAAACCCTAAGTTTTGCAATCCCATACAAAATTAATTTACTATAAAATCAATTAAATACATAGTATAAACATTTAGGCTATTCCATAACATTTTGTATTATGTTGATTATTTTTTAACAAATTATTAAATTAATGCACATAGTATTTTATGGTAAAAAATTTGTATGTGGGAGTCATATGAGACCAATAAAAACCACATATAACATATCATTACAATAAAAAGGAAACCAAACAACTTCTAGACACCCAAGCAACTTTAGTTCAAGGTCTATAAATCATTATTCATGGAAACTGTTGTTGATCCACATTTATTATAGCTACTTTATCCAAATCATCCTAAAAAGTGACATACTTTGTTCACACTTTATGTTTTAAAAATAATTGGGATTGTTAGTTTTTTGGTGATGCACGCCTTTATATTTTCATGTTCTTCACAAAATATATTAAACATCATAGACTAGTCCCATAACCATCTTCTACATGTTCTAAAGTTTGTGCATGGTGATGATTAACCCCACCATTATTAAATATTTACCTCGATTGATACTTATTACAACCATCATTAATACTCTTCTTGAGGTAATTAAGACTTATCCTATTAATTATAAGAGTGAGAAGTGATTTGTCAAGTAATATGTGGATCTTGAGAATTTGGGGATCATTGGGGTCATCCACATCACCAAAAATATTTTCATTTAAAATAAAACTGACAACATTGTCATGGGTGAGGTTAGAAAAATTGTGATTGACATCATCCTAAACAATCCATATATTTAAGTTTGTCAATAACCCCACAAAAATCATTTATGAAATAAAAAAAATGGATTGGTAACAATCAATACATAAATAATAATTACATAGGCAATAACATTACTATTTCAATAGAATGGAACATTGCTTCTTGGAGAAAATTCCTTTCTTAATTTATTTCTCAAATCACCAACTTTCAACATGTGCTTGCACACATGGCCTTGGATGGACAACATTCATTCATACATTGCAAAATACTGATTCACCATTCTAACCTTACAAAATTTATCTTCCTTGCTTTGGATTCTCACCAATGCCACATTAAGATCAATCTCACTGAACATCATGACACCATCAGGGATGCATTGTGATTTCATCCATGACTTGTTCTCTTAATTATCTATCTTGAAGTTCCTATAAAAACCACTTTCCTTACACATTTGGATCCACTAATAATACAAGAATACAAAAAAAAACTTCTTCACCAACCAATACATATTTATATGGGAATAAACTCTTATTTCATTCAAAAACAAGTGCTTCAAATGAGAGTTATATGCTTATATGGAAGCATTTATTTCCTGAACTAAATGGGGAATTATATGCAAACATCTTTCCCACATTCCAAAATGGTGGAACAATTGATATTTACAATAATTGCTAAATTATTATTCAAATACATATTGTTCCATGAATATATCTATGTCAAGAACTGATACCTCCTTAGTAAGAGACTTGTGCATTATTTCACCTAGGCTTCTAAACATTGCCTACCTTGTTTCAACATATTACACCTTTGAATTCAAGTTTTTAAGCTACAATCTCCTCATGTGCCAACTATAAAGGTACAACTTGAATTGAAACACTTCACTAGACTCATAATGGTGATGTAAACATAAAAAAATTATCAAATAAAACATTTCTTCAATGATAAAAACCAATATTTATAGTATACATGGGCTCAAGTTAACTAATATCAATAATTTAAGCATGGGCATTATCTACCATGAGAGTATTTGGTTTCTATTCAAACATGTGACAATGTGCACTAACCACTAGCTTACACATCCATGTTGTCAATTCTAGAACAATAGACCTCTACATCAACACCCACACAATAAAAATACCATTATGCATACTATCAATTACAAAAAGCATATATAACATGAACTACATCACAACACATAAACATAAGTTTTATGCAATAATAAATGTGAAGTTTGAAATTTGGAGATCCACAAGTACCTTATGTGCATTTCTCCCATACAAGGAGTCCATTGAAAGTATAATATTGTGTGTATACATTAAAATCCACTCACATTATTGGGGAAGCCAAAGGCCTAAGACAAAGGGTTGCTCCTCCATTCCTATTTTTTCAAATTCTTCACACACAAACCCTTTTTCAAAAATTTTGGTGACAAATGTTCTAACATTGTTTGCATCATTAGGAATAAATTTATATTCTACTACTTTCATCCTTCCCTTTACATTTTGGATATCATCTTTGGTCATTAAATCATCCCTCTTTTTCTAACCATCAAACAACATAAGTTTCTCATGAACCATGTCATGATGCATTTTTTGAATGAGTTAAGGGGTCAGGTCTAACAAAAATAATCTCTCCACCCAATCCTTTAAAGCATGATTAATGTATGATCCCCAAAGTACAAAAAATAACCATAAATTCATCAATATATTTCCCATGTAAAACCAATCCCTTGGTTCAATATGGCCCATGTTTTTATATGTAATTAAAACCTTTTATTACATATTCATCAACACACTATAGAAAAATAAGATTGACATCCATTACATAAATGTTTATGGTTAGGTCAGATGATAATACCAACCTTTGGAACATTTAAAATGTCATAATGCACATCATATTTAGATCTATAATCCTCAGGGCCATATGTACACTAATAGTTATATGAAACATACATAGATTATAAAAAAATAATCCAATTCATATTTTAAAACAACATAGGATTTACTAGAGAGAGATATCAATCCTAACTTTTTTTCCATAATATAACATAGGATTGAATGTACTATCATCGATACAAAGGGTGGTGGGATACCCCAATATCTTACATTCACAATTTAGGAAGTCTTCCATATGATATATTTTTATTTAGGTGATAATATTTTTATCATTGCCCAAATTGTACTTCACCTCACTCCAATCCAATTTTTTTGAAGAGAACACCCCAAGAGGTGTATTTTTCACTAAAAGATATGAAAATCTCTTCTAATTGGATGTCATCTATGAAGCAATCAAGAAAAAAATAGAATTATTAATTTAGACTTAACAAGCGGCATTGATAAATAATTAGCATTGACAAATAAGCAACATTCATAAATAATTACCATTAAAAATTAAGGGACAATGATAAACATATGAAAAAATAGAAAATAATTAGCAAACTTATGCATTGATATGTTATCCAAAATTCATACAATTTAACAATTTATAAATGCATAAGGATCATTTAACAACTTCCTTGTAAAGACTGCCACACACCATATTTAATATTGATGATTTTATTACAAAGACAAGTTATGTTTTAATATGTTGAGAATTTACTATGGATGGTAATATAAAATTTATAAAAACCATTCAATTATAATATATCTAGTTGGCCCTCTTAATGGGTTTAGTACTAGAGAATGAAGCTTGAATTGGCAAAATGGATACCCTTCAAGGATTAATAAAGATGAATTTTCATGGGCCCTACTACAAATCAAACAAAAAAATAGAGTATTCTTGATTCTCAAGTGTAGCTTTCCATTCAAATGTAAGACCCACCATGCTGAAAAATGATTCCTTTAAGTTGGCTTTTAGAATTAGTGGTAATTAGTTTGTGCTTATGTCATATACCATTCTCTATTATGTAGTTTTTAGTCATATTAATTTTCTAATAAGCCATATTTATGTAATTTTATAATTATCCATCTTTATCTATGTAAATTAATCAAGCCAATTATTTTCATTTGAATTTTTTGGAAGAACAATAATAAAATTTTCATTAATTTAGAATATTGATTACAAATTGACATGGTAATTAATCTTTACCATGAGAGAGACCTCAATTAAATACTTGTACATACATTCTTATGATCCTCCCTAGTCCCCATGAAATAACCCAATATTATACACAAAACACATATAATGGAAATACTATAAATAAAGATAAATACTTTCCATAAAATGAAACATATTCCCTCCTGATTCACCCTAAAATATACAATAGATTAATATCTAAGGAATATCATAATATCTGATTGGCCATCATTGCAACATGTCATGATCCTAGTTGTGTATTGTTGCTAATTTGTATTCAACTATGACTCATAAATTGGGGGAAAAGGCCTAGTAATAGTGTGTTTTGAATACATGAGTGGTGAAACCATGATAATAACACTAGAAGAAGCACCACCAACACTTGGTTTACTCACTTTTATATTTCTTTGACATCCCCAACATCTTGTACATAATTGATCTTCACATCAAAAAATTGCCACATAAGTAACACTACTTGTCTATGAAGTGTGATCAACATCTCATTGTTTCTATACGATTTTTGCTTTCACATTCAAAGAGAGAATAAGAAACTAAAAGAAATGGTCTAAGGCTTGTATGTACCTAGATGTAGTCGTGTGCACCGTAATCTAGACGTTGTGAGAACTCCTCTTTGGTTGTGGAGGATGACACCTGAAAAGGAAAGAGACTAAAACATGAAAAGGCGTTAGATGGGGAGATGGTGGGCTGCCAAGTGAAAGCTTAATCCCAGAAGTACAATGACTTCCTTAAGGGATGTCAACCCACTGACTGATAAAAATAATGTCTGATAAATAGTAGAATGATAAAAGACTACAATGATAAAGACTAAAAAGGAAATGGAAGCAAATGCTTACCTGAATGATGTTATTGGGTTGGTCACAGTCGCCGACATCGGTGGTCCTACCAGCATCAGTTGTCAAGGTCTACCAACGTCGGTTAGTCTACCAACGTTGGTTGGGGTGGCGGTCTCTGTGGTCGACGTCGGTCGGGGCAGTAGTCTGTAGTCAGGTCTGTGGTATGTAGACAGGTCTGAAAAGGGGTCTGGACGAGTTTTTGTGCTGTTTGGATGGTCTAAGAGAGTCTAGTTTTGGTTAATGGTCTGTGCAGAGGTAGTCTGAAGGAGTCAAATGGACAGAATGTCAAATGGACAGAAGGGTAGAGGAGGCCAATAGGGAGATAGGGAAATAAGGATTCGGGTCTGGCTTGGTTGACACTTTGGTCTGGGGGGTGATATTACTGGAAAGCAATAACTAAAAACATAATGAAAACACAGACAATATACATACCTGTGGCCTGCAGAAGGAGTGCTGCTGATACCTGTCCCTGTTGTTGATGTAGCCTGTGTGGAGGACCTGTTGCTAGTGTAGAAGCCTGCTATGTGAGGGAGAGTGAGAGGTCTGGTTTGAAGATTGGTAGATTAATTAGTAGAGTGGTGGATGGTCAAAGACTGAAGATTCAAGGATTCAAGAGTCTCATCAAGAGTAGGGGCCCAAAAAGGATAACGAATGTAGAAAACTATTAAGGGTAATCGACGCTGATAAAACTGTCGATGTCGATCGCAGACTGACCGACGTCGGTGGCTGAAAGGTGGGTAAAAAGGCTAAAAATAGCCTTCAGTCCATTTTCCCAACTGCCAAGTCAGCGGGTCGGGGGAGGAAATGGCTGAGAGGGGTTAAATGGGCGTGCGGGAGTTGGAATGGGAGCCATAAATAGGGTTTAGGTCATTAAGGGATGGGAGGAAGGGATCCAAGGAGAGGAACCCAAGGGTGGTGAGGTGGCATGGGGAGAGAGAGAGGGAAGGAGAGAGAGGGGAGAAATATTAATTTAAAATAGATAATTATTTCAAATTAATAAAACATAAGATAGGTTAGGGATGGAAGTGGAAAGGGACCAAAGGGGACCAAGGGGGGAGTCGACCTAGGGAGTAGACATGATTTTGGTGTCTACATTTGCCCCTTTTTGTCTTGTTGGTTATTCTAGATGAACTACAAGGCAAAAATAAGAGTTGGTTGCCCTAGGTATGGGATAAGGTTGATTTCATCTTGTTGGTTGTTCAAGTGAGCTGTAAGACAAAAATAAGAGGGTTGGTTGCCCCGATGTGAGATGAGGTATTCCCCCTCAAAGCAGGAGTTGAAGGAAGGGAACCTGGAATCAGGTGCTGATTTGATAGAGAGTGGATGAGGATGGATATGGTGAGTGTGAATGCTGCAATAGTTGTGATTACACGCATACCACTTCACGAGATGGTCAAGTCAAAGTGTCACAGGTCGAGGGTCGAGGAGTGCCAAAATTGAAATAACCAAGCCCCAGCATTTGGTTGTAGCTGATCAAGTTATTCAATCTAAGTTGTAGCTCCAAGGTCATCATGTTTTAGGTATCCCAGGCTCAGGAAGTGCTCCTAGAAACATGAAAACGTCACAAGTAGTGGGGATCAACCGGCTTGTGATCTTATACTTGTGAGGGTCAAAAAATAGTCTATGCACAAGTTTGCTAACCATTTGTGAGGTAGCATACATGCAAAAACAACCAAGGTGAAGTCATCTTGGAAGTGGTCAGGGTTAGAGGAGATAGTCATGATCTCTATGGTCATTGGTCGAGGTGGAGGGATGGATGAAAGAAAGTGGCCGAGCTAACCTCAGAACACTGAGTGTTGCCTACATAGCCCCTGTGGTTAGGGTCTCAGGCCAATGTAGTTCTCCCTAAAAGGGAGGAAGGGTCAAAGTGGTCGATGGTCTTGGTCGAGGTCAAGGTCATGGTCAAAGGATTGGTCAAAGGAAAGAATGGTTTGTCCATCAAGGAGACAAACAAATGAGGGTGGTCGAGCTAACCCCAGAAGACAGTCGTGTCATCTGAGTGCTGCCTACATAGCCCCAGATTTAGGGCCTCAGACCAATGTAGTTTAGACAAAGAGTCAAAGTGGTCGATGATTGGCTGATGATTGATTGTAGTCATGGTCAAGGTCATGGTCAAAGGGTGGATAGTTTGTCCATTAGGTAGACGAACAAACGAGGGTGGTCGAGCTAACCCCAGAAGACAGTCATGTCATCTGAGTGCTGCCTACATAACCCCGGTCTTAGGGCCTTAGACCAATGTAGTTCAGACAGAGAGGCAAAATGGTCGATGATTGGTTTGGTCATGTGTTGAAATGATGAGGAGAAAAAGATGTTACAGCCTTTTCCAAATGGTGTATTCTATAACATTGGTTGAGGGGTCTTTCATCCCTAACAATTTTCCATATTCGTGATGGATGTATGCTAAAAATGAATTGAGGTCTATTTATGCTTCAGCAAGTAATGGTTTATGCTTAACATAAATTGTGTGGTCGATAGTTTCCATGTGTATTGGTGTCCATAGAAACTATGTGAAATGGACTAGGTCATGTCGATGGTCTAAAAATGTTTTGGTTGGTTTGGTTTGGGTTTGGTTGGATAGATAATGATTTGGTTGGATGTGTGACCAAGATGTGTCAAAAGTGAAAGGTGAATTGCTCTTTCATTGATAAGGACCAGAATGATGGCATAGGTAAGGGTTGTTAGAAACAAGAGACCTGTTCATGCATTGCATTGTTGACTAGTGGTTGTGTTAGAGAAGCAATCGAATCACTTGACGTTAAGTGAGCTCGAAATCCCTTGAGTATGTTGGGGTGATAGGATTGATGTGAGATGAAAGGGGGAACCCTTTTTGGCAGGAACAACTTTGCCCCTTTTATAGGTGACCCTGAGAATGACTATAGACAAGTCCATGACTCTAAAGTTTGTCAGTCAATTTTTTTTTTTTGAAGGTGCAGACTGATCGATGTGATAAGCCTGCGAAGGGATGTTGTCTTGCTTGGTGGTCATGTCATGAAGCTAATCGATGCGGGAAGCTTCAGAGATAGTGCTATGTATGTAGCAAAATTTAGTCATAGCCATCCTTCGAGGGAGTGGTCTATATTTTTGCTTTATATGTTTTTGATGTGACTTTGGCCTAGTTGTCCTTTAAGGGAGCAGTCTAGTAAATACAACAATGGTGATGTAGCTGTCCTTCGAGGGAGCAGTCTACATTTATAGTTTTATGACCTTGGAATATGCATCCCATTTATATATATATTTGATTGATTTGTTGACTGGACTTTTGGTCATGGACTTGACTATAGAGGTTTAGAGGGTTTCCCTTTTATTAGGACAAAGCGTTCATGCTTGCCAAAAGGGTTAGGATTGAGGGTTGAAAGGAATAGGAATGACGGTGATAGGGACTACTCAAGGGATCGAGCTCAAGTTAAACGTCAAGTGAATAATTACTTGACTAACAGTGGACTGGTCAAAGATGCAAGACATAAAGGGGCTTAGGTTCTGACAAAGTCTTGACCCATGATGGTGTTATGATGCAAGGTCCGAGTCAATTGGGAGTAAACTTGCCCCATTTGCTTCATTCCAAATTAGTCACATGCTGATTGATGTTGAAGGAGTTGGTCAATGTTTGGTTGAGGTTTGGGGTCGATGCTGAAGAAGTTGGTTGATATGTGATCAAGGTTTGATTGAGGTCAGTTTGAACGTTTGGTCGAAGATAGGTTGAATGTTTGGTCGAGGTCAGGTCGATGCTTGGTTGAGGCATAGTCGAGGTTTAAGATTAAAAGAGTGATTGATATTTGGTCGAGATAGGGTTGAAAGGTTGATCGAGGCTCGGATGAAGGTTGAATTCCCCCAGTGGCTAGGGAGAATGTTTGATAGATTGGTCAAGGTCAATTGAGGATTGGTGGTCAAATTGACTGTGTTGATGTCGAATGAGGGGGTTAAAGGTGGAAAAGGGACCATAGTCTGGCATAGAGATCTTGGTTTAGGTGATGAGGTTTGAGAATCATGGGTCAGTGTTGATGATTTGTCGAAGGGGTGGTCAAGAGGATCCTTGATAAGAAGGGAATCCTTTCTCTATTGTTGATGAATGATGGCTTTAAGAGCACAACAATGCTCAGTGTCATGTCCCAGAGTGTGGTGATAATGACATAATTTAGAGTTGTCGAACCAAGATGGTCTTGATCCGAGAGTTGATGAGTGGGGCGGTGTTGAAGGTTTGCTGACAATGTGGTCAAGAAGAAGGGTGTCTTTCTCCAAGCATTGGCGAATGACAACCTTGAGGGCACAACAATGTTCAGTGTCGTGCCCAGGCGTGCGATGATACACACAAATCTGAGTGTCATCAAACTAAGGCGGTTTTGGTCTGAGGGATTGATATGGTTTAAGAGGTGGGAGATTGATGCGAGAAGACTGCAACAAGTGCCATAATAGCAGGGCATAAGAACCTGCTAATGGGTTTGTGTATCTTGTTGTAGTGGGGGTTGATGACTTTGGTTTGAGAGGCGTAAGAGACATTGGTCGTACCATCATTTTCATGGGTGGTGTAACCACACATGAAGATGGTAGTCTGGTGGTGATATGTGTTGGATGTTTTAGAGGAAATATATGTTTGATGGGTTGATAGAGTAATGGAGGCGACTTGCCTCTGTGAGGTATGGGAGTAGAAAGCACTCCTATTAAAGTGGACAGATGCAGGCCCAAAATTGAAGGTAATGATGAAGGTGGGGGAGGAGTCCTTTCATGTGGTTGAATGGTCTTCGTTGGTTTGGGGCAAGGGCCACTATTTTATGAGGCAAGGTTAGATACGGGTTTGGGTTCGGATGTGGACGGAGGTGAGTGAGATGTAGCAATCTCAGGTAAAAGACAAGATGAAACCGTGACTGGGTCTTCCTCAATCGAAATGGACAAAGATACTGGTTCTTCTCTTGGTGGAGAAGAAATAGGAGAGTGTGGCTCTATAGTCAGATAGAGCATAGGAATGGTCATGGTCTCGATGTGTGGTCTAGGCGTGGGGAATGTATGATCCCCCATTGATGAAAAAAAGGATGAGGGTGAGGCAGCTAGTGTGGGTGCCATCAAAGCATCCTCCAATATGAGAGAGGTCGATGGAGGACTAATAGGAGAAGAAAGTTCTTCATCCTTTGGAGGAGGAATAGGGGAAGAAGGGTCTTCCATCTGTGAAGGAGATTGGTCAGGGATAAGAGAAAAAACAGTGTCGATCATGCGAATATCATGGTCTTGAGGGTCATTGGTCATGGTATGGACATTGTTTTAAATAGGCAGGTGATTAGGAAAGGGTTGTTTGAAGATGTCGATGTGTTGGTTGGCCAGAGCATTCAGGTTGTCCAAGATGAGATCCCCCTTGTCTAACATGTCTTGGATGATGTTTTTAACAGTTTGACAGTTGTCCGTGTCATGGCCTTTGACACCGTGATAGTTTTAAAAGTCGTTCTCCCTGTACCATGCAGGGATAGGTGTTGAGGGGTTGAATTGAAGTGGTTGGATTGAAGGGAGATTGAGGACCCCCTGCTTGATGAGTTTATCCAAGATAGAGGCATATGACTCTCTAATTGGAGTGTATTGACGTTGTATGGATCATCATTGGAAGTGTTTATTGATGTAGTCTGATGTTGAAAATTGAGGTCGGTTGGTTACTATTGAAGATGATGGTCTAAAGATGACAGTGTTTGCTGACCCCTTGGATTGGGAGTGGGCAGAAGGAGGTTTGGACGAATAAGGGTCATTAAATTTTGCATTGTCATTACGTAATTTGACCTTATTTTCATCGATGGCATAGAGTTCAAGCTTTCTTGCCATGATGAAAGCTTCATCGAAAGAGCATAATGTCTAGATCCGCAAGGTAGAAGAGATGTGCCTGGCACGTGCTCGAGAAAAGAGCTCGATGAGCTCAGGTTGAGGCAAGGAGAAGGAGAGCTGGTTAATCAAGCCTCTCTAATGGGTGACAAAATCGACTATTGATTCATCATCAAATTGCCTGATGGAATAGAGGTCTGTGATTGAGACTTGTTTGGTGATGTTGATAGAAAAATGGTCGAGAAATAATTGGGTGAGTTGGGTGAATGAAAAGATAGAATGTCTAGTAAGAGAGCTATACCAGTCAAGGGTGGGGCCAAAAAGTGACATGGGAAATGTGCATAGAAGTAACGCATTGTCATGGGCTATGAGATAGCAAGCGTGTCTGAATGCTCGAAGATGTTGTTGTGGGTCTTCCTTACTCTGAAAGCAAGTAAATTTAGGAAGCTCCCACTAGTTAGGATAAGGTCGGATGGGCACAAAAGGATGGATGGGTTCATTGTAAATTTGCTCATATGAGAGGGCATTACTTGAACTAGAGATAGAGGTCTCTAGGCTAGACATTTTATCCATCAGCATTTTGATTACGTCAGCTGACAAATTGGCAGGTGGGGCACCCCCTAGATTGTAGGGTACCTAGAAGGTGGTCAAAGAGGCATATGATGTACTTGGTTGCACTTGTGTAGGTGCAACATAAGGGTAGTACGTCATAGGGATAGATGTCTTGGTCAAAGGGGCTTGTGTCATGAAGTTGGAGGACACAAGTTGACTAGATACCACCAGAGGTGGTTGAGTGGCGGCATTGGTAAAAGGATAGGTTGTCACTCCCACATGTATGAGTGTAAGAGGGGGTGAGGTCAAGACAACTGAGTTTTGGTACGGTGTAGAACTTGGTTGAATTGTGTGTGGTTGAGGGGGCAATGACACCCCGATGGAGGTAGGTTTGAAAATAGATGGGGAGGCCAAACTTTGCGTATTGGCCATGGTCGAGTGACTAGTAATGACAATAGGCTGAGTCATGATGGGTTGAGTAGCGGGTGGCGTCAATGTCATTGTCGCTGCGCATGAAAGGTCCTGCATTTGGTTTCTTGCGAGATAGTTTTGGAGGGCTTTGACATTGAGGTCCAAGAATCTTTCAAAATCTTGGTCCCCTTCAAGGACAATGGGGGTCTGAGTCAGAGTTGGTCGAGTAGGAGTTCTTTCAGTCTCTGAGTGGAACTCCATTATAGGACTGGTTATGGACAGGGAAGATGGAAGTGGTTGATGCCTCATGTGGTCAAGAAGAGCCTTGGTTTAACTGTGTGTCAAGACCATTCAAGGAAAACAGGGTCAGGTTTCAGAAACTGTGTTTTTCTAGTTTCAAAAACTCAGAATGTGGTTTTTGGTAGAAAAAGGGGTCGGGTTTTAGGCTGCTATTTTGAAAAAAAGGACTGTGACAGTGACCAACGTTGGTTGAAAAATTGATGTCGGTGATATCAGATGGCTGATGTCAGTCAAATAACTGATGTCAGCGAGGAAAGGTTGCCGACGTCGGTGACAAAACCGATGTTGGTGACTGTGGTTTCTAAAAACCCAAAAGATTTGAGAGTTTTTGGAAAAAAAGAAGAACGTCCTCACAAGCTCAAACAAGTAGATAAGAATAGAAAAATAGATGGAGACAGGCAGACACTGAGCGTTAAATTCTAAGAATCAACTTTTAAAATCTTGTGGCTTATGCCTTAAAGTGATGTTTGGGGAGGTTGGCTAGAAGAATGGGTCCTAGAAGAGGTAGTCTATGGATGGTTTCAGGTTTGTTTAGGTGCTCAAGAGTCTGGGTTAGGTTCGGTACGTGGCCTGGTGCTAAGGAGCAAGCTCCCCTCACTTCACGAGCCCAGTGATAAGTTGGTCTCACTTAGCCAAAATATACCTTCCCTAGAGATTATCCTCTGCCAGAGAATGGAGTGGGCTTTCCCCTTGGTGATGAAATCCAAGTGGGATTGTCGGGACGGGGTAAGGTATCCGTTGGGGGATGAAATCCCAGTCGGGCCTTGTCTCAAGTATTATTTGATGTTTGATTTGTGCAGGTGGTTCGGTTGTGTAACATAAGTGTGATTAATTCATGATGCGGTCTAATTACTAGATGTGGACTAAGAAATGCAAGCAAGCAGAAATGAAATGTATTGTGTTTTAAGCCCAAGTCGAAATGTTAGTTCGTATGAAGACAAATGGAGAAAGGGTGAAGAGTATGATTTTTAACTAGTCTATGATGCAAGAAAAGAAAGAAGAGTTCTTTTTAATCCTACTTATGATGTCATTTATAAGAGAAGAAAGAGGTGAAAAGGGAGAAACCTAATGCACCCTATATGAACAGAAAGAAAAGGAACCCAAGGGAGACCCTAAGGTCCCACCGGGCGTGCCAGAATGTTTCTATACGATTTTCTCTTTCACATTCAAAGAGAGAATAATAAACTAAAAGAAATGGTCTAAGGCTTGTATGTACCTGGATGTAGTTGTGTGAACCATAATCCAGACGTTGTGAGAACTCCTCTTTGGTTTTGGAGGATGACACCTGAAAAGGAAAGAGACTAAAACACGAAAAGGTGTTAGATGAGGAGATGGTGGGATGCTAAGCAAAAGCTTGATCCCAGAAGTACAATGACTTCCTTAAGGGATGTCAACCCACTGACTGATAAAAATAATGTCTGATAAATAGCAGAATGATAAAAGACTACAATGATAAAGACTAAAAATGAAATGGAAGCAAATGCTTACCTGAATAATGTTGTCGGGCTGGTCACAGTCACTGACGTCAGTGGTCCTACCAGTGTCGGTTGTCAAGGTCTGCCGACATCGGTTAGTCTACCGACGTCAGTTGGGGCGGCGGTCTCTGCGGCTGGAGTCAGTCAGGGAAATAGTCTGTAGTCGGGTCTGTGGTCTATAGATAGGTCTGAAAAGGGGTCTAGACAGGTTTTTGTGCTATTTGGATGGTCTGAGAGAGTCTGATTTTGGTTAATGGTCTGTGCAGAGGTTGTCTGAGGGTCTGGTCTGAGGTAGTCTGAGGGAGTCAAATGGACAGAATGTCAAATGGACAGAAGGGTAGAGGAGGCCAATAGGGAGACAGGGAAATAAGGATTCAGGTCTGGATTGGTTGACACTTTGGTCTGGGGGTGATATTACTGGAAAGCAATAACTGAAAACATAATGAAAACACAGACAATATACATACCTGTGGCCTGCAAGAGTGCTGCTGATACCTATCCCTTTTGTTGATGTAGCCTATGTGGAGGACATGTTGCTGGTGTAGAAGCCTATTGTGTGAGGGAGAGTGAGAGGTCTGGTTTGAATATTGGCAGATTGATTGGCAGAGTGGTGGATGATCGAAGACTGAAGATTCAAGGATTCAAGAGTCTCATTAAGAGCAGGGGCCCAGAAAGGATAATTAATGCAAAAAATTCTTAAGGGTAACCGACGTCGGCTGTAGACTGATCGACGTCAGTGGCTGGAAGGCGGGCAGAAAGGCTAAAAATAGCCTTCAGTCCATTTTCCCAACTACCGGGTCAGCGAGTCGGGGGAGGAAAAGACCGAGAGGGGTTAAATGGGCATGCGGGAGTTGGAATGGGAGCCATAAATGGGGTTTATGTCATTAAGGGATGGGAGGAAGGGATCCAAGGAGAGGAACCCAAGGGTGGTGAGGTGGCATGGGGAGAGAGAGAGGGAAGGAGAGAGAGGGGAGAAATATTAATTTAAAATAGATAATTATTTCAAATTAATAAAACATAAGATAGGTTAGGGATGGAAGTGGAAAGGGACCAAAGGGGACCAAGGGGGGAGTTGACCTAGGGAGTAGACATGATTTCTGTGTCTACACTCATCTCTTAAAAATATCTTACTAGACATTTGGGACAAATTAGTTTTGAATTACTTTCAAAAAATGCATGTTGTATATTATAATAAAAAGAGTGACAAGACCATTAACAAGATATACATAATATGAATCATTCAATTTCCTACCATCAATAATTGGATCAGAATTAAAGGTTATCAATTCTTTCCTCAGACCATTAAAAATATATGCATATTTGAATCACACATTTCTCATGTCATAGCAAACAACCATACACAAGACATATATGTTGTCCATAATTATATGTAAAAATAAAAAACAATTACAAAACATAGGCATGGATCAAAAAGGGGAATTAATAAATAATTAACATTGATAAATCAAGGGAAATTGATAAATAATTAACATTAACAAGCAAGTGACAATGATATAGAACTGAAAATTTATGAAAAAGAAAAATAATTAAAAAACATATGCATTGATATGCTATCCATAATCTTAAGCATGATTCAAACAAATTTTATCCTATAAATTAAGTTTATCCTAGCCATTTAGCAATATATAAATTGTTATAGCCATGTTTGGAGTCTTTTTAGGTATTTTATTTTATCAATTTTATTTTTTTCTTGTTTTGATGTACTATTTGTGTTCCTAGTTGTATTGATAGCATGGATCATGCATATGTAAATTTTCTTACTTCTCAGTAGGTGTTTATAATGATGTATTAAGTCTTTTACAAAGATAATGTTTTAAATAGTCTTTCAACTTATTGGATTCCCCATATAGATTAACACATAATATTTTTTACTTTTTAAAATTTATAGATAAATTTATTTCATAGGTCTATTTATTGTTGAAATAATCATTATGGCATAACATGTTTCATTTTAGAATCATGTGAAACAAAATTAGTACTTATGCATGATAATCTAGATTTCATATGTTATGTCAATTCTTCTATCTTGGAGCCCAAGAGTAGTGATTACTTAGAGAATTATGTTTTTTATTAGTCATAAGTTTTATTCATGTATAATAGATAAACTAACCAATAGGTTGTTGTAGATACTTAAATATATTTATATAACATCCCAGTCTTGTACATTTGATAAATACCAATCATGGCTATACCCTTCAGTCTTAGACCTTTTGAAAACCAAAAGGCTCACATTCACCATCTCAATGTGCCTAACTACTTATCTTATAGTCCAACCCTATCATCCTAATGCCCCAGATCACCTATAAACTAAATAAATATTAAAATATGATGTATATCCTCGACTCAAAGTACCAGACCTTCAATAATTTTTTAGCCTACCAAACATTTGCATTTTTATAGTGACACTAACATCAATGCTAGTGTCCAATTTACTTATCAAAGTTTGTACCTCAAAATTCATCAAAAATAAAATCTTTCAACATGTATGGGTCAACCTATTTATCTTATCTAACCCTTTCATGAGATTATTTCAAAAGGTGTGGCATAAATATAAAAATAGACCATTAACCATTATCAAGCACATATTTAATTAATGTCAATCAAACACCTATTTAATATCATTTAATAAATTTAAAAACTAAGTTATAATACCCTATTGTTCTTTATTTTTATATCAGCCATAAGAGCAATCATATTATAAATCTAAAGCATTCAAAGAACAAACCATGAGTGGTATTTTTTGAGTTACAAGATAGATCATTGCATGCCATTGCATATAGAATATTTTACCCTTGTACACACATAATCCTACACTTGGGGGAGAACTACATATGTTTAAGGCCCTCATTGGATTATTGTCTATGTAGGTTTCACTCATTTAAAGATGGGTCTTTGAGGTTAGCTCAACTTTGTGAGCCCATTAACCCATTTTTGGCAAGGTGACCTAACATAAGGTGAGGAAATAGGGTTTGAGCTCTACATAGTCATAATAGAGCCCATGTAGGCATGTAATATAGATACATCAATAGAAAATCCTAACATGCACATGTGGTCACTTCAAAATAAATAAATATTACGTACAGGATAAAACCATTGAGACATGGATAGAAGCATTGATGCAAGTGCTAAAAGGTTGACACAAGTGTCTAACCCTCTAGAACTAATATTTGAAAAATATGATGACTAGGTCCTGAGAATCAACCTATCTAATTCTACCTCTACACAACTCTGATTTTCATGCAAATCTATAAATAAGCTAAGTATTATCCCTTCCTTGTGTGGTAATTATCAGAATTCTATTACCATTGTAATTTCCATATTTAGTAATTTTATAGATTAAGTATATTATGTTATATGAATAATTTTAATTGGAATACTCTTGAATAATTTTATTCATCCATTTTATTAGCCTATTCTACATCTTCAACCCTAACACTCAAATCAAAAAAGGGTTAAACATTTCGTAAATTTGACCCATGTGTCTTTTCATGCAAATCCTAGCTTGCTCTAGGGTTTTTAGCCTATTAAAGTTTTTGATTATTGTACTTATTCAAAAAAAATTATCATTTGTATGAAACCTAGGAGTAGTTATAGATTAGTTTGTGTTCCTATTCAAAATCTTTAGTTACCCCATGGGCCACTTAAAATGTCTCAAGCTAATACCATGTCAACTTCTGCTAGTAATGAGAATGCCAATAATGAAAATGAGAAAAATCATGAACAAAATATTATAGAAGATGAATCTGATCATTAGGATAATGAAACACATAAAAAAAATGAGCATGAACAAGTAGATCAAGATAAATTTAAATCCATTTCATTATTTCAAGAGTACATTCATGAAAATCTTGAGGATCTCTAAAAGATCTTAAATATTATATTGGAAACTAAAAATCAAAATTTTTTAGTGAGCACCAATTGTTATATATTGATACAAATATATGGGCTAATAGATATGAATATCACACATCAATTCCAATCTCCCTCCCCTAGAGCACAACATTGCATACTACTCTAGTGGGGCATGGGATATGTTTTCAAAACATTATTCCCCAAAGATCAAACAATTATTGCTACATTCTCCATGGGAACAATTAATACTTCAACTCAATTACCAATTTCAATGCCTACATTAACATAATTGGTTTTTTCATCCTCTTTGGTGACTTATCAAATCTCAAATATAAATCCCAATGGGTCTAATGTGTAAACTCTTCTCTAATTTATTCAATTTTTAGAGGCTAAGGTTACCAACATTTAATAAAATGATTTTAAATAAACTCATGCTATTTATTCACAAGATGTATTACATAATATTCTATCACCTTTGATATGTTCATACCATTTTCCAACTAGTTTTTTTTCACCCAAGTTCACATTTTATGATGTAAAGGGTGACCCCAAATAACATCTTCGATCTTTCTATGTAAGATGCATTGATTATGCCTCAAATGATAAAATTTTAACCAAATTATTTCCAAGGAGCCTAAAATAATATGATTTAATATGGTTTTATGATTACCAATCCAATCAGTGAAAGCATTAAAAATTCTATTGGATTAGTTTCTATCACATTTATCTATCAACATCACTAAAAATATGCCATATGCACAAATTAATAAGATCAAACAAATAACCAAAGAACTTATTAATGAATATGTTTTGAGATAAAAAAAAATAATGCTAGAAAAAATGCCAAATATGATGGTGATAAAGAGTTTCAATACATCTTTAAGCAAAGTTTGTTTACATTGTTACATGAGTCTATTATTCTCGAAGAGTTTAAATCATTTGATGACTTATGCCATATTATCTGAGATCATGAAATGAAATTTATTTAATTAAACAAGATTAAGTATGTAGCAAATACATCAACTACATATACTACCAAGTATAATATCAAATAAAGTTACAAGGTTAATGAAATGTCACACCAACCTAATCAACTCATATTATCCAATGCACCTAAGAGATATGCTACATGATTATTTGAGTCTCCAACTTCATTACTTAAGAAGCTAGTGGAGTGTCATCTCATATCTCCTCCACCCCCCCCACCCACCTCCCCCCCCCCCCCCCCCCCCCCCGCCCCCCCATATAGGCTAATACAAGTTGACCTATACCCAAAGGATATTATGGAAATGCATATTGTGACTATCACCCTGGTGCCAAACATTATGTAAATATATTTTATACCTTGAAACACAACATTTGATATTAGAACCTAGTATCCATCAAAACCATAAATATTTAAAAATCTATTATACAATCATTCTAATAATGATCCATGAGTGAAAATTACATACAATTCACATACTCGACCACCACAATATGGGAACCCATGATATGGTATTATTTGGATATTTAAACTCACTATACCTCATATAGTTTAGATACCTTCTATTACATTTGATGAGAGTGAAATTGTGGATGTTGATTAAGATCTTCACAAATTGTTTGTTAGTGCATACCTTGATCATAAACTTATGCAAAATGTTATGTTTGATAATGGTTTTAGTGATAATGTATGTAACATGACATTAATCACACATTTTAGATATACACATGATGGTTTATACCCTTTGACCAGAATGGTCAGAGCATTTGATGGGACATCACCATAGGTTATTGGTGAGATTAATTTACCTTTAAAAGTTGGTCTAACACATATGATCACTACCTTTTATTTTATAACATACATGAGAGTATTTGATTTCTATTAATATGACCTTGAATACACAATATCCATATGGTTACATCCATAATGGATTGGTGTATTTAATTCATTTTTTATAATAGGGTAATTACAGCTTTTGGAACACCATATGAAATTCACTTTAATAAGATAAAATTATTGTAAGAAAACTAATTATAAAACCTACCAAGGTTAATCATGCATTAAAGGGTAAAAAAAGGCAATTCCATTACTTATTTGGTTTATGATTGAGAGACTGTTGTATCAAAGATACACAGTGAAATCCATGAAATCCTCATCTACACCTATATGATCCACCTAATATCTAAGCGACAACAAAAATGTTCCAATTAAAAATACAAAAAAAAACCATATAACACTAAATAATGGGTCCAAATAACCATTAATCCTTATATTACCTCTTCATGGACACAAATTCCTAAGATACATATTTAGAGTATCATAGATTCTACAGTTCTAAATATGACACCTATGCATTCCCCTTAGAAATATCACAAGTTTAATATACCATATTATGAGTTTGGATCTTCATATGATCATACCTTAGATGAGATAATAGGCTATACATTTTTACCTTAAAATATTCCCAAAATACAAAATAATCAAATATTCCAAATAAAATACAAAAAAATTCAAAAAAAATAGAAATAAAAAAAATCAACATGCACATGTTTACTAGTTCCTTTACATCTATGTTATTTACTTTGTGTTAGTAGATAACATATCATTTATATTCTATACACACATATGTTTCACATGTACTTGAGTGTGATATAGGAATACAATAGACCCATAATACTTTCACATACAAATGTTGGACCTTTCCTCTTCCCACATGGCATAATACATTGGGGCATCTGCTTCTTTAATCATGATCGACACATGTTATGTTATTTTATGATCACTTTTACATTATCATGTTGAGCTCATATACTACCACTAAAAAATACCTATACTCAAGTTTACATATTATACCATGTAATTGATATGATACGTTACATAAATATTTTTGTTAGCACATACATGTAGGGACTTGTATGATATGCTTATGTGTTTGTTTATAATTCATTTATTCACATTGTCACTTAATTGAGTGTACTTATTACTTTTTATTATCTTGATTGTAGAAAATTTTTAAATGTTCCTTTATTTTAGGCTCCTATTCCACTAATTATCATTTATTTATGTGTGGAATTTTTAATATGTCCTCTATTTGAGTGTGTGACATTTTAACATGCCCCTTGTTTGTAGTCTCCTTAGACCCAATTTGATTGCCATTGAGTACTCTTGTGTGTGAGATTGATTATTTGTTGAGATTATACTATTGATTTATATAGATTACCATGATGTATATCATGTATATTAAGTATTTTTGTGATCACATAATGTGAGATTCATCTATATATCTACTTAAACATGCTACTCCTATATACTACATGATTCATACATAAATAATACAATTATATTATCATTTTAAGGTAAGGTGACTACCAAATTACATTACCCTCAATTTAAAGGGGGGGATATTCTTATGGGGATCTCATAGATACATGACTCCACACATACAAATTTTGAATATGATATAATTTGCATGATTTAGATAAACACTTGGTTCATAATCCTAAACATTTAACACTAATTTTATAGACTTGGCATAGAATTTTACATATTTGTGATAGACATTATACATAATTATAGATTATAGGTTAAATTTTTATAGATAATTTATATTGAGACATATTATAGGTGCATATTCCATGAAATTTCACTAAACATTTGAAATACATGTTCAAAACACACTACCAAGAAGCACTATTTTTACCAAGAAACACTATTTTGAGCCTTTCCTATCTATAGATGTTGGATTCTTTGAGTAGTACGATCAAGATTCAAAAATATAAATGTCCTTATCATTAATTCCATTTTTTAGGTTTATTTGGTTATACCACTTCAATTATCTTAATTTTAATTTCATTTGAGTTGTGTGATTGAGATTCAGTGATCTTTCTAGTCATGTCGCAACTCACCCTTGTACCAAATTATGGGCATAATTAACCTCAAGATTTTAATCTTAAAATCTCAAACATTCAGATTTAAACCTATTTAAGCTCTAATGATTCATAAGGAAGAATCTTTACCAATCAAAATACCAAGGGGAAACATGATTTCATCAACACACGGGTGTACTCCATCCTTGCTCTCTTTACATTTTAAAAAATTAAGTTATTCAATTTAATATTAAATGCAATAATTTATATTGTAACATGATCTTGGTTACAGTTCATACATAAATAATAAATTTCACTATGGATCAAACAAATATAAGGTGTGTTTTACACACCTTTTAGCCATTCAAGCTACATAGATTTGTTCAAGTATTTTTATTATTTATTTTTACAGATAAGATAAAAACATCATACCCTGCTTGAAAAGAATGTTGAAATTTCATGGTAGGATATCCATTATCCTTTTTTATTGGATCAATGGCACACTTGATGAAATTCATTATAGCTATTAAAAGGTATAATTCCATTTATATAACTATGTGGTTTGATTCTAATGGTTTTTTATCATTTTCTAACTTGATTGGAAAGTGTTAAGACCAATAATAAGGAACCAAGCTCCTTATAAATGTGTAGAGTTATTTTTTTTGTTTGTGATGCATTAAACCTAAAGGAATTATTTGAAAACTACAATCAACATCTTAGAGGTGGTGTATCAGTTTAAAGAAAGGCATTATAGCTAAATATTTTTTTTTTCTAACTTATTTGACATGCATGGATATGAATTTGACAAGTTTGGATTGTGTGGAAAGATATTTGTATTTTTCATCTCATTTTGTAGTATATAGAGGGTAATTAATAATCTAAAAAGTAATTTTGACCTTCTATTTGATGCCATAAGATAAAATTTGTATGTGGAGGTGCATAGTTGTAATAAAATATTGATATTGGCTCATCATTCAAGGAAATTGATAGAAATTTGGCATTTCAAAACTTGGTTTTTATTATTCTAATATTGGAAATTTTTATATATGAAAATGTGGAGGATAAGAGGTATTTCATTTTAAGATTTTTCATTTTAAAAACATATATATATTTTTATGTGTTTTTTTTTCAAATTTTGAATCATTTAAAAATAGTCATTTGAGAAATCTACTCTATAATTTTTTTGAAAAAAATAACCAAAATTTTCAAATAAAGGAATAATAAGGAGAGAGACTCTTTCACCCATTCATTTTTGTCAAAAAATGTAAATCCATAAATCAATAAAATCTGAGTATATCATCAAGTATGAGTTTTTTTATTTAAGCCAATGTTAATGAAGGTAAAATCCTTTTCACATGCCACCTAAGTACTACATACCACTTTTCTCTCATTTGCCTTAATGTATCTTTCATGTGTTGTTGAGTATAAATAAAGGGTGATATTCTTCCATATACAAAAGAGTATATAGGAAGGGTTGGTATATAGATAAGTTTGGTATATTAATCTGGTGGTATATAAAAAAGGGGACCACTTGGAGTGATAAGGAACCAATATGGGGGTTTCACAAATGCAAAACTCAAATAAAGCATTTGATCAAATTAATCATTGACACAACATTGACCAAAAAAGATAACTAGTTAGAATGGTCTCAACATGTGGAAAACACACTCATATTCAATGATATATGGTTTGATATTTGTGATGGAGATACAAAACTAATTGAGTCAATAGAGAATGTAAAATATACTCAAACATGGGGGTAGAAAAAATAGAAAGCAGTGGCCTTGATGAGGGCCTCATTCAACATAAATGTGTTTCATCATATTCAAGGGTGTATTTATCCATGTAATTCATTTCACAAATTGAAAAAAAAAATATGTTTCCCACTCAAACTTTGAATTCATTCAGTTTTAGTTTTAGTTTAAGTTGTTCAGCCTCAATTTGAAAGCTAGTGATGTGATGAGATTAGCCTCATAAATACATGAAATAAATCATGATTTGGATACCATGGGTGTAAAAATAAAAAACTATCTAAATGCATTCATAAAATACATTATTCATAAATATTTAACCTACTTGGACTCTATACAAGAAAGTAATCAGTCGAGACTCTCACATTTGATCAATTGGTTAAAAAGATGGTGGAAAGAGCAAATGCCTATGGAAGAAAAACTAGGTCCATAGGATAAAGTGTGTGTTATGTAAAGGAAGATTATTTCAAAACTTATAATAATTACACTTATTCCAAAATTTAATGAAATAATAATTACATAATAAAAATAAGGTAAAAGGTGGTAAAAATGACAAAAATAACAATCAATGTGGTCAAAATTAAAAACAAAATGACAAACAACACCTCTACTACAAGTGGTGTGACATAAAAATAATACATGAAACCCATGATTTTTGGAATCCATTGGATAATATTGAATCATAACATAATAATAAAGAGGAAAATTCAAAGAAATAAAAAAGAGTCAAACTATGCTCAATTCACTAGTGAATGTGTGATTTCTAGTTCATATGATGAAGAAATTAATGTCTTGATCAGTTCATCATGGTTTGATTCTTAGGTTCTTGATATTTGTGACACCCTACATATTAATTTTTGAAAAGACTTATTTGATGATTTGTATGAAGAAATTTGTGGTCCATCATTCCTTGTAAATAAATCAAGTCTATAACTACAAGGAAGTGTTAAAATATAACTTAAGTGTTTAGGGCTTCTAAATCTCAAACTCTAAATTTTTTTATACCTTAATCAATTGAATAGAATATTTTTCTCTCTTTTTATCATTAAAAAACAAGGCCATTCCATCTTGTTGGATAATGGTGACATCACTATCAGAAGGAAATGTGACAATGCAGTAGTTTTAACTAGATATGAAGAAGGAAAATTACTTAAAATCAAGGGTGAGCCATCAATTTCAAGTAATTATTCTATTATTATTGTAAATATATATTTATATGGGGATTTAATTATTTTATTTACAATATTTATTCATTTCAATTCATCATTCCATTAAGCATTCATTTCATATATAAGATTAATACATAAGCAAGCAACCATACAAGAATACATGAGAGAACACAAAATATATGTGGGAAATGCTCTTGGGGAATAAAAATAAATAAAACATGCACATTTAATATATTCCTATAATTTTAATATTTATTTAATCACCAAATTCACAAGGAACTCTAACCCCTACATAGTTAAGCACCCACTCAACTAGCTTCTGCAAGCTTTATCTTACAATGAGGGTCTAACCCTCTAGGTAAAGTTAACACCAAATAAGTCACATATTATATCTTATAATTTTATAACACCTATTTATAATCTTAAACTTTTGAATACCTCATTTTTTTACACTCTTTACTCTTCAATCTCACTCAAACAACCTCTTAGACCTTCTCGCTTAAACAACCCTCTGTTTGGCAGAAATAAGTCCAATGGCCTTCCTTAATACCTACATAAAAATATTTATATACTTATTCCATGTTTTTTTAATATTATTTATGATCTTAATTCTCTTAAAATATTCTCCAAAAACACTATATCCTTCGCTCAATAGCTCAATCCTCTAACTAGTCAAAATTGTCTTATTAGGCCTTCACTTTATACTTGATTCATTCTCATACCTATCTTGGTCAGATAAGGAACTAATAATAATTTAATTATGATTTAAATAGATAATTATACATTTTTCATGAGTTAAATAAATAATACATAATTCGTTCATAGTCCATAAGGACCAAATCCTTGATTAGGTGTAATGGAGACCTAATGCAACTAGGTCTGTCTTATCCACATGTTACCATTTTGACCCTTAAGAACACTTATTTTCTTAACCAATTCATGAAACACTTCATAAATTCCTAAAATATACCATTGATAATTTCACCTTGGGTCCCCAACTCCATTTGGCTCATTTCACTACTTGGACCTACCAATTAGGTATCCTCGCCAATAGGGCTTCTCACTACCTGTAAGTCTATTTTGCAAATTTGAACAAAATACAAAAAATTATCACATATAACATGCATAAAATAATATTATTATAATAATCATGACTTTAAAAAATTCCCAAAAATATTTTGTCTCCACCACACAGGCCAGAGTGCCTCAAGAACACTCTTGTAGATCACTTACTCAAAAACACTAAACATTGTCAATACAAAGTCAAAATCATTTGAAATTTTAAGATTTATTAGGGACTTACAATGAGAAAAAAATGCATTAAAATTATAATATTATTCCTTTATAACACTTTTAATAACTTTTTATCATTCATATTATTGAAAACTAAATCAGAAACATCCTTTTTCACACACATACAAAAGTTGCTTGTAGGACCAAAAACACAGTCAAGAAAATCAACTTGTAGAACACCTATGGGAACACTTATGTAATATTAAAATGGATCTGTGTGATAATTTATCATATTATATCATCTTTATAAAGATATATTTCATGGTCATATATCAATATTGGTCTTACAGACTAATCTCACTATGTCACTCTACATAGATACACTATGTAGATAAACTAGTTTGGTGATAAATTTTTGCATAGGTGTAGGCATCATAAACAATTATATAAAAATTAGATAGGATGGATAGGTATTTAATAATTAACTCATTTCTTAGGATCTATCCCTGGTCCTCTATAACCAATCCCTAATCTCATTCTCACCTAGTTTCTTCATTATTCTACTCATTAGGCCAATTTAGCGATAGGCTAACTTCCATGACTAATTTTGAACATTTTTGTTCAATAAGATACTAATAAATTTTTATTATCATAAACTATAAATATTTAAAATAATATTCCATCCACTTTCATGCTCTGACCTAGTCAACCCTAGCAGTAGCATCAAAAATCCTAAAAATAAGGGTTTTCCTATAGCTTCTACTCATTGTCAAGATAGAAATAAACCACTTGAGGAAACCTTGAAGATTAATTTACATGTTTCAAACACAAAAATAGGTCAATTGGACCATTCTAAGCCATAACTAATTAGATCTTTCTTATTAGGGATTTGTTAGGGTTTTAGAAGGGTTTTGAATACCTTAACTTCTTAACAATCATAATTAAAGGATTGCCCATTAATTAAAAAATAAAAATCAAAATAATTAAAACTAGGTACCTTACTCAACTACCATTAAGTTATCAGGACCTCATGTAGAGGTTACACATGCCAATGAACACGAGAAAATTCTTCTCAGGTCTGTAACACCCTTTTATGTGCACATAGTCAACCTTACCATCAAATTTATTGATTTATTCTTTAGGTATTGACTTAAAACTTGTTAAAAAAATTTATCGCAATCCATCATACCACTTTAAATTCTCTCGAAAGCTATTCCATATTTGAAAAAGATCTTGACCCTTGCTTAGGCCATTATAGGTCATTTTGTACAGTTAGGTCTTATACTGCCAATCCTATATAGACTATGAACACAACTTAAAACCTATTATAATTAATTCAAAACTTCATCCACATGTCATAAAAAATAATAACATATTCTCTAACTACCACCCTTTCTTACATAGGTCTTAATAGCTCAACTCACCATGTTATCAAACTTAACTCACTTCACTAGATTCCTCGATGAAGGCTTTAAGAACTCAACATCAAGAACAACAAAGTCAACATAGAATGACATCAATGAAACTTTCATGACATCAATGACAACTTAATTCATACCTTGTAACAAATTACCAACAATCTCCCCCTTTTTCATTCATGGCAAAAATTCATTGATGGAATCTACTCAAAGAGACTTCTCTTATTGGGAAATATCTTCTTAATACAGATCAATATCCCCCTTTGACATTAATGACAAATAAATTACCTAAAATAACACTTTAAGATGAAATATTATATCAAGAAAAACCCCCTTTCATTTTTCATACTTTAGATAACTTCTTCTTGGTAGATTGGCATGACTCCCCTTTTGTCCTCACATCTTGTGTATTCCTTTTTCTATTCTTGGAGTGAAAATACCTCCTCATTAGCTCCCCCTGAGAAATTTTTACTCAACGGATGCTAGGAATAGTAATCACACCTAAATCCTATATTATATGTTCAAAAAGAGCCTTTATAAGAGGCTTAGTCAAGATATCTACAATTTGATCTTTGGTAGACACAAATTCAAGTTTACTACTTTGTTCACTTACCTTTTATCTTAATAAATGATACTTGATAGGAATATGTTTGGTCTATAAATGTAATAAAATATTATTTCAAACACTTATGGCACTAGTATTATCATAGATAATAGGAATAGGGGCAACAAATTCCACTTTGTAGTCTTTTAGGGTTTGTTTCATCCATAATACTTCAATACAACATGAATACATTGAAATATACTTAGTTTCACAAGTAGATAAATCTAATAAAGTTTATTTCTTGATTAAACATGAGACTAGACACTTACCTAGGAAGAAATCTCCTCCACTAGTACTTTTTGTATCATCTAGACTCCTAGCCCAATCTGCATTTATATAAGATACTAGATCAAACTTCTTACTCCTTGGGTACCATAAACCATATTCCAAAGTCCTTTTGAGATACATACATATCATTTTTATTACTTGTAGGTGGATTTACTTAGGGTATACTTGGAATATTCCTACAATACCTATTGCTTGCATGATACCTACCCTAGATGCAATAGTATACAACAAACTCTTAATCATGGATCTATACATTATCTGATTAACCCTAGAGGATAAAACCTCCTTGATTTTATTGAATCTTGTAACCATATGTGTACTTACATCTTTACAATATTCCATTTCAAACTTCTTTAACATCTCTTTTATATACTTTATTTGTGAAATGAACATACCTTTTTCATTTTGACTAATTTGAAGCTCAAGAAAGAAGGATAGTTCTCCAAGCATAGACATCTAAAATTATAACTTCATTACCTATGAAAATTCCTTGGTCATGTTTTCATTAGACCCACTATAGATAATATCATCCACATAAACTACAGATATCAACTAATTATATTTTTAGTTTTGACAAATAGGTTCTCTTGAACCCCTAGTCTAAAATGTACTTATCAAGTCTAGCATACCAAGCTTTAGGGGATTGTTTTAAACCATAAAGGGCATTATTCAACCTAAAAACATAACACTTACTATCATTTAATAGGAAACCCTTAGTTTTTTCAATGTATACCTCTTATTCTAAGTTCTCATTAGGAAGGTTGACTGAACATCCATTTGGTATATCTTAAATCCTTTGAAACCTTCAAAGGCAATAAAGATCCTAATAGCCTCTAACCTTGCTACAAGAGCAAAGGTTTATTAAAATTACACTCCTACCTAAGCATATCCTTTGCACACAAGTTTGGCTTTGTTTCTGGTGACCTATAAAATCTCATTTAACTTGTTCTTAAAGACCCATTTGGTACCAATGATGTTTTGTCTTTAGATCTAGGTACTAACTACCAAGTTTCATTCTTGTCAATTTTATTTAGCTCTTCATTCATTGCCTAAAACCAAAAATAATCTTCACTTGCTTCTAAGAAATTTTTAGGTTTAATTTTTGAAAGTAAGTGAGTATTTTATTGATTGGCATCACTCACCATTATTATCCTTGTTTGTATGCCTACACTTTTGTTTCCAATGATCTGAGATTCTAGATGATCCTTTTGAATTTGTCTAGAAGGAAATTTTGAGTCTTTTCTTTCCACAATCTCTTCTTCATCCTCATCTATATTTATTTCTCCTTCATCATTATTTTATTGAGTATTTGGATTCTTTGTCTCATCAAACTTCACATTTGTGCTCTCCACTATCTTTTGAAACCTTTTTTATAACATTTGTAGGCAACACTTACTAAAAAATATCCTAAGAAGAAACCTTCATCAGATCTTGAGTTAAATTTTATTAGGTCCTCATAATATTTATTAATATATAACTTACTCCCAAAAAAATTGAAATGTTTAACATTTATAGGTCTACCATTCCATAATTTATATGGAGTCTTATTACCATTGATCTCGATCTATCTTCTATTCAAAGTATAAACTGTAGTACTAATAACTTCTCTCCAATAACCATATGATAGTTTGGAATCATTCAACATTGTCCTTGCCATCTATTGGATTTTTATGTTCTTTCTCTCAACCACCCCATTCTGTTGAGGTATTCTAGTAGATAATAACTATCTTCTTATTCCATTGACCTCACAAAATTCATCAAACTCATTTAAATATAACTCTCCTCCTTTGTCATACCTAAGACACTTTATCTTTACATCCATTTCATTTTTAGCCAAAGATTTGAAAGTCTTTAATTTTCCTAGATCTTTTGACTTCTCTTTTATAAATGCTACCCAAGTCATTCTTGTGAAGTCATCTATAAGCAACATGAAGTAACTATCACCATGAATACTTTGAATCATTATAGGTCTACATAGATCAGTATGAATTAGTTTTAAAGGTATAATAGTGGAATATTAATTAGACTTAAATCTTATCCTAGTTTGCTTACCATGTTTACATGCCTTGCATAGAGCATTTATAGGTTTAGAGATTTTGGGCATATTCATCAAAGATCCCTTGGATCTGATCTTGACAAGATTATCAAAGTTCATATGACCTAACCTCCTATACCATAGCCAACTCTCATCTACTTTTCTTAAGAAGCAGTTCTCTTTTGTCATCTCATTTAGTACATAGAGATTATTCTTAGTTCTCTTGGCTTTATAAATCAATGTTCGTAACTTTGTTTTATTTATCTCACATCCATTTTCATGAAATGTTAAAGTGTGTCTTTAAGTGCACATTTGGCTCACACTCAAAAAGTTGTGTTTCAATCCATCTACATATACACATTTTATATTTTTGTCTTCCCATTATCCAAGCTCAAAGCAGCTTTCCCAACTATATTAGTAGATGTGTTATCCCCAAACCTTACTAATTGTTTGTCATTTTGGCCCACATACTAAGATTATACTTGGTATAAATAGATGAATAGGGTCCCAATTATTGAAGTAGATCAAGTGACTTAGAATCAAAATCAACATTACAAGTGAAGGGATCCAAGTAGGTTTTCATGGTGCCGAATAGTTGCAAGAATAGGTCTAGAAAGTGCATAAGTTTACACTTTTCCAACTTTTGGACACGTATAGCATTAATTTTTCCTTTAGAGGAAGTTTTCCTCATAATACCATAAACAAATGTAGAAGGATTAATTCTTATGGGAGTTTTATTTCAATATTTTGGTTAAGTTTTAGGAATTGTTTAAAACATTTTGTCCAAAACAATTTCCCCAAAGGGCCATTTCTTTGAAGAGGGTCCCATGCAAAAGTTATGAAGGGTATCTTTCAAAGAATTGGTCCCAAACTATTCTTCTAAAGGATCATTATTTGATAAAGTGGACCTTTTCACAAATCCCAAAGGGTATCTTTTTCAAGGTAAGTGTCATAATTCTTTCAGGAAAATTATCTACACAACTTTTTTAAAGTCATAAATTCTTTCAAAAAAATGTCTGAAGCAAAATAGAAGGGTTATTTATTTCAGGAAAATTGTCTGAATAATTTTCTCGAAGGGTCATTTTACAAGAAAGTGGTTTGATACAAAACTCTCAAAGGGAACTTTTTTATAAAAGTGTCCTTTTCAAAAGATCATTGTAAAAGTCTTAAAGGGCACTTTCTCAAGCAAAGTGTCCTAAATAATTTTCTCGAAGGATATCTTTCCAAGAAAAGTAGCTAGAATAATTTTTTTGAAGGGATATTTCTCAAGAAAATGGTCTAGTTCAAGGTTTCCAAAGGGTATCTTTCTTTTGATAAAGGGTCCAATACAAGAATTAGCTAAGATGAAAAGCCCAAAAATAAAGTTTCGAATGGAAGGAGTCTAGGATTCCAATTTGATCACAAAGCCTTTTAAGACACTTTAGGTTCACTTGAAGTATAATTTTCCATTTTCTAAGGACATGAATAAATTTTCATAACCCCTATGGGATGCTAAAAATGATTGGAATAGCTTAGAAAGTGCATGAGATCCTTTTGGTCCTTCATTATGTTCATTGAGATACTTGGGCCTAGTAATAAAATTTTTGAGTAGGCACTTTGTTAACGTTACCATTACCACATGTGGATGAGTAATAATAATTGGCTAGGTGAGTTTTCTCACATTTATGCCTAGATCACATATGCCAAGTTTCATATCTTCCACCAAATCACATCAAATTTTATTTAAATCCAAAGTTGGCCTCTCAACTATATTCTACATGTTTTTCCATACTTAGTCATTTTCAAGAAGTTCAAGCAGATTCGAGTGAACATATTCACAAAGCTATATCTTGCACATGTATTAGTTGTAAGGGAAAGTAGTCACATGGGTTTGTTCATCTTGGTACCTAGTTATTACATGTCAAATTCTAGGTCCTCCACCCAAACGTAGTTAAAGTTATACATGATCAAAGTTGACTCCTTAATCATATTTTGCCAAGTTCCCATACTTAGCCATTTTTGAGCCAAGATGTCATGAAATATCAAATGGAATGGCCAACTTAGGCATTTAATATCTTCACCTAGAAGGCTCTTAAGACTAATAGATTAAATGGGTTCATTCCTTTTGGTAAGAAGAACATCTCCTAAAGGTTTGTTGCCTCCATGATTCTTGCACATCTAGATCAAATCCTTAAAATTTGGTCAAAAGCATAAGACATTCATGCAAATGTCAAAATGGAGCTCAAGCAACAATACATATGTGCTTAAATTTAATAACTTGTAGGACATCATTTTTATTCTATAAGACAAAAAAGTATGGTCGGTGAAACATCAAATTTAAAGATAGAGTAAGACAAATCTTATTGAGCTTAAATTTGATGGTTGTGATTCTGTCAATAATGGTCATGTGAACATCATTTGATGGGAGTAAAGACATTAATTTTAGGATCATGAACTAGTTGTTGGATTTCAAATGGTGGGTTCTGGTAGATCAATGATTGGTATTTGATCAAGCATAGAGATATAATGTCAAGTAGAGGTCAAAGGGTCAGTGAATCTCAAAGCACAAAGGTGTAATAGACAAGTGGCACAAGCACATGATTCTAGGAAAAATATCAATGGATTGCATTAATTCACCTTAGGCAGCTTGATGCAGCAAGATGAGTTAGGAGGTTAAGGATTTGAGTCAGTTCTCAACATCTATTCAGAACCAAGGAGATCCCAAATGACTTAGATAAAGGTTGAAAGGTTAGTTTTAAACTAAGGAAAATAGACATGAATGGATCCAAACTTGAGCATGATCCAAACTACATGAAAATGACCCTTTTCCCACTTTGGCATGCATCAAAAAACTAGTCATGAGTAGTTTTACATTAGGATAAAATGAAAGTGACTTGATCCCACCATTACAACTATCATGAAGCATCATAGAGGAGATATTGTAATGATGTAATAGATGGAGTGACTTGGATCAATGAGTAAGGGTTTGAGTGAGATTAATTCATGGAGGTAATTGTAGCAAATTTTTTAATGGATTTGAGATCATTTGATTTCCTTTTTGATCACCAAAAATCCCTCTTGATTCTTTTTTGATATAAATATAGCCTTCAAGATATTATTTTAGATCCCTCAGGCTGTTATGACTAGACTCTAACAAAATTATATTTGACACCTCTTGGAGTAGTGAATAGAGTATTTTTTCAATCATTTTCTAATCTATCTATATTCCTCTTGCATGTCTAAACTTAACCTAAGTGTTAGAATATTTATTTGTACATCATATAGTGTGTCTCAATTTTGATCTCTCAAAGATATAGTGGATAGTCAAACTTAAGTATCTTTAACCAGACCTTATTTTCATTTCTCCCTAGTCTGAGTGTATCAAACAGACCTCTATATGAAATATTGTTGCATAAAAACATAGTAAGTGTTGTGTTAATTTATTTCATAGCTCATTAGTGTATTAAAAAGTCCAAGCTTAAGAGTGGATATGATAAATTCTTGGTGCATCACCATAACTTAGAATAGGTTTTATTTTATGCAAACTTCTTCCCCCTTTTCACCCCAACTAGTCTTATATTTAGAAGCAAAGGTCCCAAATTATAAAATATAAGGAGCTAGCCTCATAAAAAATCCTAGAGGTTTGGTCTAGATATAGATAACCCATAGCTTTAGATCATTCCCATGTTAGTATAGGTATGGGTCAAACTTGAACAAACTTGACCCCTATTTAGGGTGCTATCTAGATTTCTAATAGTTCTAGCATGCCTATTGGGACCAATTATTTGCATATCTGAGTATAATAGTGAATTTTAGAGTTTCATTTCTAGTTTTGCATAATTTTCATACCCACCAGAGTTATCATAATATCCTCTACAAAAGGGAATGAGGTATATTTATTTAAGATACATTTCCAATCAACAAAGAAGAATAAAGACTCTCAATTAAAACCTACACCTACCCCTCTTATTCCCCCTGTTGTTGCCCAAAATCCTCCTATTCAAGCCAGTATTGTTCAACCAAACATTGTTATAAATCTCATACCTTAGATTATTGTTCCTAAAATGTAGGAATTTATTCCATTCAATCGTGGTAGTCCTTTAAATCTTACCCAATGGGATGATATTCTAGTAGTCCTTTAAGTCTCTTATCTATTTTATAGGATAAAAACTAGTTACTCCTATAGAACATATGATATATATTTATAACCTCTATTTAGTACATCATGTAACCCATGAAAATGTAGTAATGAGGTTGTTGGCAACTTCTTTCAAAGGGAAAGCACTTCAATGGTATATAGGATTGTCTCCTACATCAATCAATAGTTAGGATGAGTTTGGAGAGGTTTTGTGCAAGAACTTTAAGGACAAGGGTGATCATCTTTTACTTGTGGAGTAACTTACAATAATTAATATATTCAATCATTAACTCATGGTCGATTTCAACTACAGATTCTAGAAGACCTAAGATAGAATTCCTAAAGTGATCAAACCTATGCCCAACTATGATATTTTATACTATTTTAAGGCTCTCGATTTAGATGTAGCTGTGATGATTCAATCCATGGGAGGGAACACCCTACCTGGAGATTTTGAAGTAGCAATTAGGGTTGAAATTTTACTTACACAAGAAAGCAAGTTGGCTCTAAGGCCACCAATGCTTTTCCTTTTATAGATACATCTTCCTACCCCAACTATTTCTCTAGTTATGGAATCAACAAAGTTTTATCAAACAGAATGTGAAAAAACTTATATAATGGGGAAGATACAAAGTCTTATCAAATCTCAAAACAACAAGCTGGTTGTAATAGAGAGGCAACAAGCTCCACCCTAAAAACCATATTAAAATACTAATCAAAATTATCAGTATAATAGGCCACCCTATCAATATAATCAATAAGGACAAGGGAAGAAGCCTTAAACAAGTAAATACATCCTAATGCTCCAATTAATTCTAGAGCTATTGTGCCAAATCAAAATAACTATGCTCAAGAAGCTCAATGGAAATCAAAGGGGAAATCTAATGGAGACATGTATCAAGACCCTAGTTGGAAATATGCTCCTTCATTTCAAGGTCATGATGTGATGCCTCTTCCACCATAAGCCCCCCAAAATGAATAAATATAGCATGTCTACCATGTCATTATCAGAATCTCAAAGCCAACAATAAGGGAACATGGGTAGAGCACTATCTGATACCACATATGTGAATTTTAAAGAAGGAGAGTATGTGTTTGAGCATGTGGTAGCCAATATGGGATAAGCTTCATAGAGGACAAATAAACTAGTTGTATCTTAGACTAGAGCAAATAAGAGGATGTTAGAGGACAACTTGGGCCAATCTAGGGTTTCTGTATCATCTCCATATACTAGTCAAAAACCTACTCCTTCAGATGCAACTACTAAGGCTCTTGAAAATCAATAAGTCCTCTAACCTCATGGATAGTAGCAGTTGTCCCCCTTCATTCCTTATGTTACATAAATACTAAGTGATGCTTCCACTTCCAAGGTGAAGTCTAAAGGTATTAGTATTCCCTTTAATATTACGGATCATTTAAAGAATGATAATGTAACCATGTCCATGTATGATGCTCTGTCTATCTTGAAGTAAAAGGAAATCCTCCATTAAGAGCTCTGTAAACCTTCTCAGGTGGAAAAGATAGTTGATAAAATGAGCACTATTTTCATCAATAATAGTCAACCTGAATAAGCCCTTAGCCAAGTTCCTAATCAAATTCCAAGAAAAATTCAATCTAAAAATATTTTTCATCCTTTTAAGGTTGTTAAACCTCCCCCATTTTATCTATCAATCATCATAGGGGATTGTTTGGTACAAAATTACATGATAGATTCAGGTGCTTCAACCTCAGTGATGCCTATAGCCACAATAGATAAGCTTGGGCTCAATTATGTGTCTAACAAAAAGGGTGTGTTCTAATTAGATGGATCCCCTACTAAGATAGTAGGAATCTTGAAAGATATATAGATTAATTTAGTTGCTTGTCTAAATTTTATCATTAAGCAAGATGTAATGGTGGTAGACCTACCTCCATATTTTGCCCTATGCTTATCTAGGGAATTTACTACTAATATTGGGTGATATTTGTCATCTAATTGGTCATAAATGGTTTTTAGAATCAGATATGGAACCAAAGTCACCATAAGGTCTGAGCCTATTCCTAGGTTCCACCTAGAACCCTACATGCCCAATATTTTAAATACAAATTATGCCATATTTGAAGAGGTTGAAGAGGTTGTTGAGAAAGAACCCCATAGTCATCTTGAATGCATCTTAGATCTATATTTGGATGAGTGGGCATCTAATAACCATGGATTTGATCTATATGGAAACATTGAAGAGTTAGACTTGGGGGTGTAGTATAAGTATGAGGAAGGTGTTGCAATACCTTCCTTAACTAACACTACTCAAAAGGAGGATGGTATATGGACTTTATTATTTTATTTCTCAAGGTCAAAAATGGAAGTGGAGTGGGAGCCATGTTGATTTCACCATCAAATCAAAAGTTCCATTCTAATAAAAGTCTCAAATTCAATTTTACCTTAAATATAATTGAATATGAAGCCCTTTTTCATGGTTTGTAAGAAGCAAGGAAGAGAGGTATCCATCTCCTTAAGGTCAAGGGTGATAGCGATCTCATGGTGCAATAAGTAAGAGGCCTAAGTTTATTCAAGAGTCACCATCTAAAATCCTATAATCATTGGGTATGGGAATTCATTGAGAACTTATTGGCCTTTGATATCTTGTCCATACCAAGAGAAGCAAACCAACATGCAGATACGCCTGCTTCCATTGGCACCCAATTTGAGATAGCAAAAGGAGTGAAAGGCAACCAAAGCCAAGATAAGGTCAAGATTATATGTAAACCAATTGTACTTTATAATGAGGTAAGTTGGAAATTATTTTATAATGATGATCAAATCATATGTTTTCTAATAAAAGAGGCAAAATTCTACCATAGGAACCAGGGCAAGTTTTAGAACCAATATGATGATTAAATAGTACGATTGGTCTAATAATCTTCCCAAAGGGCTTGTGACATTACAAATAATATTCAATGAAGATAACCAAGTAAGAAAAGGGAAAGCATGCATCTCAGCTAAAGAGGAACACTATGAAAAGGTAGAGATCTTTAAGGGCAAGATGTTGAAGCTAGGAAAGTTCAATATAGTAGAGGAAAGAGCTACATTTATTGCTTTGTGCCAATAATTTTTTATTATATTTTCTTGGGAGTACAAATATTTGAAAGGATTTGACCCTAAACTTGTAAAACACATAATTGAATTAAAAATTAGTGCCAAGCCAGTCAGACAAAAACAAAGGCCTATCCATCTAAGAGTGGAGGATCTCATGAGAAGAGAACTCTATAAATTGATTGAATAAAGGATACTATTTCCAATCAATCATTCCTCTTGGGTGGTAAACCTTGTGCAAGTGAGAAATAAGAATGGATAGATTCAATTATGTGTTGAATTTATGGACCTCAATAAGGTGTCCCTAAAGGATCATTACCCAATACCCTCCATGGATTAAATCCTACAAAATTTGGTAGTTTCTCAAAGGTTATAATTCCTTAATAGTTATTCTAGTTATAATCAAATCATGGTCAAAGAAGAAGATAGGCATAAAACTGCTTTCACTACAAAATGGGGCACCTATATGTATTGTAAAATGCCTTTTGGACTCTCTAATGTTGGATCCACCTTCCAAAGAGTAATGGATGTTACTTTTCATGGTCATTTGAATGATATGGTTTTGGTTTACCTTGATGATATAATAATTTTCTCAAAGAATCCTAATGATCATATAATGTATTTGAGATAAGTTTTTGATAGATGTAGATAATTTGGAATTTATTTGAATTCAAATAAATGTATTTTTTTAATGAATGAGGGAAGACTTCTTTTGCATGTGGTGTCTAAATTTGGTCTTTCCATTGATCTCAAAAGGATAGAAGCAATCCTTGCACTATCACTACCTAAACACAAGAAAGGGTTGCAGATATTTTTAGGAAAGATAAACTTCATTAAAAGGTTCATTCTAGGCTTTGTAGAGATGGTCAAGCTTCTCACGCATATGTTTAAAAAAGGCAAAGAGTTCACATGGACAAGAGAAGGTAAGAGGAGATTTGAGGCCATCAAGGAGGCCATATCTCATGCACCCACACTTTTAAATCTATATTTTAATAAGGAGCTCTATATGTATGCCTTTTCCACATTAGATGCAGTTTCATCTATGATTATATAGTAGAATGATCAAGGTCTAGAGAAACCCATTGCATTCTTAAACCAAGATTTATAAGGTTATGAATTAATATATAGCATTGTTGAAAAACATGTGCTTGTTGTTTTAAGAAGTTTAAAGAAATTTAGGCATCTAGTTTTAAATAATAAGATCATACTAATGGTGGCTCATCCAAGTGTGAAGGATTTTATCCTCAACAGAGACTTGAATGAACAGAGAGTTGGATGGGTCACTAAGTATATAGAGTATGAAATTTAGGTTAGGATCAAAAATATAGTCCAAGGAAAGGGATTATGTGAACATCTTGCTGAAGATGTGAGAGAAGAAAAAGAGACAATCTTGGTAATCCAAGACACTCAATAGGAAGATGAAGACACTCTTCCATCTAGTTAGACATAGGATATTTCTAATTTCCTTTGTTGGGGATCAACCAACAATTTGATTACACTTATGAAAGCAATAAACCGTAGAATTAAATCAGATAGATAGGTAACTAGAATGATAAATAGAAAAGAACAAGAGATACAAGAAACCACCCTAAAAACTTGTATTAAACTCTTTACAGAAGGAATACAATTAAAGAAACTTCTTTCTTCCACACCTCTCTCAGATGTATAGATCTCTCTCTAGATCTCTTTCCCTCAAGAGCTCTCTCTCTCAAGTACAATCAACTCCAACAACCTGGATTGATTCACCTATACAATTCTGTAATGTTCTTCAACATTCAATACACTCATACAATAAGCTAAGAAGATCTTTCCTACATATAGAATTAGGAAACTTGAGCATGCAATTACAACCAACAGTTAAGCCTCTTGAACAAGGGCTCTAAAAATAGTATTACTAATAATAGAGATGCAGACTTAAGACTACAACTTAATCTCATCATGCAAACACTTGGTTCTATCCACAGAAATAGCTTTCTAGACGCACAGGTAATCGACATCGGTTCCTACCTGCTTGCCTGTGACCGATGTCGGTCAATTCCTACCGACTCTAGCATCTCTTTAACTACTCCTGACCGATGTCGATCGCTCCTGACCGACGTTGGTGACTGTGTAAACCTACAACTTTGGTAATGTGCTCCTTGGTGAATCTTTTAGGCTCCACACCTTAACAATCTCCTACTTGGAGATAAACAACTGCACCAGTACCTGTATAACAACATCTTCTAGCTCCTCCATCTTCAACTCAATCATGAAGACCAATAGAAGTTGAATGAAGATTCAACTTCTCCTTTGTAACTGGCTTGGTTAACATATCAGCAGGATTCTTATCTGTATGGATCTTCTCCAGCTTCAACTCACCATCCTCCAATACCTGTCTTATGAAGTGGTACCTAAGCTATATGTGCTTTGTTCTTGAATGAAAGGCTGAATTCTTAGCCAAATGAATGGCACTCTGACTATCACTGTATAGTCTGCAACTCTCTTGCTCCTTTCCAAGCTCTTCCATGAATCGTGTCATCCATATCATCTCTTTGCTAGCCTCCGTGACTGCAATATACTCTGCTTCTGTAGTTGACAAGGCAACAACCTTCTGCAACTTTGATATCTAGCTAACCGCCATTCCACCAACAGTGAAAACATATCCTGTGGTGCTCCTCTTGCCATCCAAATCACCTGCCATATCTGAATCTACATAACCATGTAGATAAGTATCTGAACCTCCATAGCACAAATGCCTACTGCTGGTTCCTCTTAGATATCTAAGGATCCACTGAACTGCTTTCCAATGTTCCTTTCCTGGATTGGCCATATACTTACTTACAACTCCCACTGCTTGGGCAATATCTGGTCTAGTACACACCATTGCATACATTAAACTCCCTACTGCAGAAGAATATAAAACTCTACTCATGTACTCTACCTCATCATATGAATTAGGACATTATTCTTTACTCAACTTAAAATGTCCAGCCAAAGGTGTGATTACCGGTTTTGCATCCTGCATATTAAACCGTTTCAACACATTGTTCACATAATCCTCTTGAGACAAAATCAACCTATAATTTTTCCTGTCTCTCTTAATTCTCATGCCAAGAATTTTCTTTGCTACTCCCAAATCCTTCATGGCAAATGTGTGAGCTAATTTCACCTTAAGCTTAGAGATATCTTGCATGTGTGATCCTGCAACCAGCATATCATCTACATACAATAATAGAATAATATATCTACCATTATCCAATCTCTTAAAATACACACAATGGTCAGATTGACACCTACTGTAGCCATGCTTAGTCATAAACCTGTCAAATCTCAAATACCACTGTCTAAGAGCTTGCTTGAGGCCATACAAGCTTTTCTTCAATCTGCACACTAGCTTCTCCTTACCTTTGACCTCAAATCCTTCTGGCTGATCCATATATATTTCCTCATCCAAATATCCATGAAGAAATTATGTCTTAACATCAAGCTACTCAAGATGAAAATCCTCAATAGCAACTAAAGACAGTACAATCTGTATAGAAGTCATTTTAACAATAGGAAAAAAAATCTCACCAAAATCAATACCTAGATTTTATGCAAATCCTTTCACTACCAACCTGGCCTTATATCTCATCTGTCCATTCTCACCTTCCTTCAACCTGTAGGTCCATCTTTTCTTCAGTGTCCTCTTACCAGCTGGCAACTCAACCAAATCCCATGTTTGGTTCTCTCTCAAGGACTCCATCTCCTCAACCATGCCACACTCCCACTAACTCTTGGACTCTACCTATAATGCTTCTTCAAAACTCTCTAGTTCTCCACCATCAATTAGTAATAAATAGAATAGTGAAGGAGAATATCAAATTGGAGGCTTACTTACCCTTTTTGACCTCTTGATGGGCGTCTGAGACTCATCCACAACACGCTGTCCACCCAAATTCTCTGATAGTGACCGACCTCGGTCACCTGCAAACCTATTACTGGCTGACATCGGTTCTTCCTGACCAACATCAGTGCATGTCCTGTCGACGTCAGTCTCTATATGACTGACATTAGTTTTTGTTCTTCCGATGTCAGTTCCTTCCCTGCCAACGTCGATCTCTATGTTTTCCTGCAAGTTATTATTTCTTGTTCCCGCGAGCTCATTTTGGACCATCACCTCGTCCAATTCTCCATTGCTCTACCCAAATTGATTCATCTGATCACTATACATCACTTTTTCATTAAAAACAACATCATGGCTCCTAATTACCTTGTTAGTTCCTAGATTCCAAAATTTGAAACCAAAATCATCTGAGCCATAGCCAATAAATGTGCACCTCATAGACTTAGCATCCAGCTTCTTTCTATTTTTCTTATCAACGTGCACAAAGGCTTCACAACCAAAAACTTTGAGATATGAGAGATCTACCTTTTTACCTGTCCATGCCTCTTCTAGAATTCCACCATCCAGCGCTGTAGAGGGTCCTCTATTAATCAGGTACACTGCAGTGTCAACAGCTTCTGCTCAAAACTCTAAGGGCAAACCAGCGTGCAATCTCATACACCTTGCATGCTCCATTATTGTTCTATTCATCCTTTCATCAATTCCATTCTGCTAAGGTGTTCTTGGAACTATCCTTTACCTGTGGATTCCATGCATATAACAATAATCTCTAAACTTATAGCTGTAGAACTCACCACCATTATCAGATCTCAGGCACTTCAATCTTCTGCCTGTTTCATTCTCAACCATAGCTTTCCAAAACTTAAAAGTCTCAAATACATCAAATTTCTTCTTAATACAATAGATCCATACCTTTCTTGTAGCATCATCTATGAATGAAACATAGTACTGTGATCCTCCAATAGAAGCAACTTGAGCCGGTCCCCACACGTCTGTGTGAATAAGCTACAACTTATGCTTCTTCTTTGTTGACCTATTCTTAAGAAAACTTACCCTCTTCTATTTTCCAAACACACAATGCTCACAAAATTCAATATCTATGTTTTTTAAATCTGAAAGCTTACCTCTTGACTTAAGAATTGACATTCCCTTCTCACTCATGTGGCCTAGCCTTGAGTGCCACAATTTAGCATCCACATCTGAAGTAGATAATACAAAAGGAGAAATATTAGTAACACAATTACATAAATAGAGAGTACCTACTCTCTTACCTCCGGCCATTACAAGTGCACCCTTGGTCACCTTCCAAGAATCAGCTGTGAGAGTTATTGTACAACCCTCATCCCCTAATTTTTCTGCATAAATCAAATTCCTCTTCAAGCTAGAAACATGCATAACATCTCTCAACACCCATGTGTTGCCATTCTACATTTTCAACTGCACTTTACCTTTGCCAATAATTTTACAAGGCTCATCATCCCCTAAATACACTATTCCAAAATCTCCATGGATATAGTCACTAAAATATTCTCTATTAGGGGTAGCATGAAAAGATGCACCAGAATCTAATACCCAAGATTCTATATTATTATGCAAAGAGAATATTAAAGCATCTTGTGCAATACCTACAACCTTTGCTTCTTCCTTTCCTTCGTGTTGATTGTCCTCCTTAGGCTTTGACCAGCAATCTCTACTTATGTGCCCCATCTTTCCACAATTCCATCATTGTGGCTTCCTGCCATTTCTAGATTTGGATCTACCTCTCACCTTAGACTTAGATCTTGATCTCCTCTTGCTCTTCTCTGTTTGCCTTACCCTACTCTCAAAACTTAAAGTATTCCCTGATGTTTTCTATATACTTTTCTTGCGAATTTACTCATTCAATATCACACTAACAACATCCTCTACTTTTAAAATATTTGAGACAGATGCAGTATTAGAAACTGCCATTACTAAGCTATGCCAGCTTTCAGGCAAAGAACATAATATTAAAAGAGCTTTAATTTCATCATCAAACACAATATTGACTGAACTTAATTGATTAACAATTCCATGGAAATCATTCAGGTGATTAGATACAGATCGACCTTCCTGCATATGCAAATTAAATAACTGCTTCATAAGATATACCTTATTTGAAGCTGAGGGTTTTTCATACAAATTTGCTAAAGTAGTCATCAACTCTACCATTTTCTTTGCTTGTGATAAATTAGATATCACAGTAGATGCCAGACTCAGTCTTATAGACCCCAGAGCCTTTCTATCAAGAACTTCCCATTCTTCATCATCCATATCTTTGGACTTCTTTGCAATCCCACCTAACAGTAAGTATAGATCTTTCTGATACAGATAGTCCTCTATCTGTATTCTCCAATGTTGATAATTTTTTCCATTGAACTTTTCCATTCTCAATTTACTTTCTTCTACCATTGTTTCTCCCACTCAAATAGAAATCCCTGTAGAAACCTCTGTGAGTAACCTGTAATCAATACACACTACACAGATCTGAACCACCTGTTAGTGAACCTGAGCTTTGATACCACTTATTGGATATCAAGCTCTAAACCTACAACCAAGGCTCTGATATCACTTTTTGGGGATCAACCAACAATTTGATTACACTTATGAAAGCAATAAACTACAGAATTAAATCAGATAGATAAGTAACTAGAATGATAAATAGTAAAGAACAAGAGATACAAGAAACCACCCTAAAAACTTGTATTAAACTCTTTACAGAAGGAATACAATTGAATAAACTTCTTTCTTCCACACCTCTCTCAGATGTATAGATCTCTCTCTAGATCTCTTTCCCTCAAGAGCTCTCTCTCTCTCAAGTACAATCAACTCCAACAACCTGGATTGATTCACCTATACAATTTTGTACTGTTCTTCAACATTCAATACACTCATACAATAAGCTAAGAAGATCTTTCCTACATATAGAATTAGGAAACTTGAGCATGCAATTATAACCAACAATTAAGCCTCTTAAACAAGGGCTCTAAAAATAGTCTTACTAATAATAGAGACACGGAATTAAGACTACAACTTAATCTCATCATGCAAACACTCGGTTCTGTCCATGGAAATAGCTTTCTAGACGCACAGGTAACCGACATCAGTTCCTGCCTGCTTGCTTATGACTGGCGTCAGCCAATTCTTTTCGATGCTGGTGTCTCTTTAACTGCTCCTGACCGACGTCGATCACTCCTGACCGACGCCGGTGATTGTGTAAACCTACAACTTTGGTAATGCGCTCCTTGGTGAAGCTTTTAGGCTCCACACCTTAACATCCTCCAAAAAGGAGAGTGTCTAATGGGTTTAAATTTATCATAAATAAGACACTTTAGGATATTATTAGTGCCATATTTTTTTATTGATGGAGTGTTGTTCAAAAAATACATTAGAGGTATGCTGTTCAGATGTGTTGAAATTGACCAAGTTGATAAGATTCTCATATAATTTCATGATAGTCCTCAAGGAGGCCATTTTTTAGTTAGGAACATAGCTAAAAAAATGATTAGAGTTGGTTACTTTTGGCCCACTTTATTTAGATATACACATGCATGTTTGAAGAAGTGTTTAAAATATGCAATGTTTACAGGGAAATAGAAACTAGCTACTATGTTATTGAAGCCTATTCAAGTTGAAAAACCTTTCATGCAATGGGGTTTAGACTTCATTGGGTCTATTCAATGTTGGACATAAGTGGGTATTGATAGCCATAGACTATATCATATAGGTGTAATCGGTTCCCTTGAAGGAAGCAAATGAAAACTTTGTATTTGAGTTCTATGAAAGCCTAGTCACCCATTTTAGAGCACTATCCACTATACTATCAAACAATGCTTTGGTATTTAGATTCAAAAATATATGTGAGTGGGATATTTAGAAGGTTATCTATATAACATCTTTATCTAATTATTATCTATATGTTAATGGACTAGCTAAGTCCAAAGGGCCATTTCTTCAAAGAGGGTCTAATGTAGAAGTTCTAAAGGGTATCTTTCAGATAATTGGTCCAAAATTATTCTTCTAAAGGACATTCTTTGACAAATTGGACCTTTGCACAAAACCTAAAGGGTATCTTTTTCAAGCTAAGTGTTAGAATTCTTTTAGGAAAATTTTTTGCACAACTTTCCTGAAGGCATAATTTCTTTTGGATAAAATGTCCAAAGCAAAAGACAAGGGTTATTTCTTTCAATAAAATTATCCAAATAATTTTGCCAAAGGGTAATTCTATAAGAAAGTGGTTTGATACAAAACTCCTGAAGGGAAATTTTCCATCAAAGTGTCATTTTCAAAGTCTTGAAGGGAACTTTCTCAAGCAAAGTTTCCTAAACACTTTTCTCAAAGGATATCTTTCCAAGCAAAGTAGCAAAAACAATTTTTATAAAGGGTGATTTCTTGAGAAAATGGTCTAGTTCAAGGTTTCCAAAGAGTATTTTAATTTTTAAAAATGGTCCAATATAGGAAGTATTTGAGACAAAGCCCAAAGACAAGGAGTCTAGGATCCTAATTTGCTCACAAGGCCTTTTAAGATAGTTTGGGTTCACTTGAAGTATAAGTTGCCATTTGCTAAGGATAGAACCAGATTTGCATAGCCCCCATGGGATGCCAATAATACTTGGAATGGATTAGAAAATGCATGGGATACTTTTGGTGATTCATTTTGCTCATTAAGATACCTGGGCCTAGTAACAAATTTTTTGAGTAGGCACTTTACTAACGTTACCATTACCATGTGTGGATGAGCCAGAGAAATTGGTTGAATGGGTTTTCTCACATTTCTAACTAAATCACATATGCTAGGTTTTAGGTCCTTATCTAAAGCACATAAAAAGTTATGAAAATCCAAAATTGGCCTCTCAATCATATTCTACATGTTTCCCATACTTATCCATTTTGAAGAAGTTCTAGTCGAGCCAAGTGATCATCTTCATAAAGCTATTTATCACATGTACAATAGTTATAGGGAAAATTAGTCACATGGGTTTGTTTATCTTGATCCCTAGTCATTGTGTGCCAAGTTCCAAGTCTTCCACCCAAATGTAGTTGAATTTATGCATGATCAAATTTGGCTCCTCAGTTAGATTTTGCCAAGTTCCCATACTTAGCCATTTTTATCTAGAATGTCATGAAATATCAAATAGACTAACTAACTTGGGCATGTAATATCTTCACCTAGAAGGATCTCAAGACCTGTGGATCAAATGGGTTCATCCCTTTTGGTAAGAATAACATCTCCTAAAGGTTTGGTGACTCCATGATTCTTTCACTTCAATATTAGAGTTTTCAAAGTTGGTCAAAAGCATGAGATATTCACACAAATGTCAAAATGGATCTCGGGAAAAAATCCATATGTGCTTAAATTTTATGTCCTATATGACATCATTTTTTTTATGAGATGATAAATGATGATCAATGAAATGTCAAATTCAAAGACAGAGAAAGATAAATTTTATTGAGCTTAAATTTGATGGTCATGTGACCATCAATAACAATCATGAAAACATCATTTGACAGGAGAGAGGAAATCAATTTTAGGATCATGGACTAGCCATTGGCTTTCAAATGGTAGGTCCTGACAGATCAATGTTTGGCATTTGATTGAGCATCTAGATCTAATAGAAAGCAAAGGTTAAAGTCTTAGTGAATCTTAAAGATCAAAATCATGATGGACAAGTGGAATAAGAATGTGAGTCTAAGTAGAGGATCAATGAATTTCATTCATTCACCTCAGGTAGATTGATAGAGTAAGATGAGTCAGGAGGTCAAGGATTTGAGTTAGTTCTTGACATCTAATCAAAACTAAGGAGAGCCCAAATAAATTAGATAGAGGTTAAAAGGTCAATTTTTGACCAAGGTAGATAGACATGAATGGAGCTAAACTCAAACATGATCTATATTGGGTTAGGAGTGGATATTTTAAGATCAAATAATGCCACTGAGAACCTATAAAGGTAGACATGTAGACTTCCTGCTTTGTTGCCAAAGCCAGCTACATGAAAATGACCCTTCTCCCACTTTGGCATAGTCAACAAACCAATCATGAATGGTTTTACATAAATAAAAAATGAAATTGACTTGATCCCACTATTGTAGCCACCATGGAGCATCCTAGAGGAGATATTGTAATGATATAATGGACTAGAGTGACTTAGATCAATGAGGAAGGGATTGAGTGATCTTAATTCATGGAAGTATTTGTATAAACTTTTTGGATGGATTTGAGCTCATTTTATTCCATTTTTGAGCACCAAAAATTCCCCTCTCTTACTTATTCTTTTCTATAAATATAGCCTTTGAGCTATGTTTTAGATCCCTCAAGCTAGTATGACTAGACTCTACCAAAATTATATTCAACATCTCTTGGAGTAGTGAGTATATTATTTTTGTAATTATTTTCTAATATATATTTTTTTCTATGTTCATTTAATATGTAAATGTCAATGGCATATTCCTCTTGCATGCCCAAACTCATCCTAAATGTTATAATATTTCTTTTCAATTCATACAGTGTGTCTCAGCATTGATCTCTCAAAAATATAGTGGACAACCAAACTTAAGTGTCTTTAATCAGACCTTATTTTCATTTCTCCCTAGTATGAGTGTATAAAACAAACCTCTATACAAAATACTATTACATATAAACATAGTAAGCATTGCATTAATTTCTTTCATAGCTCATTAATGTATTAACGAGTCCAAGCTTAAGAGTGGATCTAACAAATTATTGGTGCATCACCATAACTTAGAATAGGTTTTATTTTATGCAAACTTCTTCCCCCTTTTCACCCCAACCAGTCTTAGATTTAGAAGCAAAGGTCTCAAATTATAAATTCTAAGGATCTAGCCTCATAAAAAATCCTAGAGGTCCGGTCTAGATATAGGTAACCCATAGCCTTAGACCATTCCCATGTTAGTCAAGGTATGGGTCAGACTTGAATGAACTTTACCCCTATTTAGGGTGCTATCTAGATTGATAACACTAACCCAATGGCATTCATATTTAAGTTAATGAACTTATTTTTAAATCATGTCATGTGAATCAAATATCCACTATCTATATACCATTTCAAATCTTCACATTGAGTTTGGAAGGTAGTTTGGGCTATCATAGATTCTTCTCCTCTATCTTTCTACTTATTTTCTATAGGGTCTTATTTATTGATCCATGATTTAGTGTCATGACTCCATAACCTTTCAACATGACTAGTTTTCTTGATAAACTTTGTCTTACACTCTCTTGCAATGTGTCCTCTTTGGTTATAACTATAACAAAAAATTCTACTTTTCAATCTACATTAAGTAGTTTTATGTCCAAATCTACCATAAGAGAAATAGTGACCAATGAAGGTGTCAACATACTATGTTTATTTGACCTTGTTTATCTTTTCATGAATATAATATGAAACATTACCTTTTATAATACTTGATGGAGAAAGGATCTCTTTGACTTGATGATGCTTAACTTCAAATTTGGTAGCTTCTTCATAGGTCTTGATTCTACCAATTTCATCACTCCTTGATTGATTAGTATCTATTTGAGCCTAAAATTTATTTAATTTATTTTGTTCTTATCTAAAGCTAGGACCTCTCATGTCATAAAAATATCTTTGAATATCGAAGATACTATTAATCTTTTGAGTACTTTCTTCATACCTTTGATAAGTCCTCATCTTGAAAGCAGCTTACTCAAATTGTGTCTCTAAGGATTTTACTTTCATTCTTAGTTGAGTGCATTCTTCCATGTGATCCTTTTCTAATGAACAAAATTTAAAAATGTTTTCACTGATTGTGGTTATCATTGCAGTCATAAAAAGTATTTTCCCTGCCATGATCCATTTCTATGTTTTAGAGATCTCCCTTAGAATGTTAGGTATACTCAAGGGTCTAATATCTGATACCAATTTTTGGAAGTAGCTTAATAATATGGGGGTGGATTAGTTTCTTGAAAATATTTATTCAATTTAACTCATCATTCCATGAAGCATTCATTTCATATATATGATCAATATATAAGCAAACCACCACACAAGCATATCATGAGAGAACACAAAAGATATATGGGAAACCCTATTGAGGGATTAAAAACATTGAACCATTCACATGGAATAAATTCCTATAATTTCAAGATCCAAAATTTAGTGAAGTAATAACTTCACAAGGAGATCCAATCCCTACCTAGTTAAGCACCCACTCAACTAGTATTTTGCAAGCTTTATCTTGCAAGGAAGATCCAACGCCCTAGGTAACTTTAGCACCAAATAAGTCACCTATAATATCTAATAATTTTATAACACCTATTCCTAATATTTAAATTATTATTACCTCCTTGTTTTACACTCTTTACCCTTCAATCTCACTCAAACATCCTCTTAGGCCTTATCACTTAAACAACCCTCTCTTTGGTAGAAAGAGGTCAAATAAACTTCCCTTAATACCTATATAAAAATAGTTATATACTCATGTAATTTTTTTATAATATTCATTTTTATCTTTAATCTCTTAATATATTATCCAAAAACACTATATCCTTTGCTCAATAGCTTAATCCTCTAACTAGTCAAAATAGGCTTATTAGGCCTTGACTTTATACTTAATTATTTATCATACCTATCTTGGTCAGATAAACACATAATCATAATTTGATTATGATTTAAATAGATAATTACACATTTTTTATGAGTGAAACAAAAAATACCTAAGTCTTTCATAGTCCATAAGGACCAAATCCTCAATTAGGCATAATGGAGACCTAATGCAATTAGGTTTGTCTTATCCACACGTTATCATTTTGACCCTTAGGAACACTCCTTATCTTAACAAGTATATGAAATAATTAATACATGCCTCATATAGACCCATAATAATTTCACCTTGGATACCCAACTCCATTTTTCCCATTTCACTAATTGGGCCTACTAGTTAGGTCTCCTCGCCAATAGACCCTCTCACTACCTATAAGTCTGTTTTGAAAATTTGAACAAAATACACAAATTTATCACATAATCCATGCATAAGATAATATTATTAAAATCATCATGAATTTAAAAAATTCCCAAAATATTTTTTCTCCACCACACATGCCAGAGGGCCTCAAGAATACTCCTATAGATGACTTACTCAAAAACACTAAACATTATCAATACACAGTCAAAATAATTTGAATTTATAAGATTTTTAAATGAATTCCAATGATAAAAAATGAATTAAAATGATCCTATTATACATTTATAACACCTTTAATAACTTTTTATCATTCATCTTAGTGAAAATTGACTCAAAAACATCCTTTTTCACACATAAAAAAACTTCCCTATAGGACAAAAAACATAGTCAAGAAAATCAACTTGTATAATACCTATGAAAACACTTATATGATATTCCAATGGATTTTTTTTATACCTTATAATCGTTATATAATCTCTAGAAATATATATTTCATGGTCATATATCAATATTGGTCTTACAGACCAATCTCACTGTCACTCTACACAGACTCCACTATGTTAGAAAGACTAATTTGGTGATAAATTTTTACATAGGTGTAGGCATCATAAAAATTTATATAAAAATGAGATAGGAGGTATATTTATTTAATAATGACCTCCTACCTTAGTATCCATCCCTAGTCCTCTACAACCAATTCCTAATCTCATTCTCATCCTCACCTAGTTTCTTCACCATGACTATTTTTGCACATTTTTGTTTAACAACCTACTTAGAAACTTTAATGAGCATAAAATATAAGTATTGAACATCATCCTCCATCCAATTTCATTGTTTTACCTAGTCAACCCTACCTATATCATCAAAAACCTTAAAAGAAAGGGTTTTTCTAAAGATTATACTCACTATCAAGACAAATAAAAACCACTTGAGGAAACCTTGAAGAGTCCTTTGCATGTTCCAAACACCAAAATAGGTCAATTAGACCATTTTTATCCATAATAAATTATATATTTCTTATCAGGTCCTTTTCAAGGTCTTAGAAGGGTTTTGACTTCCTTACCTTCTTATCAATCATTCATAAAGGATTTCCCTTAAATTCAAAAACCAATTCCAAGGAATTAAATATATGGAACTTCCCCCACTACTATGAAGTGCTCGGTACCTCATGTAGAGGTTACACATGCCAATGAGCATGAAAAACGTCTTATCAAGTCTGCAACACCCTTTTTTGTGCACACAAACAACTTACCATCAAATTTCATGCTTTCTTCTTTAGGTATTGACTTTAAAATTGGTAAACATGCTTAGAACAACCCCTCACATAACTTTAAATGCTCTCAAGAGATATTCCATCTTTGAAAAATATCTTGACCCCTACTTAGGCCATTATAGGTCACTTTGTACACTTAGGTCTTATACTATCAATCCCATCTAAAATATGAACACAACCTAAAACCTCTTATACTGACTTAAACACTTCATCCACATGTCATAAAACATCATAACATGTTCTCACACTACCACCCTTGATTACACAAGTCTCTAATGGCTCAACTCACCATGTTATTAGGCTTATCTCACTTTACTAAGTTCCTCAATTAAGGCTTCAAGAACTCAACATCAAAAACAACGAAGTCAACATAGAAGGACACCAATGACACTTTCATGACATCAATGAAAACTTCATGCATACCTTGTAACATATTCCCAACACTTCTTGTTTAAGATATAATGTCTCTAAACATGTTGTGGCATGTTATATTTAGGCAACTCTCTATAAAAACATTCATGTGTTTCAAAATAATTAAGTTCTTAGCTTGCCTACCTTGATCTCAAAACTTGACAAAAAGTGGGAAGCTTATATGTTTACCAAAAAAATAAGAGAAACATTTTCAAATTCATAGTGGAAAGCTGACAAAAGGTCATAACTATTCCCATCATACTTGTTTTCTCTTCTAATTCTCTTAGCTGGTGGTCATAAGTACTTAAATTTGTTCATTAATCACTACAAAAAATTACTTGAATATAATTCATAAAAAATAAATCTAAATCATTTAATACATTATAGAAATTTTTAATGATGATTGAAAAGGAAGATCAAAACCACATGAAAAAACTTAAGACCAATAATGGTGATAAATATGTTTCAAATAATTTTGAATCTTATCTTGAACAAAATGGGATCAAACATCATCTCATAGTTCCTCAAACTCCACAACAAAATATATTTTTAGAGAGGATGAATGGATTATGATGAATATGGTTCATGTTAATTTTTACTTCAAAAGGGTAAATATGTAGTTTTGGGTCCAAGTATCAAAAATAGTACTATACCTCTACAATAGATATGAACAACAAGTTGGTTGCAATGGAGAGGCAACAAGCTCCACCCTAAAAACCATATCAAAATACTAATTAGAATTATTAGTATAATAGTCCACCATATCAATCCAATGAACAAGGACAAGGTAATAAGCCTTAGTCAAGGAAATATAATCCTAATGCTCCAAGTAATTCTAGAGTTGTTGCGCCAACTCAAAACAACTATGCTCAAGAAGGTCAATGGTAGTCAGAGGGGCAATCCAATGAGATGGTGATGGCCATTACTAGAGACATGTATCAAGACCTTGGTTAGTAGCATTCTCCTTAATTTTAAGGTCATGATATGATGCCTCCTCCACTACAAGCCCCCTAAACAAATCAAGACAACATGCCTACCATGTCATTATTAAAAGCTTAAAGCCAACAAGGGAATATGGGTAGAGCACTATCTAATACCACATGTGTGAATTTTAAATAAGGGGAGTATGTGTTTGACCATGTGGAAACAAATATGGGATAATATTCATAGAGGACAAATGAACCAAATGTAGCTCAAACCAAAACTAAGAAGAGGATGCTAGAGGATAACTTGGGGTAATCTAGGGTTTTTGCATCATCTCCATAGACTAGTCAGTAACCTACTCCTTATGAAGCTACTAAGGATCCTAAAAATTAACAAGTCTCCCAACCTCATGGATATAAGCATAGGCCCCCTTCATTCCTTGTGTTACTTAAATACCAAGTGATGCTTCCACTTCTAAGGTATAGTCTAAAAGTACTAGTCTTCCCTTTAATAGTGTGGATCATTTGAATAAGGCTAATGTAACTATGTCCATATATGATGCTCTATCTATCCCAGTGTAAAAGGAGATCCTCCATTAAGAGATCTCCAAACTTTATCAAGTGGAAAATATAGTTAATAAAATGAACACTATTTTCATCAATAGTAGTCGGACTAACCAATCCCCTAGCCAAGTTCTCAATAAAATTCCAAGAAAAAGTAAATCTCAAAATGTTTTTCATCCTTCTAAAGTTTTTAAACCTCCCCCATTCTATTTGTCTATCATCATAGGGAATTTTTTGTTACATAATTACATGATAGAGTCAAGTGCCTCAAACTCAATGATGTCTAAATCCATAATAGATAAGCTTGGGCTCAAATATGTACCTAAAAAAAAGGGTGTGTTCTAATTAGATGGCTCCCCTACTAAAGATAGTAGGCATCTTGAAAGATATATATATATTACTTTAGCTATCTATCCAAATTTTATCATTAAACAAGATGTAATGGTGGTAAACCTACCTCCATATTTTACTCTATACTTGTCTAGGGACTTTACTACTAAGATTAGGGGATATTTGTCATCTGATTGGTCATACATGGTTTTTAGAACTAGATATGGAACTGAATTCACCATAAGGTCTAATCCTATTGCTAGGTTCCACCTAGAAACCTACATGTCAAATCTTGCAAATACCAACTGTGCCATATTTAAAGAGGTTGTTGAGCAAGAACCCCATAGTCATCTTGAAGGCATCTCAAATATATATTTGGATGTGGGAAATTGATAACCATGGATTTGATCCATATGGCAACATTGAAGAGTTAGACTTTGGGGTATATTATATATATGAGGAAGGTGTTGCAATACCTTCCTTAACGAACACTGCTCAAAAAGAGGATGGTTTATGGACTTTGTTCTATGATGGATCAAGTTCAAAATGGAAGTATAGTGGGATCTATTTTGATTTCACCCTTGGGTTAAAAGTATCATTCTACTATAATACTCTAATTTATTTTTACCTTAAATATAGTTCAATATGAAGCCCTTTTGCATGGTTTTCAAGAAGCAAAGAAGAGAGGTATCTAACTCCTTAAGGTCAAGGGTGACAGTGAGTTCGTGGTGTAACAAGTAAGAGGCCTAAATATAGTCAAGAGTCACCATCTAAAATCCTATAAGCAATAGGTATGGGACCTCATGGAGGACTTATTGGTCTTTAATATCTAGTCCATACCAAGAAAATAAAATCAACATGCAGATAGGCTTTCTTCCATTGGCACCCAATATGAGATAGTAGAAGGAGTCAAAGGTAGAAAAATACAAGATAAGGTCAAGATTATATGCAGACCAGCTATACCTGATAATGAGGTAAGTTGGAAAGTATTTGACAATAATGATCAAATCATATATTTTCTAATACAAGAGGTAAAATTCTGTCATATGAACCAAGGCAAGTTCCAAAACCAATATGATGATCAAATAGTAAAATTGAGGTCTAATAAGCTTCCCAAAGGGCTTGTGACATCAAAAATAATATTCAATGAAGATGACCAAGTAAGAAAATGGAAATCATGCATCTCAGTGAAAGAGGAACACTATGAAAAGGTGGAGATCTTTAAGGGTAAGTTGTTGAAGCTAGGAAAGGTCAATATGAAAAAGAAAGAGCTACATTTGTTTCTTTGTGCCAAGAATTTTCTATTATATTTGTTTGGGATTACAAATATTTGACCCCAAACTTGCGTAGGACATAATTAAATTAAAAATTAATGTTAATCTAGTTTAAAAAAATAAAATTCTATCAACCCAAGAGTGGAGGATCTCATGACAAGAGAACTCTATAAATTGATTGAATCAAGGATAATATTTCTAATTAAGCATCCCTCTTGGGTGGTAAACCTTATGTGATTGAGAAATAAGAATGGAGAGATTTGATTATGTGTTGACTTTAGGGACTTAAATAAGGTGTCCCTAAAATATCATCACCCACTACCCTCCATGGCTCAAATCCTACAAAAGGTGGCAGGTTCTCAAAGGTTCTAATTGCTTAACAGTTATTCTAGCTACAATCGAAACATGGTCAAAGAAAAAGATAGGTATAAAATTACCTTCACTACAAAATGGGGCACCTATGCATATTGTAAAATGCCTTTTAGACTCTCCAATGTTGGAGCACCTTTTAAATAATAATGGATGTTGCTTTTCATGGTCTTTTTAATGATATGGTTTTGCTTTACTTTGATGATATAACAATTTTATCAAAGAATCCTAATGATCATATGATGCATTTGAGATATATTTTTGATAGATGTGGACAATTTAGAATTTTTTTGAATCCAAATAAATGCATTTTTTTAGTACATGAGGGAAGAATTCTTGGGCATATGGTGTCTGAATTTGGTCTTTCCATTGATCTTGAAAGGATAGAATCAATCATTTCTCTATCACTACCTAAACACAAAAAAATGGTTGCAAATATTCTTAGGCAAGATCAACTTCATTAGAAGGTTCATTCTAGGATTTGTAGAGATGGTCAAGCCTCTCACTCATATGTTGAGAAAAGGCATAGAGTTCACTTGGACAAGAGAAGTAAGAGGAGATTTAAGGCCATCAAGGAGGCCATATCTAATTCCCCCACACTTTTAAATCTAGATTTTGATAAGGATTTCTATTTGTGTGCCTTTTCCACATTAGATGCAATTTTAAATATGCTTATACAGTAGAATGATCAAGGTTTAGATAAACTCATTACTTTCATCAACCAATCTTATAAGGTTATGAATAAAGATATAACTTTGTTGAAAAATATGTGCTTGCTATTGTAATAAGTTTGAAGAAATTCAGGGATCTAGTTTCAAATAGTAAGATCATACTAATGGTGGCTCATCCAAGTGTGAAGGATTTTATCCTCAATAGAGACTTGAATGAAAAGAGAGTTGGATGGTTCACTAAGTGTATAGAGTATGACATTGATGTGAGGATCACAAAGTGAGTTAGAGGAAAGGGACTATGTGAACATCTTGAGGAAGATGTGAGAGAAGAAAAAGAGACAATAATGGTAATCTAAGACACTCAGTAGGAAGATGAAGACACTCTTCCATCTAGTTAGACACAAGATATTTCTACATTTATCCAAACATGAGAGTGTCCAATGGGTTTCAATGTGTCAAAAATAAGATACTCTAGGTTGTAATTAGAGCCATACTTTTTGATTTATGGAGTGTTTTAAAAATACATTGGAGGTATGATGTTAAGATGTGTTGAAACTGACCAAGTTGATAAGATTCTCAGATAATTTCATGATAGTCCTCAAGGAGGCTATTTTTTAGATAGGACCATAGCTAAAAAAATCATTATAATTGGTTAATTTTGGCCCACTTTATTTATAAATACACATGCATGGGTGAGGAAGTGTTTAAAATGTGCAATGTTTATATGGAAATAAAAACTAGTTGTTATGCCATTGAAGCCTATTCAAGTTGAACAACCTTTCATGAAATGGGGTTTAGACTTCATTAACATTATTAATCCTCCATCTAGTGCTAGCCATATGTGGTTATTGATATCCATAGACTACTTCATCATATGGGTGGAAGTGGTTCCCTTAAATGAAGCAAATGAAAACTTTGTGTTTGAGTTCTATGAAAGCCTAGTCACCCATTTTAGAGAACCAACCACTATAATATAAGATAATGCTTTAGAATTTACCATCATAAAGTTATGTGAGTGGGATATTGAGTAGGTTATCTATCTAAAATATTCATCTAATTATTATTTTTAGGCTAATGGACTAGCTAAGTCCACTAATAACAACCTAATTTGGATCATTAAGAGAACAATGGAAGATAATTAGAGATCTTGGGATGCAAAGCTGAAGACTACCTTATGGGATGATAGAGTCACCCCCAAGAATGTCATTGGTAACTCACCTAATATCTTAGTATATGTAGGAGAAGTAAGGCTACCAATTCCATTAGAGCTTCTAGATTTAGATAATACACACCAACTAGAGCTTTTAGAAAGTGATACAATGGGGGTCATAATGAATGAACTAAGAGAGTTAGAGGAAATAAGGGATGATGCCATGCATACCATGTGGTATAACCAATAAAAATTCAAGATTAACTTTGATAAAAGATATTCATCAAAGACATTCTAGTAAGGTGACATAGTCCTCAAATGGGATGAGGACCATGCAAAACCAAGAAAACACTCCAAGTTTGACAGCCTTTAGAGTGGACCCTATGTCATCATAGCTTGTAAAGAGAGAAATGCCTTTGAGATTTCCAAATTGAATAGAGAGATCATTACCATCCCTATCAATGGGAGGTATCTCAATTTTTACTACTAGTCTCATATTATACCCCTTGTACATTAGTAGGTAGGTTTGTTCTCTCCCTCCAAGTGCTTTTACACATTGATGTTTTTAGCTATTTTGTTTGTAGTTTAGGTTTTTGATTTTTCTTTCATTGATTTATTTTTATTCCCACCCCAATTACTCCAAAAGGTGTTTTTATAAGTTAAGAAAAAACTATTTTTAAGTATCCTTTTATTTTATTAGTCATCATAAGCAAGCTTGATCAATGTCTAGGTTCCATGACCAGCAAGCTAGCCAAGACAGCTAAGTTACTAGAATTGTTGTCTATTTTGGCCCACATACCAAGATTATACCTAATTTAAATAGATGAGTAGGGTACCAATTATTAAAGGGGATCACGTGACTTAGAAGTAGACTAAACATTGCAAGTGGAGGTATCCAATCAGGTTTTCATGGTGCTGAATAGTTGTAGCAACAAGTCTAGAAGGAGCCTAAGTTTACACTTTTCCAACTTTTGGTCAAGTATAAAATTCATTTTTCCTTTGAAGGAAGTGTTCCTCACAAATACTGTAAACAAATTTATGAGTATTAATTCTTATGGGATTTTTATTTTGGTCTTTTGGCTAAGTGTCAAGAATTGTTTCAAAAATTTTGTCCAAAACAATTACCCAAAGGGCCTTTTCTTTGAAGAGGGTCCAATGCAGAAGTTCTAAAGGGTATCTTTTGGATAATTAGTCCTAAAATATTCATCTAAAGGATCATTCTTTGACAAATTATACCTTTGCACAAATCCCAAAGGGTATATTTTTCAAGCTAAGTGTCAAAATTCTTTTGAGAAAATTATCTGCACAACTTTTTTGAAGGCATAAATTCTTTTAGACAAAATGCCTGAAGTAAAATACAAGGGTTATTTATTTTGATAAAATTATTTGAATAATTTTATTGAAGGGTAATTCTATAAGAAATTTGTCTGATAAAAAAATCCCAAAGGGCACTTTTCCATCAAAGAGTCCTTTTCAAATTCCTGAAGGCAACTTTCTCAAGAAAAATATCCTAAACACTTTTCCTGAAGGATATATTTCCAAGCAAAGTGACCAAAATAATTTTTTTGAAGGGTAATTTCTTAAGAAAATGGACTAGTTAAAGGTTTCCAAAGGGTATTTTCCTTTCAAAAAAGGTTCCAATGTAAGAAGTATCTAAGACACAAATCTTGAAGACAAGGTGCCAAACAGAAGGAAGAATCTAGGATCCCAATTTTCTCATAAGGCCTTTTAAGACACTTTGGGTTCACTTGAAGTATAATTTGCCATTTGTTAAGGACAGGACCAGATTTACATAGCCCCCATGGGATGCCAAGAATTCTTGGATTATCTTAGAAAGTTCATGGGATCCTTTTAGTCATTCATTGTGTTCATTAAGATACTTGGGCCTAGTATATAAGTTCTAAGTAGGCACTTTATTGATGTCGCCATTGCCACGTGTAAATTAGTTAGAGAAATCAGTCAAGTGGGTTTGCTCACATTTCTATCTAGATCGCATACCCTAGGTTTTAGGTCCTTTTTTAAATCACATCAAAAGTTATGGAAATCCAAAATTGGCCTCTCAACCATATTCTTCATGTTTCCCATACTTAGCCATTTTCAAGAAGTTTTAGTAAAGTTGAGTGAGCATCTTCAAAAGGTTATATCTCACATGTGCAATAGTTATAGGGGAAATTCATCACATGGGTTTGTTCATCTTTGTCCCTAGTTATTATGTGCTAAGTTCCATGTCCTCTTCCCAAATGTAGTTGAAGTTATACATGATCAAAGTTGGATCCTCAATCAAATTTTGCCAAGTTCCCATACTTAGCCATTTTTTATCTAGGATGTCACGAAAGATAAAATGGACCAGCCAACTTGGGCATTTAATATATTCATCTAAAAGGCTCTCAAGACCATTGGATCAAATGGATTTATCCTTTTTGGTAAGAATAACATCTCCTAAAGGTTTAGTGACTCCATGATTCTTGCACTTCAAGATCAAAGCCTTCAAAGTTGGTCAAAAACATAAGACATTCATGTGAATGTCAAAATGGATCTTGGGAAAAAATCCATATGTGCTTAAATTTGATGGCCTATGGGATGTATTTTTTGTTCTATAAGATGACAAATGATGATTTATGGAATGTCAAATTTAAATACAGAGTAAGATAAATCTTATTGAGCTTAAATTTGATGATCACATAACCATCAATAATGGTCATGAAAACATCATTTGATAGGAGAGAGGACATCAATTTTAGAATTATGGACTAGCCATTGGCTTTCAAATGGTGGGTCATAATGAATCAATGATTGGCATTTGATTGAGAATCTAGATCTAATGGCAAGCAGAGGTGAAAGGTTCAATGAATTTCAGAGAGTAATGGTATGATGGATAAGTGGCATAAGTACGTGAGTCTAAGAAGAGGATCAATGAATCACATTCATTAACCTTAATTATATTAATAGAGTAAGATGAGTTAGGAGGTCAAGGATTCAAGTTAGTTCTTAACATCCAATCATAACTAAAGAGAGCCCACATAACTTGAAAAGAGGTCAAAAGGTCAATTTTTTACCAAGGAAAATAGACATAAATGGAGTTTAGCTTGAGAAAAATCCAAATTAGGCTAGGAGTGGATATTTCAAGATATAAAAAAACCATTGATAACTTTTAGAGGTAGACACATAGACTTTAACTACTTTGTTTCCACATCTAACTACATAAAAATGGCCCTTCTCCTACTTTAGCATTCATCAACAAACTAGTCATGAGTAGTTTTTCATCAGGACAAAATGAAAGTGACTTAATCCTACCATTGTAAACACCTTGGAGCATCATATAGGAGATATTTTAATGATGTAATGGATTGGAGAGACTTGCATCCATGAGGAAGGGTTTGAGTGAGCTTAATTCATGGAGGCAGTTATATCAACTTTTTGGATGGATTTGAGCTCATTTGATTCCATTTTTGAGTACCAAAACTCCCTCTCTCTTTCTTCCTTTCTAATATAAATATATCCTTTGAGATATTATTTTAGATCCCTTAGGCTGGTATGACTAGACTCTACTAGAATTGTATTTGACATCTCTTAGAGTAGTGAATAGATTATTTTTACAATCATTTGCTAATCTATATTTAGTATTCTATGTTGGTTTAATATGAAATTATGAATTTTATATTCCTCTTTCATGTCCAAACTCAACCTAAGAGTTATAATCTTTCTTTACAATTCATATAGTGTGTCTCAGCATTGATCTCTCAAAGATATAATGGCCAACCAAACTTAAGTGTCTTTAACTAGACCTTATTTTCATTTATCCCTAGTCTGAGTGTATCAAATAGACCTCTATAAAAAATATTATTTCATAGAAACATAGTATGCATTGCATTAATTTATTTCATAGTTCATTAATGTATTAACAAGTCTAAGCTTAGGAGTGGATCTGCTAAATTCTTGGTACATCACCACAGCTTAGAATAGGTTTTATTTTATGCAAACTTCTTCCCTATTTTCACCCCATCTAATATTAGATTTAGAATCAAAGGTCCCAAATTATAAAATCTAAGGAGTTAGCCTCATGAAAAATCCTTGAGGTCTGGTCTAGATATAGGCAACCCATAGCCTTAAACCATTCCCATGTTAGTCTAGGTATGGTTCAGACTTGAATGAACCTAAACCATATTTAGGGTGTTATATGGATTTATAACACTAACCCAATGGCATTCTTATTTAAGGTAATGAACATGTTTTTAAATCATGTCATGTGTCTTGAATAACCACTATATATATACCATTTCAAATCTTCATTTTGAGTGTGAAAGGTAGTTTGGGCTATCATATATTCTTCTCCTCTATCATTTTCCTTCTTTTCTATAGGGTATTCTTTCTTTATCCATGCTTTAAGGTCATGACTCCATAACATTTCAACATGATCAGTTTCCTTGATAAACTTTGTCTTACACTCTCTTTCAATGTGTCCTCTTTGGTTGTAACTATAACAAATAATTATACTTTTCAATCTACAATAAATAAATTTATGTCCAAATCTACCAAAAGATAAATAGTGACCAATGAAGGTGTCCACATACTATAGTTATTTGACCTTGTTTGTCTTTTGATGAATATAAGATGAAACATTGTTACCTTTTATGTTACTTGATGGAGCAAGGATCTGTTTAACTTGATGATGCTTAACTTCAAGTTTGGTATCTTCTTCATAAGTCTTGATTCTGCCAATTTCATCACTCCTTGATTGATTAGTATCTATTTGAGCTTGGAATTTATTGAGTTAATTTTTTTCTTATATGAAGCTAATACCTCTCATGTCATAAAAGGTCTTTGAATATCCAATATACTATTAAGCTTTCTAGTACTTTCTTTATACCTTTGATAAGTCCTCATCTTGAAAGCAACTTACTCAACTTGTGTCTCTAAGGATTTTACTTTAATTCTTAGTTGAGTACATACTTAGGTCTATCTTAGGGTTTAATCAAGGTTTTAGAGGTCTATCATCTTAAAGATGATTCATAAAGATTAGACCTTTAATCCCAACCTTATGTTCATGGATTTATATTCCATAGACGCCATAAAACACCTAAAAATATTTGGATCCCATGCAACTTGTGTGTGGAGATATAAATAAAAGATGATGGACCTTGAACTCTATGCAAACATTTTGGACATGTTTACAATATTAATAATGATTCATAAATGTGGGCCCTTGAAGCCAATTATTTCCTCCATGGATTTTGATTCCATAGTAGTGCACAACTCCTTCTATGAGCCTTATCCCTAACTCTTTTTGTGGTGAGAGATACAAGTGATATAAGATGTAGATCGAGTTGACTATTTGGACTGTGGAGTTTGAGATAGGATCTAAGACCAAATTTGGCATTTTTATTACATTAACTTGTCTTTAAAAACCTTTTATGATATATACCAATATTATACATCTCTTCATGATGTCAAATTTTCTTAGGAGGGTCTGAGTGTGCTTCAAATGTGGTGGTCCACCTTGAGGCCTAGTCATGGCTTTAAGGCCTAAAAGGATTAAACTTGGTATTATAACTCTAAGATTATTGTATGTGATTTAAGGGTATTAAACACCAAAAAATCACCTTATTCACTTATCTTCCACCCTTTTAAAACTATCCTCATATTCCCATACTCTAACTCTATCTCCATTTGCTCATGTGACTGCCTGTAGATAATAGTGCCAGACTGAGTGATTGATAGTGATATGGGGTCTGAGTAGGATCTTACTTTATCCATAATATATATTATGTATTTTAAAACCCTTACAAAATTTTTATATGGTTGAAAAAATCCCTATGGTTAAATTCTTTCATTAATTATGCCCTCTATGTGTTCTCATCTTTTGCCTAGGGTTTATGCATAGTAAGGCCTGTGTAACCCTTGGCATAAGTTGAGTATATCTTTGATCTCCTAAAATATTTATCCTCTTATAACCATAGTTATGTCTCTTTTTCCTTTTCCTCTTGTGTTTTCAATTTTATAATAGTCTCAAACATGCATATGCCTTTAACTCTGGGTTTTCATCTATTTAGGCCTATTTAGGTCTGATAGGCCTTTAAACTCTTTTATCCATCTTAAGGAATGAAGCATATAAATAAGACAATGATATCAATTTATATAAAAATTGAGGGGTCCTTCCTTCACTTTTATGTTTCTCCTGGCTACAAGGTTATACACCTTAATCTTTCTACTTTTGACCTTGGCAGTAACTATATGTTTAGGCCCAAATAGGACTAATCAAGTCATCCAAGATCTCTCTATTCATAGGATAAAATTGATTAGAAAAATACATTGAGGGCCTTTAGGAGGCAGGCCATAGACTCTACTCTCTCTTTTCACCATCATCTTCATGAATGATTATACATATCCCTTTTACTTTTCCTATAGGTGATAGACTTACCCTTGACTGTGTAAACTTGTTTGAAGGATGAGTTCCCTCTAAGATTTGTTTGGTATATTAAGGATTATTTTTTGTCTTAAGGAAAAAAATATCTAGTGGATACTGAGGGCTTTAGTATAACAAGTTTTAGGTCATATGTTTCCATTATATCCCTTCATTCTCACATGGGTTTTAACACAGTCACATTTTCTCTTACCCTGCCTATAGGTGACAATCAGACCTTGACATATATTAAATCATTTTAAAACTTTTAAGGTTTCTATGAATTTTACAACTCAATTCATTAAATATTTCCATCCTTATCATGTACCCAGGAGGTGCAACTTTCTTTGATTCTCATATGTAGGTCTTTACATGCATGTCTTAGGCCTTAAACCCTTTTGCCCATCTTAGAGGACCACATTATTAGGTGTAGACTAAGGTTATAGGAGAAACAAGTAATTAATTCTTATTTTACCTTTATTTACTCCTTATTCAATCTTAAAGGCACTTAACTCTCCCTCTTATAACTCTGACTATATGTGTTGAATAAGGTATGCCTAACTGTGTGTGCTTATTTTGAGAGGGGATTGGTGTTTTATTGCTTTCTTGGATACATTAAATGTGTTGATGACATTTTATTATTATTTATAACTCCTTGAGACCCTTTGATCTCATCACTCTCTCTATGTCCTTTAATTTATCACTACCACTATGTATATGTACTTGGGGTCCTGGTTGAGTTCATCCCTTTTAAACTAAGTTGGAGGTACTAATATTACTCAAGCTTGATTTCCCATCTATAATGTCTATTTACCATGAATTTATCAATCTTATATTTATTTTTATTATCTCAAGACCTTTTTCAAAACCTTGAAACTCCTTGCTTTATCAACATCTTTGTCTTAAGACCAATCCTTCAACTTGACTATAGGTGATTGCTTAATAAAGTTTGACTATTTTTTGCTCTTAAAACTTTGTGAATTTAGATGCTTGGAACCCTATTAGTTCATGACCTCTTCAAATTGAATTCATTATAATGTTCCATGACTATGCAACCATCATCAAACATTGACAATCATTGAGTTTCTTTTTATCTCTAGACCTATAGGCCAATAACAAGTGAGGACTCTAACACTCAGAAGCCATTGAATAATTCAAGTATGGTAGTTGGGGATTAAAAATAATTGCTTAAAAAGTATCAACATATTTTTATAATAAATACATAACTCTCTAGCTCCATGGAAGTACATATTCCAACTATTTAAACCACATACACACACTATTATGCAAGCATGCAGACACGGTCCACAAAATGAAATAAGAAGTGACCATCTTGAGACTTGTATAGACTATTTGAATAATAATAAGGACATTTATGGATGGTGAGGAGAGTAGAATTCAATGAATAACCACTCAAATTCATTAGACCACTTCGACAAACTCTACAACATGAAAATCTTATTTGTAGTATGTAAGTGGAGGAAATATGAAACTTTCTTGCTCCCACACCCTCACACATGTGAACCAGGGGTGGAGAGTGATGGAAATGGGCTATGAGGACCCTAATAACACAAAAAGTTTTTATTTACAAATACACCTCAAATATGCACCAAAACCATTACAATTCTAACCCTTGTATAGATGAAGAAGGTCATTAGAGTGATCAGATTATTAGTTATTGTTCACTAAGTATAGTGCATCAATTTTTAGACAAATTCCATGAATGATAAGGTTAATATACCCCCTTACTTTCCCTGAAGTCTTAGATCCTGATCTTCTCTCTCTTATATAGAATAAGTGAAAACCTAAAAGCTTGTTCGGATTGCCAAGGAACTCGATGGGGAGAGAAAATATTTTGGGCATGTTTTGTATCCCTTTGACCTAAAACTCCTCTAAGACATATAACATGAGCCCAACTATAACATCTGACTCCCTTATATATACCTGACTATACAAATTTGTACAACCTACTAAAACACACAAAAAATCTCCTTTTCCTACATTTTCTCCATGTTTGAAGTCTTGAACTACCATTAGGGGATAAAGGGAGGGAAAACATGAGTTAATTGACATTTTAAAACTAGTGGTATGGTTTTGGGGGAGATGAAGATCCATATTTTCCCATGTGTGGGACCTAATTGATGAGTGAAGGTGGAATAAAGTCCCAACATGGACTTTAATGGATATGAAATGCCTTGAAAGTGATAATATGGTTAAAATGAGACCCTTTGGGACCACTTTAGGCAAATTTACATCAAAATATTCCCCTCCCCGACTTGAAATATTTATAAGGAAAAATAGATTCATGTGAGGTATTTGAGGGTCATTTGGTGGTTTTTAAGGGTGGATTAAGGTTTGAATTGGGCTTGGATGAATGTATCATGAATAATGACCTTAAACACATCAGTGTACCTCATTTCATGACTTTAAGAAATGTTTAGACACTCTTACATCTGACTGACAAAGTTTTCCCTTATTTAAATGGCTTAGACAAGCCTAAAACCATAAGAATTAAAAACCTTAAACTTTCTAAACTACCTTAATTTTTTCAAAAGATCCTTAATCTTATAAAATAGGGTTAAAACCATTATTTGGACCTTAAAAGACATCTTGACACTCCCTCTCTCACTCAAAGACCATCATGAGGACCTAGTACATCACTTAAGGACCCAAGATATCCATGTCATATGATGAATTCATAAGCAATTTGTAGTAAATATCATGATATTCTAATAGTGTTAATAAGGTCCAAAATGACACCAATGAAGACATCACCATGCAAAAAATCACTATGTGTAGGCTTGGGTGGTTGTCATGAAAAAAAATTTGGTTATAGGAATTGGTATTTGGCCTAAGAGGCCAAATTTATAACATTTTTGATGACTCATAGGGGTGACCAGCCTATTGGTCAAGAGAACCCACTCACTCTTCATGAAAGTGATGATAATCTTGGACTACCAAAGAGACCTATTACTTTATGAAACCTCTTAGGATTGTAGCAACAACTACAAAACACACATAAAGGACACCAAAACACTCAACAATAAATAACACCCAAAACACCTAAGAGAGCAATTAGGTAAGACAACAAAGTAACTAAATTGACATGCTAAACTTGTGTTTGAAACACTTATTAAAACAAGACAACCAACTATTAGAAAAATCTAACTAGAACACACCGCCCTTACCCTCCAGGATCAAAAGGGAAGCTCCTTTGATAAAGTTGGGTCTAGAAGGTGAGATTCTCATATGATGACTAGGATCCAATTAGGTGTTGATCACTATATGATGACTAAGATCCAATCATGTTGATATCCTCTTAGGAGAGTATATGGACCCTCTTTTTCTACCTTTAAGTGCATGGGTTAGCTATATGATTCCAACACCCAATCATAATCATTCCACACTTGTCTTCCTTACATGAACAATAATAATTCTTCCTCAGTCATGAGATGTTCATGATCTACCATGTATTGGTTTGTGAATTCACTCTACTCCATATGAGATGGTAACTTGTTAAGATCCTCATGGTGGACATCTTCAGATTCATGAGGCATGCTAAAGGGTAATATATCCTCACTTAGTTTATGTTTAGGATTGTCAACCTAAGGTACTACTATATCAAACACTTCATCATCCCTTTCATCATATTAGGTCTATTCTTCTTAAAGATGACATTTGACAAGATCAACATCTGATTTACCTTCAATATTAAGAGGTGTGAGTCTTTGAAGGGCCTGATGTTTATTATAAATGCTTATGTACTACTACCAAAGGTCATCATTATTACCTTGAACCTTTGTGTAATCATGATTATACTTCAAAATCTCATCAACCATTGGGATCTCATGCATATCAAGAAATGCATCTTAGAAACAAGGAAGGGGTCTTTTTTATTGAATGAAACTAGAATATTTTTGAACACATACCTTATGTTGAATGTTTAAAGACCCTTTAAGGTTATCACTTTGCCTTTTAGTTTCTACAAACTAAACATATTTTTCACTTTCCCCCTCTTTAGGACTATCATGACAAAGAGTTTCTACCATGTCATCAAGGATATCTTGGAAAACATCTTGTCCTTATATATATGAAATATCTTTTTCTTGTGGCTCACCTTTCACCCAAGCATTATTGAAGACTGACTCATACTTATTTTTTCTAAGGGATGTACCAATGATGATTCCTTATTATTGCTCTCTTAGGTCTCCATCATCTATCATTACATCTAGATCTTCTTCATTTGTTCCACAAAGGAAAGGCTCCTTATAAAAGAGTGGCATGGAGGATCCTTGAAAGAGTTTAAGAAGAGAAGATAAATTTGATATTGTCATGGATGCTTCATTCCCCTTACTTAGTTACTCATCTTTGAAAACTGTCATCTCTTTTTTCTAATTCACATTACCTTGGATAGATTTCCATGATGGAAATGCCTTAGATTCTTGAGGAAGGAGGGATGGGCTCTGAGTGGTTTCTAATTTATCTCTAACTTCAACATCTAGGATTGTGTTTGACTAATATTATTTCCCCTTTTATTGTAGCACTTTTTTTCAAGTTGAAAACTCATATTTAGGAGCCACTTTCACATGTTTTATAACTTGGTGTAGGAATGGAAGAACTTCCTATTGGGATGGCATTGATCGTATAGCTACAACTAAATGATATATGTGTTTAGATGTAAGTTTAATTTATTTATTTAGGTGGGATTTAAAATCAAGCCTTGATTGATCATATATCTGCTCATGCTGACTATTCCTCTTAATGCATAATTTTTCCTCCTTTTATACTTTGACTTGGATAGACCTCCAAGTAGGAAAGGTTAGAAAGGATTATGAGGGACTTGGGAGGTCTTGACATTCATTTGATTGGTAGTTTTTAAGGAAGATGGGAAGTTCAATAGAGGACTAATATGGGATGGAGGAAAGGACATAATGTTGGTGATGATGAGCTTGTTACCCCTTATATACTACTAACCTCTCCTCTATCTTTGAAACTAAACCACCTATAACCAAAATTCCACTATTTACCCCTTAATAATCCTCTCTCATGAAAAATTTCCAATCTCCCTTGGCATACTAAAATTATTTTATCATGCTCTCAATCACATACCTAGGGATTTATTGTCCATAGCTCTTTTATGTGTTGATCCCCACCATGTGTCCTTCATAACTAAATAAATATCAATTAAGGATTGATATGGATTGGTTTTAAACATGAATAGGCTAACCAGGAACATGATGATGTTTCCATGATTGATTAGGTTAATAAGTAGGATGCCAAAGAGGTGAATGAGGCTCACAAGGAGGGTCAGAGTGGTATCCTTAGCATTGGAGAGGATCATGGGCTTGATGGGGGCTCTCATATTATTGACAAGGGTAAATGTAGGGTTGGTGGTTTCATAATAGGGATGATATGAGTCATAGATTTGATAATAATGAGGTGTATGATAGAGGTCCACTCCATATGTAGCCATAACACATCATGAGACAACTAAAAATAAGATGAACTATCAATCAAGATTATCTTACCATGAGATGATGACCTTATGATGACCCTTATCATGAATTTCTAAATACAAACCTATAATGTGAGTGCTTGAAGCTACCTGAGATGACTAAGATACTATTAATGAAGGATCTAATATTTGAATTTGGTCCCACTAAGTGTGCTAGAACTGTTAGCTCTCCAGCCTACACCCTAGAAGGAGTTTGTTTGATCCTACCTTCAAGGATAGACTAACATGATAATATCCTAAGGTTTTGGGTGACCTTTTACTGTGCTAGACCTCAAGATTATGGGGCTAGGTCCCTTTGTGCATCTATTTGGGCTTAGTTCACTAAGACCTACTAATTTGGGTTGAAAAGGGATAAATATTGCACAAAATAAACCTACTATAAGGGTTGTGATGTACCAATATGATCATTCATCTAGTCAATTTAAACTCCTAACAACACTAGTAAACTAATCATGAACTAAATTACTATATCCAAGAGTTCCTATGCAAAAATGTTTCACATGGAGGATGTATTAAGTAGCTATATTATGAAGGTCATGAAAAAAAAGTCTGTTATGAGCCACTTACTAGTTAGATCACACTTTAAACTCAATCACCAACACTTCTGCACACCATGTAACCTACATAGTAGACCTACTAACATCTAGGTGAGATAAGTACTTAAAATGGGAGAAAAATATACCATGTATACATATAAACAAGCATTAACACACTAGAATTAAATCATGGATAAATTGAAATAGTCTATTATCCATCCAAGAGGTCTACAAAGTAAAAATCTAGGCAGAGTCTCCTCATACCCAGGGGAGGGATACAAATCAAGGCATTAAGTCCTAAATATATAAAAATAATAATGAAGAATAATAAGAGTATGGTGTGGAAAAAGTATGAAAGAGTCATAATGGTCATCATTTACTTCTTAATAGTCACAAATAGACATAATAGTCTTTATTGATCCTTTCATGCATCAGTGGTTTTCAATGTGCCCCTTGGGCATTGAAGTAGAGTGGTGGAGGCTGGGTCAGACCTATTAGACTTATTTCAAATCATGGCTACACCTAATAAATTTTAATCACTCCTTTTGTGGAAATTACATAGTGCAAGTGAGGTGTAATTAGCTTTTATGAGGCATTGAGCATCCCACCATCTCTTATGCATGTTGACTAGATTTGGAATTACCTCCAACCTTCCACAATGACCATGAGATGAATTTGATCACCTTTAATGTATCATTTAAAAGGTGTAGTATCTATGTATGACCCATTTTATCATCCATCTTACACCATTAGTCTTCTTCCAGCTGACCCAAGTAGGCTTAGTAAGCCACTAAGCCTAGTGACTTGGTTATTTGTGCTTGGTGTCCATAAAACATTGAATTAAGCCTCAAGAATAATTAAAAAATCATGTTAAAAGAATAAATAAGTGTTTTTCACCATGACTTAACCCTTCAAGCCACTTCACACCTAAAACCTTTTCTCACTTAGGTAACTAGACCACTTTCTACTTGCATTTACAAACTAGTTATTTTGCATAGACCTATAAGAAACTTTCTATGGAAAACTATGAGTGGTTGGTGATCTAGAGAGATGAAATAAACCTCAAAACAACCCTTCTAATGATTGGAAACCTTCCAAACAACTTCTTACCTTGATCTCTATTAAAAAACTTGAAAAAGTATGATTTTATTATAATTATGTATAGTGTCTGCACATACCATTACCATGACTAGGGTTTCCTCTTAAGTGTATTATATGTTTAAAGTTTTTATTAGGTCAATTAAGAGTGTTTGGTTGATAGAATATCAAGTTTTCCCAAGTCAGGTCTATCTTAGGGTTTAAGCATGGTTTTGGAGGTCTACCATCTTAACAAAAGTTCATAAATATTAGACCTCTAATCCTAAACTTATGGTCATGTATTTTTACTCCATAAACCCCATAAAAATATTAAAAACATTTGGGTCCATGCAACTTGTGTGTGGAGATACAAAAAAAATATGATCGATATTAAACTCTTTACAAACATTCTAGACATGTCTGCAATCTTAACAATGATTCATAAAGGTGGGATAATGAAACTAAGTCTTTATTATATGGATGTTAATTCCATATGGTTTCCCAACTCTTTCTAAGATCCTTGGCCCTGAGTCCTATGGTGAGAGATACAAATGTTGGAAGATGCAACTCAAGTTGATTGTTTGGACTGTAGAGTTTGAGATGCACTCTAAGATCTGATTTGGCATTTTGATAAAATTTCATTACCTATAACAACATTATACATCTCTTCATGATGTCAAATATTCTTAGTAATGTCTAAGTGTGCTTCAAATATGGTGGTAGAACTTGAGGCCTAGTCCTGGATTTTAAGCCTAGAAGGCTTAAACTAGGTATTATATCTCTAATCTTCCTATAGGTGGTTTATGGGTATTCAAAACCATAAAATTAACTTAATAAATTATCTTCCAACCTTTTAAAAATATCTTTAGTTTTCCATACTCCAACTCTGTCTTCATTTTCTCATGTGACTGTTTGTAGATAACAGTGCTAGTTTGAGTGCTTAACAGTGGTATGGGGTCTAAGTAGGCTATTCCTTTATCCATAAAAGATATTATTGAGTTAAAACCCCATATAATGTGTTTCAATGGTTTAAAACATCCCTAGGGTCAAATTATTTCATCAATTTTGCCCTCTATTCATTCTCATCTTTTGCCTAGGGTTTATGCATAGTAAGGCTTGTGTAACCCTTAGGCTAAGTTAAGTGTCTCTTTTCTCTCCTGAGATATTTATCCTCTTAAAACCCTAGTTATGTATCTTTTTACTTTCCCTCTAGTTTTTTGAAGTTTCTAATATTCTCAAATAAGCATATGCCTTGAATTAAGGGTGTTAGTTTATTTAGGCCTTGTTGACGCTGGAAAGTGCACCCAGTGGTAGGAGAACAGGTTTCTGCCCTCTCCCCACAACATGGAAACTCCTTTCTCACCTGTGGGATGGCAAAGCAGGAGAGGAGAGTCTCTAGGTATGGGCTAGTTCCCTCTGATGTATCTTGTTTGTTCCAGGCAGTGCAAAAATATAGGTATATAGATATACTGGGGGGATGAAAAGGGAGAGAGAAAATGCATGAAAACAAATAACCTACTCTAAAGAGGTGATACACCAAAAATGAAAGTGACCTTCCCACATCCACACTCAGGACCAAATAAAATATACATACACTCAGATTTGGCAGAAAAGACCAGGTCTCTGGGATGACAGGGAGGTTCTTATGGAAAGCACAGTAAATAGGGACTCACCAAGGTGCTGAGAAATATACATTGTAAGTGACCTCACCTATTCCATACCTCCAAAATAGAACTCTACTCCTAGCAGCAGCAGACAGTGGCACTTTGTAGATCACAGGTTTGCTGGTGTTGAACCTGTGAGAGCATCAAGAGACAATGACTGGACACAGATTAACATTTAAGGCATACTCTGCACAATCCATCCAAATAGAGGTAAAAACTATCTTTTATTAATTCAGGTGGAAAATTTGGAGAGCAGTGCTCTTTACAAAAGTGTGAGAAGATCCCCTGATAAATGACCAAGTCTGTGTATTTATATGGGAAGAGCCAAGAGGAGTCTCATTGGGAAGAGTGAAAAAACACTGTAGCTGATGTCATAAGTCTACCAAGACCATGCTTGTTGCCTCGTTTTGCATGTTGGTCTTCTCCTCTGGCAGTTGGGTGAGCTTTTTCCTGTGCTTTGTAGGGGTTTTTTGTCACCTGTTGTTGTGGGCGGTGAATTTGTCGCCCACTGTCATGGACTTCACATAGGAATTCTGCCGACGTCAGCTGATAAGCTGCCGACTGTGGTAGTTTTGCCGATGTCAGCCGATTTAAGCTGCTGACCATGGTAGTTTTGTTGACGTCAGCTGATGTTAATGGCCTCTTTTTCTCTGTCAGCTGCTTCACGTGGCAATTTTGCTTCCCATTACTTGTGTGTAGGTGGTCTCTTTTTACCCATTAGTGTTGTGGGCAGTGATTTTGCCACCCTCTACATTTGGTTTGCCCTTCTTTCACCTTAGGGTTAAATGCCCCAGCTCTTTTCCTCTCTTCTTGTGTGAACATTTGAAGACTCTGCCTTTCGCTACTGTGAACGTCAACGAATGAGGCCGATGAACCAATGCTCTAAAATAGAACTATTAAACCCTGAAGATGGACCTTGCAACCTAAAATGACTGGCCATGTAAAGCAGGTGTAGAAGGTGACCAATATTTTTCCAGAGGGGAAAAATTGGGTCAACAAATTGACGACTCATAGGGTAAGCGTGCCTGCTATGCTTAGAACCCAGTTGCCTTACATATCCATTGGGTGTAGAGTCAGATGGTAACTTCGAAGAGAGTTCATAACAGCTTTGAAGATTTTAGAATCAAATACACATAATTTACCCCCCCAACGGAGGGAAACACACAAACCTAAAAAACACTACCCATGCAACTGCACTTAGGGAAAATAGGGAAAACAATTGAAAGCAAACTATTATTTACAATTAACCAGGAATGTTCACATCCCTCCTAGATCAAAAGGAAAGTTTCTCAAGTCCCCTTCCTGGTGAGAAGACTTATGGTGGTAGGCAAGTAGCTAAAAGAAAATGAGATTCAGTGACTTACTCTTCTTGCCTGTCACCTGAGTTGGCTGGAAACTGAGGGAATCAAAATCAAACATGCCTCTAATATATACATATTCTGATTGTCCTTGGAGGCCTATTAAATGCTAGTCTTTGATATTGGTGCTCCTCACAAAGAAAGCAATGGCTTCTGGCTCATCGCCATAAGCCCCCCGTTCTGCACATTCCTTCTACGATGTATCATGGTCTGATTTCTTTCCCTCTGCTTCGCTAAAAACTTTGTCAGACTTGTCTTCTGCTTCTTCATGTCCTTCTTAAAGATAGTTGACTATGGTGATACCTAAAATGGGCTCGCAAAATGACTGCTCATCCCATAGAACATCACTTCTCTATTTAAATCTCAGTTCTTCAAGGCATTCCTCCAAGAAGACGAACCTCTCATTTTCCTCTTTGCTGATCAGGTTCTCTAGATTTTCAAAAATATTCTCCTGATCCTCCTCTAACTCAGGCTCTTCAATGTAGTCATCCTCATCAATACAATAAGGAAGTTCATCAAACTGAGGGGAAGAGAGCCTACTATGCATTTGTTCCTCCTCGAATTGCTTGAACATCCGCATATACGCAAGGCCTGCATCTTCTCCACTACTGATAAGGTATTCACAAGGGGCATCAATGACAATTTCTTCTTCGTTGTCACTCATGACAACCTCCTGAAGGACTGCAGATTGGATCTTTTGTTCCTCTCCTACCTCTTGCAAAATAGGGTCTTCCTCGAGAAGGGATGAAGTGGAGAAAACCTATGGGAGAGGGGGCAGCCCTTGAGCTAGAATCAGATGATTCTCCTCCCTCCACTTGGTTAAAACTTCATCAATATTAGGGGTGACCTGATAACTCTCTTGAAAATGTGTAAGTGGGGTGTGTTCAGACATAGAATGCGCTATTTGATCTGAACCGTCCATCACACATTGGCTGAGGGAACTCTCCCTGAATTCCAAATCCACAATTCTCCTACTTAGATCTTCTTGGAAAAGCTTTTCCTGGAGGCTGACAACATCATCATAGGCAGGCACAGCTTCAGCTTCTTCAAGGTTTTGAGAAAAAACTTGCTTTTTTTTTTCTATTCTATCCCATGATTCCACTGTCTTCCCCCAATTCAGGATCTCTGAATTTGAATCCTGCTCCTGCGAATAGGCAGCAACTTTGTTTTCCACAAGGACCTGAGGCTCTTCCACAAGGTCTAAAAATATTAACTCCCTTTCAAGGAGTAGCTTCATCCTAGCCTCTAAGTCTTTAATCTATCTGGCTAGGTTTTCCTAGAAGAGTCTTTCTTGGAGGTGGCTAGCATGATCCTCTTCAACGCTCTGAACTGGTTCCTAGGATTCCTTCCTCTAATTCGAAATCTGCACACTATGCTGGAGGACTTGGGGAGGTTGGGGAATGCAAGGAAAATGCTGTTGATGCGTTAGAGGAGCCTCTAGAAGAGGGATGTGCTGGCTGGTACTATTCTCGATGGAAGATTCCTGATTTAAGGAGTTGAAAAGATTGATCTCCATGGGGGGTTGCTCTGATGTCACTTGGTGTTGGAAAGCCAAGCGCACAGGATTGGGAGCAGCTGTATTCGATGATTTGGAGTGAGCAAGTGCAATTTGATAAAATGGATTTGGTGCAAAAGAGGGGGTTTTCTTTAGGGTAGGAGGGGGCACGCAAGGCTGACTACCTTGGATAGATGGATTTCTCCATTTTGGTGCCTCTTCCTTCATGGACTGTAAGGCCTATGTTTGCCTAGAAAAGCACTCCTCTTTATACATCAGCTCTTACTGATACTTGTAATGCTCTTCCAGCCTATCGATTTCCATTGTCTGTCTCTCAAATTCCATCGTCACCTCCCTTATAATTGCAGGGCAAATAGGAGAAACACTTGAGGGGATTGCATAAATATCTGAAGTCTGATCGATATTATATGAAGGAGAACAAAATCCATGATTTTGTGTAAAAGAAGTATACATACAAGAAGTGGATGATTTCTGATGGCACCAGGCTGCTTAACCAATGGATTTACTCAGAGTCGCCAGATGCTGAAGAAACTTGATTTGTTGTAACAGGACCAGCATCAATCCTAAAACTTTACTGCATTAAAAAAAACTTGATAAAATATAATCCCACTGGGCGTGCCAAAACTGTTGACGCACACGGTGTTATATTGGTGGTTCCTCTACTGTAACAGGATCGGCGAGTAACCCTGCAACTTTTCTGATTAAAAACTTAGAGTCCCACCAAGACGCTGGAAAGTGCACCCAGTGGTAGGAGAACGGGTTTCTGCCCTCTCTCTGCAACATGGAAACTCCTCTCTCACCTGTGGGATGGCGAAGCAGGAGAGGAGAGTCTCTAGGTATGGGCTAGTTCCCTCTGATGTATCTTGTTTGATCTAGGCAGTGCAAAAATATAGGTATATAGATATACTAGGGGGGATGAAAAGGGAGAGAGAAAATGCATGAAAATAAACAACCTACTCTAAAGAGGTGATACACCAAAAATGAAAGTGACCTTCCCACATCCACACTCAGATTTGGCAGAAAAGACCAAGTCTCTGGGATGACAGGGAGGTTCTTATGGAAGGCACAAGAAATAGGGACTCACCAAGGCACTAAGAAATACACACTATAAGTGACCTCACCTGTTCTATACCTCTAAAATAGAACTCTACTCCTGGCAGCAGCAGACAGTGACACTTTATAGATTACAGGTTTGCTGGTGTTGAACCTGTGAGAGCATCAAGAGACAATGACTAGACATAGATTAACATTCAAGGCATACTCTGCACAATCCATCCAAATAGAGGTAAAAAGTATCTTTTATTGATTCAGGTGGAAAATTTGGAGAGCAATGCTCTTTACAAAAGTGTGAGAAGATCCCCTGATAAATGACCAAGTCTGTGTATTTATATGAGAAGAGCTAAGAGGAGTCTCATTGGGAAGAGTGAAAAAACACTATAACTAATGTCATAAGTCTGCCAAGACCATGCTTGTTGCCTCATCTTGCGTGTTGGTCTTCTCCTTCAATGGCTGGGTGGCCTTTTTCCTGTGCTCTGTAGGGGTTTTTTGCTGCCTACTATTGTGGGTGGCAAATTTGCTGCCCACTATCATGGACTTCACGCGGGAATTCTACCGACGTCAGCCGATAAGTTGCCGACCATGGCAGTTTTGCCGATGTCAGCCAATTTAAGCTGCCGACCATGGTAGTTTTGCCAACGTCGACCGATGTTAATGGCCTCTTTTTCTCCACTGGCTGCTTCATGCAGCAATTTTACCACCCATTGCTTGTGTGTAGGTGGTCTCTTTTTACCTGCTAGTGTTATGGGTGGTGATTTTGCCACCCTCTACATTTGGTCTGCCCTTCTTTTGCCTTAGGTTTAAATGCCCTAGCTCTTTTCCTCTCTTCTTGTGTGAATGTTTGAAGACTCTGCCTTTCACTACCGTGAACGTCAACGAACGAGGCTGATGAACCAATGCTCTGAAACAGAGCTGTTGAACCCTGAAGATGGACCTTGTAACCCAAAATGATTGGCCATGTAAAGCAGGTGTAGAAGGTGACCGATATTTTTCGAGAGGGGCAAAATTGGGTCAACAGGCCTAATAGACCTAATAAGCCTTTAAATTCTTTCATCCCTCTTAAGAATTAAATCATATCAATATGACACTAAGATAATTTTATAGCATAACTAAGGGGTCCTTCATTCACTTTCATGTTTCTCCTAACTATAGGGTTATACACATTAATCTTTTTACTTTTGACCTTGGTAGTAATTACCTATTTAGGTCCAACTAAGACTAATCAGGTCACAAATCTTTCTCCATTCCTAAGGTCAAATTGACTATATAAAGGCATTAATGGAATTTACAAGGGAATACAGAGACTCTACTCTCTCTTTTCACCATCATCTTCATGAATTATTTTACATATCCATTTTACTTTGCCTATAGGTGGCAGACTGACCTTTAATTGTGTAAGCCTATTTGAAGGATGAGTTCTGTTTTAGATTTTCTTGATCTATCAAGGCTTCTTTATTATATTAAGGACTAAAATATCTATTGGATACTAAGGTAATTATTAAAACAATTTTTAGGTCCTCTATTTCCATTTTATCCCTTCATTTCCACATGGGTTTCAACATAATCACATTTTATCTTACCCTACCTATAGGTGACAGTTAGGCCATGACCTATGTGAAATCTTTATAGACCATTTTAAGTTTCTAAAAAATTTAAAACTTAGTTCCTTAAATATTTCCATCTTTATCATGAATCTAAGAGGTACAACTATCTCTGATTCTTATATGTAGGTCTGTCCATGCTTGTCTTAGGCCTAATTAGGCCTTAAACCTTTTTGTCCATCTCAAAGGACCACATTATTAGGTGTAGACTAAGGTTTTAGTATAAACAAGTTATTACTTCCTATTTTACCCTTATTTACTCTTTATTCAAACTTTAAGGCACTTATCTCTCCCTCTCATAGCTCTAACTATATGTGATGAATAAGGTCTACCTAACTATTTGTGCTTATTTTGAGAGGGGATTGGTGTTTCATTGATTTCTTGGATGTATTAAATGTTTTGATGACATTTTAATATTATCTATAACTCTTTAAGACCCTTTTCTATTATCACTCTCTCCATGTACTTCAATTTATCACTGCCACTCTGTATATGCACTTGGGGTCCTGGCAGAGTTCATCCCTTTTAACCTAAGTTAGAGGTATTGATCTTACTCTACCTTATTTTCCCATCTATCATGTATATCTCCCATGCCTTTCTCAATATTTTATCTATTTTTATTGTCTCAAGAACTTTTTCAAAACCTTGAAACTCCTTCGTATATCAACATCTTTGTCTTAAGACCAATCTTTCAAATTGAGGGATTGGTGTTACATTGATTTCTTGGATGCATTTAATGTGTTGATGACCTTTTACTATTCTCTATAACTCTTTGAGACCCTTTTATATCATCAATCTCTCCATGTACTTCAATTTATCATTACCACTCTGTATATGCACTTGGGGTCCTGGCTAAGTTCATCCCTTTTAACCTAAGTTGGACATATTGATCTTACTCAGCCTTGATTTCCCATCTATCATGTCTATCTCCCATGCCTTTCTCAAGATATAATCTATTTTTATTTTCTCAATAAATTTTTCAAAACCTTGAAACTCGTTGATATATCAACATCTTTATCTTAAGACCAATCTTTCAAATTGACTGTAAGTGACTACTTAAGAAAGTTTGACTATTTTTGGACTTGAACCTTTATAACTTTAGGTGATTGGAAATATATTATTTTATTACTTATTAAAATTTAATTCATTATCATTCTCTATGACTAGACAACCTTCATCAAACATTAACAATCATTGAGTTTACTTTTATTTGTAGACATATAGGCCTATAGGAAGTGAGGAGTGTAACATTGTGTAGAAGCCCTTAAACAATGAAATTATGTAAATTGGGGATTAAACATAATTATTCAAAATTATAAACATATTTGTATCATAAATACACAACTCTCTATCTCCATGGAAGTACATATTCTAACTATTCAAACCATAGACACACCCTATTATGCAAGCACATAGACACAATCCACAAAGTGAAAGAAGTGATCATCCTAAGACTTGTATAGAATATTTGAATAATAATAAGTACATTTATGGATTTTTAGGAGAGTATAAGGCAATAAGTAACCACTCTAATTCATTATACCACTTGGAGAAACTCTACAACATGAAAAGCTTGTCTGTAATCTACAAGTGGAGGAAACATGAAGCTTTCTTCCTCCCACACCCTCACACAAGTGAACCAAGGGTAAAGAGTGTGTATATGGGATATGAGGAGATAAATAACACACACAAAAAAAAATTCAAAAAGACTCAAATATGTACTTATAACCCCTACAATAATGAATAAAGTCATTAGAGTGACCAAATTGTTAGCTATTGTTCATAAAGTATAGGGCATGGATTTATAGACAAATTCCATGAATAAGAAGTTTAAGAGACTATTGGCTAGATATTTTATAGGATAAAAAAATTACTTAGTCAATCATGGGATTAAATACCCTTCATTTAATGGTGAATCTACCATATGTTTATGTCTATTTACTTCTAATTATTCACAACTCTCAGTTATTCACAAATTATATAGATTATGTGCAAGTTATCTTATTTATGGGGGAATTAATTTAATCATAGAGTTCGTGAACCATAATAAGGTGATTTTGTATCAAGAAAGTAGTTATTTCAAAGAATGTGTAAAGAAATTGTGGGAAATTAAGAGTGGAAAATTAGAACATGTGAGAAGAGAGAAGTTGTACTTCAAATAAGCAGTTTTATAGATCTTATTGAATCTATTAAAGTAAATAAGATTCAAGAGATGATAATATTTTCATCAAATGACTAATAAAGACTGGAATTCACATTCAAATTTACATATAGCATAAATTTTACCATTTTAACCTTCATAAATCCACCAAATGATCTCCTAAGATGAAAATTTCTATAAAAAACAACTTCTTTCTCATTCACTTTGAATCAATTTCATATCAAAAAGAAACTCAAAAATCTAAACACAAAGTTTTATATTGCTTCAATTCTCTTACTTCAATTACAATTTCTATGCAAAAATTACCATCATCCCTAGGCACACAGGCCTGCACTTATATTTATACAAAAATAGATTTCAAAATCAAATTAGAAATAACTCCCTTAAAATCCATGTGTTACACTAAAACTAGGAACCATAGAGAGGCATCCTCCTATAATCTCTCCTCTATGGCATAAAATGACTGATGACATGTAACACTTTTTTATTTTATAATTTGAAACAAAAAAAATCTCTTTGTATGCAAAACATTTTTAAGTAATTTGATTTTAGAAAATGACTTCAAGTAATGGAGTTCAGCCAGGTTAATTGAGTCTCACATTTTTAAATAGCTTACTTTTATAAGTAATCACTTAAATCAGAATACATAAATACATTACAAGTTGCAAAAAGAGAATAGAAGAAGTAGAAAAAACATTAAAATCATTCTAGTTCATTAACTTCACTTATGCACTTATCTCTATATTTAATATGTTGAGACATCATGGACTGTATGATTGTATCATCTAGTTTAGAAAGTGATTTCCTTTTAGTCTCAAATCTTAGCATTTCTCTTTCCAACCTTTTACTATGAGATTTCACCTTTTCAAGACTTGGTTCAAGCCTCTTGATTTCATGTTGATATTTGATTAGATCTTTTATAGATTTAGTTGTGAAATGAGTTGTGGCCTTTTCCATTAATTTATTGAACTATTGATATACTTGCTCAAATGTCCTTGGAACATTATTAGACTAAATGTTAGTAAGACCAAAGAGAATATTCTAGATTCACCTTTACATTACAAGCTACTTCTTCCAAAGTCTTCATTTCTTCACACATTGATTCAAGAATATACATGCAAAAAGATAGGAGATACTCTTATTTTTTTTACTTTCTTTACAGATCCTTTAGGGAAAATCTTCTCTTCAACCAAAACTTTCTCACTCAGTAATTATTTTTTGTAGATTCTCCTACTACAACTCAAAAATTCCATTCCCATTCTCAATTTCCTTCATCATTGCCTTTATCTCTGCTAATTTATTTACAATATTATCAAAAATTCTTGGGACTTTAGGAAAGATATCATCTATTCATCAATAGCCTTAGATTTATCTCCAAATTCTTCCACCTTAGTTATTACTTATTGGCCAATTGAATCTCCTGAAAGAATAGATTGTTGTGGAAAAAACCTGACAACTTTGGCTATTATTTCATATAACTAGCCATTTTTTCTTTCAAATTGAATTTATAATCCTTCTCCACATCAATATTCTTAAACAGAGTGTCAATAAAGGTTTGGGTGTTCTACTTCAAGCCTTCCATTGTAACTTCTCCAAGGGATATCTTTAAAAATTTTAAGTCACCTTTAGTGACTTCACTTTTGCTCATGCCCTATGGTGGAACTGATACCTATGCAAAATTATGTCCTATAGGCTCAATTATCAATTTTGAAGTTACCTTAATATATTTAGGCTTATTTCCTTTCAAGACTTTTCAACAATTTCAAGTATATTTCCTCAATATTTATTACTTATTTAGATTCTAGATTTATTTTCATTGCCAACCAAGATGAGAAATCCATACTGGTGGAAGTGTTTGTATGAATTGCCATTTTTTTAAAATTATTTCTCACCACTAATTCTTGAGAAGGAAATTCTTGTGTCTCCATAGTAGCTTAAGAAATATTGGAAACAATTTTTTCATCTTTTTCCTTCTCTACTTCCTTCTCCTTTATTTTCTTAGTCACTTTTTCTACTACTTTTCCTTTCTCATATATTTTTTAGATTATTTATATTTTTATACCTCTATTTCCTCCTCCTCAGGTTTAACTTCTTTCAATTTCTCAAATTCCTTCACATTTTTATCCATTACACCTTTAGTGGATTCCTTCTCAGGTTTAACTACTTCTTTTTACTTTTCCTGTAGTGCATCCTGAGATGCGGTTATCTCTTCAATAGTTAATTTTATTGGCTCATTTTTAGTGGTGAATTGATCTTCTAAAAGAGGTGGAGGTGGAGAATTATGTGGATAAGATGGAGGAGGAGGAGGAGGGGGAACATCATTTTCCTTCTAAATGTATTTTTTAGAAGGCTTGATGCCATGAGAATTTGGAGGTGGCATAAGTATTGATGGATTAGTGACAAGTGTGGTGGAAGTGGGAATAGAAGTAGTAGTGGTGTTAGTATAAGAAATAAAATGCTGTGTTGTGATATCTAGATAAATAGGTTCCTTATCATTTTCCATAAAATATGTGTCATCAACATTTCTCTTCAACTTTAACTTCTTTGTGGGTACTTGGCTACTTTTTCCTTGTACTATTTCCTTCTTTTTTTGTTTTACATGAGTAGTCTCTTTAATTAACTCCTTCATATAGTATAATTTATTTAGAATCCATGTGGAAGTCATAAATATAACATTTGAAGTTATATCCATAATAGTATTCACTTGGTTTTTACCAAAAATAATCACTAGGAGTGGGGCGTTATCTCCTCCTACTATATGATAGGCATCACTAGTTATAATTCCATCATCTTCCATGTCTTAGAGAATTGTGGCTAGATAAAAAGTATGATTTTTTTCAATATTTAACCTATTTTTATCCATTTTTCTCACATCAAACTCATCCCTACAATCAATCCAATAGTCTTCAAGTGTAGGAATATGCATGTACTCTAGATAAAATATATTCAGAACCACACCTCTATAATCAAACTTGGCTCTATCTTCATAATATGTTTCATTTTAATTATGATACATCTCATTCTATACATTATTAGCCTTGTCAATATTGGGATAATGGTAATGACCAATAAAAATAGGAAAATTAATAGTGGGATGGTGAGCCTTAAACTGTAAGTCATGCAACTCAAAAAGTTACCTACATAACTCCATAAGAATCCACTTATCACTGGGGTATCTATGTAATTTTACTGGTGTGCTTGAAAAACACCAACTCTAATGTATGTGAATTTGAGGAACTGAATGAAAATACACCTAAACTATGAAACTGCATCCCATGCTACATCTAATACTCTCTTATGTTTTAGAGCTACATTCAATTTACAAATGATTTCATAAAAGAATCCATCATTAATTATCTTCCCATGCTTTTAGTACCTAAAAATGACCAATTGAGGATAATATTCATATATTGGCTCAGTTTCCAATGTTCCTTTTGTATTTATCCTTGGAAAGGCTCCATTTGATGTTGTTGCATATACAAGGTATGAGGTCATCTTGAAATCAAAAGTTTGTAATACATTATTTAACTGCGGGTCCATGTTGTCACTTATCATCCTCACCCATTCAATCATGATAGAGCTCTTAGTGACATCAATGGTTTTGATGTATGCATACATCTAGGTCAAGAAACACTTATAATTATTTTCACCATTGATTTTGCATAACAACTGAGTAATGTCATCTACTTCCTCAACCAAGTCTGATTTTACTATCTATTTTAGAAATCTTGAAGCTTATTTCACATTATTTAGGTAGTTTGTGTTCATTATGTTAATGCACTTTATTGACTTAGTCTCCCATTGTCTCTTATATTTCTACATAATTATATCAATCACTTTGGATGATGTTGGGATCTTCAAACAATAGTTAATATATTGAACATCTAATCTTATCACTACATTACCAACAATATCTCTCATAGTCCTAGTAAGAGAGTCATAATACTTGTCACACTCTAGGACAAATTTAAGAACTTTAGCTAATATTGGGAAAGTTGTATCTTATATAATTCCACTATTAGTCATTGCCTACATGAGTGGGGTCTTAACTATACCCTTGGATATCTCTAATAACTTAGTCGTGGATACATGCCCCATGTTTGTATCACTTATTTTAGTTAACATGTAAGTGATTCATGATTCAATAGGATACCCCTTATACTCATACTTAATCTTTGGCTCTTGATATTTGTCTCTCTTAGCTTTTGTTTTACCTTTCCTACTTTGCTCTAGGATTTCCTCAAGTGCTAATTTAGGGACTTTTTCAATTGGAGTTGCTTGTACTTTTACTTCAACTATTTCTTCTTTTGATCCTTTTGATCTTGACATTTGCTCTAGTTAACTCTATAAAAACTTGACAAGTGCTCTTGAAAGTTCTATGATTTCTCCTACTAGTTTAGAAAAAGTTGAATAAATGAATCAAGTTGTTGTCTCAAAAAATATCTCTAAACCAACTTTAGGTTTCAAGTAGTAGAAAGTATTGAAAACCCCAAGTAGCTCATAGTAGTCAATATGGTATCACAATCCCTAGTTGGTCTAGATGATCTACAAGTCTTAAGCA